>JAKIJQ010000115.1:0-622837 GCA_023373905.1 Rhizoglyphus robini | reverse complement strand
CCTCGTGGGAAAAATTGTACTTATAAGTAACTTATTAGTACTCTTACGTAAGAGTACTAAAAGTGACTTATCAATCTCTTAAGTAAGAGTACTGATAAGTCACTTATAAGTAGCCTTACTTTCTGCTGCTGTAGGTTTATGGAAAGTTTCTCATTTTGGGAAATTTCCCGATGTGCTTTTAGGTTGCTCCCGAAATCTGGCTTTTTCAAAATGGCCCTATTTACTATATGATATACAGTCATAAAAAATACTTTAATAATAAAAATACTATACATATGTATCAAAATAATACAGTAGGAATAACAAATTCAATAATCGAAAAAAATACGAATGAAAATCTTGTGGCTTCTTCGCCATTCGAATAGCCGAATTTTGTATAAATCAGATCGCGGCCTATTCTTCTTCTTGAATATGAATGTCTTGTTGATCACCAGGATTCTCCATTCTGTCAATCGAATTTTGCTCAGCCGAAGATTTCTTAGTCAACTCCCTAATGGAAATAGAATTAACATTTAGAAACATTGTATGTTGTAAAAAATAGTCAAGTTTACTTTATAGCTTTGAGTTTAGCCTGATGATTCCAGTTGTTGAGTCGAGTATCCAGCAAGGATTTGTCTTGCTTGCGAGCCGAAGTGTAGTCTGGTGAGGTACCGGCATCTTCTTTTGCCTGAGCTAAAATGTCTAAATAATAAAATAATTATGTTAACTCAATTAATATATTCAGATTGAATTAACATACCGAGCAGGTCGCTGTATGCATCTCTAAGTTTAAAATCAAGTCGATTTGGCAATTTCTTCTCGGAAGGATATTTTCGAAGAAGCTTTTGGGTAAATACTTTGTCAAAGAGCTTCTTTGCGCCCATGGTCCCATGGTCGTTAGCTGCAAAGTACAGTGCCTTGTTGGATACTTTCCACTTGTTACAAAGCCAAGTATCTTCATTACGCTTGGTCTTTTCCTTCTCAGCTTCGGGAATTATCTTAGAAAATTCATGTCGAAAGTAGTCTTCGATTTGTGTCTGCCGTTCACGAAGAATGAAAATTTCGTCATCTTGTTTTTTCACTTGACCAAGTAGCTCAGAAATGATCGCCTTACAGTCCTCGAGGCTGCTACAGTTCATCACAATTTCGGGAGTAATAAGGCCAGTTCGGTTTGGACTAGAAAAGGCAAGTTCTTCTTGATGCCGCTCAAGTTCTGCTGCAGCCAACAGTGCTTCTTCCTGTGCCTTCTCAAACGCTTCGAGACTTTTACAAAACCTACCAACAGCTAAGTCTGGGAAAGTGTCTGCAAATAGACATTTAGCTTTGCTGTCAGCTAAAAACTCGTCAATACTAGTAAATAAATTATCTGAAAAAAATAAATTTAATAAGGTTGGAATGGATATACAGAAAAATTACCTTCAAAAAATGAATTGCACTGAGAAAAGTCTGCATTTTCACAACAAAACGACAACATTGGGTTGTTGACAAACTCCATGGCATAGATAAGATTTTATCTATTAAGTCAATACTGCAGACAAAACGAAGGCAGACAAGGCTATAGCCGATAGGCGAAATCACATATGAGCCAAACACGTGCGTTTGGTTGAATGACTGGCAGTGGCAGTGAGAGGGAGAGCACAGTTCGCTGCACACTCACAGTGCACTGCACACTGTGAGTGCACAGTCATGAGGTCGAATGGCGCGATAATTTGCGCGCGCGCTCCGAGCTATTACTACACACTGTGTACACAGCCTCCGCACACGACTGTTATGTTATGTTCACACGTGTTGGGCCATTCATCAATACTGTTGACAGTCAACGTCGATTCTGTCATACTGTCATTTGACTGATATCTTTTTAACCACAACAAATCAAGAATGGACCAAATTCGTTCCTCATTCAAACGTAAGACTGACGAAAAAGTTAACTTGTTTGCCAAAAAGAGGAGAACCAGTGAACAACATGTGAACGACTTTATGGCCAATGTCCTTGCAAAGTCCAAATCTCGTTTCTCCGAAAATCACGAGTTCTCGGCTGCTCAAGTCAATCTGGCCTCGACCCGCGAGTTATTTGCTGAAAGCGATTTTGACTTATCCGATCAGGAGGATTTTGTCGAAGTAGGCAGCGAAACAGAAGACAACGAAGACAACGATTTGCGCACCTTTGAAGACGACGACGGTAAAGATGTTACGTGCATAAACCCCTTCGACGAAGTAGATGATAAAGACTACAGAAGAGTTCAAATGAATGAGTCAGAAAGAATTATGATCATGCTATTACTTCAAGGAAGATTCGATACGCCTAACAATTGTACCGAAATATCGTGTAAAGTTATCAATGATTTTGGGACAAAAATGTTCTCTACTACTGACTGGGACACTTTGACTAAACGAGTTCCAAATTCTTTCTGTCCTGATATTAGCAAATATTTTTACTCAAACTGTGGTGAATTAATTGGCCCTGTTTTGGACATGAGCAAGAGTGCAACTTGCAAATACGGTCACCCTTCTTGTCAAATCACTCCGAATCAAAAGACTAGTGAAACCGATTGTTCCAAGTATTTTTGTTATGTTTCATTTGGTGACTGGCTGCTTCACCAAATTCCAGTTATACATGATAAGTTATTAATTAATCGCCGTAGCAGAAAAACAAAATATTTTCACGATCTTCACTGCAGTGATAAATACCAATCACTAACCGCCACTAAAGATGATTCCGTAACGATTCTCACGATCACCTTGACCTGGGATGGTGTCGCATATAACAAGAATCAGAAAAGTATGTGGCCTCTCGTGGCTTTTTTGAATGAACTACCATTCACAGATAGAATCAACAATCCAATGCTCATTGCCTTACATTCTGGAGAAACTAAACCAGAATCTGATATTATGTTGCGTCCCCTGGTCGACGAGTTACTCAAGTTTGAAGATGAGCCACTTTCAGTAATGATTGGCGAAAAGATGCATTATTTTAAAGTCAGATTGTATTTGGTAATTGCTGATTGCCCGGCTCGAGCTATGATTCTGAACTGTAATCAACATAATTCGTACTACGGTAAATTCAAACATTTGTGTTATTTTTATTTATTTAACTATTTTTATTGCTAATTTTTTGCAGCATGTCATAGCTGCTTGTTAAAAGGCGTGTACAAACGACGATTTTTTAAGATGACTTTCCCTCCAACTTTGACATTCAAAGCTTCTCCTCGTGCCAATCAAGAATGGCGAAGAATTGCCTTGAAGTTGGCCAAGGATAAGGATAACAAGAAGAATAAGGAGAAGCAAATTAAAGGCATTAAAGGACCTTGCCAACTTATGAGACTTCCTTATGTTGATTTACCAACAATTTGTCCACCCGAACCGATGCACGCACAGTATTTAGGTACGATTTCCATGGCTTGCGGAACTTGTTCAATTAGTGATAACTATTCTGCTTCTTCTAGGTACTGTAAAGAGTCTTATCAATAGATGGTTAGGCAAAGACTGTTCCACTAAATGGTTTGGAAAGCTCACAAAAGATGAAAAGTGTGCTATTAATCAACATAAACTTTCATTGGACCAAGTTTCTGAGCTTGACCGGAGGCTTGCATCGATTAAGTTTCCCGAGAATGTCCACCGAGCAATGCCTCAATTTAGCCGAAATGCATCTTTCAAGAGCCTGGAGTACGAATTAACCATTTTCTTTGGTTGGTGTTGCTTCGATGGCATCCTCGAAAATGAAAGATTTACTAATTTTAAGCAATTAGCTTTTATATTGTCTTCTTTATCAATGCGTTTTGTCTCGAAAAGTGACACAAGAAGTTTGGAAACGCAAATCAAAGTATTCTACGAACAATTCCGCAATATCTATTCAAAGCACGAAGCGTTCATGTGGAAAATAAATGTTCACTTTATCAGCCATTTGTGTGAAATGGTCCAAGCTTTTGGTCCTCTTCCTGTTCAAACCGCCTACTTCACCGAGCACATTTTTTGGGCTCATCGCAAGGAAAGTTCAAACAGGGACTAAAGTCTCGGAACAAACAATGAAAAAGTGCAACGCGTATCAATCTGTTGTATCGGCTTGCAGTAGTAATATTCAAAATTCGTCCCAAAAGTTCCTCAAAAACTTATTTCTATTTATTCCTAAATTGTGTGAAAAGGTGGTAAGAAAAATCAAAACATTTGGCTCTACTTTCATTCCCACTGACGATGTGACTCGAATACTTTCCCAAACTGGTCCAAATATGACATATAAATCATTGCAACGATATCGAGTCAATGGCAAACTGATCTGCACCGAAGATTACAACAAAACAGATGCCAAATCGACAAACAATCATTGTTTGAAGACTGAGAAAGGTCAATATTTTATTGTTTCGAAGATTATTGAGATCTTCAACAAAGAGATTGCAGACTGCCCTATAATTAATATTTTAGGGTATGAATTAGTAAATTGTAAGAAGCTTCCTTTGAGACCCGACGATGACAGATGCAAATTGAATTTTCCTTATATTGCTACATATTCTGGCGTTTCCTCGAACTTAACAAAAATTGAATTATCTCAAATATACGAATTAGCAACTTATACTACAGTAAATAATATTCGTTATGTATTCGATATTTTTAATATACATTTGTAGATCTTTATCGATTAAATCATGACTTTGTTTAAACCGAATTTTGTATTTTATGATTATTTTGATATAAAATGATTTGAATTCAAATTATTACTATTTTAAATGTTGTTTAAGAGAATTTTAAGAGTTTAAGTGGCCAATAAGTAAAATTTAAGTGCCAAGTACAAAGTAAGTAGAATTTCAGTGTTTAAGAGTTCTTATAAGTTGCTTATAAGGTACCCGTTTAAAGCTTAAGTACTTTTCTCCCACGAGGGTTTCGGTATCAATTTGCGCTGGTTTGGGGGGCGACAACCCACCGAACTGGAGGCGGATCACTTGATGGAAGATCTGGAGATGCTGCCTCGGATTCGACAGTTTGTGCACAAATTTGCACGAGAACTGATGCCTGCTCCGTGGGATCCCGATTCGGACTGTTCCACTGACGGTGACCTGAAGGATGATGGCTCACAGAAGATGTTCTGGTTGGATTGTCATGAGGATAGCTAGGTTTGGAAGGCCTAGATCGTCAGACAGTTAGATTGGGACAAGTGACTTGATATTAAAAAGATATTTATTCCGTATTGTCATATCGACAGTTGGAATACAAGTGATGAGTACATGAGCGAGTGTGAGAGAGACATTATATGATGTAGTGGTAGAGTGCATAGAATGCACATCGACTGGACAGTAGATGTATAGACTGAACCGTACACCGATCCGATGGTGAGGTGCGTGTTGTGCTCTACGCTACAGGATACTTTGAACTGTTGCTGATGGATGTGGACTGTTTGGTGAACAAAATGAAAAAGTTGGGAGTGAAGTTTGAGAAGTGAAATGTTATGATAATTGAATCTACTAAATTACTTGTTTTTTTACAAATTGGATTATTTTTGATTGCACTTTTTTCTTAACATTTTTTACATTCTTGTTCACTTTGGTGAAATAAAACTTATGAGACTGAAATTTGTTAATTGGTTAATTTTGTTTGGATTTAGGAGAGTGAAGCTTACGAGACTCTTTACCTGAGTTATCTTATCTCAAATGGCCAATCATGTGCTTTGTGGTTTGTGGTTTATGACCAATAGGTTAGACGTAGTTGTGGTAGTGATACATTGTCAATGCTATTGACCATAAAAAGAGTAAAGGTAATTGGAGATAACTAAAGTAAAGTATACTGAACGATCGTGATAAAGATGAATTGAGTCGTTGTTGCAATTGACCAGTTTAGTTGCGTTCTGTTGTTTTTTTTGTGTGAACTTGACGATTTGTATTGTGAATATTGTTGATTGTGATTGCGTGACTTGCAAAAGAAAATGGAAGAAATAGATAGAGAAGCAAAAATAGAAGATTTGGAGAATGTGATTATTGATTGTGTTAATGAAGAAATTGGGTTGGAAGATTTGAGGAAATATAAAAATGATTTTGATGAAGAATTGTGGGAGGTGGAGGGATTGTGTGTGCTCATGCGGACAGATGTGTTCGAATTTGTGAGTGACACGAATATTTTCAAAGTATTCATTGGAACGTATTCGACGTCATCTGATAAAGTTCGTCATTCATTGAAGAATTTGATTGATTCGCATGTGAATGAACTGAAGACATCGCTAGAATGTGATTTGTGGGAACATAGGAAAATGTGTTGGTTGTTGGGAGAGATGGTTGGGAAAGGTGAAAATGTAATTGGAGAAATTGGTGATGAAATATTCGAATACATTGTGACTGTGGTGGAGGTGTGTGAAGATGTGCGGACAGTTTGGTTGACAGTAGAAGTATTCATGGCATATCCCACAAGTAAAGTGACGTGTTGTTTGATGCAACGATTGGATTGGTTGATGACTCAACTCGATGGGGAAGAGGTGGACTGGACGGGACATAGAAACGTGGGTGAACTGATTTGGAGAATGTTGAGATGTGTTGTTGGAGATGGTGGAGATGAACAAAGAAAGTATTGCTCAAATGTATTGAATTACATGATGAGACTAATCGACTGTGAAGAAGGAACTAATGCGAAGGTGGTGGCCATTGTGAACCTTGAATTGATGTGTTCGACGAATAGAGTGGACAGAGATTGTGAAGACAGATTGAAAGAAAAGTTGAGGAATTTGGCGGAGAAGGTCGAGTCTGCAGCACTTCTGTCCAACCAACAATTCAGCTCAGTCGAGCATCAAGTTGGGTGGTGTGCAAAGTGGTCAGTGAACAATTTGTGGGACGAGGAAGGACGAGTGAATCAATTGCCTTCAATCAAACTATCACCTGATCGATTCGAGGTGAGAAATGATGCATTCTTCACTACAGTCCGTTCTTCGTTTGGTGTTAAATCAGGTGTTTACTACTATGAAGTCACTCTGATTACACCAGGATTGATTCGAATTGGGTGGGACACTCGAGATGGGACATTTGGTTATTGGGATAATAATTATTCAGTAGGAGACAATGAACATTCGATTGCATTTAATGTTAACCATGGTCGTATTGTTCACAACAACATTCCCCACCCAATCACCAATCTCCCTGCCCACCAATCTCCGAACGTCGTTGGTTGCTTGATCGACACCCACAACCGTCAATTTGTGTTCTATCTCAATGGACACAAACTTGATTGCCAAATTGATGTCAACTTTTCCACTTCTCCTTACTATGCAACTGTAAGTCTCCGTGCTCATCAACAGTGTCAATTTAATTTTGGTCAAAAGCAGTTCAAGTACCCTCCTCAAAATATTAACTTTTTAACCTTTAGTCAAGCCACAAATGGAGATGAGAGAAAATTTCAATTGGTGGATACTGAAGAGAATAACGATCTAAATTGGTTTAGACATCCTGTAGTGGACAACCAAGTGGATCTGTTGTATTGTGGCCAACTACAACAAGAACACGATGACTTTGTGCGTCAACACGAGTACCACATCTCGAACAAGCAAACGCACAAAATGGACCTCACTCACATCGAATGCAATCGATTCATTCAATCGGTCATTGAAGTGATGCAGACAAAACTAAACGATGATGATGAGTTCATTCGTGAGACATTGACAAACCAATTGAGCTTGTATACAGAGAAGGAATTGTATATTTTTACAAGCAAAACATTCGAATTGATCTACCCCTACACTCAACTGCAGTTCAACCCTGAGAACAGCACCAGGTGCCACAACCTAGGCATAATCCTCATCTCAATCCTCAACCTTTTCCCCTACATTCCTCCAGTGATCTATCAAATGTCTCTCAACTTTCTACTTTCCACCAAACTCATTAGCATCGAAACATTGAGGAGAAATGCCAAGTTGGTCACAAGTGCTCTCGCTAGTTTTGACGCATTTCGATTCAATGATCGCATCAAACAAATTCTATTGAAAAATGAAACTTTCACTTTAACTCTGAAAGGCATCGAACAATATGGACAACTCGACAGTATTTCCTGTTTGTACGAGTCGACTTATGACTCACAAACATTGCAAGCGGGACTATGTGCCAAGTGGTTGTATGACCAAGTGGTCTCTGATGCCAGTGAGAGTCAAATCCGTGGTGCCACCCTCAATCCCACCGACCGCAGTGCCCTCCTCAAGCTCTCCTCGGATCGATTATCCGCCAGAAGTGATCGTCACTGGCAAAGTGTTCGCTCCATCGATCACGTCCCATCCGACATTTACTACTTCGAGGTGATTTTGCTCACCGATGGTCCTATGCGGATCGGTTGGGCCACCAAAAGAACTGAGTTGAACGAATCACAAATTGGCAAAGATAACTTCTCCATTTCGTTCGATGGATTCACTCGAGCTTTACGACACCAAGGGGAGGTGTATCAACAGCCCGACATTGAACCGTGGAAAGCAGGCGACGTGATTGGCTGTTTGATTGACAAGACCAATGGCAAGTTCACCTTCAGCCTGAACGGGCAAGCACTGTCCCTCCCCCCAGACCTGCACTTCTCTTCCCTTCCTTACCACGCGGCAGTCAGTCTCTCCTCTCACCAGCAAGTCTACTTCAACTTTGGTCAAGCACCATTCAAGTATGGCCCACAACACATCGACTACTGGGACTTTCATCTTGCCTTGTCTTATCAAACTCCAATCCAAACTCCCAAATTAACTGGAAATTTTGACAATGCAAGACTCAACAGCTCTGTTATTTTAATCAATTCATCTGTGGTTGGAGATATTTCAATCAAACGAAACCCCAACATTTTTCAAACACGAGGGCCCAATTTCTACACAAATAAAAAAGCCAAAATTTACCATGTGCAAACACCTCAACTTCAACTTGGCTCAATTGATCATACTACGCAAACTGGTTCCGTACTAGAACTCCGTAACTTAATAAATTTTATAATCTAATTCCCATTTCACATTTCTTTTCATTTCAGATCCATCAATTCCCCGTCCCCATGCGGAATGTCGTCTGTGCACCGAACCATTCACCACCAAATTAGTTCGTTTTGTCTGCTGTCCCAATCTGATTCTATGTCTCGACTGTGTCAAACTTCATTTACTCTGTCCCAAATGTTCGAAACAACCTTCCAATCCTCAATCTCCTTCAATAAGTTTAACTCCACCAACTTTGCAAGGTACCAAAAGTTCACTTCGAATCATTTAATTTCCTTACTCTCACAATTTTCTCCTTTATCCAGTATCCGAGTGTCGATTATGTTTCGATCAAACTCAAACCCGAAACCTTCGATTCCTGTGCTGTGACGCCATTAGTCTATGTCTCGATTGTATCAAACCATTTATCGAATGTCCCAAATGTTCAAAAACCAAACTACAAATCAACAAATAAATAGAATATTATAGTTGTCATAGTTATCATTGACGGAAAGTGCAGTAAGGACGAATGCAGCATGTGGAACGAGAGTGACCAGTGGACCAATTGCCACCATGCTATGCAGTGCATCAAACCAATCGTCGATTGTCTCAAATGTAGAAAGCGAATTTCCAAAATAAATGTCAATTTTTAAAAGCCAATAAATGGGACTCAAGTTTCTTCTATATTTAACAACCAATTAACGTTAAAGTCTACTTCGATTATTTTAGATAGATTTGAACCAAATATTCCACTATAACCAAATACTATTAAAAGTGTTTGTACAATTTAGTGGTAAAGATTTAGTTAGAGGAACAAAACCAAGTTGCTGAAGTACCGCTTCCCATTGAGACAAGGCCTGCTCAAATGCGGCCACAGATTCAAAAGTAACTGTTCGTAGAAGGTTCGACCAGACAGGCTTGCTTACTACTTGCTCATTTGAAATTGTTACAACTTTCGTCTAATTAATCCAATGTCTCATCTTCCAAGAATTTTTCATCTTCACTATCCTCCTCTGTAAAATTAATATCATTTGTTGAGGTTTCCTTTGAAGTAGAACCACTGCTATAGCATATGTATACATGTATACATTCGTGATTTGTAATGCTTTTCACAAGCACATTTCGTGCTATCAATTTGGAGCCTTGCAAAACGATCGAAGTGGCAATATTACCTTCTTTGATACATTTCTTTGCTTTAATGAAAGAATTGCGAGCACTTCGAACCGAATCAAAATGGTGGAAACTGGTTCGTCTTGGTGGCTGTTTCGATTGGTTAAAGTTGAATGTGCACTGTTGGTGACTCGACAGTGAGACTGAGGCAAAGTAGGCTTTGGAGGAGAAGTAGACCAGTGAGGGAGTTGGGATGTGCTGCTGGTTGAGGGAAAATGCGAATTTATTTTTGCCGATCAAGCATCCAACCACATCGCCAACTTTCCATTGAGGAACACTTTTGACGGGATACGATTTGTTCTCGTGCCAAATGAGTCGATGATAGCCATCGAATGCAATCGAGTGCTCGTCACTGCCCACCAACAGGTCGAGACCCTTCAGGTCAGTTCGTCTGGTTGACCATCCAATTCTGATTGGTCCATTTGTGTGCAAAGTCACTTCAAAGTAGAAAATGTGCCCACTGACTGCTCGAGTAGATCGAACACTTTGCCAGGCCCAGTCACTGCGAGCTGAGAGACAATTGGCAGACAGTTTGAGGTGGACGGTGGCTGAATTGATGTCCAATTTGGTTTGATTTGTGATCGGTGAGTGTTGAGTGGCCTTACCAAATATTTTGTCACAAAACCATCGAATGCACAAATTCGATTGAATCAAAAGTTGCCTTGGTGTGTTGTAATAGTCGAGACAATTGTCATAATTAGAGTAACTCTGGGCTTCAAGTATTTTACAGAATTTTCTGTTTGTTTCAAGTATTTTGATTTCTTTCTTGTCTAAGTCTAAATTTCCCAAACCAATGATCGCAAACATGAACATCCATTCGTCTTGCATTTCATCACATTTCATCACAATATGAGTGAGATATGTGATGACTACTTTGTAGAGATTGACTCGCAATTTGAAATCTTTCGTTGTTGTTATCAAAGCTGAAATGACGAGACAAACATTGCGATGTTTAATGAACGTGTCAATGGTCAAATGGAAACTGAAGTATGGGTAGATTATCTGAAAAACCAAGTCAAGAAAATGAAGATTTTTTGATGATTCTTTGATTAATTGATCAATCCAATTTGCGAGTAAATCCACTTTATCACTGTTTATCTTTCCAGACAATTCAATCACCGACTGAATCAGTCTCAAGCAGTCATCTCCATACACAAAATTGAGCTTCACAACTTTACTACACAGAATATCTTGCTCTACTTGTATTACTATTCGATCAATTTCTTTCTGTTTTTCATCATCAAACACTAGCTCAACTCGAGCATTTGCGAAAACTTCCACAGTTGGATAGCACTTTGATAATTCTGTGTTTGTTGATTCTGCTGGTTGTTGTACTTTTGTAAAACTTCGAAAGGTTACATCTTTAGGTGGATACTTGAAAGATGACTGTCCAAAATTACAGTAACACTGTTGGCGAGTTGAGAGACCGATTGCGACATAGTAAGACTCATTTGGGAAGAAGAATATCAAAGTATTGGAGTCATACTTGAGTATCTTTCCATTCAAGTAGAAAGTAAATTTAGAGTTGGGGAAATCGATCAAGCATCCCAAAACATCTCCAGGTGACCATTTAGATTTCATGAATAGTTTGATTGGTTTTTTGTTCAATTCATGATTGACATTATATATGCGTTGATTGTATCCATCGAATCCAATTGAGAATTTATCATCACCAACTATAGTTTCATTCAAATCAGTCTGTTTCGTAGCCCAACCAATTCGCATCTCTCCATCTGTGAGAAGGACTACTTCGTAATAATAGATGCCTGAATTGACTGAACACAGTGATCGAATACTTTGCCATTGCTCGTGATCATTTTCTCACAGCCAAACAGTCACTTGACAGTTTGAGGTTTGGCGTTTTGTCTTGTGGGTTGAGTATAGCTTGCTCGTTCGTGTGTATCTCTTGATCCAGGATCACCTGATCACGCAGCCACCTCGCACATAAGCCAACTTGTAGTCTTTGTATGTCACCATGTGATAGTTCGTACAATCGTGAGATTGGTGACAATTGTCCAAATAATTCTGAAATCCATTGTAGGGTGAAAGTTAATGAAGGATTATTGAATAACAATCTTTTTGAGTTTGGTTTCAGTTGAATTTGGTTGAAACATGCAAATGCATCGATGAACATTTGAGGATTCCGTAAAAATGTTGATATACAGATGAAATGGTTTGTTATAAAGAACGAGAATGCTTCATCGGTGAGACATTTGGGATAGATGATACTTAAAGCTGTGATGACAACACAAACATTGTTAAACTTTGTGTGATTTTCACTGTTGAGTTGAAGTTGTGTGTAGGGATAGAGCAGTTCGTTGAGTTTTGGGTAAAATTGTTGATCTAACTCTTCGAGAATATATTGATGATTAATTTGTTTGATCAATACTTCTCGAATGTACTCGTCATCTTGCAACTCGATTTGCATCACTTCAATGACTGATTGAACGAATCGAAGACATTCGAGTTGAGTGAGGTCTGGTTTGGTGCTTTGTTTTTTGGCGATATCTATCTCGAATTGTCGCACCAACTCGTCACATTCGTCCTGTTTTGTGTCTTGATAAAACAGATCTACTTGATTTTCTACGACAGGATGTTTGAACCAGAAAATATCATTTAACTCTTCTGTTTCCGTCAATCTATATTTTCTCACATCTCCATTTGTAACTTCATCGAAACTTTTAAATCGAATATCTTTTGGTGGAAACTTAAATGGTGATTGGCCAAAGTTAAATTGACACTGTTGATGGGTACGGAGACTTACAGAGGCAAAGTATGGAGAAGTGGAAAAGTTGACATCAATTTGGCAATCAATTTTGTGTCCATTGAGATAGAACACAAATTGACGGTTGTGGGTGTCGATCAAGCAACCAACGACGTTCGGAGATTGGTGGGCAGGGAGATTGGTGATTGGGTGGGGAATGTTGTTGTGAACAATATCACTATGGTAAACATCAAATGCAATCGAATGTTCATCGTCTCCAACCTTACAATGTTTCCCATTTTTCAAACCAAATGTCCCATCTCTCGTGCTCCATCCAATTCGAATCCATTCTTGTTTAATGAGAACAATTTCATAGTAATAAATGTCTGATGTGACCCCAAATGACGAACGAACTGTAGAGTAGTATCGTGTATCACATCTCGCTTCGAATCGATCAGGTGATAGTTTGACCAGTGGCAATTGGTCCACTCGTCCCTCCTCATTCCACAGGTTGTCCAAACACCACCCAACTTGGTGCTCGACTGAGTTGAATTGTTGGTTGGGTAGAAGTGCTGCAGACTCGACCATCTCCGCCATATTCCTCAACTTGACCCTCAATCTGTCTTGACCATCTCTGTCCACTCTATTCGTCACACACATCAATTCCAAGTTCACAATTGCCACCACCTTCGCATGATCATCTTCTTCACAGTCGATTAGTCTCATCATGTAATTCAATATTCGATCACTCACTTCTTGATTCAATACATTCGAGTAATACTTTCTTTCTTCATCTCCACCATCTCCAACAACACATCTCAACATCACCCAAATCAGTTCACCCACGTTTCTATGTCCCGTCCAGTCCACCACTTCCCCATCGAGTTGAGTCATCAACCAATCCAATCTTTGCATCAACCAACACGTCACTTTACTTGTGGGATATGCAATGAACACATCTACTGTCAACCAAACAGTCCACTCATCTTCACACACCTCCACCACAGTCACAATGTATTCGAATATTTCATCACCAATTTCATCAATCACATTTTTACCTTTCCCAATCATATCTCTCAACAACAAGCACAAATTCCTATGTTCCCTATGGCCAATCTGTTGCCTTCCCTGAAGGACGTAAACGATGCGAAGATTTATGGACGAACTGTGGCGGCACTGATCACCTCATATCTCGAAACTATCAAGTTGGCCACTTTTATGAATCTCTACAGGGACTAACAGGAGGACACCGAAGGTGTGCTGGAGGAAAGAGCAGTGGATGATTTGGAACAACATTTTCGGTATCAATTTGCGCTCGTTTGGGGACGACAGCTCACCGAACAGGAGGTGGACCATTTGGTGGAGGATGTGGAGATGCTGCCTCAGATTCGACAGTTTGTGCACAAATTTGCACGAGAACAGATACTTGCTCCGTGGGATCCCGATTTGGACTTATATATTTTTTTACTTTCTTTTTTACAAATTGGATTATTTTTAATTGAACTTTTTTTAATTTTTTCATACATTTTTGTTCACTTTGGTGAAATAAAACTGATGAGACTGAATGGGTTAATTTGTGTTTTGATTTAGGGAGTTAAGCTAACGAGACTCCTTACCTGAGTTATCTTATCTCAACTGGCCAATCATGTGCTTCGTGGTTTATGACCAATAGGTTAGACGTAGTTGTGGTGGTGATACATTGTCAATGCTATTGACCATAAAAAGAGTAAAGGTAATTGGAGATAACTAAAGTAAAGTATACTGAGCGATGGTGATAAAGATGGATTGAGTCGTTGTTGCAATTGACCAGTTTAGTTGCGTTCTGTTGTTTTGTTGTGTTAATTTGACGATTTGTATTGTGAATATTGTTGATTGTGATTTGTGACTTGCAAAAGAAAATGGAAGAAAGAGATAGAGAAGCAAAAATGAATGATTTGGAGAATGTGATTATTGATTGTGTTAATGGTGAAATTGATTTGGAAGATTTGAGAAAATATAAAAGTGATTTTGATGAAGACTTGTGGGAGGTGGAGGGATTGTGTGTGCTCATGCGGACAGATGTGTTCAAATTGGTGAAAGATGAAGATATTTTCGAAGTATTCATTGGAACGTATTCGATGTCATCAGATAAAGTTTGTGATTTATTAAAGAATTTGATTGATTCGCATGTGAATGAACTGAAGACATCGAAAGAATGTGACTGGTTGGAACATAGGAAAATGTGTTGGGTGTTGGGAAAGATGGTCGTGAAAGGTGAAAATGTGATTGATGAAATTGGTGATGAAATATTCGAATACATTGTGACTGTGGTGGAGGTGTGTGAAGATAAGTTTACTGTTTGGTTGACAGTATGTGTGTTCATTGCATATCCAACAAGTAAAGTGATGTGTTGGTTGATGCAAAGATTGGATTGGTTGATGACTCAACTCGATGGGGAAGTGGTGGACTGGACGGGACATAGAAACGTGGGTGAACTGATTTGGATTATGTTGAGATGTGTTGTTGGAGATGTTGGAGATGAATATAGAAAGTATTACTTGAATGTATTGAATCCAGAAGTGAGTGATCGAATATTGAATTACCGTATTTTTCCGAATATAGCCCGCATCCATGTATTGCCCGCAGCCGTGTATAACCCGCAGAAAAATTCATTTTGGTAAATAGTTCCGTATATAACCCGCATCCGTATATTACCCGCACTTTTTTAAAAAATGCCTGAAAATGACTAACAACGTACAACTATAGGTTAGATTTGGAGATAATATATTCCATATTTGAAAATGTTGTTTCATAAAAGTATATTTCTGTGTATAGTCCGCACCCGAATATAACCCGCAGCACACCTCGAAAAAAGTTTTTTCGTGTATAACCCGCGAGGGTATATTCGGAAAAATACGGTACATGATGAGACTAATCGACTGTGAAGAAGATGACCATGCAAAGGTGGTGGCTATTGTGAACTTGGAATTGATGTGTGTGACGAATAGAGTGGACAGAGATGGTCAAGACAGATTGAAGGAAAAGTTGAGGGATTTGGCGGAGAAGGTCGAGTCTGCAGCACTTCTGCCCAACCAACAATTCAACTCAGTCGAGCACCAAATTGGGTGGTGTGCGAGGTGGTCAGTGAACAATCTGTGGGACGAGGAAGGACGAGTGGACCAATTGCCTTCAATCAAACTATCATCAGATCGATTCGAAGTGAGAAATGATACACCCTTCACTACAGTTCGTTCTTCATTTGGTGTTAAATCAGGTGTTTACTACTATGAAGTCACTCTGATTACATCAGGAATAATTCGAATTGGGTGGGACACTCGAGATGGAACATTTGGTTATGGGAATGGTGATTATTCAGTAGGAGACTATGAACATTCGATTGGATTTAATGTTAACCATGGTCATATTGTTCACAACAACATTCACCACCCAATCACCAATCTGCCTGTCCACCAATCTCCGAATGTCGTTGGTTGCTTGATCGACACCCACAACCGTCAATTTGTGTTCTATCTCAATGGACACAAACTTGATTGCCCAATTGATGTTCACTTTTCCACTTCTCCTTACTATGCAACTTTAAGTCTTTTTCCTCGTCAACAATGTCAATTTAATTTTGGTCAAAAGCAGTTCAAGTACCCTCCTCAAAATATTAACTTTGTAACCTTTAGTCAAGCCACAAATGGAGATGAAAGAAAATTTAAATTGGTGGATACTGAAGATAATAACCTGCAAAATTGGTTTAGACATCCTGTAGTGGACAACCAAGTGGATCTGTTGTATTGTGGCCAACTACAACAAGAACACGATGACTTTGTGCGTCAACACGAGTACCACATCTCGAACAAGCAAACACACAAAATAGACCTTACGCACATCGAATGCAATCGATTCATTCAATCTGTCATTGAAGTGATGCAGACAAAACTAAACGATGATGATGAGTTCATTCGGGAGACATTGACAAATCAATTGAGCTTACATACAAAGGAAAAATTGTATATTTTTACGAGCAAAACATTTGAATTGATCTATCCCTACACTCAACTGCAGTTCAACCCTGAGAACAGTACAAAGTGTCACAACCTAGGCATAATCCTCATCTCAATCCTCAACCTTTTCCCCAACATTCCTCCAGTGATCTATCAAATGTCCCTCAACTTTCTACTTTCCACCAAACTCATTAGCATCGAAACATTAAGAAGAAATGCTAAGTTGGTCACAAGTGCGCTCTCTGGTTTTGACGCATTTCGATTCAATGATCGCATCAAACAAATTCTATTGAAAAATGAAACTTTCACTTTAACTCTGAAAGACATCGAGCAATATGGACAACTCGACAGTATTTCCTGTTTGTACGAGTCGACTTATGGCTCACAAACATTGCAAGCAGGGCTTTGTGCCAAGTGGTTGTATGACCAAGTGGTCTCTGGTGCAAGTGAGAGTCAAGCCCGTCTCGCGACTCTCAACTCCACTGACCGCAGTACCCTCCTCAAACTCTCCTCGGATCGATTATCCGCCAGAAGTGATCGTCACTGGCAAAGTGTTCGTTCTATCGATCACGTCCCATCCGACATTTACTACTTCGAGGTGATTCTGCTCACCGATGGTCCTATGCGGATTGGTTGGGCCACCAAAAGAACGGAGTTGAACGAATCACAAATTGGAAAAGATAACTTTTCCATTTCGTTCGATGGATTCACTCAAGCTGTACGACACCAAGGAGAAGTGTATCAACTGCCTGACATTGAACCGTGGAAAGCAGGCGACGTGATTGGCTGTTTGATTGACAAGACCAATGGCAAGTTCACCTTCAGCCTGAACGGGCAAGCACTGTCCCTCCCCCCAGACCTGCACTTCTCTTCCCTTCCTTACCACGCGGCAGTCAGTCTCTCCTCTCACCAGCAAGTCTACTTCAACTTTGGTCAAGCACCATTCAAGTATGGCCCACAACACTTCCACTATTGGGACTTTCATCTCGCTTTGTCTTATCAAACTCCAATCCAAACTTCCGAATCATCTGCAAATTTTGACAATGCAAGACTCAACAGCTCTGTAATTTTAATCAACTCTTCAGTGGTTGGAGATATTTCAATCAAACGAAAAACTCATAATTTTCAGACTCGAGGATCCTATTTTTACGAAAATAAAAAAACCAAAATGGACCACGGTGAATTGCCTCAGCTTCTATTGGTTTCAATTGATCACTCTACTCAAACTGGTTCTCTTGAGATAGGTAACTAAACAAACTTCATAATCTAATTCCCATTTCACATTTTCTCTTTCTTTCCAGCCAAATCAATTTCCCATCCCAATGCGGAATGTCGTCTGTGCACCGAACCATTCACCACCAAATTAGTTCGTTTCGTCTGCTGTTCCAATCTGATTCTATGTCTCGACTGTGTCAAACTTCAGTCACTCTGTCCCAAATGTTCGAAACAAAATTTCAATCCTCAATTTTCTTCAATAAGTCTAACTCCATCAACTTTGCAAGGTACCAAATGTTCACTTCGAATCGAATCATTTAATTACTTACTCTCACAATTTTCTCCTTTATGCAGTGTCCGAGTGTCGATTATGTTTCGATCAAACTCACACCAGAAACCTTCGATTCCTGTGCTGTGACGCCATTACTCTATGTCTACATTGTATCAAACCATTTATCGAATGTCCCAAATGTTTGAAAACCAAATTACAAATCAACAAATAAATAGAATATTATAGTTATTTATGAAACAGTTATTGATTTTGCAAATTTAATTTCAAAATGAAATATTGTTTTGGATCGTAACTTGAACTAATACAAAACAGAAGTCAAAATAAAAAACAGTTTCAGTTTACAGAAAGAATTATTATGCTGTGGTGGCTCGGCCGGATACAAACCAAACACAACATCCGATTGCATCGCGCGACCGTGAGAACTCGCGCTTGTTGATACATAGCATCACGCACACACACATCATATACTGATCAGTCCTGATTCACATTCAGAGAGAACTCGACCGCCGATCACGGTGGTCGCAAAAGACCACTCTCTCTCTCTCCGATGTATTCCAATCACATTTTGAGTGCCATAAAATTGGAGCAAATAAATGACAAAGCCTGTTTCTCTGTGACCAAGTTAAAACGAGTGACACTTTCCACCAGTGGAGCATTGCTGCATTACCTCTCACTCTCACACAACACAACAACAAACAGTCGACTGTCGCACTTTGCTTTGCTAGACAGCACCTTTGCTTGTTGTGTTGTCACATTCACTTTGCGCTATTGTTGCTCTGTCTCCTTATCTCATATCATCTCTACATTCGTCCCATTCCCATCTACTCAAAATGGATCGCCATGCAGCTGCTGGCAACCACGAGACAACTTCTCAACCGCATCACGAGTTACTAGACCAAATTGGTCAACTTCGGGAGCGTGAACGAGTGCTGATTGGTGAGAATGATCAATTACGAGCACAACTGGTGGAGATGAAGGAACAAGAGAAGAAGAAATATGATGATTTGATGGTGCAGTATAACATGAAACGAGAATATGATGATGACGGACTGGACAAGCAAGGTATGACTTGGTTGTTTGATTTGTTGACTTTATTATTTACATTTGTTGCTATTTGTACAGGCACAACCAATCAAGTAACGGTCAAAACTGAATGGGATGATGAGGTGAAGCAAGAAATAAAAGAAGAAGACGATGAGGATCATGACATTTTCATCAAACGAGAATATGTTCCTGCATACATCAAAACCGAATTGAATGATGTGAAGGATATAATCAAACAAGAAATCAAAGAGGAATATGATGAAGATGATCATGTTGACGACTGTGGATTTGACCTACGTTTGGTGAAGAAAGAATTGGTGAGTGATGATGACGACAACTCGATGCAAATCGATGAAGTGATTCAGCCCAATTTGAATCAGCCAAAGGACATTCTATCACGTGATCAAGTCAACAGGCCAATGCAGTCTGTGTTTGAGCTGTCTCCATCAGCCAACTGCCAAATGCAACTGACCAACAGCTCACAGATTGAACAAAGTGTTGACCAACAAGTGGACAAAGCTGATCACGAGCCTAACGAGCCAGCCAATCACGGCCACAACCAATGGCCAACTACGAAACAGTCACAAAGTCGCACACGAAAACGCACAGCCATGACAAGCGGCCAAGTGTCCATGGATGGTCCCATGACCAACTCGAAGCGAACTCGAGTGGAGACAGACTTGCACCGCACAGAGACCGTCCAGGAAGTGAGTTCTGGATCAAAAGTTGATTTAAGTGAAGGCGACAATCAAAATGGAATTGACTCGAGTGGAGAAGGAGAAAAAGGCATCGAACAAATTGAAGACGATGACGATGAAACCGAGTTGGGTGAAGAAGATCAAGGTGGACATTACAAGATTGAGATTGTCAAGTTGAAGTGCACTGAGGATGGCTGTGAGGATGAGGTTGCAGGCACAGTCGAGTTGCACGATCACTTGCGAGTTATACATCACATATCTCCGTATCGATGTTTGGCTGAAGGATGCGGCGAAAGGTTTGAGCAATGGTGAGTGTGGTGTGGTGGTGTTGAGTTGGTTTAATTGATTTGCTTTATAGGAATGAACTAGGTAATCATGTTCAAAACATTCATTCGAACATCTCCACCTGGCCATGTCTTCACTGCACCAAGACATTCAAGTCTCATCATTTTTTGTACAAGCATCTACATTTCTATCACTACGAAGGTCAATTCAAGTGTGACTATGATGGTTGTCACTATGATCGAGTGGCCACATTTCGATCTGAAATAAGGAAACATCAGCAATCAGTCCATCCCAAGACAACCATCTACACTTGCCAATTCAACAACTGTGGCAAGTCTTTCAACCATAAGGGTGATTTCAATTGTCACCAACGAATTCACCAAAAAGTCAAACCTTACAAATGTACTTGGAACATGTGTGACTATGCTTCAACACAACAAAGCGCTGTAATCAGACACATCCGCACTCAACATTTCCATCTTCCAGCAACCCAGAAGAAGCAGCATCAACTCGGAATCGAGGACAATCGCAACCCTCATGACTATCTCCTGAAGGAACATAACAACTGACCAATCTGAGCACACAATCTCCACTGACCACTCACCACACCACACCACTCAATCCCACTCATCTCAATATCACATCCCACAACATTCTCCACACAGACCACACACATTCAATCTCTTGTTAATTATAATATATTTGTTTATTTACACTACTATTCAATTGAATCATTAATATATCTTACTATTTGCAATATTCATAATTGTAACAATTAAATAAATGTCTTTTTCTATAATTTGACATATTTCTATGAGTCAATTTTTTCAATCAGTCTCACTCATTCATAATTATATGATTAATGCTATTTTTAAAATTGTTATTTTAGACCAATTTGCCCACAAGTTTGGTATCCTGATTTCTCAGATTTTGAACAACATTTGGATCGTTTCACAGCTTTGCACACTCACAAGTTTGTTCAGGAAGAACATTTTTAAAACTAAATGAGCAAAATAATATTCAATTTCATTTTGAATCATATATTACTGTGTAACACTTTTAAGCAATAACTTTGATTATATTTGAAAGAGCAATTAAATTCAAAATAGCCTAATTATAATTTTCCTTGTTTCGAGTTGTTGTCGTCATTCTTAATTTACGAGTTGGATTTGCGGTATTTAAAACATTGCTGTCGAAGTGGCAAGTCAAATCGATTGAAAGTTTGGTTATTGGTTTGTTGGTTTGAATGAAAATTCAAATCGATTTGTGTTGGTTCGAAAATCTGTATTTTGAATATGCAAGTTAACTTTCGATGGAAACTGATAAGGAAAGATTCAATTAAAATTCAAATAAACAGAAATGTCAAGCAAATCGAATTCTAAACTTTGTCTATAAAGCCATATGTCAGTATTTGCTCTGTTCGAATTGTTTTCGTTGCCACTTTGCAAACTAGTATACTAATTCACTCTACTTTGTAGTGTCACCAAGTCGACAAGTCTCGTCTAGCCCTCGATGAATGTGATTGTGATTGTCGTGATGGTGGTTGCACTGTCAAGCACTCTCGAGTACTTTGAAACCCTCACCCGTGAGGTAAGTTCATGCGAAATGACATCATCATATCTAACTCTCAACTTCATTTTCCATAGAAACTATGTGACCAAATCAGATTAAACCAACGGAAAATCCTGGCAATGGGCGCCCGAGGCACATCTCAACACGACGCACACTTTTACATCATCGCAGAAGGTGGCTACATGTTCGAGTTACCGCTGGCGAATCTACATGTGGACACAAAGAAGAAGACCACCTCCATCACAATTGACCGAGACTTCATTGCACGTTCCGCACCGGGCACTCCGTTGCACGATGTGCATCGAGACTTCTTCAAGCGAGATAGTAAATTTTTCCTCATCTCCGACAGCAATCGAAACATGTTCGTGGGTAGAATGTTTCTCTGTCAAGAACACAAAAATAAAGGCGCCATCCGACTTTACGACCTCAATGGGCGTCAGTCTGGTCCGATACACCCACAACACGTGTCACTGGATGTGTACAATCGAATTCATGTTATTGCAAGCCTTGGACTGGATTCGGACATTTCGTATGTGTTTGGAATGAACCACTCAAAACTTGATCGATTGTATACGTTCAAGGCGATCGATATTAATGGACTTGATATGACGTGAGTTTTATACATTTTGGGTAGATTATCTTTATAAAATTTGATGTATTTTTTTGTAATATAGAGATTTTGCATCTTTTAAAAAGGCTTACGATGGACTTTTCGAGCAAAATCGAAATTGTCGCTGTGTTCTATCTAGAGGACTCAAACAAGAATGGTGGCTATTACTACTTCCTGGACAGTGCAGGACTGGTCACCGTGACTCGAAGGCAAAATGCTCATGACTATGAACAGTGGCCTATCAAATTGATCGAATCTTTGTACAGCGACAAATTCGAAGTAAATTTGAAAAGTTTCATTTTGTGTTACCCTAAAGTAGAAGCTACAGAAGAAGCGTCAACAAAAGTACTACCCAAGCAGACGACGCCAAACGAAACATCCGAAACTGATGATGAGCCCGAAACTGAAGCAACCGGCATTTCCAATTGGACAATTGCTCTGGTAGTGGGCATTGTGGCATTGGTCGTGCTGGCCATCATCTGCTACTGCACCCACTTGACCATTGAGAGGGCAAAGGCCAAGCGACGTGGTCGAAAGGTGAGAAACATTTTCAGTTTCCGAAAGAAACGAAAACCTGAACCCGACTCGGACGAACAACACTCACTGGCCAGCAAAGTGTCGAGTGCTTTTCATTCTGTCCAAAGCAAGATCACCAGTTTGCTCGGTGGACACAAGAAAAAGCAAGCAAAAGCGGTGGCCAAGGGAAGAAAGGGCAAAAGAGAGAAAAGGACGCCTAAGTCAAAGTCATCCAAATCTGCTGCTTCGTAGTAATCTTATTTTATGTTATCAATAAATTGACATTTAAAAAAAATTGTTTCGCTTTGCTTCTGTTCTCGCTTAAAGCCAAAATCGGTTAATATGTTGTCGGTTAAAAATGCACTCATCGGAGACCACTTTTCCCATCATATATCGGGGGTCATCCACATATAAAGACAAAATTCTGTCCTGGCTTAATGTAATTGTACTTGTAATTGTACTTTGTAACATCTTCTATGAACAGTCACTGTCTGTGTGAAGGCATGTGCTTTGTGGTGTGTTTGTTCCGTTTCCTTTTATGTGTTGAGTTAGGTCTGCTCACTTGAGCTAACTTTTTCTGGTAACATTTGAGGAATGGATTCAAACCCGAACCAGGATGGTGGCTACGATTCGTTGCGCCAGCTCACCGCAATCGGACTTGGACGGAGACGAACCAACAATTCTCAACAAATCGACGATCTCCCCAAAAAGTTTTTGATTATGATTCTCAACAAGCTCACCTGGTCCCAGTTGGCTCACCTTCGAGTGGTGTGCAAACGATGGCGAGCTGTGATCCACTCGATGGGTAAAAAGAAGAAATTGTTGATTTTAAATGATTTTTGGTATGAACAAACAAACAAATTGAAACGATCATTCTTTGGAACACTCGATTTTGACAATTGTGCACGGGTCAATTTGAAAATGCTCAACGCCTCTCCTGCCTCAAGCCTCGAAACACTCATTGTCGGTCTGTTTCCTTCTGTGAACCAATTTGTGTTCATCTGTAGCGAGCATTATCCGATTTACAATTTTCTTGAATCGAATCTCGATTTATTGTCTCCGAGGATCGTCTCCCTATCGATTACATTCTATGATTCTTACGTTGTCTCAACCGAAGAGAGCTATTGCATTGCCCATCGCATCAATGCACTCACCTCGCTGAAACAACTTGAAATATGCGGAAAATTTTATGGCTCTTTGTTAGAACTGATTCTACCAACAATTCGTCGGCTATATCACTTCTCGTACAGCAATTTGCATGATGACACCAATGAGCTGTTTGAAGTAGTGCGACATTTTGGCCCAAACTGTACTCGATTGGCAATTGATTCACCTCGACTGCCATATTCACACATTCCTCCATGGCGCGCCTTGAATCGTGACTGGCTCGCTCGACTCACTCATTTGCAGTTGAGCGCGGACATTGAACAGTTCGATCAACTTGCACAATTTCTTTCGAAGTATGCTCGGTCACTGCGAGTGTTTCGTTTCGATGCTCAATACAACATACAACGTACAAATGGCACTGTATGTATGAATGGTCCACTGATTAGTTGTATATGATTATTATTAATATTATAGTTTGCTCTACTGCACCTAACCCACCAAGCCATGGTTGATCTCTCTCGCCTTGTCCATCTGTCCGAACTCGAACTGAAGAACGTCTATTTGGAATCATCCATTGGTGTGCGCACTAGTCCATTTCTGCTTGTGCGCATTTGCACTCTTCGTGTCGACATCAACTATGTCATGGATTGTAATCAGCTCTCTCGACTTCTTTCCCGCCTTTTTCCCTATGTCCAACACTTGAACATTACCATCATGCGACGACCTGAACATCATCATCATTTCTTGGATTTTGGACAATATTTGGATCGTTTCCCTGATTTGCGTACTCACAAGTTCACTGCACAAATACACGATCATTATGATTATTATTAACCAATATAATGTTCATTATTTCATATATAAATCATATTTTCCTGTTTATCTTAGTATAAAAATAAAACCATAGAAACACAAAAAAACTTACAATTTGGGTAGTCGTATTTAGCTTTTATTGGTAATAAACTTTCATTTACAAACCCAAGCTACTACATGTCTAAATATGTCTTCACTGGCTTATATAATCTAATTTTGTCGTGTACCTGGTGACTGAGATACTAAATATAGATTGAATTTTAATGTTCCAACCTGATGCAGTCTCATGAACACACATTGTGCCTAATTGTAAAGATCATGCTCAACTGTTGATAAGAGAATCTTGTTTTATGATCAGTAGTCAGGTTGGCGAATTGGATTGAAGTGCAATTGAATTGGTCGAGAATGTTAGCAACATAGGGTCATGATGTAATTTTATGAAGTGTGTAAAAAGTTTATTGAAAATAGTCAAATTGAAAAAAATTGGTGTTTAAATTCACAATTTTCTGTATTTGGGATAATCGAGCACCAAGTTGACACTATTTTCCCATGATCACAGTCAACAAATTGATGTGGTCTGCCTTGAATGGTTTTTGCCAGTGTTGACATTCGAATTGCTGTTGTTTGACTGATCTGGCTGTGAAGAGATGAATTATCGTAATTTAATTTTATATTCAAACAAACGAAAAACTCACCACTCGAAGTTGATGGCGCTCGTAAACACTTGGGACAATCGCCCAATTGCTTGCCACATTCAAAGCAAAATTTCAAATGATTACAACACTCGAAGCGAACTCGTTTGGTGCTCATTGGTTTGTGACATAATTGACATTTGGTCAGAAGTTTTGTTTCTGAAATTAAGACTAACTAAACATCTACTAGTTCTGGAGATCTGTTGGGGTTTACCTTTAGGAATTGAAGTGCTTTCTGGATTGATGGTCGAATCGGATGATATTTCACCAGAATTGTATCGAATATGTTCGCAACAGTCTGTTTTTAGTCTTTTGGTGAAAATATTGACCTGACATATTGGACATGTAATGTACGCAGACTCGTCATTGGATTGTTCTAGGAAAATAAAGACAAAATAAATTATTGGAACGAACCGTGAATTAGACATAACTAAATTCTTACTTCTTTTATAGGCGTGATTTTCGATTTTAGGTGAAATGTTTGATTGAAACTGACAATTTGAGTTTAAGTTAATGTCTCGAGCATTGATCGTACTTGAACTTGCTGAGATGATAGCATTCGTGACTGTGGCATTGCTGAAATCGACTGTAGGAGAGTGATTTTCGATGTACTGGAAAAAAGTCCCAATAATCTTTATCTGGCGAATACTTGAATTTAGATTGACCAAAGTTTAGGCAGACTTGTTGATGAGAAAATAAGCTCAATGAAGCGTAATATGGCAAGGTTGAGGAATAAATTTGATCTTTGTAGCTGATTTGTAGACCGTTGAGCGTGAAAAGAAATGTTTTTCTTTTAATATTATTATCTTTCGATTTAATCTCTTCGATTGTACAACCAATCACATCACCTGCTTTCCATCGAGTTTGAATATTCTTGAGTGGGAATTTTGTCTTGTTGTGCCACACACATCGAGTATATCCATCGAAGGCAATCGAGAACTTATCATCGCCCACTTCTGTTCTCACAATCTCGGTTCGTTTAGTCGACCAACCAATTCGCATTGGACCATTTGTGAGCAAAAAGTGCTTCAAAGTAATAGATTTTTTTTGTTGACTTGACCCATAGATCGTACACTTTGCCATGCCACTTCACTGCGAGCTGAGAGCAGATCACGTGACAGTTTGAGGTGTTCAGTTCTGTCATTGATGTTGAGTGCTGCTGGGTTGGGTCGAGGCACCGGGGAAGTGTTGAGCACGTGAGTGCGGAAATGTCCACTGATGAAGTGAAGTTGGTAGATGGGTGAGGAATAAGAATATGAAGTGAGGTAATCAAAGGTTTTAGTTCCACTATTCCATCCCTTTAATAAATTCATAATTATCCCGTTGTCCTGAATCGTTTTCTTTTCCTCATCACTCAATTTCAAATTTTCCAGTGCAATCAACGCAAACATCTGTGTCCATTTGTCACTTGTTTGACTTAGTGCACGAGTGAGATACGTGAAGACTTCGATACGAATGTGTTTCATGAAGTCATAACCAAATGATTGAGAAAAATTGATTAAATGAGAAAGAACAATGCAAATATATCGATGTTTGGTTACGTCCTTTGAAGTGTTGATTCGTAATTGAAGGTATGGGTAGAGCAGTTCAAGCAGCTCTTCTTTGAATGCTTTATCAATAAACTTTTCAATCACTTTTCTAATCCACAGTGCCATCACATCCACCTTATAATTTTCAATCACTTTGCCCATCACTTCAATGATCGATTGTATGTATCGAACACATTCTAATTCTTTCTCTATTGTTATATGTTTAATTTCCCATTCCATCTTGTCTCGATTACATCGAATATCTTCTTCATACTTTATCACCATCTTATCAAATCTTATTTGTATTTGGTCGTCAAAAAACAAATCTACTTGGTTATTCACTGCTAAACGTTTGAACCAGTAAGTACGGCCATATATAAAACTACCAAGTGTATGATCACAAGTATTGGGTTTGAGTAATTTACATTTTCTCCCATCTCCATCATAGAAATGGCGAAATTGGATATATTTAGGAGCAAACTTAAATGGTGACTGACCAAAGTTGAAATGACATTGCTGCTGTGGGGATAGCACAGCAACGGCATAGTAAGGGGAGATAAAATTTTTTTATTAAATAAGTTTCTAAGCGATTTTCAAAATAATATGCATCTTCAACATCGTTATCATCATATTCCTCTTCATCAGACTCCGCATCATCAAACTCCTCTTCATCAGACTCGTCCTTATCACCTACCTCTTCATAATCATCCGGTAGTCCATATTCAGTGACGTTACCATAAATCCATTTTCCATTGTAGTAGAACGCAAATTTGCGTTTAAAACAATCAATGAGACATCCAATCACATCACCTGGTTCACAATCAGGCAGATCTGGATAAGTGTATTCTAATGAATTATTAAGTAATAACTTTCGAGATGGATCAAAGCCAATTGAATCATTATGACCAATTTCATATTCCCCATATTCAAATTTCTGTCCCATAATACCCGTAGTATACTGCTTACACGTATAAAAGCTATCTTTTGTCCCCCATCCGAACATCATCTTTCCTCTTGTTACAGGAGTCACTTCGTAGTAATATACTCCGCTTGTGACAGCAAATGCTGAACGAATTGAGTAAGACTGGAATGTTTGCGGTGTTATACTTTTATTCTCATCAAAATATTTTCCAACTTTATTATCATTTCTTGCCTTGAATCCATCCTTTGACAGTTTGATGAGTTCCATTTTCAGATTAATTACTCAAATGCTAGCACGATGCAATGCTCAAAGAAGTTAATCACAAAAAACAAAATTATTGCACCAAAACAAAGAAAACTAAAATGATGATGAAATTTGAAACACAATTAAAAACTTACAATCTCATCAAGTTGTAGCATCAAAATGGACGAAACATCAAACATCAATGCACACAGAAGATGTAAATGTAGTTCAATCACAGGCATGCAAGTCTTGCCAAATGAAATCTTGTAATCTCAATAGTATACAACTAAATACATTTAGATATTGTCAAATGAGCAAATAGAAAGTCGCTAGGAAACAAAATTTAGAACACAATACAAGCTACAACAGTTTTTGTTATTAAGTAAGTGTACTAATTACGGTTAATTAGTACGATTGCCTACAAAGCACTATGCTATAGCTATAGCTAGTTGACATGTAATAAATCACTGTGTTTCTCACTGCGATTGAGTAAAGTCTGATGTATAAGCTATATCAAGTGCGAGAGCAACAATTTTTAACAACTTGTGACAACCTTTACCTTTACAACCTCTGTTGTGTGCCTTTATATATTTGTTTTTCCACTATGTACAAAGACTTTGTCGACGTAGAGATCACATTATTTACCAGGCAATAAGAAAATTTTTAAAAAATACCCTGCCATATGCTGCCATCTATCGAACAAGAAAGTAAAACATACAATTTAAATTATATTATTTGAATTTTTATTTATTGACTGGAAAAATAGAGATAATAATAATAAAGATTGTACATAAATATGGCATGTGAATTATATCAGATGAGCTGTACATAGATGACGTGCATGAGTATTTATAATAATGGATGTCATTTTAGTTTGATTATTTTTGTAATAGATTTTTTAATGTACAAAATGTATTTTATGTATTTGACTGTACAAATCGATGATGATGAACTTTGTACAGATGCTTTTATACATGAGCGTCATTCTCGTGATTTGACCTATTGGAAGAGACAAAATGGTTAGAATAAGTGTGAATTTAGGTTTTGATTTGGATCATTACCCATTGGATGAGTCAGTGTGATGGTGTTGACTGAGCAGGAACTGTCTCGTTCCGGTCACTATTTGTTCATTGGCCTCATTGCGACTGTTGTCCAGTGATTCGTGTAGGATTTGTTGTGGCTGAGTCGGATTCGAATCGGCCAACAGGCGAACATGACTGCTCATGCTGGCAATCGCAGCTGAGGCACTTCCGATGGTGGCCGTGTTGATGCCGTACGGATTCTCGGGCTTGGCCACTTGATAACTTCCGGGCAGATGGCCTGACGGATTGAAATGGTGAGTCAGTCGGAAGGTTGACTGCTGTGGCGGTATTGGGGGTAGACCTATGTCGTCGCCGATTATGGCTGGTTTCGAACGGTCAATTGTCGAGTAGATTGAAGTTGAGGTTTGTTGGGGTTGATGTTGTTGATGCTGCGCAGGCGCAATCACAGTTGTAGGCTTACGAGCATACGAATAAATGTGCTCAGTTGTTGTTACCGGATAATGTTGTTGAACTTTCTGCGCTTCCGGATGGGCACTAGCATAAATATGACTATGTATAGAAGAGGCAGGTGATATCCCAACAGGGGGCGCTGGTGAGGGAGTCTGTCCCCCACCAGTAGTCGATCCAGTTCCACTTCCGGAACTGCCCGCAACATCACTGAGTCCAGCGGTCATTGCGAGTATGTTTGACCGGGAAAACGGTAACGAGGTGACCAGATGTGCCTGATTTGGATTGTTCGGGTCCTGTTTCAGTACCGCCGGTGTTCCTCCGCTTGTGCGGTGCTGTCCATAGATGACGGTATTCGCTCCCGAGGATACACCTCCATCGGAACTGTTATTGTTATTCGGAATACTAGAACTACTCGGAATGCTTCTCATTGCACCGTGTTGACCATACAGGCCCTGTTGATGATGTTCCGCAATGATCGAATTGATCTGGTTCTCCTGTTGCTGTTGCATCATCTCTTCTTGGTTTGCAGGATTTCGAATTAGTCCCGGTTCCATCATCCGTCCTCCATCATCCTCTTCCTCATCCGAAGAATGACTCGACGCAAGTTCCATTGATCGATCATAGGAGGCATCATCACTGGAACCTGTATCGGTTGCGGTCACACTCTGTTTTGATCGATGATGTCGATGACCGCGACCTCTATGTCGCCGATGACACTTGTGACTATGACCATGTGATGACCGATGACCTCTGTGTCCACGTGTCCTCTGACCGTATCCGTCCGTATCCTCAGTATCATCCTCCAGTTGATTGACACCATCGATTTGATCCAACATTTGACCCGATCCCTTCGTAACCGTAGATCTGCTCGTAGTGGACGATGAACTAATCACCGCACCAGCAATAACATTCGGATCCATCGAAGGTCTCATTCCGTAAACATCAAAACTCGATCCTTGCAATCCATGGCCCGGTGACTGATGATACAACGCCCCACGACTTCCACTAACACTCGTTCTCGTTCCACTGAAACTCTCATCCGAGCCAGGTGATCGTGTTCCGGTGGTAATTCTCTGCCAGCTCAATTGAATATTCGTTCGAACACGTCGATTCACCAAACAGTAACCGATAAAGATGTACAGTGAGGATATGAGGGCCACGAATGAATAAGCGTAATGCAGTTCATCAACAGCGTCATTCACTGCCAACAAGGCCAAAATCCATAGAGCAGCAAAAAGTGGTAATAGGATGATCGATAACCAGAGCATCGTTCGTAAGTTGCCATAGTCACACACGGTCGCTTTGATTTGGACTGATGCTTGTAGGGCCAGAAGGAAGACGAACAGGTTGGACTGTTGAATAATAATAAAATATTAATTAGATCATATTTGGATATTGGATGTTAGGTATTGGATATTAGATTTGATCATTATATAAATCAATGCAATTTACTTCCAAATACATTAGATATTAGTTATCGGTTATATTTCATTGGGTTTTTACAGTTTCAGTAACTTGGTTATCATGATCATTACTTTTGGATATTAGTCATAAGCTATTAATAATCATAGATGTAAACTTTTATTCATCGGACATTGACAATAAGCTGTTAGGCATAGATTCTTAGCCACTTGACATTAGACATTGGCCATTAACTTTTATCAATGAGCTTTTGGTTTTTTTATATTTAGCAACTGCACATTAAATAATTGGCTATTGATCCTTATCTATTGGCATTAGCTTCGGATATTAGTCATAGGTCATTTCATTTTGACCATTAGATAAATATGCAATCTACTCTCCAATACATTGGATATTAGTTGTAAATAATTTTTAATTGACTTTTCTACTGTTCAAATGCGTTTGGATATTAGTCATAAGCTATTAGCTTTCATCAACTCAATATAAGCTATTGATCATTGTCATTTACCCTCTTAATAATTGCAATTAGTCAATTGGCAATTGATCCTTAAGGCCTTATCTATTACCATTAGTATTGGATATTAGTCATAAATCATTAGATGTAAATTTTTATTCATTGGATATTAGTTATTGGTTCGATATTGATCTGTAACTATTAGATACTATGGGCATTCGAAATTGTCAACACTTTGTCATTAAACTATTAACTATTTATCTGATTAGCTATTTTACGATTGATTCTAATAAATTGGATATTAGTTTTAAAGATATAAGCAATTAGTTGCTGACTATATTAAATAGAAACAACAACTGTTTTTGTTCATTTAAATAATCCCAACAAAATCTACTCCTCCTAATTCCATAAATTCATTTACACATATCCCTAATATGTAAAATGTCCCGAATTTCGAATCACCAAATTTAAATTCTTTATTGAATTTCATTTGTAATTTACCAATTCAAATGAGCATCAGCATGTGTGTAATATGCCTCATCCCTTTAAGCATCATCCTCTGTCCCTTTTCCTGTTCCAATAATCTCGTTAGTCCCGTACTATTTTTCAATTTCGCAACACATAAAATGAATGTCCCTCATTTTAAAATCCCCCTCGCCTAATTTACAACAATATACGAGCTCTTGAGGATTCTCTCTACTCTCTACACTCGCTGACTCAAATGACACATTTCACTAAATTAGGATTCTTCATCGCCACACAAGAATATCCCTAAAATAGCAAAAATCCCTCTTCTGCATCACCCAAAATCTATAATTCCACTTAATCTAATTATGTTATTAAAGCCAAACAAGAAGAAGAATTCTCGATAGGAATTTCAGGGAGGGGGCAAGAATTTGCCAATATTAGAGAATCCAAATAGGAATATCCTGAAGCCACATTCACATTCCCCGAACCCACCATGTGGCACTGCCATATTTCTCTATTAGGCTTCTCGGTTAGGGGGTGGGAGAGGGGCAAACAGAATAAAAAATAATAATAAATCGACACAATTCTAGGGGGTGTTCATAAAGTTTGTGCACATTTGACATTTAAAAATTCAAATAGTGTTCCAATTGGAATTCATTCAAAATCCAACAAACTTTATGAACCTAGAATCTAGCTGACCGAGCAGAGTGTAGGGTCATACAGACCAGATGATACCATTTACTATTACTAATACTACTAAGAATAATACAATAGACAATAGACATACAGAATAGTGAGACAATTCTGACGACTGAACTGAATTGGACCCAAAATAATAAGCAATAACAGAAAGAAAAACAGATTGAAAATGAAACAATAATATAGTTGTGTGGATCGAACTTTCTTGTGGATCGATACAGAATTAATACACATTCGCACATGCGATGACATTATTACTAAGAATGTGGATTCGTATAGTAATAGTAAAGGAAATTAAAATCCATTCTCTTCTTCTCCCTGGATCAGTCAATGGAAGTCCACACTAATTGAGTTGTGAGAATCGAACGATAATATAACGGGAAAAATGATATGATAAATGCACTACTACTACACAAGTAGTAAATGTGGATACTAATTTATAATGGAATTGGGTGATGATTGACTAAATAGAGGGTGATCCAGATAAAAGATAATTCAATTTGAAATTGAGTTGATTTGGTGATGGTTTTAGAACATTCTGTATTACATTTTGTGTTACAAATGAGATGATGAGAACTGCTAAAACTTTGTTGAGATAATTAGAAAATAGATAATTTTGAAATTGGGAATTGAGGTAAAAAGAAGATATTGTTTCTCTGATGTTCTTTGCATTGTCTCTCCATTGACTATTCGGATATTTGACTATTTAAAGATTCTGACTGTTTAACTATTTGACAATTTAAAAAATTTTGATTTTTGGTTAATGTGATATTTAACTATTTCTGATATTTAACTATTTTGACATTTAACTATTTGACAATTTGGATATTTTGTTAATTTGATATTTTACTATTTCGATATTTGGCTATTTAGCTATTTAACTATTTTGACATTTAACTATTTTGACATTTAACTATTTTGGACAATTTAACTATTTGACAATTTGGATATTTGAGTATTTGGCTATTTGACTATTTTGATTTTTGACTATTTAGCTATTTGGATATTTGACTATTTCGATATTTGACTATTTAACTATTTGACAATTTAACAATTTGGATATTTGAATATTTAGATATTTGACTGTTTCGATATTTAACTATTTAACTATTTGACAATTTGGATACGAGTATTTGGCTATTTGGCTATTTTACTATTTAGATATTTTACTATTTGGTTATTTAACTATTTGACAATTTGGATATTTGAGTATTTGGTTATTTAACTATTTAAATATTTGAATATTTGGCTAATTGGATATTTGAATATTTAGATATTTGACTGTTTCGATATTTAACTATTTAACTATTTGACAATTTAACTATTTGGTTAATGAAAATTTTGACTATTTAACAAATTATTTTCGTAAAACAAAATGACTCATGACTTACCACAATGATGACACAGATCGGTGCAACCAATCCCCAGATGACTCCCTCATAGATCGATAGCCAACAGCTAAATTAATGATAAAATTGTAAATTAATTTAAGTTATTTTTGAATATTTTAAAAAATAAAACTCACAAAAGATGGTTTCCATATTGGTCGGCCTTGACCCCAACCGACAGTGCCACAATGATCGCGGGCGTGGTGTAACCGAGAAAGTAGTAGAATCGCATCGGTCCATGGTTGACATCACGAATTTCGGTCAACATTCGATACAGATGAATGGACTCGATCAGCATCCAGGTGAAGAGACATTGGAAGGCGTAGTGCAGGAAGATGGCTACCAGTTTGCAGACCGATTCAAATTGAACCAAATTCACACGCATGCGCACACCCAACAGGAAAATGAGTTCTGTGACAAAGAGACACAGAACCAGATTCTTGTGGATTGAGTTGGAGTTGGTTTCCATTCCGCGGATTATCGAGAGGATTATGTAGGTTGCGCCCAGAAGGATCAGGGAAATGGTGACTAGGGTATAGGATACCGCAACCTGGGCCACGGATTCTTCAAAATAGAATTCATCCCCAGAAATGTCCATCAGCACAGCCATTCCAAAGGCACGATCACACGAACAGTTGATGTAATCATAAGTGGCACGAAACTTCTGCGCAGGATAGTAGCCCTTCAACTCACAACCCTTTGAACTCCATCTTCCTCTACTGTGAGAGCGCCGGTTCTTCTCCGCACCAGAGGTCGCCACAGTCGCACTCGAACTAGACGGAAAAGCCCAGTAGACACATTGGGGACTGGAACGACCTTCTCTTGCTAAAGTTCGGAAACGGAAATGCAATTTCGGGTGCAGAGATTTACTCAAAAACTTTGTACTGTTCGCAGACTTCATTGTCAGGGTTATGATTGGGGTGTTCGCTTTCAATGGCATCGAGAAACGTTGTCTATGAATGGGACAGAGGTTATTAGATTATTATTTAATAAGAAAGAACATACCTGACAGTAGAATCAGTGTTTGATGGCAAAAAGTGAGACATAGATGTAAAGATCGTATAACCGATAAGAGCATTCTGAGCTGGTTTTGCATAAGAATGTTGATTTGGTGGACTACCGAACGTTATTACCCCAGATCGTACCTCATCTATGGATGGTACATTCAACAGTTTCAGTGGTACGATAGCCTTGGTGATATCGTCGATATTGTGCTTCCGGGTTGGATAGTTGTTGTACTTGGGAATGATTACCGCTGGGTTCGATTGTTGGGATCGATGGTCATGGGCGTGATGGGCGTTCGATGCTAATGGATCGATTGGTAAGCTGAAATCGAGGTATATCGATGGTGGTGATGAACGATTCAGTGGGTTTAGTGGTTGTGGTTGTGGTGTTGGTAGATACTCGAATTGGGGACCCGAACTGATGGAGGTTTGATGTAGTTTTGGATGATTTCGGAAGAGCAATTCCTTGCTTACATCCCATAATTCACTTGTTGCCACAGTGTCCAATCCAAACACAACCCATTTAGTGCTAATCTCAAATGGTTCCGTAAAAGTATCCCTCTGATTGTCAATCAGCACTTCCGCATACTGATTAAACAGTTTCAGGAACTGTTCCGGTCCGAGTGAATCCAACTCTGAAACGCGCTCCCAGATGGAGCTGTAACGCGGTTCGAGAATTGCACTCGTGGATTCACAAAGATTTCGCAAGAAATGACGATCTTGTTTATGGGTTAGATTGAGACCAGATTGACGGAGTTCGTTTTGGATGAGTCGGCGGATGAGCCGGAAGGCCATGTTGATGTCATTTCCGTACAGAGGTTCAGTTTGGTTGATGGCCACACGAAGATCGTTGACCAGTCGGATCGAGTGTTGAGTTGTGAGCAGAATTGAACCGTTCTCTTCGGATGCTTTGTCTGACTCGGAGACAACCTTCCACTGTTCGGCTAGGTCGAGGAATTGATCCGACAGACAGCTAAATAGATCAGGTTTGGACCAACCTTCTCCTTCTGAACAGAATCTCTCAGCATGACCCGAAGAACCAGTTGGACATTTTTGGCTCGATTTAGCGCCAAATTTAGTCCTCTCCCACCAGACTCCATCCGAGAAGGCACGTGGACACGCATCGTAGATCACTTCACAACCTCGCGTGGTTACCTCAGCAAAGGGAGACGCACACGTGTCACAGCGACGCCCAATGACGCCCGGTCGACACTGACACTGACCACTCAGTCGATCACATCTTGAAGAGTACGATCCAGTCGGGTAACAATCACACTCGAAACAAACATCCGATCCAGGCGGTTGAAACCGATTGGCCTGACAGGTGCACTCCCCCGTAGTCTTGTTACAGTTCCCATCATAGCCCTTACTGACATCACAATTGCACGGTCCACAAATTGGGTAACCCCACCAGTCGGCAGGACAAGTGTCGGGCAGTCGATCTTCACAGTAGAATCCAGAATGCAGACGATCACACAAACACCTGTACCCGTAAGTGTTGTTTGCGGGAGAACAGGTCGAACCGAATGCACACGGATTCAGTTCACAAACAGGGATACAGTGCTTTCCGATGAATCCACGATGACATTTGCACTCATGTCCAGCGATTCCTTGGGTGAAACAGTCTGAATTTGTCGGACAGGGACTTGCGAGACATGGATCTAGTAGTTCCGCTTCCGCTGTCCCAGAACGCACACAACCCGTGTGTACATTATTCTCCATTGTAGGTCGTAGCCAGGCGTCCTTCGAGTTCCCAACATCCAACGCCTGTAAACAACCCGCAAAAGGTGGTTCCTGTGATCGATAGTTGTCGGCTTCAGTCAACTCATCAGGCGTATCATAACCACCAACTGTGACCTTCGCAATGTAGAGTCCCAGAATCTCAGCATCCTCAAATCTCGCCTGTTTCGAGTGTTGACCAAAATCGACTGACAAGGTCACACCATTGGCCAACCAACGGCTCTCAACGTGATGCCATTTGCCATCATTAATTTGAATTTCATCCAAAATTAAAGGTGATCTATCGTCGACCGCGTAACTCAACTTCCCGTTCAGTATTTCCCATTTCACCAGTGAACTTTGACCTAACTGAATTGAGAGAATAATCGCTCGATGGCTCACAGTTTTCAGATCGAAACTAACCAACCATGGATAGGCTAAAGGTTGTAGGTTAGGACTGAACGAGAGAAAACCATCACCACGGAAACTTCTCGTCGCTTCTGTGACCTCCTCCAAACAGTCCTGACCCGTGTATCCATCATTGCATCGACAAACGTAACCCTTCCATGCGTCCTCACAAGTTCCTCGTTGATTACACGTATTTGGAGTACAGTAACTCTTCTTGGAATCACATCCAAGAGTAGTTCCATTATTGGCAACGTAGGTATTAAAATCCAATAGATTGTAGTCCACATGCAGATCCGAAATGCATCCATGGAAATCCTTGTTTGCAACTTGGAAACTTGTTGGTAATGGAGGTAGTCCACCGATTTGTAGTGGTCCAGTCAAATCTAGAAACCGGAAACAGGTTTGCATTCTATCCGCACAACGTTGTTCCAGAACTAGTGAAGTCTTATTCGCACAGGCAAATTCCGGTCCAAGATCATAACGTTCCACAGCATTAAGTAGAGCTTCATCACAATTATCCAACTTTAAAGTTGCAGTTCGGTTGAAATAGTTCACTTCAATATCGTGCCATTGACCATCGTGAAGACGGTGACCAACGGAAACAGAAGCTCGAGTGGAACCGCCACCCAACGAGAACGAGAAATGAATCTTCCCGTTGATCAGTTCCAGACCGATGAAATCGTGCTTCTCGTTGTATCGTCCATTGTAGAGTAATAGTCCATTTGGTTCTTTAGTCGCAAAGCGCATGCGCAAATTCAATCGATAACGTTGACGCAGCGCAGAAAAGGTTAAATACGATCCAGGGATGAATGATCGGGACCTAAGCTCACAGAGAGGCGTTCCCCATTCCTCGTAGGGACAGTCCGCACAGAGGAAACCACCTCCTTGACCAGAAGATTCAAGTAAAGCTTTATCGAGTCCGAGACCAGCTCGAACCATCGATGGCTTGACTTTCATCGCTCTGGCAGCTCCATTCACACAGCGAGAACCACCACGACAGAGACCATTTCGACAGAAGTCGTGCGAGAAATTAATTTCACAATTCTTCCCAGCAAAACCATCCTGACAGAGGCAAACGTAACCCGATTCTTGATGGACACATTGACCAGAATTTTGACAAGGCGATGAGAAGCACAAATTGATTTCAATGTCGCACTCATATTTATGATGCATTCCTACAAATACAAATAAAAACAGAATTAATAAATTGAAATTTAAAAAACAAAAAACGCGCGCAATTCAAAAAGTTTCCGGAAAATTACTCATAAAAACAGTTTAAATCTCTCAAAAGTTTCTTTTAAGAAAACATTAACCCAATCAGCCCCATCATCTCTTAAACACTTTTATTATTATTCAAATCCATTATTGTTAAAGTTCAAATGTAACTTGTCAAAAGTCTCTCGATCGAATCAAATCTCAGTTCTCAATTCTCAAGTCCCAACTCAACTACTACACTTACAGTAAAGTAAAGAAGAAAATAATCGATAATATCGATTTAATAATTTAATAACTCTCTTATAATATTCACATTCAGAGGAATCAAGAGAAACGCAAATGTCCCATTTGAATTTGAACTCTCCAGTCTAGTAATACTTGAACAAATATAGATTTTACATTTGAGTTGAGTCGGGAGAAGAAAAGTTCAGACGGAAAAATTTTCAATTTAAAACTAAATCTCGGTTAAAAGTTTTTCCAGCTTTCTGCTTCTTCTCTTCCGTTCGTACAAAGTTCAAAAAGCATTTCTAAATCGTTTCTAATCCGAGAAAGAGAGCAAAAAGCCCATTACCGACTGCTCAATAACCGACAACGAATACATTCATACATTCTTACATTATTATCGTATATTCATATTCTTTAATAGGTCAGAGCAAAAGTTTCTGGAACCATTCAAATATACAGTTACAGTTACAAAAGATAACACAAACTTTTTAAAATGAAAACCCCGAAAAAAGAAAAAACCGGGAAACCCCCTGCTCACTCTCACCCACTAAAACACAAATTGAAATTAATTTTTCCATCTATTAATGTACGAGAACAAACTTTTTATTACTACTACGAGTACAAGTCAAATCAAATAAAAGTCGAATCCAACTTGAAATAATAAAATATAATTTAATATATAAATTCAAGAATATTCTTTAACAAGAAAAAAACTTAACTCAATAATCAAATTGTACAAAGAGAAAAGAAAAATCTGTTTTCTTAAACAAGAATCGATTTCTTCTAACAAATGTTCGTCTTAATTTAACTAACAAAAAGTTTTAAATTTTGTTTTAAATAATATAATAAATTAAACTTATTATTCTATTGATTTATATTTCTCGAAATTTATTTCCAAGGAAAATTTTACAAGGAAAACAAGAAAAGTTTCCGTAATTAAAGAGTAATTCATTTACACAGTCATACATGATGCACGGAAACTTTCTGGTTAATCAAATATCAGAGACCTGTCATGAATTTAATTCCCGAGGAAGAGTAACAAGATTGAAATCAAAATTTTTCCAAAACAGGACTTTTTGACTTTTGAAATGGAAAAATCTTTTGTGTACGAGGCAGAGAGATTGAAATCTCAGGAGGAAACTGAAACTTTGTAGCCAAAAGTCAAACAATTTGCAAGTTTTACAACAAAATAGAATGACGGAAATTTAACACTTTTTTGATGTGTACAGAATGATTTTTACAAAAAGGAAATTAAAATATTCTAAATTCTGAATCTCATTGATATAGAAAAGATAGATATGTCAAAATGTTTTGAACAAAAATGACATATTTTAAATTGCATAAACTTTTGAAAGTTTTGATTTTGAAGGAAAATTTTGAAGAATTTCAAAACCAAAAAAGTTTATCAAGAATTTCGTCAAATTTCAAATCACCAAAAAACTATTATTTCCAACTAACTAAAAAGTTTTTAGAAATCCGAGAATTCTCGAAATTTACAAAACCAAAAAATGCAATAAAAGTAAAGTCCACAACCGAACCACAAAATTGTCCTAATGGTCAAACTAAACCATAAATTCCTTCTCCTCCTTCTCCATCCTACAATTGGTCAATTATAATTTCTCCTTCTATTACAAATCTTTCGAAAAGTTGAAATTGAATTCGTAATAAAATGTAAAATAATAAAAAGTTTTAAACTCTCCATTCATTCACTTTAAACGGGAAAGTCAATTTAGTAAATTACACACAATAAAAAGAGGATATATGAAAGTTGAGTCTGTCTGAGAGTATCGAATGACAATAAAAATAATAAGTTCGTATACTATGAACTCTATAATTTAGTGAATTGGAAAACCGGGTTTTCAGACAGACAGAGTTGGATGGCTCGACCTGTTTGTCCTGTAATTTGATTTTCATTTTAAAATTCGATTCCAATCACTTTAAACTGTTTTGGAAGCTTTTAACCAAAAGGAAGAGTCCAAAATGTCTAATTCCAAGTGGAAAATATTAACCGTTCAATTGTCTCATATTACTAAAATTGTGGAGTCAATCCCCTCAAATGGCCATGAAATTGACCTCTCTCATTCTATTTCTAACTCACAACCACCAATTATCCGTTCGAAACTAACCAACAAAAAGAAAAGGAAAAGACGATGATGATGAAAACCCCTCTTCAATAATAATAATTAACTCCAATTATATTAATTTTCCCTAGCGAGGGGAATGAATTGCACAATTTATTATACCATATCATTATCAGAAAGTTTCCGTAAAGATTGTACCACTGTTTATGAATGACACAAAAAAGTTGAGAAACTTTTCCTAAATTCTATAATTCAATTACTGTGAAAGTGCCTAAACTTTGAACTCGTTTCGGTTGCAAAATTCTCACTCGAATCGCTTGGGGAATTTCTTCTTTCGAAAATATACAGAATGAATTATAATAAAAATTAATTGCTAATTTATTTTTATTATTTAATAAATCATTTTAAATTCTTTGCCCTGTAAAAAGTATGAATTTTTAATAAGAAAACCACAAAGTCTAGCTCCAAGCAATTTTTTTCAACATTTAACATTCTAAAAATTGCTGCCCTTTCATATACAAAGTGATCAATTACAATTACATAAGTGTTGTGTCAATTAGAAAGAGAAAATACAGAATGTTTCAAATTCTGCATTCTTTACTAAAAATAACTTTTTTTTATGAATCTCCCAATATTTTTTCGCGCTAATTTGCAACATAACTGTTCGCCAGAAGGCCATTAGTAACACAGAATTATTATTCCACAAACGAACACACAATTTCACAATTCTTCTGAGAATGAGAATGAGAGAGATGGGCAATTAGTCCAAATTGTGTGTCCAAATATGAGCAAGAAAAATTGTTACCCAATTTGTGAAAACGTTTGAGTACAAAATGAAAGCCAAAATGAGGGTCAAACTTTTCTGACTAATCAGATACACTTTCGTCAACTAACTCAAAAGTAACGTTATTTATGAACGGAACTCGTTATTCAATTGAGTTATCATTCAGTATCCAGACACTCGTATACAGACAAATGTACGAGAAAATAAAACAATTCTCTCAGTCCAAACGAATAATACTAAAAGATAAAATAATAATATAATTGAGTAAAACAATAAATAAAACATTCACATAGTACGTAAATGTGTTCAAATGGAATGTTTTCCCGTTCATATACAACGTACACAGACACATGATGATGGATATTCTCACACTCACAAAACAGGATTTATCATGACAAGAGATCAATCTCGTGTTGGGTTGTGTTGTGTGTAGTGTAGTAAATAACATGTGATTTATGGACTGGACAGGGCAATTGTACTATTATTACAAAATTATACGTTATTTATGAATGACCACTCTAGATTATAGATTAAATCTCACAATTTTGGGACTATTCATAAAAGTAGTAACATTTTTAACAAACTTTTGCTATGACATAATATCAACTTTTACGAACTGATAAGAAAGTGTATATATTCAAGTATGGTAATAAATTACTCAACTTGTGAGTGAACCCAATTTGTGTATTCCGTGAACGTTTTCATAGATAACGTGTTATCTAATGGGCAAATCTCGTACCGTTCACAAGGTACGTATACATACTATACACTAGCATATGTGTACTGTAAGAGATAATAATAATGAAATTGAAATATTTAAATAATAAATTTCCAAAATATTTCAAAAAACCAGAAATAATAAAAACCTTTAAATTCATGAATAAATAATTAAAATGTTTTTGGCTTCACGCACACACAAAAAGAGAACCAGAAAATCTACAACTAAAATTAGTAATTCAATAAAATTCTTTAAAATGTAAATAATATTCTCTTTTATCATTCAAATTAGCCCAAAAACATTTTATATCACCTCAAGTAAATAAAATTTAAATAAATTCGAAATCTACACAAACACAGAATATAACCTTATGATTAAATAATGAATACACGAACGCCTAAAAATGAATTTAAATATTAATAATAAAATATTTATTTATTATTAAAAATAATATTAAGGCGACAAAATGCATTTTAGTGGAAATAGCCACCCTACTCATTTCAATGGAATAAAAATCGTTTTACTTGTGCAACCATAGCACCGACATCTCTGGACCAATTTTGACTTTGGATATGCTAAATTAAAGGTAATTAAATGGGCTTGATTAATATCAGAACACATTTTCTAGTTTGGATGTGGTTTGTTCAAAAATTGTCAAAATGTGCGCAAAACGAAATTTTTGCCTTTGAGCTGAACTCACGACAAAACAAAGTTCAAAATAAAAAATGTGTTCTGATATTAATCAAGCCCATGTAATTACCTTTAATTTTGCATATCCAAAGTCAAAATTGGTCCAGAGATGTCGGTGCTATGGTTGCACAAGTAAAACGATTTTATTCCATTGAAATGAGTAGGTTGGCTATTTCCCACTAAAAGGCATTTTGTCTCGCCTTAAATATATTCACGAAACCGTAAAATACCAGTGAATACAACAAACAGAATTGAACAAAGAATATTCTTTGAATTAAATAATTTAAATTCAACCATTTCAATTTTATATTTATTAAACATATGTGAAACATTTGTGTTGTGCACTGCAGTGAAGACAACATTTTGTGCAGAATTTTCAAATATATTCACATTCAAATGTACATTTTGTGTTCAATTTCCAACTCTATTTTGAGTAAATATGCAGACATAACAACAACAATAATATTCAATTTTCAAATAATACATTTGAATAAATAGATTCCCTAAACCGTAAAACCCGTAAATAACTGTCATTATCTTTTGAATTATGAAGAAGAAGAAGTAAATCCTTTCCTGGAAATAATATTGATTTCAATTCCGTTTTTGATCTCTTTTATCAAGATTTATTATGGTCTACCAAAAAATACCTGAGAGGACGTTCATAAATGACGTATCATTATGTTTATTATAATAACAAGTTGAGAATTTTATTGAAAAGCCACAAGAAATACCTTTCTCGTGAAATTGAAACCAATCGATCAAGATCTTTCAAGCAAAGCGAATAATATAAAATGCACGACCATGTCATATACGTTGTATATGAACAAGCAACAAAATAATAATAAATCCCCGTGAATATTAAACTACTGTACCTTATTTGAATAATCGGGTGTTTTAAATAAGCTTTAAAAAATCAAAATTTTAAATCTTTTAAAATCATTTTAAAAATATTTTAAAACACCAGATAATTTTAAAATCAAATCCACGGGTAAATTTCCACACAGGTAATAATTATTGATTAATCATAAACAAAATCCTTAAAAGTTTGAAAGCTTAAACTAATATGACTGAATCCACACTGAATCCCAACCAAAACCACACAAACAAATTCAAAAATCCAAAGAATTCATTGATTTGACAAATAAATTCAAATGGAAATTTCCACCCAAAATTCGTATGTGACATGATTTTGAATATAGATTCAAAATTCAAGCATTCACCTCGAGAATATTCTGACGTTTATTTTGTCGAATTCTGTCAATAGAAGTTTGAAAATATTTTGACAATCTCGAAACGATCAACGGAAATTTCTTCGATAATATACAGAAAATCGCAAGCGAAAAAGGCCAAATCGATAAGATCAAGAATTTTCTATTTTTCCTGTGAACTCTAAAAATAGAAAAAAAACTAAATTCAGGGCCAAAAGTAAATATTTATTTGTACCATTTGTATATACTAAAGGCTCAAATAGATTGCAGTAAAAAGTTTAAGAATACCAAGAGTTGCTAAGCTATAGACTCAGAAATGCAAACACGAGAACAAACAAACAAACAAACAGACAGAGAGTGCAAAACAAAAATGCAGCAAGACAGTCAAGAATGCAGTTCGTCGGGCGTCAAGGCGTCATGTCCGAGATTCTGTACAATAATATATAATTCTATATATATTATTCTACATACAGAATTCTACCATAGAGAATATCGAAGCCATCAATTCTGGAAGGAAAGAATTGTGTGAGGCACAAAAGAGAAGGAGAAAAATGTGCTCTCAATCATATTCAATCATATTCTCACAAGGCGCCATCGATACTACGATAGGCGACCATGACGCCCGGACGCCCGAGAGTCAAACAAACAATGTTTGTGTGTGTGTTGGCAAACAATAGGACGCCTTGACGCCTTGTGCACGATTTATATGTATTCTATATTCTGTGGCTTCGCGCTTCGCACAAGAATATGTTTGTTTGAATATGGCGCGTTTCTCCTTATCACATCAAAGAGAGCAAAAGAATATTCCGTGTGTGTGTCAAACAAAACGCCTTGACATGACGCCCAACACACAGACTACAGAATACAGAATCGTAGTACTACAACTTAGAAAAGTAATCAAATTATGATATATTGGGTGTACTGGGTGACTCTAATAAGAATCGCACCCCTGATCAGTCATTCATATTGACTCGACTGTTCCAAAAGTTTCGCAATTAATAATAATAAAACAATAGAATATTCTTGCAGTAATTCTGAAACACCCAACAAAAAGACAAATTACTTAAGAAAACACAGACAAAAATTGATCGAACATCAAATAGCGAACGCTGCAGCTGCCAAAAAATTCTTTCCCTCAAGAATAATTCAGAACGAATACGCATTTCTAAACGCAATTTTGAAATTCTATTGGTATTATTCTGGTACCAGAACAAAAAACAATAAATTGTCGATCAAATTGGCACCCAAACACAAATTTTCCTCGAGCAAAAACAACAATATTATTAAAACAAAAGGCAAAAAACGGAAAAATACTTTCACAAAATTGTCAAATTATACAGCCAAACAAAAAAGACAAATATATATTCTGGTTCACTCAAATATTTGTCGAATTATTCGAATAAACAGAATATTCTTTAAATTTGTGTTTATTTGTTTGTTTGTACTGGAGGGGACACAATTCTCTGGACAGAAAATTAAGATATCAAAATAACAAGAAGAAGAATAAATAAGACAGAGAGCGAACGAACATCACACAACTTATTTATGTGATAAGTGAATGCCCTGAAGGGTTCGATTCTGGAATTGAACAGAATCGAACAAACGAACGAACGAAAATAAGAAAAGTGAAAACCCACAAAACTAGAACTAGAAATAAGAGATCCAATTGAGAGAAAGAATAAATGACAATTTATACGATATATATTCATTCGTGTCACATAATGAAAACGAAAACGATAATAAAAGTGTCAAACACAAAATGCTCAAATTGAATGTGCGGTCAAAATTCTACGATTTTTGCGTAAATAAAAATACGTGAAAGTAAGAATATTCTTGAATAAACGTAAAAATAAACGAGAAAATAAACATGAATCCCCATATAAAATATGTTTTTCTCTCTAATGTTATCTTTCAAATTTTCCCGTTTTTTATAAGTCAATTCCATAATTGAAACAAATCCTCTTTTTTCGGAATCCAATTTTCCCCGCATCCCTAAAGCCACAAATTTAATACAGTCGCATCACTATCTATCCACTTTTCCACTCATTCGTATATTTTCATTTTGATTTATCCAATCATGAAAGCAGAAGCAGAATAAAAAAAACTCCCCAAACTGAAACATACTAACAAACTCACTCTCGACTATTACTAGTAAAGAGAGTTAGGATTTTATTATTAGTTTCGGAGAGTCGGGAGCGGGAGAGATTCGTGTGGGATGAAAAGATTCGTGTGTTTGTGGCAGTATTCCTGGAACTCGATAACCGAAAAACTAGTGAGTGAGAGAAAAACACTGCCCGCAGGGTATCATTTCAAATATATTCAAACTAAATAACAAGATAGATAGAGAGTAGAATATTCTGTTGGTTAGAGCAATTTTTTTCTCGGTTCAGATTTATAGCCGTGATCCCCATGAATTTTCCCTCCATCCAAACTCTATACTAACTGTAAATCAAAGTTCGAGCAGAGTATACGCAAATGTCCAATTCATGTGCATAATATATAATCAAATAACAGTATATAACTGAATATATGAAAAGTTTTTCGTGTGCACACCAAAAAGCAAACCAACAAATCGAGAGAAACGAAACTCAAACACAAACTCAAAGGCCAAATAGACCAGAGAAAATAACTCAAAGAGATAAAGAGAGAAAGGCAAACATGAACGTGAAATGCAAATAGAAAACGAAAGCAAAACAAACTATTGACAATTCAATGAATTTGGAAAAAATGAGTCGTGTGCCGAGCATATTTAAATTGAGTCTCTCATTGATTTCGAGCTGTGAGTTTCAAACATGAAAACATGAAATACACTTCAAAGCACTTGAAACTAATGATGCTGAACAAACTGAAAGCAAAAACACAATGCAACATAAAACTAACAGATCATCAAAACTGTTGTATCAAAAGAGAGATTTAAATTTTAAAAAATCCAGAAAAATTTCATAACCATTTTCAGAACCATTTTTAGAAACATTTCCAGAACCATTTTCAGAACAATTTTCAGTACAATTTTCCTAACCATATTCATTACAAATTTCAGAACAATTTTCAGAACAATTTTCAGAACGATTTCTAGAACCATTTTCAGAACCATTTTCCTCAAAAATCCAATTTATTAAAAACCCCAATCAATTAAGTAATTAATCGCCTGAAACGCCTTCTAATAAATTCAAACCCATAAAATCCCAGTAAATTATCCATCTGAATATCCGTTTCCATTATTACAAGCACTACTAAATGAATTCTCATAAATAAATCATTATATGGAATAAATCAAATGAATTTCTTTTTCCGGAGCAAAAGGAGCCAGACCTAAAAGGTTATAAATCCGTGAAAAGAGAGTCAAAAAGCCGCAAATTCCGGACAAATTAGCCTCTGTCTCGCATACTACGAGACAAATTTGTATTTGTACACTCAAAGTTCGTGTATTCCGCCTTACATAAGATGGATTCTCTCTCCGAGAGTTTGGGGGTTGGATCCTATAATTAAGAGATCGAGGAGGGATTGAGAGAGAGCCTTAAGTTAGCCTTGCGGACACAACATACTATAAGAGTGAGAGGTCATTTGTCAAAGGTCAGTCTGGTGTAATAATAAAGTGTTTCTCTGGTCATTCCCTTCTCATGCACAGTTATTAGCTCTAGTTTGGAGGCATAGTAAGACTTATCCATTAGGTCCATATGTCCAATGTTCCATTAGAGCCCTCACCCTCCGACCTCCAAACACAACACTAAGCAAACTGCTAATTCAGGATCAATTAATCGATTCACATATAAAAGAATATACGAACAAAGGCAATCAGACGAAGGTCAATCAAAAAGTTTCTCGTATTCACTTGACTTGTAGCCCGTAAACAAGAATTTGAAAACCAACTTAATGAACAAAAGAATATTCTGGTGCACCGACCAAAATTTATGCGAAATACAAGAGCAATAAAAACAATGCTATAAAGGAGAGAACAGAATCGAGAATTGGTCAATAACTGGAAAAATCAGGAGAACGAGAGAATTAAATTATTTTGCACAACAAAATTAAGTTTCGTTACTGTACAAACAAAAACATTTGCTCTTTGATTCTTCGAGTTAGAAAAAATAACGGAAACAAAATTTATTATTCCACATATAGAATCGGAAATTATATTTAGATTATGGTTCAATTTTTTTTGTACCAACAGAAAATCTAAACAATAAAAAGAACGCGTGAAACCCCAGATTTCCGTTTGTGTGTGGGACGCAGCGAGAGACGTGATTGAAATTCTCGATTCTTGAAAACCCAAAACCAACAAAAGTGAGAAAAAACTATAAAAAGAAAATTTCCAAATCTGAAAATAAGAATTTGAAACAAAAATTCTATTCAATTCTATACTCAGTACAATCTCAATGTGTTCCAAATAAAAGGCAATAATCACGTCATTTATGAATAAATCAGATAGATAAGATAAGACTCCCGCACACACAATAAAATATATACAAAATTCTTTAAAGAATTCTTTATTTCTATTCAGTTCTCTAAAGTCAAATGTACAACAGATTAAAACACCAAATCACGTGCCTCAATAAAAATAGCGAGACTCATAAAACGTTGATCTAATAAAAATAAGAAAATAATCTAGTAGAGAATTCCGATACAAAATAATAAGAGAATCGAGGAAAAGAATCAAAGAATTTAAGTATTAGAGAATTGTTTTTTGAACTAAAGTTTCTAAAAATATAAAATATTGGATGTTCAATAAGTAAATTAAATTTAAAATCTTAAAATAAAAAGAAATCTTTTGAAAAACAGTGAAAGTCTTCTACAGAACTATATCAGAAAAATCTAATAATTTTTGAATCTAAAAAGATCCAAATTAGATCCAAAAATAGCAAAATTTTTCTAGCTTCAAAATATATTTTTAATATATTTTTCAAATTTATTATACAAAATTCAATTTTAAATTTAATAAAGTTTACTTTAGCTTCTTCTTTTCTTTCATGTTCATGTTTCTGTTTTTACTAGGAAATAAAATAAAGAAGAGGAAAAGAGATGATCATGATCTCATCTGTTCCTGGAACAAGCTCACCCGTCCTTTAATATACACAAAATGTTTAATGTTGTTAAAAATGTTGTAAACCTTTCAATTTAATATAAAAATTTGCTAAATTTTCTGAACAACCTTAAAATATACATCAAAATTGACGTGAATGCAGTGATCCACTGTGAACAGCACGCAGACACATTAACAGAGTGAGTGAGGGATTCGAACATTCGAGTGTGTTGCAGAATTTGCAAATTTTCAGAATTCTAAATTCTGTATACATTGAATAGGGGTTTGAAACTTTTTGAGTGCGCAAATTCTTTTTAAAGAACCTCTCTCCTCGCGCTTCACCAGATCCGGAATCGGCACCCATCCATCCGATCGGCGAGGGAGAGAGAGAGAGAGAGAGAGAGAGAGAGAGAGAGAGAGAGAGAGAGAGAGAGAGAGAGAGAGAGACGGACACATGAGAAGAACATTTTGTGTGTCAAAATGTGTTTCTCCTACTCTGTTACTGTTCCAACAGAAACGCGTGCGGTTATTCCCGCGTTCAACTCTCAACTCTCAACGCAACCCGAGACAGGGCTGAAAAGATGGAACGTTCCAAAGAAGGAGAGAGAAAATAGACGTTAAAAGCTCACTTTTATGTGTTTGGAACTAAACAAACACGAGAACCAGGAGAAAACGATCAAACCGAGTGAGACTCAAATTTCCCCTCAAAACTGTGAGTGATCAAAGAGACGAGAGAAGACCAGTCAGATCACTGTCTCACTTGGATACTGGATTTGATCAATAATAAACTACAGGGAAAATTATGCAGAAGGAACGCCCGGACGTTCAAAAAATTATCCAACAATTTAAAAAGAAATTTAATTAAAATAAAATAAAATAAAATAAACTGAAACAAATCACACTAATCACATCTGCAAATATTCACATAATTTGTAATTGAAATAAAAATAATTTAGGGGCAAATTCTGTTCCGCAATTCTGCTGGGATTCTGTTTATAGAATGTCAAAGTGGAAAGTTCTGTTTAATTATAAATTTATCTTGTACATTAAGAATATTCTGCTGTATTGTTAGAGTAGAATTTGAAGATTCTAGAGTGGAGTGGAGTGCGTGTGATTGGCATTAAAAAATGTTATTCCATCAAACGGAATTTGCTGAATTTGCTTTCTTTTGGTTTTGGGTTTGTTTGCTTTTAGGATTTATATGTTTTATGTTATTATTATTATTTCTATAATTCTGCACTCGTGATGTTTTTTAGAGTATGAAATGGAAGAATATTCTTCTCTAAACACAGAATCCCCGTTCCAGAAAAAATCAAATTCTTGGTTGTGTTGTGCATTTGACATTTTGAGTATCATCCTTGAGAGTTTCCATTATCTTTTCTATTTGCTCGTCATTATATTAATCAAAACACGTCAACAAGAATCAAGAAGATCAATTCTTTTTTAGTTCAATAAATATCTGTCAAATTCTGTAACGCAAATCCAATTTCAGAAACTCACAAGAATCAAAACCAATGACACATTTTAGTAGTAATAATAACTAAACTGACAAACCACAGAATGTTTCCTAAAAACGAGAATATTCTTTGAATTTCAAATTAATTCAGAATATTATTCTTATTATAAATCATTCTATCCGTGATGTAAGTTACAACAGCATAACAAAAACACACAAATGTGATTTTGTTTTTGACATTCTCGGAAATCCTACTTTGTCCTACTTTACTCAAGAACTTGCAAATCTTTTAAAATTTTAAAAATTCAACAGAATATTCTTAAAGAGAATTACATTTTGTTTGACAACGCAGCGTGTGAGTGAACACACACAAAATGAAGAAAAGAGTGAAAATGTTATATTAAAAATAATCCAAAATTCTTGCTTCAGTAAATCTGAAAGTTGAAAGACATTTCATAAAATCCTTTACCAAAACTCAAGAATATTCTTTAAAGTAAAGAAATTTATTAAACCAAATGCTTGAAACAAAAACAAAAGACAAAATTCCCAAGAAAAATAAGAGAATTAATTTTTAAACACAAACTTTTTTCTAAGTAAAATTCGCTAGTTTTCGCGATAATAAAATATAGATAAGACACGAATAAAGTTCACGCCATTCATAAACAGAGTGTTCCACAAACTCTTTCTACTCTTAATTATGTAGCAATTTGTGTGTTTTAATAAAAAGATTTTTTGGTTATTCTGCGCCTTTAAAAAGATTAAAAATTTATCTAAACATACAACAAAATTCTGAGTAAATAGTTTCGTAATAACAACTCTTCACAGCACAGTAGTAAGCAATCTATTCTGTAGAATATTCTGTAGACACAAGTGACTTTTGACATTTTCTCTCGTTGCACAATAAAATGAAGAAGAAAGAAAGATAAGACACACATAAGAGGGGAATTACAAGGATGGCGGTGTACAGTTATAATAAAATTCTGTGTACCCAAAACCTACGCAAAAAGTGTTTAGTAATTTTGTGTGTGCGAAAAGAAAAAGAGATAAGAAAAGAATTACAAGGTGATTCTATGTAATTTTTACTTCAAGTTAAGAATTCATCATAAATACAGAATATTCTTGAAGACATTGTAGTACTCAAGTTGTAATACAATAATAAGAAGACTTAACAAGAATGCAAAGAGTTGGAGACAGAAGAAAAAGACTTGAGACTTGTGTTAAGAGTTTTAGTGTAAGAAAGTGAGAAATGTAAAAGTGGGAAAAGTCACACAGTCACAGAATCGATCCAAATTGTTGAGACTTTGGAGGAAATTTGGAAACAAAGAGACAAACTGGAAAACTTTTTAAAGATGGCAATCAAAAAGTTATGTTACAAAAGCGAAAAATGATTCTTAAAAAATCGTTCTCAAAATGGTTCCTGAAAGAAAGTTCTTTAAAGTTTTGTTCCTTAAAAACTGTTTTTGAAAATTATTCCTGAAAATTGTTCCTGAAAATGTTTCCTAAAAATGATTCCTGAAGATGTTTACTAAAGGATGGTCCCTTAAAAATATTTCTTGAAACAAATATTTCCGTAAAAATTGATCCATAAAAGATAGTTTCGTAAAATCCTTAAAAATTGTTTCTTAAAATCTCGAAATGTTTAAAAAATACAGAAACTTTCCGAATCCCCTTGATCATCATTATTATTAAAGAATAATACAAAGTTAAAAAGTTGAAACATTTCTCACTTCTGGTTCTCTCTTAACTCTCTACACTCTCAACAAAATGAATTGTTCTCCAGAGTATTTTTAGTATTCTTTTTTATTTTATAATTTTTATTCCTAATCGCTATTTCTGAATCTCGTTCGCTCTCTTTCTATTCTCCAACTTTAGTTCCGCACACATTCCAGAATTGCACACACACGCACAATTCTTCCTCTATTCTATACAGAATCGAATTCAAAAGTCAAATATAGTAACAAAAATAAATATATATATTTAAATACAAATAAATAAATAGATGTAAACCTTTCAATAGAAAATGCGGAAAAGAAAAGGCAAAAATTCCTCCAAATTCAATATTTTCTCTTTCTCAAAAGACACACAAATAAATTCTCCAGTTCGAGTCTAGACCGGAATTTCAATCCAAAACAATTCAATGTTTCCCTTTTTCTTCTTCTTCTCTCAACCAAAAAGAATCAAAACTGAACATTTCTAAATCGATTTTCGGTTTAGAGAGAGAAATCAAAAAGGAATTTTAGGAACCGTTTCATTGTAAATCGATTGTGTGAACAATGTGAACAGAAGTCGTTATAAACGTACGGACACACAACAGAATTCGAAAACACATTACGGAAATAGAACATTTGAACAAACAAATACAGAATATTCTTTTAAAATTTTACAATAACAAACATTTTCTCAAGAATTCCTAGAAAAATATAAAATATTCTTGAACATATTCTTCAGACAAAATCCCTAAGAACCACACAAGAAAAATATTAAGGCAGGACGCGAAACTTCAAACATATGTGAATGACCCCTTCCCATATTAGTGCAAAAAAGGTAGAGTTCGTAATCTTCCTTTTTCTCCGGAACCTATTGACCGATTTTTGTCTATTATAACTCAAATTAAAGGTAAATGTATGATCTTGAAAAATGACGATCTGAATTTTTTATTTGGAACTAACTAAGAAAATCTATCCATAAAAGTAAATGTAAACAATGTTTTTTTGCTAGTCGATGCTGTTTGAATCACTCTCATTGTTCAATGTGATACATTATAAAAATTCAGATCGTCATTTTTCAAGATCATACATTTACCTTTAATTTGAGCTATAATAGACAAAAATCGGTCAATAGGTTCCGGAGAAAAAGGAAGATTACGAACTCCACCTTTTTTGCACTAATATGTGAAGGGGTCATTCACATATGTTTGAAGTTTCGCGTCCTACCTTAATTGGAAAACCCTAAAAATCTCAATTGAACCAAAACCCACAGAACAAAAAACAATAATTTATGCTTAAATAAGCAGAATCGAGCAGAATATTCCTTAAAATCCATTCTATCTATAAATTGCCTGAGTAATTTGCAAAGTGTCCAATGTAATCGAATTTCAAATCAACCAAAAACCCAAACCAGCATAATAAATTAACAAATTGCCAACTTGAGTATGTCTTGGGTTAATTAAAGATTGATCTAATAGAATCTCGAGATTCTGTAAAGAAAAAGAAAAGAAAACGAAGATCCAATTATTCTTGGATTCCGGAAAATAAAAATAAAAATCCAGACACTCGAATTAACAGACAGTAGAAAAAATAACCAAGATATATCCTGTACTTTCTTGAAGAAGTATCTTATAAAGAATATTCCATAGAGAAATAACAAAAAAAACTATCAATTTCGGAAATTACAACTAATCCACAGAATATTCTGTATTTTATTATTATTATTGAAAATGATAATTAAAAAATAAATTCTCCTGCTCACAAGCTAATTTACATGTAAATTATTATTTGTAAAAAATTATAATCTGAAACATTGACAAAGTTTATTATGATAACAAAAACTTTTACAGAATGTTTGAGAAAATTTTAGATTTTACCTTTTAAAAATTTGATGTTTGCGAGAAGAATGCAAAACCACTCAATAGAATCCAGAATCCCCCAACCGAACAACCCAAAATTAGTGAGTCAACAATTTTAAATTACGGAAAATTACCGGAAGCGTTAAAAAGAAGAAATATTCTCAGTAAATCAAAACCAAAAGAACAACAACTTTACTTTCTACTTTACTTTCTATTTTACTTTTGATTATTTCAATTTGACTTTAACCCTAAAACCCCTTAAATTATTAAAAAATATTCCACTTGCACTTCCAACATTACACACACACAAAGGGTCGTAAATAAATAACGTACACTAAAAGTGGTGTAGTTGAACTACTAATAAATCTTATACGATTCTGTACTTTACACACGCACAAATACAAAGAAAGAAGAAGATCATAAATTGTAAAACATAAAAAGATATAATTCAAGTGAAATTGAGTAATGTAATTTAAAAATCATGTGCTAGGTAAAGGGAAAAGTTTCTGTTTTGGTGGGGTGTTCAAATATGTGGTTACAGTTTCCAGGAACTTTCTTATTTATCTAATAATATACATCTAAATTCCATTGAGTATACAACACAAGTGAGTTGAGTGTCTCTCTAAAACCATCAATCCCCTCTCCATCCCACCCACTTTAGACCACAAATCGGATTCATTCAAAATTCTTCCTGCTTTTCAAGAAGAAGTAAGTAAAAAAGCTAAAAAGCAAACAAAAAATTAAATAAAAATCAAAAGAAAAAGAATCCTAAACAAGCAATTAATCAAGTGGACCCCTCTCACTTCTCTTGACTTTTACTTCTACTTTTCTAACGGTAAACTCAAAGAATAACCCAAAGAAAAAATTCTCAAACCAAAAAGATTTATTCTCCATTTTCAGATGAGACAAAAATCCCAGTAAAAAAGTAATTAAACATCTCAATGTGGTGTAATGTGCATTTTCGCATAATAAATAAATAAAACCTGACAAGCTGTGTGTGTGTGTGCAATTCTGCAGTCAAAAGTCACTTTCAATTCAATGAATCCTAAAACAAAAATCCAACAAAAACGAATAAAACACAACAGGAATTATTTATATACTCAAATGGGAAAGAGATGTATACGAAATGAGCAATAATAAATTATGTGTCACGGTGTTTGTGAAGGGCGCAAGATGGAGAGAAATTAGAAGGGACGTTTAATTAACGATTCAGAGGATAGCGAGTTTAATTTATTGTTTTGTGGAAAAAAGTTGAAAATGTTAAAAATCGTTTCTAAAAAATGATTTCCTAAAAATGGTTCCTGAAAATTGCCTCTGAAAATCGTTTATAAAAAATGTTCTCAAGAATCGTAAAAATCAAAATATCCTTCAATTTTCCCACACAAACTCTTCAAAATCAATTTGTCCCTAACAAATTGTAACGATCCAGAAACAAACAAACAACTTTTGTTTCGATTTAGTTTGATTGCGCCAAAACAAACAACAGAAACTTTGCCATCATCTTTTGTACATGTTGTACTTCAACATTTCTTAACACAACAATTCCGATCGGAAAATCCATTCTTTGAAAAGTTATCGAAAGAATATTCTCTCACTCACAGAATATAGAACAGAAGAAGCATCAAAAACTTTTCCATTAACCAAACGATGTTTCTTCTCTTTTTTTCTTTATCTGTTTCCATGTACTCAAGAAAGTGTTTGGAAGAATAACAGAATACAACAGAAAAGAAAAAAATTATTAACTCGAAGCGTACCAAAATAATTGACGATAAATTGGAGAAATATAGAATATGAGAATTAAGAATTCAGGAAAAACACCCAAAAGAGCTCCAGCCTTAAGTAGTCCAGAAAATACTTTATTTAAATACTACTAAAGAATATTCTTTCATCGTTTCATATTTAGTAGTTATATCGAGTGAGAGTAATAAACTAAATGATGGAACAGTTATTACTGGTACTAAAACGTTAAAAAACAATTAAGACCAACAAAAAGAACAATAGAAAATAAAAGAATATTCTGTGTATGAGTATGAGAAGATTCTTGAAGAGACTTAAATGAGAATATAATGAAACCATCAAGCCAAGCCTGAAAACCATCAAGCCAGAATACAATAATAATCGCTATTAAAAGAAGAATCCTAAATGGTCTGATGGTATAAATAGTTCATAAGGACCGTCCTTAAAGGACGTAAGAAAAATTAAAAAATAAAAGAATCCAGAATCAAATCGAGAATCCTTCACAGAATCCCAATTTCATGGCTCATAAATTGATGAGGCTTTGGTTTGCGGAGCGAACAAGCAGACAAACAGAAACAGAATTGAGATTCCGAAAAACAAACACAAGAAAATCAAACAGAAAAAAATTTGTGAAACGTCTAAAGACAATTTCAATTTACGTTCCAATTGGATCAACTTGTCTTGTGTGTGTGTGTGTCCCAAACCAAACTAAAATAAAATATAAAATAATTTAGACATCGATTTGGTGTGGCAATAGACACATTTGAACAAAACACCAGACATCAACAATCAAGAAAATCTCAGAGATCGAGAATCGAATAGAAAATAACAAGAAGAATATTCTTGAACATTTTCATGTTCCTGGAAAAATACAAAAGGCGATGGCAAAAAATACAGTTAAACATATGGAAATTCCAATTTAAACAGCAGAATATTCTATGCAATAACGAGAATTGCGAAATTTATCATAAAAAGTGGACTTTTAAAAGTAATAAAAAAAATCCCTGAATATTCTTTTGACAAAAAAAAAGTACATAAAAAATTATTACGATCATCATAAAACCAATTTGGGAAATGGAAACTCTCAATTTAGCCAAACCTATGAATTTTTAAAAATTCCTGCGCAGAATTCAAAATTTAAAAGTCTGTCAATTTTGATTATGGTTTTCAAAAAAAGAAACGAGAAATGTCAAATTTGTAATTCAAAACAAATTATTTATAAACAAAACTTTCCTCTTAATAAAACCAAACTCAGGGATGCGTCAAAAATCAAAAGATTCAGAACAACAACGGAAAAATTGTCCAAATCCATGGATTTTTGTGAATTATTTCATTTGTCCTCTACTTCAATCTATTGGGACTCAGACATGGAATGAACCAATTCGATTTGGTCGTGTTTGTCTCATTAAATAATTTACAAACAAATAATACACGAGGAAAATTACTCATTCCGACAGAAATATGATAAATAGAGGCAAAATGTGGAGAGAGGAAGAAAAAGAAAAGAGAAATGATGGAAAAGCCAAAGTGTCGAGAGATAAGTTATGCACCACAGACACAGAATATATATACAGAATCCAACAGAATCTAGCGACAAATAGTACAAAACCAGAATCAAAACGGAATCGATGACAGCACAAATCATTTCATTACATAGATACAACACATAATTACATTAATATTAATGACTTTGACAAGTGTTTGAACAAAACCAATAGATAAATAGAGAGAAGATGAAAAGAAAGAAAACCGGGGATGACCAATTCACAAAGTACGTTACATTAATGAATAGGACCTGTCCACTCTAGAATGAAAGAATCCAATGACCAATTTCCTCTTTTTGGTGATGAAAAGAAGAGGGAAAAAAAAGATTTTATTGATATTAATAGATTGAATCATCATCAAACATTCTTTCTTTACTGTTGTAGGTTTTAACAAGATTCTTTTTACAAGGAAAACTTGGATACACATGTAAAACATGATAAATTTTCTCTAAATTAATGATCTTATATACGAGAAGAATATTCCAGACAAACCAAAACAACAAGAAAACAAACAAACAAACAACAACAGAATATTCTTTGGGTGCGACATTTTGTGTGAGGATAATAAATCTCGACAGCAAATTCTCTCTCTGGTCTCTTCTTTTGAGATTGAGAAAAATGACAAAATAAATTAAGAGGCGAAAAAATAAGCCTGAAGTGTCTGACTTTAGTTAGTTAGTTAGGCTCGCTTTGGTTGCAGTATCTTATTGCTACAGAATATTCTGTAGTTTGTGTGACAGAATATTCTTTAGTAATACATACATTATTACGTTATCGCACATTGCACCCTGGTTATAATAATGGATGGGTCTGTGTGTTGTGCTATTCTGTATATTCTGTATTGAATTCTGTTAGTTAGTTTTTATTCTGATCTACACAGAATAATAAGAAAATTGGATAAACTGTCCCGGAATCACAAGTCTCGACTCTTGACTTTACTACTCATCTTTCTTACTTCTACTAACTCACCCTCAAACAGAATCGACCCAACAATTCTTTTGACGCGCATCTAATAGAAAGCTTATCCTCTCTCCCTCAACTTCAAGCAAACAAGCAAAAAAGATAATTGAACCAACAGAATATTCTTCTTCACTATTTAAACAACAACAAAAATTCAAAAGATAAGTCGATTTTACTGTACTCGAATAGGAAAGAGAAGAATATTCTGTGTGTAATAACGTAATAATATTATATAAGATAGAGCAGGGGAAATAAATTCTCGGTAGAATCAGTGTTGTTGATTTATGTTAATGTGATGGACATGGAATTTAATACAGAATATTCTTAATGCTGTATAGCATACATAGAACTTATAAGTTAAGAATTTCTGTATACAGAATGGTCAATGTCCTTTCACATAGCAAAACATAAAGTACAACACAAAACAACAACAGATGTTGTTGATGGACATTACTACGATTATTCTTTTAAAGAATTTTAAAATTCTGTAAATTATTATCATAAACATTTTGTAAAAAGAATTTAAAGAATAAAACAATAGAATTTATTTATACAATTTAGAGAATCTGTATAAGAATTTAATAAAACAAAAGACAAACTCAATAGAATCCAGAATTTCCATTCTTAAAAGACATTATTTTGTATAATGACAATAATGCACGAAAATATTCATAATTGCTGCCATCATTTTCGTGATAATACCCTTGGCATATAATAATACCCGAAAAACAACACAAAAACCGTAATTAAGCAGAATAACCGGACACAGAATATTCTGTATACAACCCACAAATGAATCGAAGCATAAAGTTAAAATGACCACACATCAAGCTCTAAACGAACAAAACACAAAAAAACAGTTCAAATGGTTCTAAAGATAACAACAACAACAACAACCGAACTATGTTGTTTGAAACAATGAAACAATGTTTGGAACAGGGGAAGGACGGAAATATGAAAGGGAATTACTGTGCATAAATTATAAATTATGGTTATGATCGCTTTTATTGTTATGGTCTCTGTTAAGCTGTTCAAATGGACACACCGATTTAAATGTTTTTTCGTGAACACAAAAAAAACAAAGAATTTAGTGCAAACAACACACTAAATGTAGAATTATGAACGGAAAACGGACGAAAGATAAAACAATGGAACAGAATCCAGAATATACAGAATGTTCCAAAAAAATAAAAAAAGTTCCCGGAAAAAATATAGAAATGTTCCAAAAACTATCTCACCCTGTATCCTAACTTTTTTGTGCACCCCACAGGAAAAGTTGCACTAAAACTAAAACAATCCCTGATTACTACGTAAAATGACCATTTAAAATGGGCCACCATTTTATTACATAAATTCCAGAGAGGGGAAGAATATTCTTGAAAAATTTATGATACCAAAATACAAAAAACAAAAGATAAAATGTGGCTAAATTTTATTTTGCAGATTAAAATGAAATTGAAAATTCTTGGAAATTCAACTGTTCACCAAGTACACTCACAATTAAACTCATAAATACGATAAGAGGGTTTATTATGAGTCATTAAAGTGGTGCACAGAATATTCTGTATGTGCAATTTACAATGGGCAATTGACCATGGAATAAAAAATTCAAAGTTTTATTATTCAAAAAAGGGTAAAAATACACGATTCTCGAGACTCGTGCCTCATACATTCTGTACAGAATGTGCTCCTTAAATTATGCTCCAAGAATCATTAATTCTTATATTAGAAAGTTCTGGACCAATTAGGATCACTCTGTTCATTCTGATTCTGTACTGCTTGTTAAGTTAAAGACTGTGCCTTTTTCCCGATTTTCGTCTTTAGTCACACTCTCAACTCACTGACACAAACACACACGAACAATTTGCATATGACACCAAAAGAGTGCAATTCTGGAGAGTGAGAGAATATTCTGTGTGCACTGCACAATAGGACACATTGGGACATAAACAATAGGGAAAATTGGAGTTTGGGGAGAGTGTGAGTGAGTCGAGAGAGAAACAAAGAGCGAGAGAAGGAACCCCAATCTCACTAGCCATTTATTATCTACGCTAATAAAGTTAATAGAGACAGAATACAGAATATTCTGTGAAATAGAAGAGAGACGAGATTGGTGTGACGGCGGTGGTATTATAACGGAACTAATTAGATACGCAACAGAATCACATTTTTGTCTGTTCCATCATATCATATAAAGAGCAGCGGTAAAATGTCAAAGAAAGCAATATTATGTTGGAATCAAGAAGAATATTCTTGCATATGCAGAATTGTGGTTGCATTCACAGAATGTCCGACCAAGAATAGAAGAAGAAAGATAGTAATTAATAATTTATATAATAAAATGAGAAATGTACACACACACAAACACACAATGGAGTGAGACATTCCTGTTAATGAAGCAAAAGAAAGTGAAGAATATTCTGGTGTAATATTATCATTACGAAACCCAAACTTCCAATTACAGGGTATAGAATATTCTTCAGAAAATACAACAAAAATATAGAGCCAATTCTTCATGGGAAAAATACTAAAATATTTTTGAACACAGAATATTCTGTGCACAGAATTCTCAGTTGACTAATTTGTGTCTGTGTTCGCCATTTTGTGTGTGCACCCGAAAATTATATAATTTGCAAGCGCATGCATTCGTATATTTTCATTCACACAAACTGCAAACTAGCAAACACACCGAAATTAATTTACATAAATAGCTCATTTAAATAAATTAATTATTTAATAAAAGTATATACCAAAATAGATGCCAATGCATAGAACAGAACAATTCGTACAATGTGACTAATGAGTAATAATAATTAATTATAATGCACACAGTAAAAGATGCTAATGAAATCAACTGTTCATTAGTGTGCCATTACTGAACTATAGATAGTATACTATAGAATTATTAATTCGTATATGAACAAAAAATTAAACGAAAAAGAAGAAATGTATTCTATTTGCACATAGACGACACTACGTACTAAAAGAGTAGTGCAAAGTGCAATTTGTCTTGCAATTAAGAGCATTCAGTGCACTCTGTTAGTCACTTTAGCAGTGTGCAAACAGTCCATTTTGATGATAGTAATGTAACGGTAATTATCATTAATTGTTAATTGCTTAAGGGGTATATATTATATGCAGATTATAAAAAGTAAGAAGAAAAATGAGAGGAATATTTTCTGAGAGTGGGAAAAATTGGTTCTGAAAATTGGTTCTGAAAATTTGTTTTGAAAAATTCTCTTAAAATTGTATTTTGTCTCATTGTCCTTTTGCATATAGAAGTAAAAGAATATTTTTGACTTGAAAAGTTGATTTTGAAAATTAATTTTGAAAATTCGTTCCGAAAATTATCCTAAATACTATCCTCAAAGAAAGGTTCTGAAAGTTGACTCTGAAAAATGATTTTGAAAAATCTTTCACGAAAAATTTTCTTTTGTCGTTTACATAAGTCATATAGCAAGTTAAAAATCATTTTGGTTTGAAAAGTTTATCTTGAAAATCGTTCTGAAAGTCGTTCTGAAAATTGTCTTAAAATTTATCCTAAAAATAAGAAAAATTGATTGAAAATGTTCCTGAAAATCGCCATAGAGATCGTCCTGAAAATAGTCTTTCAATCTATTTCAACTTTACATAAGTCAATTTTCACAAAATCAAAGTTCACTGAACTCTTTCCGGTAAGCTACACACATAATAATATCAATAAAAATATTTTCCCCAACAAATTCACTCATAAAACGTTCAATATGAAATCGAGTTGTTTTTCCCATTTTTTCCTAAAGAAGAGTTTTTCATTCAAACGTTGTGACACCAAACAACATCAAACAACAAACAAACACCAAAATCAAATGCAATAAAAAGTTGTGTAATGTCAGATCTAATAACAGTCATCTATTTCATACAGTACATTTTATAAAGTCAAACAGTCAGATCTCCCACTCTCAAACTCAAACTCCCTTCGGAAGTGTTCAATCAAATCAAATCCAATCAAGTCTTACTACTCTACTCTACTACAACTACCATCAAAAAGGGACACCCAAGTGCAAAAAAGATCCTTCAATATTGTCTTCTTCTCTCACTTTTATAATGACTAGCTTTGGTGTTGTGTTATGTCATCTAAAGATGAAGAGAAAAAAGAAGAAGGAGGGTTGTGCTGAGGTGTTGGGCGCACTTGAATGCGATCACCCACACGAATCGATATATCTCTCCTCTCAATTTAATATAATCAATATAATATAATTCGATATATATATTTGAGAATGTGGAAATTAAATTTTAAAGCATCATTGAACATTAGCCCAGGCATGACCGAATAATCGAGAGGAGGAGAATCGAGAATAAAGAAAAAAACGATCCTCAAGTAGAAGAAGGTCGAAACGAAACGAACTAGTATTAGTATTAGTGCAAATCAAACAACAACTTGGCACATGCTCGAGAGGGTGGAAGGGGAAAACGTGACCAGAATATATTCTCGAAACTTTGAAATTCTTGCGGAATTTTTCATTGCGTTGGATTCATCTGTGTTCGTATTCTGTTTGTGATAAATTCTCTAGACATTTGCATCTGTCACCAAGCAAACTGTTTGCTGACTTTTCAAACTGTCTATTATTACTATTTCTACCCTGTCATCAACACATTCGACATTCGGCACTGTCCACGAGTGTCCAAATTCTGTTTGACCGAACAAAAATTCCAGAATGACCAGAATATTAATATAATACCAACAACAACTGTACTATGAAGCACCACTTAAGAGTGTCATCAGCAAAAATAATTCTGGAACGCAGCAAATAGTCAATTAGTACTATGTTTGTTCAGAACAAAAGAACAAAAAGAGGGCCATCCACAAATGTTGGAGAAAATCAACAGAAACAAGTGAAAACGCTATTTACACCCAATTGAGCATCTATAAGAATAAATCCAATATTCTTGAGAATCAATTCACGAATATGATTATTACCATACAATTATAAAGATTATTCTTTATGACTAACACGTAATTGCTATTAACTCGAATATATATCTAAAATATAATTTCCAAGAATTTATTAAAGAATATATTCTTCAATAATAATTTCATTATTAAAAATATTAATAATATTCAAAACAAAATTAAGCCAAAAATCGATTATCGTTTCGAAAAAATTCGGTAAATATTAGTTTAAAATTTCAATTTTTAAATATAAAATTTCCTGGAAATTAATATTATTTTATTTTCTATATTAATAATAAAGTCCTGAAAATAAACGAGTAGAAAATCAATTTCTCTAATATCATTATCAAATTATTCCTCCAAAAACAAGTCATCAAGCAATCATTAGTCTTGGAGAAATAAAATAAGTGAGCGAAAGTTCTGAGGGTTCAAAGTACATTTGATGATTGATCAAAGTCAGATTTCTCTGTTTCAAATGGATCAATTTTCATGATATTTTTTTGACTAAACAAAGGAGCTCACAGCATGATGGTTCCAGCAGCAACTGTTTTCATAAAACCAATTAGAAACAGATGATGACCAGACCAGTCAAGTTTATAGAGGGATCAACTTTTAGAAATCGATCATAAAAAGCAAAAAATTGAGTGTTGAGAAACTTTATGAACATTAGGATTATTAGATTACATTACATTACGGTGTGAACCATTAGACACACAATCATCTCCGTATATTTGCTAATGATGCGATAATGTCATTTTCATCTCTCTCGTATTCGTCATATCCGCGCGGACTGACTGAACAGAACAAAAAATCATGACAAGTCAGGACGCACTGATCGATATAAGGTGGTTCTCTTAATACTGCACTGTGTAATGTAATATATGAACACCCCACTCACTCACAAAACGTATCCCCTTCAATAGTACAAATGTATACGCATGTCTTATCTTAATGGTCAATCTTCATATCCTAAACTAAACTAGTAGGAGAGAAAACGTCATACGAAACTAAAAACTGTCACCGAAACTCATTGGACCAACACAACACACAAACTGACTGACTGAGAGTTTGTATGTCATTCCTCCTGTGTTTCCACTCCTGCAAGTCCATTATAGATTGGATGGTAAGATATATTAGTAGAAGTAGAGGCGGAACACACAGAGTTGATGATCGTAACGGGAAATCGAATGAAAAAATCCGACAAAACAGTCAAAATAGTCGAGAAATGTTGTTAGTAGTAGTTGAAATATAAACGAAACTTGAGATAAGTTTTCGGATCCATTAGACTGGACGTTCGTATATATGTTGAGATGTTCGTCAACGGATAGATATGAGTGTGTTCGGAACATTATCGTACTCACAGAAAGTAACTAAAACTCTACAGTTGATGATCATCAAACCGATGATTTTTCCTTTCCAAATGTTTTAGACAAACAAAACGGACAGACAGACAGACACTCTAATGGCTTTCTATCACTTACTGTTTCAAATCTTTCATCTCCATCTCTTCTTCTTCAATGTATATATTTCTTTTATTTCTATTTCACACTACTCATAAAATCATAAAACCAAACACAAACAGCAACAAAAGTGCAACACAAAATTAACGGTCCAGAAACAAATCCAACGAATCTCTCCAAAGTTTCTCAACATTCTAATCAAGTAAAACTAACATCAAAACTGAAACTTTTGAAACTCCCTCAAAAAGTCGAACCGAAATTGAACTTTTATTATTGTTCTACCCATTTCGGACACAACGAAACTTAATTTCGAGTATAAAAGTATTTAAGGATGCGGAGATGACTCTGCAGTTGTAACAAAACAAAAAGAAACACAAACATTTTATGACGATTTTGATGTTTCTGTTTGCATAATAAAATGTACTATACTTTTAGTAGTAATATATTTGATGATAAAATCTCATCATCAGGAGAGAACTCTCTTTACTTTACTTTAAAATAAGTGGACACAATCGTAAAATGTGATCTAAAACTGCATCCAAATTAAGAGCAATAAAATGTTTGTTTTGTAGCAAACTAAACATGATAAAGGTGGAGTTGAGTAATGACTATTTTGATTTGCAGAGTCATCACAAAGATCAGATAGTGATCATCATGAGTTTGGGGCATCTCTCAAATTAAGGGTTTTATAATGGGAAAATAATGTAGATAATTTTCCCCAGAAACTTTTTGAACGCGCATGCGCATACGAAACGAAACCTACCTTGAAATCCAGCCGGACATCTGCAGGCAAAAGTGTTGACCGGTGAGATGGCTCGAAATAGGATGGCTTCTGTGGCGAAAAAGTCTGACGCATTGCCAAACTTGAGCACAGAGAGGCATTCCTCAAAGTTGAGACAGGGCTCACGGACGCACAGATTGTCGTCGAATGGTAGGACCTAGAAAGAATCATTCATAAATGACGTTACGAGTTTGTTCATAAACAACGTTACCTCTAGATCTGTTAACCGGGTCAGTAGGGTCCGACTGAGATAGACTCGTTCTTGCAGGAATTGTGGTGAATAATAAGATTCTGTGTCTCGTAGCGATTCGGAAAGACGAGCAGAGAAACTTATGTTCAGAATGTTTGCCGACTCGATATCGTCCTGGAAGAAGATGGGCCATTCATAAATACAATGATAATTCAATTTGCGGTTAGTAGAAAGAGGCGGAGGTGGAAGAGAAGAAAATCGATGAAAATTCCGGCGAAGAAGAAGAAAACGAAAATTGAAAAGTTTCAGAAGAAGAAAAAAGACAAAATTCAATTATTAGACAAAATATTCAATTAGCAAAAAGAGAGGAAATTAAATTTAGAAGAAAATCGATATAGTCAGCCAAATAAATAAATATTCAATGATTAAATAATCGGACCGTTCATAAATGACGTAACAAAATATATTTCATGCTTTAATAAATTCTCACTCTATTTTAAAACTTCCCACATTCTAAATCCGAAAGCCTAGTAATTAAGCGCACAAGAAGAAGATTACTCAAGTAAAGTGCAACTAAATGTAGTGGAAATGATCTCTCTTTCACATTTATAAAAAAAATCCTCTCCCGCTGTTAATCATCATCATCTAATTCTATAAATGTCACGGTATTTATGAATGTCTCCCATCATTAAACCATCTAACTAGTTCATCAGTAGTAGTTAATAATAATAATTGAGCACATTTCAACTAGTCGATTCAAGAATTTTCAATTTTCAATTCAATCAACTCATCCCCTCATCATCACATATTTGAGTCGTCTAATCTAATAATAACCGTTCAAACGTTTCGATCAAGTAGTCGACGACTATTTCGACTCAGTCATGTCCTCAATCTCAAATCGATTTACTTTACAACCAACTCTACTCAACTCATCATCGCCTTCAATTATTAACTACCACTTTTAGTTCAGTTCAATTCAGTCAGTCACTTAGTAGTTTTGATTCGATACGAAATTAAATCGAGAAATCGTCCTCCTTCGTTTTGCTTCTTCTCAATTATTATTAAATTCCAATTCCGGGGAAGGACCCTTTTTACACGCTCAGACTCACTCACTCACTAGACACTCACTCGTAGATCGTACAGGAGCTAATCAAAAAATTATAACCTGTCAAAACAGTTTTTCCTTTTCTCTCTCCCTCACAACTCGAACAAACTCACAACTCACAACTCACAACACAACACAACAAACTTCAAGTCCGGTATTACAAAGTATAGAAATTGATTTTCGAACCAAACAAAGTTGAAGGAGAAATCAATCAAACGAGCAGAGAACGGACGACGAAATGGACATACAAGTTTCGTATAGTACCTTCATAACAACATGTGTGTGTGTGCACAACAACGTTTTGACACGTTCCAGTCTGACACACAGCACAACAAAATGTTGTGCGCTTTGATACGTAATTAATTATCGATCAATTACAAATGAACCAATACGATGAAGAAATATAAGCAACAAAAAGTCCGTCGGTAAAAGGAAGAAAAAAAACGCCAATGGGAGAAACTCAACTCGGTACAGTAGTACGGGGTCCAATCAATAAAGCTGTCAAAACTAATAACCCATAACATCGATTTATATAATAAGACAGCAATAAATAGAATCAGAAAGATAACACACACAAATATATAAACGGTGAAAAAATTGGCTAAAGAATCTGCGAAAAAATAACCTTTTTCACGTAAAAATGTCCTATTCATATACTACGTAACTGTACCGCCATAATGCATACGTGACTAAATATATTAAAATCAACCAATAGTTGCGAAACTAATTGAGTAGAAATAATTTTAAAAAGGTAATCTTACAATCATTTATAAGCAAAATAGAAGAATTACTGATTAAAAACTACATGACATTGAAAGCTCCATCCGTAGACTACGTAACTGTGACGCCATTGAGCACGCGATAAAATATTCAAGTAAAAGAATAATGAAAACTTTACCATTAACTTAACTAATAATGACTTATTAGGTAGAAATAGTCGAATGGATGGAAATTGAATGCAAATTCTTTCAATATTGATATTTTATGATCATTCTATCAAAAAGGTTTGACATAGCATGTTCTGTTCATATACTACGTAACAGTGATGCCATTAAACAAGTGCCCAAATTGAAATTCATTAATCCCACGTACAACTGATTAGGTAGAAATAGACTTTTGAAGTAATTTTTTAGTCATATTGTTTATTTTAGTACGTGATAAAAAATGGAATTGAAATATCGATTATTCTCTACAAAGCAACTATTTCTACCCATCTGATCACATACCTGAATATTAAAGATGATAATATTCTCCTTTGGACATGGAATCACACTTGCGAGTCCATCCAGAAACCTCTCATACAGCGAAGAGAGGAAATGTCTCCTGCCCACATGATTCAACCGAATGGTAACCGAGTGGAAGAGCATCGCTTCAGTGACCAGATTAACCGACAGGAAGGACCGGGCCACGGCCTCGTTGATGCCGTCGGAAACGGACACTTCCAATAGGGCTCGTGTGGGCACATTTGTGTTGAGTGATGGCGAGAGGCGAAGTTCACCGGTGGTCTCGTTCAGTAGGAGTAGGTTCGCCTTGTTGCCGGACACGAATCGGTATCGGAGCTGGTCGGCAACGTCTGCATCGTAGGCCGGCACACGACCAATCACTTGACCGAGCGGAAAGTGACCTCGGTAGTTGTTGAACACGATCGAAAAATCACGAAGCAGGGGTGCGTGGTCGTTCACATCTAGATAACGAGAAAATAACAACAAAATTAATATCAAGAAAAAAATATTTTTAATAAATAAATAAAAATATTAATTATTAAGACATAAATCGAAAATAGAGAAACAACAAAATAAAACAAAAATTCAGTTTCAAGAAAAACTCTCAAACTGTAAAAATCCAACAACAAAATTCCTTAATGACAGAAGAAGCCAAAACAGAATGTCCGTAAAAATTCTTTCTTTTAAAATTTATACTAAATCAATACACAAAAAAATCTTCAAATACAGCCAAATTCTGGGTTATTCTGTACTATAGAATCTGTAGTCAAGTAAGTGAGTAAGTAGAAAAAATATCTCAAGTCTCATTAAATTGTAATTAAGAGATCTGTACATTAAATGAATGAAATTGAGAAGTATTTTCAGATGAAAATTCAAAGCTTTTTTACAAGGAAATATAATATTGGGTGTTTCCATTAAAAAAATCAAAATACTTTTACTCGTATTTAAAAATTGTTTTAGAAAAAAAAACATTCTGTATAGAATTATTATTTCACTAATTGAAAAAAATATATGAAATTGAAGATGTTTTCGAAGAGAAGGAGGAGAAATAAACAAAATAGTTTCAGATTTTCTCTAATAAATATTTCTAGGAAATAATTACGAAATGATATGATATTTATTTAAGAAATGTAATATTTTTGAGAAATAATATTATTTAAAAAATATTAAATATTAGAGAAATGGAAAAACGTTGTTACGCGAAATGTTCAAGTTAAAGGTATAGAAAAAATTGCGAGCCAATTAGGAAATAAAAATAAACAAATAAGTTTGGAAATCAAATATATTTCGTAATTTTATATTTGTTCTGAAAGTCTAAAAAAGTCATCTTTAAAATCGTCCTGAAAATTTTTATTGAAATATTTTATATATTATAAAAATAGAATATTTATAAAAATAGAATATTTATATAATAAGATTTCCTTAAAAATCTTAAAATAAAAAGCCTAATAGAATAATAAACTCACAATTGTGAAAAGCAGTTGTTCAATTAAATTTTACATTCATAAATTATGACAACACAACAAAACAATTAGCGTTCAATTTTGCGTGCGCTTTTGACCGGGTAATAATAAGATTTTCTAAAAATACTTAATGTTTTACATAATATGCTTTTCATCATCAAATTACACCGGTAACCGGTTAATATTGTTGATGTTTTTGTATTCAAATATTTTGCGGCAAACCGCAAACTGAACAACAACAACAACAAGGAAAAATCCTTCTTTATTGTGTTCAAGTGGTGACCCCCTCCAAGTGCACAATTGAATTAGATCCAATTATAATTTTGTGTTCGTAATATAATTCTTCAAGATCACACTGCACTGATAATAATGTCTAAATTAATGAATCGGCACAATCAATCATCGAGAGTCGAGAGGAAACTAGAGACGAAGATGATGAAGCAAAAGAAGAACGTTCTTCCTTGGAAGATAAAAAAGCCTAAACTCAAGAGCTTCATCAAAAGAAGAACAACCGAAGAAGACTACGAAGAAAAGGTCTAAGAAGAAAGACTACCCTTGAACAATAGAAGAACCTGTTTATTGAAAAAACAATGCAACATAAAGCAAGAAGAAGAAGGAGATAAGAAAGATTGATAAGAAATGCTAATTAGATCATAAGAGTGAGGTATATACTGTTCAATACTACAACAGGTGTGCTTGTTAGTTTTGTTCCTCTGGCAGGTATTCCTAAGGTTTGGTTAAATCCTTTGTCTCTCTAACATTATTACGATTCACTACTAATTGGAGTAGTGGATTCAAGTGTATTGCACTTGAAATTTCCCATTAATTCGAGTGATTTAAGGGGAGAAAACATACAACATACACAAAAGAGAATGTTACGTAATGAATGTTTAAGGGGAAAGTATATGCATCACAGTTTTTTGTGTTGTACTTTCATGTTGTCTGACATTCCTTTAGGGTGAATACCAACCAACCAAGCAATGAGTGAGTGACTCGATGAGTGCCGGGGTGATTAGTGCATAGAACAGATTGCGTTCAGCATTTAATGGTAATTTGATTGCACGAGATAAATGCAAAACGATAATTGAGAAGTAATTGTGGTGATGCTGCTAAACTCAAGAGGGGAGAACTAGTACAGGATGTCAATTACAGACTATAAGGGGTATAGATGATACTTGAACGAAACGATACTTAGAGTTGGATAAATTGATTGGACAAACACTCGACACGGAACAAACGAAAAAAGCTAAGTGATTTCAAGTACCTATTGTCACGAATTCTGATAATATATTTCACATTTGGAAGAACGATTTTATTATATAGACCCAAAATTTCACTCTGTAGCATTAAAATTGAAACTTTATTTGACTTTTTTGCTTATCTTCTGACGGAATTGCGAAAGAAATGGTAAATGTTGCGTTTGGTTTGACTTTTTGGCTCAATGAGTCAAATTGATAAAACAAAGCGCGACTTTACCTAACAACCCAATCAGTACAAAACTATTTAACGTTTTGTTTATTAAAATTGTTAAAAACACTAAATAGTACGTTCTATTTACGTTCGATTGCGATCGAGGATATATTTGTATAAGTTGACCTAAAGATAATAAATTATCCTAATGCATTAAAAACTGTTATTTGTATATCTTTTGTGGAACATCGTGTAATCGTGTTGATTATGACATATATTTTATGTATTTGTCAAACATTTAAAAACATTATTAATCATACATATCATGACATGAGTAGGATACACAAAACTTGATACGGCCAATGATGCTGATTTCATTTGTTATAGCCAATTTGTCTGGCACATTTATTGGCACATGATGTAATTGGTGTCATTTTGTAGCAATATTTTGTATAATATGTATAATACATTGTATATGCAATTTATGTGACACTCTGTATGAATTATCTACTAAATAATGCATGTGATACAATAACCTCCCAAGTAGTAGCCATGTAGTCTTAGGGTAAACAGATTTCCTCGGAAGCCGGAAATTCTTACGAGGAAAAGTACGCAAAACATCATTTCTCATGTGGTTCGATTTGGGTGTTGATAAGATCGATCGATTGCTTACACATGATGATGTTTGCTTATTCACTCAAGATTTGGTTTGGGATTTTGATACTTAAACTGCCTACTTTCCATTGGATCGTTTCCCCATTCATAACTATCAAATCTTACTTTACTTTTGAAATTCAAGAATGTCAAACTCGTACAATCACTTCAACGATGTCATGCAGGACAAGGTGGACCTGTACATTGAAGAGTACCTAACCCGAGACTCGGTTGACCTGACCCAGTTCATCGAAATCACAACCGAAGATCCCGCTTTTGTGCAAGAGGAAATCCTACCCCGACTCAGTAAGTCAATAATCAATTGTTGGGATTTGAGTCAAACGAAAAACAAATCGAAAAATCTATTTGAAATTGCCGCTCGCTTGTTTGAAGTATTTTCTGATCTGTCCGATTCGGATGACTTTGTTGAACCACTGATGGACATGTTGACCGATCAGTATTTCAACGTGTCGGTCGAATCGATCCAACAGAATGTGATCAAACATCGAAATGTCTGTTTGATTTTGAATGTTGTTTTAGAAAGGTATTAATTTTGATTATAATTTTGAAACTTATTTTTGATCCTAATTTTATCTAAAAAAAGATACCAAAACCTTTTCCCCGAATCGGCCCGAAAAAAGGTGATCCATTATCTTGTGAAACTAATCAACGAATGCCCAAACAACGAAACTGTTCTCTATTCACTTCACTTGGTTGGTCAATTCTTTTGTTGCAATTTCTGTTGCGATCAAATCACTGATAAGCTCACTGATAAGCTGCAAATCTTATCAAAATTTATTGAACACACTCGTGTTTCAAGTTTATATAGTACTGAATTTGATTTCATTCGCTATCAAGTCGGATTCTGCGCTCGTTGGTTTGTGGACCATCTTTTGGGTTATAAGAAGAGAAGCTCTAAAACTGTTGTCAAACTATCACTTGATAAGCTTTCAGTACGAGTTGATAAGCTACTTTTCCCAACTGTACGGTCAAAGTTTGCAGTCGTACAATCAAGTTATTGCTGTTATTATTATGAAGCTATTCTAGTTACGGATGGATCAATGCGAATTGGTTGGACTACTCGTGAGGGCGAATTCAACGATTGGAACGGTTTGGGTGCTGATAAGTGTTCGATTGGGCTCGATGGAGCGAAAGGATGTGTCTATCATGATGGAGTTGAGTATCCGTTGGGAAGCTCGTTCCAGCACTGGAAAGTTGGAGATGTTTTGGGTTGTCTAATCGATCCCGCTAATCGTGAATTCAAGTTTTACGTAAACGGAAATCAAATTCCTATGGATGCGGAAATAAAATTTTCCAATCAACCTTACTATGCAGCCGCAAGTGTATCCGCCCATCAACAGGTAGATTTCAATTTTGGTCAATCCGCCTTCAAGTATCGTCCCGCTGGAATCGATTTTAAAGACTTTTACCTAAGTTCAAACGGAGATGGACGGAAATTCCGTTTGCTGGAACCAAACTTTGTTGGAAACAATTTGGACCAAAGATTCTACTGGTTCAAAGAAAAGATTGTTAACAATCATGTTGAGCGCGCTTTTCAAGATGAAAACCAGAAAGAGTTCGATCAATGGATTCGTGATTTGAATTTGGGATTTGACACAAAACAAGAAACGCTTGTAGATCTTTTTAACCAAGGGAATCAAGCAAGTTCTCGATTGATCCAATCAATTGTAGAGTTTCTTGATGTTTCAGACGAATCCAAATTGAGTATCATCACAAACTGTCTCTCGAAATGTCTCTCCCTAATCGACCCCTCTAAACTCTTGCCCAATCCATCGAAATTAATCGAACTCCTCTACCCCTACATGCAACTTTGTCCTGACTGTCATTGTGAAGAAGGCGTGACAAAACATCGAAACATTTGTCTGGTTCTCGCAATCGTAACTCAATTTTATGGTAAAACCAGAAAAAGGAGTTTGATCCAATTGGAACAAATCTCTGAATACTTGGAAAAGACAATATTGAATTCGTGTGGAGATCGTTCCAGAATTCTGTTCAGTTTGATTTGTTTGCAGAATTTGAAAACTTTTGCACCAAAAATTCTTGATAAAATCAAGGTTCCAGAAAGTGATGGAACTGATGATTTTATTCAAAATCAAATCAACTTGCTGATCAATTCAAATTAAGCACTTGAACGTTCCGGACTTGAACATTCCAGAATTGAACGCACGACTCAATCCTCAAGATCGAACCAAACATCTAACCATTTCCTCAGATTTACTATCAATCCGAAATGACCATCTAGAACCCCAATCAATTCGATCAACTTTCCCAGTACTTTCTGGACTGTTTTACTACGAAACAATTTTAGAAACCAGCGGACCAATGCAAATTGGTTGGGCAACTAAAGCTGCGGATCTTAGCCAAGGAATCGGTCAAGACGAGTACTCGATTGGATTTGATGGTTTCACCGGAACGATCGTACATAATCAACAAGTATTCAAACTCGAGAATCAAAATGAATTCAAATGGAACGTTGGAGATGTGATTGGTTGTTTGATTGATGTAAATGAAAATTTGTTTCGATTCTATCTAAATGGAAAGATGATTCCAGAACTCGAGAATTTACTTACAATCTACTTTCCATCTAATCAACCCTACTTTGCATGCGCAAGTCTCGGACAATATCAACAAATTCACTTCAATTTTGGTGGTTCAAAATTTGCTTATTTCCCACCCAAAGAATATTCTAGTGTTCAAACTTTTCATCAATCTGTTCTCAATCTTTCAACTGACAATCTTTGTCCATTCTGTCAAAATAACCAAAAAGCAAGCGCTCGTTTGGGTTTTTGCAAACACAATTGGAAAGCCTGTTCGGATTGTTATGCTAAACTATTGTATCGATGTCCAACTTGTCATCGAATGGATCGAAGAAAACAAGCTCTGTTCCATGATCTTGTCAGCGATATGCAAAATAGTTTGGTCACTAAACCGTTGAAAAAGATTCGATTGCATTACCACTATTTGGATAGACATCCGAAATGTGTTTTGAATTACAGAGAATTGTGAATGATTTTGTATCTTTTTCTGTTTCAATAAACTCAAACTTAAACTTGTTCCTTAAACAAACCTTCTCCCATAAAGAGCAATATGTTTGCAAACACTTTTAGATTCTCAGAATTGATAAGCCAACAGTCGCGCACATCAGTGATAAGCCCAGATATAGCCGTCAACCACATCAAAATCATATGATCACTTATTGTTATTGTCCTTATCTTCAAGTGCATTTGTGCAAACAGACCTGTCCTGACAGGTAGACAGACAGAGTAAAGGTGTCATAGTGACTCATACACTTAATACACTGCAGTGTTCAATCAACTATACCAACCATATTTCCTTAGTTCCATAAAGATTCCGTCTACATTTGCATGATGCAACTTGATGCAAGAGAAAACTGCATTTGATGGATTTGATGGATTTAGAGTTTGTTATACCAGGAAAAAATGTGGTATGACTTTGATGTTATACCGTCAATGCTCGTGATTAACATTTGATGATTTGAGTTTTACATTTATGGAACCATAATTTGGAGCAAATCTCGACTTTACAAATCTAAAACAGTTTAGCTCAAAACAAAAAGGTTCCAAAATCGAGAATCAAACCAAACATCAAAGCCACTTTGGCAGGAACTTGCGAAATGACTTAAACATTGACTTGACATCTAAACAGGTAATAATGTGATGCATAATGTAATGTAATGTAACCTCTGTATACAATATACAAAGTAATAAAGAAAGTCAATTTGATAACAACAACCGCCACTCAAATTGTTGATAAGATTGTCATAATATGTTGGAGTTATGAGTTGGAGTGTTGGACGGAATTAAAGCTAAAGTGGAGGCATAAAAAGGTGGCACGATAAGTAAAGGGAAACAAGGGGAAACGACACATTCCTGCGCACAAAGCCATTTAGATTGTCATTTCAAAAGTAACCCAAAAATTAATGACGACCTTTTCTAAATGTAACTCAATGTAGATTGTTCTATGGTAAACCTGGTAAATCCAAATACGTGTTATCTAAATTAATATATCTCTAAGTCTGTGGTGTGTTTGCTGATGGTTGCTCATGATAATAAACCAAAACTTAATGCGTAGTTAGCTTTAGGTACTTAATATGCCTGCAATTGGGTGGTAAAAGGTCACTTTTCCTTTAGACAATAGATTCGTTCTGTTGTTTTGCGAAATTCCTTCATTTCAAATTTCTTTAAATTGCAAACAATTCAAAGTAAAATCTACAATAACAACAACAAAAATGTCTTCAAGTGACGATGAAATCGATTTTCTGGATCGTTCAATCCATCCCGAATCGCCCTCTCCCTTTATGCAGAACTCGAGTCTCTTTCAGTCGACCACAACAACAAATACAAACTCAACAACTGCACAGGTAAATTCAAGTTCGAAAATATTGAGATACTTTTCGGATGCCACCCAGGACAAGGTGGACGTCTTTGTGGACGAGTACCCAAGCATGGAAAATTTGCCCGAATTCACCAAATTCATCGACGATTCCGAGAATCCCGAGGTGGGCGAGCAGATCTACCTACGAATTGCCCAATCAATCATCAATCGATGGGATCAGAAGACGACAATGAAGTGCAAACGATCGCTGATCGAAATTGTGCACGATCTGTACGATGCCTTCGTTGAACAGTCAGTCATTGATGAGAGTGAATTTGTGGAACGACTGCTCAATCTACTCGCGCCTCTAATGCGCGACTCAATGGGCAAGTTGGACGGCGCTGCGATCCATCATCGAAACATTTGTCTGATGTTGAATGTGGCAATGGCGAGATATCAAAACTGTTTCGGGGACGTCAATCGTGAGAGGACACTGTCGTATTTGGTCAGAATTGTGGAGGAGTGCACCACAATGGAGACGGTGCTGTTTGCCTGCTTTGCGGTGGAGTCACTCACTTGGAGACAACAGATTTCTAAGGTAAAGATTAAAGATAATCATTTAAGTATCTTAACCCTTTTTGGATTGATAGGATTTGGCTGGAAGACTCAGAAAGGGCCTCCAAAAGTATTCGGACAATCTGAATCAGTGTCCTCTGTCGATCCTGTCGAGTACGTCCTTTGATCGAACCCGATTTCAGGTTGGTCAGTGCGCTCGTTGGTTGATTGAATCGGTTCTGGTTGATCGAAAACTTGGTCTCCAACATGATGAACTGTCTGTTCCCGTGAAGCTATCCCCAGACCGTCTTTCTGCCCGTTGCGATCAATTTGGTGAATTCCCAACTGTTTGTTCTGTTTTCCCGGTCAATTCTGGTACATTCTATTACGAGGCAACTTTGCTTACTTCTGGACCTATGACGATTGGTTGGGCTACACGTGAAACTGATTTTAACAAAGGAATCGGGTTTGATCAGTTCTCTATTGGAATCAATGGATTCCAACGGGTGGTTTACCATGGAGGAAACAAGGGACAAGTGGACAAGGCCTGGAAGGAGGGTGACATTTTGGGCTGTTTGATCGATGTTGGTCGCAAAAAGTTTGCCTTTTACTTGAATGGCAAAAAGATGGATTTCAAGTTGAGTGCAGAACCAAACTTTTCGAGTCAATCCTACTATGCAATGGCACGCCTCTATCCGCATCAGCAGTGCTACTTTAATTTCGGACAGGCACCGTTCCGTTATCCACCGACACGTGGCGTACAGTACAGTGATTTCCACTCAGAAGCCGAAGAAAACGCGGAACGTTATCACCTTCAAGTGCCCTCCCTAACAGAACACGGTTCCTATTGGTTCCGAATGGAAAACCCAGACAATCGAGTTGGAATGCCCTTCTTCCGAGATGAGAAACAGAATCAGTTTGATCGACTAATCATCAAGTTGATCTGTAAGATCACAGACTTGAATCAAGAGGAATCGTTCAACAATGCATTGGAAGACGAGTTCAAGGATTTGATGATGAACGGCGATGCTAATGCAAGTCAAATGGGTCTTCTACGACTGTTCCAGTCGATTGTCGAAGAATTGGGTTCAACCGTAAAAGAGGACAAAATCGATATTGTCGTCGGACTGATTGAACACTACCTTGCACTGATTGAACACGATCAAAAGGCGCCAAACTTGGCAAAACTGCTCGAACTGATCTATCCGTACATGCAGTTGAAGTCGAAATGTCTCTGTGACAAAAACACCCTGAAACACCGAAACCTGTGCTTGGTTTTGTCACTTTTGCGTAAATGTGATGAAGAAACTCAGAGCTTCCTGCAAAATAAGGAAGTTTTGTCTTTCTTGGGAAGAATTTTGACAGATTCAGAACTGGAACCAAGTCAACTTTTTGCTGTAATCTGTTTGGATGTTGTCAATCCTGAGTTGATTCGATTTACTTCGAAATTGGAGGAATTGTCACGATTTTTGAACAAGTGTTCCTACGAATGTCTGTACACGCCCACTTTCGATTACTATCGCTATCAGATTGCCTTCTGTGCCCGATGGCATTTGGATCGGCTCAACCCTGAGCCAACTCAACGTTCAGCGAAATCGAATGCAGGTGAAGCGAAAGCGAAATTGGATATCCTCGATAAAACTCCCGGAATCAAGATTTCCTCTGATCGAATGGGCGTTCGATCCGACTCTGAATGGCAGAGTATCTCATCCGTTTTCCCTGTGACTTCGGGCATCTACTTTTACGAGGTGATCCTGCTCACAAGTGGATCGATGCGCATCGGTTGGGCTACGAAAGAGTGCGAATTTGAGGAAGGTAAAAGTGTCGGCAATGACGAGTACTCCATCGGGTACGATGGTTACCAGAAAAAGATTTGTCACATCTACGGTGACTACACCCTACTGAAAAAGAACGTACGCCAGTGGAAGGCAGGTGATGTGGTGGGCTGTCTAATTGATGTAGCCGAGAAGCGTTTTGCCTTCTACCTGAACGGCAATCCCATCGAGTACCAGGCAGATGTGTTCTTCTCGAACAAGCCCTACTTTGCAGCAGTGTCCCTCTCTGCCCATCAGCAGTGCTACTTCAATTTCGGACAGGCGCCCTTCAAGTTTGCACCTACAGATATACCTGATATGCGTGACTTTCACAATGCGTTCAATCAGAATTTGTGTCCATTCTGCAGTAAGAATGATGCCATTGCTCGGTTTGCCAACTGTGACCACTGGTCGGTATGTCTCGACTGTATGGGTCGACTTAAGAAGTGTCCTACTTGTAATCCTAATCAATAGGTCAAGTCAAATCAAATCAATCTATTCAAGGAAATATTACCTAAATACCTATTGTCTTAATAACCGTACACACTATTTACCATATATTACCGTAGTAATAGAAACAATATAATCAAAACTATAAATCAGTAATTGTCCAAATAGTTTATCTTAAAATAATAAAATAAAATAATAAAACAAGCTGATGCTAATCGTTTTTAATCTTTTGTTTGAGTTCAATGCTAAATTGGTCAAATAAGCAAACTAGATGGTTTGAAATTGACTGGATTTCAAGTGACTAAGGTTCCAAGTGACTAAGGTTCCAAGTGACTGAGATTCCAAGTGACTAAGGTTCCAAGTGACTAAGGTTCCAAGTGACTGAGATTCCAAGTGATTAAGGTTTAAATTGACTGAAATATTCATTGACTGAAGTTTTAAATGATCAGATTAAAATTGATTAAACTAAAATTGTCCGGACTGAACAGAAAACAAACTTCCGTACAATTAAAAAAATTGTCAAACCTTTCAAAATCATAAATGTTCAAGTACATTCGAATTAGCTCACAAATCCATTATACCCAACCAAAAGCAACAAAACAATAATATTCAAATTCATCATAATCCATCGTGCCTAATAGGCCAATAACTGTCATTTCCGCTCAACACTCAATCATCTCAAAATGTTGTTGTTTGTTTCAATTGTGCAACAGTGCAACATCAAAACCAATCAAACCAGGCAAACATGTTCATATGTTTCTATTGTTTTATTCATATTTTTGAATCGTTTCCCATCTTTAAATTCAAATTCAACAAATAATTTACGTATATCATTTCGTGTCTTTCAACACCAAAAACAACTTCAACAACAAGATTGTTTATGAGAATAACAAACTCAGTGGCGTCATGTGAATTATTATTATTGTGAATAAATTGACACAAACGATCGTGTGAAAATGCACTGGGAGAAGCACAGTATGTGAAATAGTAATCATTGAGAGACATCAATAATCAATATTGATATTATTATATCGAATGGGAGAGATATATGAGTGAAAAAAAGAAGTGATCGATCGAGACCGGCAGTACGACTCACGGTCAGTCAGAGACATGATGCATCAAGACAAATTGCAAGTGACGAAACAACGGCGATTCATTCACGAACATCAATGTTTTCACCCTCTCAAGTAGAACAAGAACAACAACAAGACATACAGAGTAGACAGGTAGAAGGAAGCATAGTAGTAGATTGTACCTACAATCCGGTTATGATTTGTGTGTTCTTGAAAAAAAAGTTTAGTTTAAGAAAGTAAACGAAGTGAACGAAGTGAAGTGGTCGAGCAACATCAGATGAGCAATTCACAGGACAGCTGACAGGCAAAGGTCATCAACGTGTGCCTCTCTCTTTAAGACAATGTTTCTTCCTTCATCTTTTTGCGCCTTACAGAGAAAACCCAACGTCTGTCGTCTGTCTTCACGCAAATTTTCAAGTTCAATAGTACAAACTAACAACACAACAAAACAACAAATCCATCACCATTTCTAACCAACCATCAACCAAAAAATAAAATAAAAATAAAACCAGATGGCAAATTCAAGACCAAACCAAACTTTAAAATCGATCTAATCGAACTCAAGCTACTTCCTTCAAAGCACTTGCAATCATAAATTAGATAGTCTAAATGGCTTTAAAATGTATTTTCACACCTTTCGACTATCTCTAGACTACTATCTCTCAATTATACAATTTAAACATACAAAATCATCACCCCCTCAGGAAAGTCATGCAGTCAGTCAGTCAGACTAGTCAGAATAGTGCAATCGACCTTTCAATTAAAGGTTTATTCAACCGTAACTGCAGCTGATTTCTACTTCTTCTTGACTTTAACTTAACTTAACTTAACTTAACTTTACTAACTGAAGAGAGCTGATTATGATGAGTAAGACTACGAAGAAGACCAAGACTTTGAATCATCATCGAATATGTTTAAGTTAGCAGGGTTAGGTTTAGGTAAGCGCAGACACAACTGAGATTATATTATACCGAGAGAGTGGTTAAAAGCTCACTTCACGCTCATCACATCCACTCGGAGTGAGAGAGAGAAAGAGCATAATGATCGGTTATTATACACGCGCTCCGTCTCCCTTGGAGTAGTGAATCAAGCAATCAAAAGACGAGCACACTTTACCTTCATCCCTCTCAAGCCTCAACACAACCAACAACACATCACACATACCACATCACATCACAACACACTAACAGACAGAACATAAATGAGATAATATTCGATAAAATCCCATTTAGTTGCTTTGTAGTATTACGAATGAAGTAGTAGCAGCAGCAGCTTCTCTCATGATGCACGGCACATGGATTGTCCGATCAGAGACTCGACTAAGTAAAGTAAAGTAAGTATAAAGCCATGATGATGACTTCTGCACGGAATCCTATTATTATTATTATTATTACTATCGTATATACTAAGAAGTATAAGAAGAAGATATAGTAGAAGGACTAAGTCTTATACAGAAGGGGGTTTGAACACCAAAGAGAGAGATGAGATGATGCGGCTGAGATGAAAAGTCATGATGCCGAGTGCACTGGCACTCTCAGACTCAACACTCTTGATGCTGCTTTGGCGGTCTTTTGTTATGCTAAATTAGCTCATAAGAAAAGGCAGAGTGTTTAGCTCGTTTTTGCCGAGGAAAAGAAGGTCCGATACTCATAGAATACATTTACAGGCCAAAACGAAAGAAGGAAAATCGACCGAACCTTAACGCAAAAAACCAAACTGAAATGTCGAAATGTAAATTAGCTTATGGCTTCTTCGTCTTATTCGTATTATGAATACAGGAATATAAGAATGAGGCTCAAACTGAAAGAAGACAAGACAAAACCTTACTTTAACTGATAAAGAAGAAGCACAAGACAAGACACATCAAAAAAATATATACAAAATTAAAACTTGAGCTTCACTATTACTAGATTTTGTTGTTGGTATATAAAATGAGAAAATGCAATGTTCTTAGTGTTCTTCTTCTTTTAGATGAGAAGAAACGTGAAACTTGAGACTAAACACAAGAAGACGCACTAATAACATGTCTAGGAATTTTAATATACGACAAAATAAAGATGAAAAAGATAAATGCTATTGGTGTGGTTTGTGGGTTGAATGGAAAATTTTGTGGTTGGACAAAACGAAACAAAAGAAAGTTAATTTAAAATGATTCTTCTTCTGCCACTAGATTAAAAAACAATAGTTTCGCGGAATTCTGGTAAACAGTAGAATTTATATCGAAAGATAAAAATTAAGGTCATCCAGTTAATAGAAGATTCGGATTAATAAAATAAAAGAAAAATAAAAGCTAATCCAGAAAATTTAAGAATATGATTCAGACAATTCAAAGGATTATCTGGATAAAATGATAATTCATACAATTTAAGGATTATCTGTATAAAAAATAATCCAAAAGATTTGAGAAAATCTGAATGATAAAAAAAGGATTATCCATAGAATCCAGACAATTAAAAGGATTATCTGTGCAATAGATAATTAACCGGACAATTTAGGAAAATTATCTGGTTAAAAAAGATAATCCAGACAATTTAAGAAGGAAATCTGACAATTTAAATGGATTCTCCACATATTTAAAAAATTTCCAGTTAATTAAAAATATTATCTAGTAATACAAGATAATCCAGACAATTTAAGTTCAATTATTTAGAAAATTTACTAGAACTGTCTAAATTTTAAATATTTAAATTCTATTCAAAAGATGGTAATGCAACAAATTTAGAAAATATTTATCTGGGCACTTGAACAGACAATTTGTATCAACTAAAAATTAACCAAAAATTCTCAAACTTACCGGAAACATGAATCTCCACGTCGACATCATTCCTGAGCGGAAGTGAAGAGGCACGCACAATAATGTTGTACACTTTCTTGTCGGATTCAAAATCCATCTCAGTTCTCGTAACGAGCAGTGCAACTGATGACGATTCACTGATGAGGTTCGACGATAGATCACTCGAAGAAGAAGATGGTTGTTGAAGTTGAGAAGATTCAGAATTCGATGAAGATTGTGAATTCTTCAGTGCAAACCACTTCATATCCGGTCCACCGACGATCGTATATTCAATTTTGGCATTCACGCCAACATCTGCATCTGTGGCCCGTAATTCACCGACAACCGAACCGATTGGTGAATTCTCGGGTACGTAAAAACGAAGTCGATCGGATGCGAATCGAGGTGGATTGTCGTTACCTTCAAGGCAAAAGGAAAAAAAAGAAAATTAATTAAGATTCGAATAGGAAATTAAAATAAAGCGAGCGATAAGAGACGACGAAAACACACGATAGAAAGTCTATTAACACAAACGAAACTCACAATTCACTCATTCACTCACCTAGACCTACCTTAAGGTAGGACAGTTTTAATTTAGTGCGTAAGCTAATTTAAATTCCGTGCACATTTGGCAAAGAGGGAAAGAAACATTAATTGAATTGCCCTGTCACTCATCACGACAGTCCACCGTGAACAGCACAAAGTCATTGTGTCTGTGTATGTGAAAGTGTCGACACAGGCTAACTCAACCATTCAACCAACATGATTTCGTACAATGCCCAGCGGGGGGTTTGTCCGAGCAATAGATAACACAACAAGGCACAGTCAATGAGTCACTAATGCTAATTCATAAGATGCTATCTAATCAATTGTCAGGTACAGAAATGGCCAAACAGTAGAACTATTTGTTTAAATGACAAATATTTAAATTTAGATAAACAAAGATCAATTTACGATAGATTAAATTGGATTTTGTCGGAGCGTTCGTGTGAATAAATTTTTTCCGACTCAAACTTTGATGGGAAAATAAGTTTCTCATAGAGATGGAAGCGTTTAGAAACTTTTCTTCTGAAGATCTTTAAACTTTAGCCGTCAATTTGATAAGACAGGCAATTTACAAATTGACCGGATAATTGACAAAATGGAGAATTAACTAGACATTTGATAAAAAAAAGAGTCAATCTATAGACCAGACAACTTTTATGCGAGACAATTGACTAACCAGACAATTGACTAACCATAAATTTGGTTAAACTGGATAATTAATAAATGTTACAATTGATTAGCTAAAAATTGATTAAAAAATTATAAACCAGATTATTTAGAAATGAGACAATTGATAAAACCAGTACAATTTATGCTCAAGCCGATTTACAGAAACAAGATTTTAAATTCGTCAGATTGTCAGTTGAAATAAAATGTCCGAGCAAGAGTATTTCGATACTAAATGTAAATTCCTATATATTAATTAGAAACGTTCATTTAAACTATTATCGGAATTTTGTCTGGCTTACAGATGACTAATAGCTGAAATTGTCCGGAATTGCACAAACTTCTTTACAGTTATTACAATTTTTAAGCTTTTAAATCCATATTAAAGCCATAAGTTTAAGTGAGTAAAGTCTTATCCAAAAACCATATTGGAGAAGTACAGCATTTAATTCACTCGCTCCGACTTAACCCTCGAAAGCCTACACAAAGGACATAATACAATAAAACACAAAAGAACACCTTTCCTGAAAACACAAACACAATTTACCTAAATTGCCACCACAACACAATGGACACACACAATGGACATAATACGAGTACAACATAATTCGACCTAATAGTCTACTAGTCGTAGTCTAATATGATATTAGCATACGTACGATCTATATTATGCGACAAACACACACACGTCGTAGACAATTGCCGGTTGTGTCCCCATCGGTCGCTCGCTCACTAAAGTGAACGTACAACATCAAACGTAGTCATTAGTTCCGCAAGGTGTGTATACGTAAGGCGACTTGCAGACTGTGACTAACTCAAATCCTAAACATTGTACAGTTTCTCAACTCCAAAAAAAACTTTATCTTTTATAGCACTTTAGATTAATAATATTAATATTTAAATAAATCAAAAAGTAACAACAAAATTGTATGATTTATTACGCTCTAGATCTTCAAATCTTTTACGGCGACGACGATGAGAGATCAAACTCTCTTATCTCGAGAGAAATATGAAATATTTAATAAATATTTATGATTTCGTATATATGATAGACGATTAATTAATGAGTTCGAGATATACATACATTTTAATATGCAATTAATATTAAATTATTTACTGATTAGTTTTGCGATTTTAGCAAAAAAAATCTCGAGTTCAAAAAGTGTTTCATAAAAATGCTAAGAAAATAATTTTAAATGGCTTTTTAATTTAATTTAATTTAGTTAAAATTAGTTTAATTAAGTAAAAGTAAAAGCAAAAAATTAAAATGAATTAATTAACTTGATTTATTTTATTACTTTAATTTGAGTTCAAATGAAAAATAAATATTTGCATTTTACAAAAATCTTAATTTGCATTTTTAAATATTCAGTTTCTTTTAATTCGTTCAAGGCAATTAATTTTTAAATAATTTACATTTTATAAATTTTATAAATATTGATTTTGTTTTTTATAAGCGTGAAAATTTAAAGTAAATTTAGAATAAAAATGTGACAAAATTAAGGTTGAGAAACCCTGATTTTATCCTCACCCTCACCTTAACTCAAAATTTTTCTTTCCTTTCCGAATTGTCAGAAATCAATTTATAATTTATAATGACCGTCTGTCTCACTCAGTTGTTCGTGTCCTGTCTTATTTAAATCAGAAGAAAGACAAAGACAATAAAAACACAATTAATTACGTGCACAGAACAATATAACAAACTTTAAAGCCTATAAATTGAATCTAATCTTACATTGAACATGAGATAACATCTCTACGAGATTTACGTTTTTGAAAAGCAAATCAGTGAATCAATTGCAAACAAAAGTCGAGTAAAGAAGTAAAGAAGAAACAGAAGTCAAAAGAGATAAACGATAAGAGATAAGCTTTAGTTACTACAATCGGAACAAACAAAACAATCAATCAATCAATGTGATCTATTCGTAGAGTACGTAACTTAAAACACAATATAGATCGGATCTATTTAATACTTTTACTACTACTTCGGTAGTCATACGGCGCGCGGAACAAAACAAGGGATTAAGGTTGGGCGAGTAATTGAAATTACTCTTCGAGAAATTGGGCCAATTAATTTATTGACGAAAAAAGAAAAAAGGGAAAGTCGATCTAATATACGAAAATATATTTATATACAATGTACAGGACTCATTGAGACGCGAAATGAGCCTCGAAATGTCCATTCGATTAAGTAATGTAACGTCTTGGCTCATTCACTTTGCTCCTTTTGTGTTTCGATATACATTTCGATTTGATTATACCAACCAAGCAAAGTGAACCACTGCCCAGAAATTTGCCAAATGAACTTATACATACATTTAGTACATTACATAGTAATGCATGTGTATAACCTAAAATAAAACAATTGATCCATTCACTAATCTAATGATTCGGTCTAATAGAGAGACTTTGAAACAATTGAAATCGTTTCGCCTAATATTAGTGTGTGCGTTAGTATAATAAGTGATTTTAGTGAATGTATGTGAAAGTTGTTGTTGCATTACACAAAAATTGTCTGGGATGTACAGTTCATGGAACAATTGATGCTGGGCAATTGATGAAACCTGACATTTTTATAAGCTAGACAATTTATGGGCTAGACAATTTGATAAGTGAGACAATTTTTAAATCAGACTATTTACAAATCGGAAAATTTAGAGACCGGACAATTGATAACACCGGACAATTGATAAACTAAATAATTTATAAATCAGTAAATTAGAAAAACTGGACAATTAATTTAACATGACAATTGATGAGCTAGAAAATTGATAAGTCAGTAAATTGGCTAAACTGGCCAATTAGAGAATTGACTAACTATACATTTGATAAATCAAATAATTTATAGACCAGACAATTGATAAGCTAGACAAACTGAGCAATTGATAAATCAGAAATTAATTCAACCTGACAATTGATAAGAGTAAATAAAATATAGACTAGGCCATTTAGAAATGGGAAAATTGACAAGCTAGACAGTTGATATACCGGACAATTTAGGGACCTGACAATTGATAAAATGAACTATTTGACTAACCAGACAATTGATAAGACATTTTCCATTCAAACAATCTAGAAATAGGACAATTGATAGACAAAACGATTGTTAAACCTGACAATTTACAGACCAAACAATTGAAAACCCGGACAATTTACAAAAATTACTATTGACAAAACATTATACCTTTTATGCCTTCAATTGTCCCGTCAATTGTGATCATTTCCAAACAAACACACACACAAATTAAACTCGTAAATTACTGTGTACACAATCTAAAAAGTCTCCATCGAATATATTTGACAAAACATTAATTCAGCACCGAATACACAAACACGAATTATTTGTCTCACCAATCCTACAGTATCTGTAAATTATAAATTATAATTTACAAAATTTCCATTCTATCACTATTTCACTCACTCTGATTTGTCTCTCTGATTTGTGTTCTAGTTTGTTCGTTCGTTCTTTCGTTCACTGTTTTTTAATTTCAAAGTAAAAATTTCAATTTCAAATTTTTCAGAACACAACTTTCCATCCTCCCATGTGGCGCGGTCTTTTTAAAACTAAAAAGTTTTACTAAAAAGTTTTGTTTCAAAATTTGCTGTTTTCGGAAAATTGAGCGAATTGAGAAATTGGTTGAGAGATTTATTGAATCCGTAAATGCGATTTTCGGGTTCAGCGAGAGGAAGGGCACTTAGTGCTACTGCACTGTTCCAGGAACACTATTTCTGTACCAACTACACACTAACGACCATACGAATGCAATCAATTTGTGATTAATAATTTACAACAAACTTGCAGTTGATGTTTTCGAGTCTCTGTTCTGTGTTCTGTGTTCTGTGTTCTGTGTTCTGTATGTATAAATGTTTACCTTGGCCAAAGTTTTTATTTCTTCATTCTATAGAAAGAAAGACACATTCGTAGTAGTGTTCCAAATGGAACGAACACACGAGTGTCGAATAGTGTCTCAACAGTCGTCGACAGTCTCTTGAGACATTTTGAGAATGTTGAAAATAAATTCACTTCTTACTACTATTTAACACAACTACTACTACTGTACTGTCCACAATTCTCAAATTCTCGGACTCTCAGAATGTCAGAAGACATTGGTTCTATTCTTTAAGAATAAAAAAACAAAAGTAAAGAAAAATAAAATGGACACAGATAATTTGTATCAATTTAGCGTAAAAAGAAAAGATTCTCAAGTGGTCAATGGTCAATTTGTTTGAAAGTACGATTGAACGATTATTTTCTGGTTAGAGAAAAATGCAAACAAAAGTAACATTGTTTATGAATATCTCTCTTTACGAATATCTCTTTTACGAACATCTCTTTTTACGAATATCTCTTTTACGAATATCTCTTTTACGAACATCTCATTTATGAATAGCTCTCTTTTACGAATATCTCTTATACGAATATCTCTTTTACGAATATCTCATTTATGAATATCTCATTTACTAATATCTCTTTCTCGTGATTCTTGATGATATCTCTTATCGCTTTTTAAACTTATAAGATAAAGAATTTTTACTTACAATCATCGATGGTGACATGTACCGATACTGTTGAAGACATTGCCGGCGTTCCTCGATCCACAGCCATCACTTTCAATTCATATTTGGCTGTCGTTTCTCGATCGAGTGTCCTATTGGTCCGTATCACACCCGAAGTGGCATCAATCACAAACACTCCACTCGGATTTCCGGTTGGATCACTCAACGAATACATTGCCGGGTCAAATTCGTAACGCACTTGACCGTTCAATCCTAGATCTCGGTCATTTGCACGAACTTGCACTACAGAAGTGCCCACCGGTGCGTCTTCCATCACATTTGTTGAGTAGAATTCCTGCTCAAAGCGAGGCACATTGTCATTCACGTCGAGTACTTCAATTTCAATGTTTGCAATATCGGAGAGAGGTGGAATTCCGTTGTCCTGTGCAGTCACAACGAGTGTGTAACCAGCAGTACCTTCTCGATCCAAAGGTTTTGTCGTAACAATCGTACCGGAATTAGGATCGATTCTAAATTCTGGTACGTCATTCAAAGAGTACGTAATGCGAGCGTTTTCGCCAACATCATCATCTGAAGCTTCCACTACGAGAACTGTCGTTCCAACTGGAGCATCCTCCGCAATTGTGGTCGTAGTGCCCCCATAAGTGCCCGAAGCGGCATTCTTCAACTGTATCACAGGTCGATGAGTGTTGGCATCGGTGACATTGATGTACACAGTAGCGAGATCCATCTTCCCGCCTGGATCTGTTGCGGTAACCGTGAGGATATACGATTTCTCAACTTTATAATCGAGTAGATTGGCCACCGTAATGTGACCTTGATTGTTCTGTGAAACAATGGCAAAACGATTGCGCACATTACCGCCCGTAATCTGGAAAACTAATCGTGAATTTTCATCACGATCCGACGCTGCTACGGTTACAACCGGTGTGCCGGGGACGGCGGTTTCCGGTATTACGGACTCGTATATTCGTGGCTCAAACACGGGTGCATTATCATTCAGATCTTGAACTCGGATAATGACGGATGCGGTGGCGGTGTGTTGCATTGGTTGACCTGCGTCACGTGCCACAACCGTGAATTCGTATAGAGACGCTTCTTCGCGATCCAACTCTCGGGTGGTCACAATCCAACCCGTGGTTGGATCGATTGCAATTGGCATTTGATTGAGTGCGTCAAAGTCCGTGTTAGCGGGTAAGGATTTACCAGAATTTTGAATATGGTAACTCAGTTGAGAGTTCTCACCATCGTCCGCATCGTAAGCCTGAACACGCACAACTGAAGTTCCAATTGGAACGTTTTCGAGTACGTTTTCTTGAAAAACACTCGTGTAGAAACGTGGTTCGTTATCGTTCTTGTCCACAACGTTAATCAGCAGTTGAGTTGTGTTGGATCGAGGCGGTGAACCACCGTCCTGAGCACGGATCACCAGTCGATAGGATCGAGTATTCTCGTAATCGAGCGGTCCAACAACCGAGACCTCACCATTCAGGGAATCGATTTGAAACACCGCAGCAGTATTCCCACCAATGATCGAATACCGTACAGCTGCATTCAGTCCCTCATCGGAATCATGAGCAACAATCCGGATAATCACGGGTCTGGACATTTGGTTGATATCCTCATCTACGGACACAGAATAGGATCGTTCGGCAAATTGAGGATAGTTGTCGTTTTCGTCCAACATTTTGATTATAACCGAAGATTGAGATCGTTTTCGGGATTGAACCGGACCAGAATCCGATGCCTGTACCGTGAGAGTGTAGAGGTCGATCTTTTCTCGATCCAAAGATGTTCGAGTAACTATGACTCCTTGTTTTGGATCAATTCGGAATGCTTCATTTGCCCCGGTTGGATTCAGTAACGAGTACTCAATGTCTGCATTTGGACCCGAGTCATGATCCGTTGCTCGTACAGTCAGAACAGTTGTTCCAATTGGAGCACTCTCCTTTAGCGATGCTTCATAATTGGCGTGCTCAAACACGGGAACATGATCATTCTCGTCGAGGACATTGATCTGTAGAGTTGTGGATCCAGTTCGTGGTGGAACATGCGAATCCGTAACAGTGATCCTCAGATAGTGAACATCCATAAATTCTCGATCGAGTCGTGTGGTTGTGGTGACAAGGCCCGACACTGGATCAATAGCAAACATTGACTGAGATCGTGCATCGATCAGTGCGGACATCGTGTAAAGTAGTTCAGAACTGGATGATGATGGAGATGAATGATCATCGACGGACGGACTTGATGAATGGCCCGGATTGGCCACAATCTGGGTTACAACGAACGATTTCTCACGTTCCTCAGGCACTGAGACGATATAGAGGGAACGGTCAAAGCTGGGACCGGAATGAGATGATGAGGATGAAGATGAAGAAGAAAGTTCACGTCGAAGTCGATTCGCGGTGACATTCTTCTCACGGTGATGTTGACTTGTGTGATGATAATGATGTTGTTGTTGTGATTGTTCCTCCCGGGCATTGACAACATGATGGTGAGAACGACGATCTGAGAGTAATCGCGCAAAAAACTCGTCAACATCAACATCGCGTGCATAGAATGTCAATTTGAGAATCTCCACCGATTCCGAGGACAAAATTCTTGCACTTGACTCAAATTTATGACTTTTATGATGATGATGATTCGATTTCTTATTATTACAACTGTACAACAGTCCAACCAGAACCGAGAACGATGATCCACGGGTTAGACAGTCGGATCGAAGAGAAATGAGATCATTGCTGGAGTGTTCCAACTTGAAAATCTTCGATCCGGATTCGTCAAAATCGCCACCAAAATCCGATCCAACAATATGATACAGTACTGTACAGTGATTCTTGACAGAATCGGGGATGAATTCGGGTAACCTCGCAAGAAATTGACATTCGTTTATACACAACTTGTCATCGTTTAGTGAGAGAAGAACATTCGAAACTGAAGATGATGCAAAATTCAAAAGATTTTGCTGTTGAAGGAATATAGATTCTGGATTCTTTTGATCCGCTAAATCTTGGTCCCAGTTGGGTTTTGTTTTCGACTTTTCTAGAACTTTCAAATCATCACAAGTTTCGTGTTCAAAGTCTAGCTCAAGATGATGTAGTGTGAGATGGTTGGCACTGCCCTCAATTGAGAAGGTTCTCGACTCCACATAGAGATTCAGTGGATTCGGTACGACATCTTTGGGTGACTCTGACCGACATCTTAAAGTATGTCTAAGGAAGAGCATCCCTTCGAGTGTTGTGACATCTACAAAACGATGCACAAATGGCGCATTCAGCTCGGCGCTCATTCGATAGATTCGTGGAGTCGCCAGACTTAGGTTTGAGAGTACAGAACTTGGATAGTTCAATTCCAATGGAATGTGTAACCTGAGGGCCCAGGCGGTGGAACATGTGGTGAGAAGTAGTGAGATTTGTAGGTAAAACACGATAAATCTCGATAATCGTGAACATTTTAATCTAGATGATGATCGTGATGATTTTGATGATGGTGATATTGGTGATTGTAAAGAGGGATGATGGTGATATGGCACGTGATGTGTGGATGACGCCATGATGAAATGGTGAAATGGGTGCAGGAGTTTAGACGAACTCTCAGGAGAAATCAAATAAATGCGAATTTGATGAAAAGTAGGGAGAAATGGGAAAGAGAAGAAAAAGACGTAAATTCACGGTGTAGAATCGATCGATTCGAGATCGATAGTGCTGCCACCTAGATCAGTCATTGATTGATCATCACTCAAACTAGGTAGCAGTAGTTGGTTGTCATTGTTGTTATTATTGTTTTCGTCGCTCATTTTCGTCTCTTTCTGCTTGTCGTTGTAGAACTCATCATAATTGATTAAACTCTCAATTGATTCCGAAAAGTAGAAATGAAGAAATGGAAGCAGAGAAGAAGTTTAGAAGGTTGAACGACGGGGACTACGAAAAGACGAAGGAAGATTGAACGAATCGAGAATTTAAAGTTTTTCAGTTCAGTTCAGTAATTGATGAATGAAATAATGTTTCTTTGAGGTATTAGTGAACACACGTAGTATTACATAAACTCAAATCCTAGGGTCCCCAGGTTTGACAGTTCACACAGAGACAAGTACACAGTATAGGGCGTAGAGTAGATCTAATCTTGATAAATAATTCCTTAATGATACGACCGCATAGGGAGAGGGACAGGAATGACTGACTGAAGGGTCCGATGAGCGATGATTTTTCATTCATTCACTATTCGTGTATATTCGATAGATTTGATTTTGATCGTAGTTGGAGTACTCGAGGGTAGAGTAGAGAGAGTATTAGGCTAAAAAGGTCATTAGGCGAAAATGTTTCAAATGTTAAGCTTAGTTTAGCATTAGACTTTTCCCGTGGAGTAAAGGTTCTCTTGATCTGATCTCTCTTCGGTGAGATATTGATCGAGTATGTTTGGTTTTAGAGGAGAGAACCATTCATGCGAAAATCGTAGAGTCTCTAATGGCGGTGATGAATTTTCAGGCGTTCAGACGATTGATTCCCTTCGCAGAGAAGAGATGAATCATCGATCTCTTTTACTCTCTCATGAAACGGGAACTTTAAATCTTCAGACCATTGATTGATGCTTTACGCGTTAAAAGTGTATGCTCGCGTATTATTTACGTTTACACCAAAAACTCTTTCGGAAAAGTCGTGAGATAAAACCATGAAAAAAACGAAAATAAGCAGCAAAGATCACCGATTGATAAATTATATCGTTTTCAAAATTTAGTATTCAAAACCCAACTTTTTGGCGTATCTTTTTCTCACAAAACACTCAAACTCTTCAAGTTGTCAACTCTCGAAACCGTTTACTCGATTTACGAGACGATACATTAATTATTGAGGATTTCGAATGTTGAACTAAAAGAAGAAGAAAGTCGAATGTGTGTGAATATTTAAGATAATCGATTATTATCGAAGGAAGCAGAAAAAGTTTTAAATCTTCTACTAAAAGTTCAAACTTCTTTTCTTAGACTTTCGGATGACTTTCATGACTTGAGAGAAGGAAGATGCAAAGAGAGAAAAAGAAGAAGGGGGACATTAGGGCGCCTCAATTAAATGCTTTTCGACTGCTTTTACACGACTGTCCGCATCATTACGTAATCATCAAACGATAATTAGGACACATTGACACAGTCAGTCAGTCTGTTTGAGTGTTTCCAAATTAGGAATTCTTCTTATCTTTCTGCTCTCATTCTGAACTCGCGAATTGACAGTTTAGTCAGTTTTAGTTTTTGATTTGATAATTTAGGTTCGATCGTTCTGAACTTTATGTTCGGTAAGTAATTTATTATTGTTGCAATAATATTTTGTTCAGACGTTTAGGGCGGAGGGTGGGTTAATCAAAAATGAGGGTACAGCTGCTGTTAAGTTAGGTGGAGAGATCGATTGATTTGAACCTGGATAGTGTAAAGGTGAGTAGTGGTCAGTCAATTCGCGTGTTCAGTTTTTTTTTGGGTGAGCGTTGAAAAAAAGTTCATAGTAATAAAAGGTCGCCCAAGTGAGAAACGAAAAGGTCCATTAGTTTGATTTATGATGATCAGAAGGTAGAGACAGAGGAGGTATCGATATGATGATGTTGATGATCTCATAAACACAGAGAGAAGAAACGTAAACCAGGAATTTATTTTGAGTAATATTTTCTGGTCCGTTTCACCTAGGTCACACACAGACAGAGAGCGGACTCGATTGCGTGACTCGATCAAAACACAACAAAGTTCCAGACTTTTAATAGTCCTTTCCTCCGAGTCTGTTTCTCCAAATGTTTGATTAGAAAATGTACGATTTGAAGGGGACGAATTCACGAGAAGGGAACGAGACAATACTATGACAACGATTTGTTTGTTTGAACAGTAAAGTATACCGTAGGAAAGGTAAATAGATATTTGATTTGTTTGTTGTGAGAAACGAGAGAGCTGAGATGAGAAGCACAAAATTGGTTTGGTGCCGAACAAAATTGCATTCGCTTCACAATAATAATGTTTGTTGTTGTACTATATTAATGTTTGCCTTTCGGTTTCGGATCATTGACGATTGACCACCGCAGATGAAGAAGGTGCATGATCGTAAAGGCATAAAGGAAGTGCTGCAATTTCGACTGTCCGAAAACAAATTGATTCGTCTTTCGAAATTTTCGCTTCTTTTTTGTTATGAAGTAGATTTTCAACTTTTCACGTTATGGTCAAGCGAACTTTATGCTGCCTTTGACTGGCTAAATTGCGTTAAATTAGGATGGACTTTAAGGTAAGAAATTTGATGGCTTGTTTGAGAGGTAGAAAACTGAATCGATTTTGAGTTTGAATTGAGTGAAGAAGTAGAAGTTTGAGGAGAAAATGATGAGGCAGAAGAAGAATTGTTGAAGAGGAACAAACAAACAATAGAATAGGTAGGTGATGTGTTACACTTGATTAACGAAATACACACAATGCACTATACACAAATACAATACACAAACACCTTTGGGAGATGATGCACAGGAAGAGTTGAGTACACGAAAGATTTGGAGAAAAAGTTGAAGAAATGTTGAAGAATTTGAAGTAGGGAAGAGTTGAGGACGAGTTGACACTTTCAAGAGTTGACACACTAGCACTTTTCACTTTTCAAAAACTCACTTCAAAAACAGCTGATTTGAGTAGAAATAGACGCAAAAAGTTTGCGACAAAAATTATTCATGAAAGATCACAGATATTCCTTCTCTCTTTTATTTAGATAAAAGATAAAAAGAAGTAGCAGAAGCTTTTATCGAAATTAAATTTATATGCAAAAAAATATTGCACACAGAATATTCTGCCAATTGTGCAATATTTTGTGTGTGATGTGCAGCTGTTTTCACGTTTCCCGTAATATGAGTTGCACACCAATTCCAATTGGAACAGCAATTTATTAATTATTCATTCAATGTTGATGATGAGTTACACTGCACAGTTAAAAAGAAGAGGGTTCGTTTAGAGTACAAATTCTGTTAGAGTTTAGAGGTCTTAATGAGATTAATTTAGAGCGAAACGAAACGAATCGAGCGAATTTAACGCAAAACACGAAAAGGGTTTGATGAATTGTTAGAATTGGAATTGTAGTAATAGTAATTGAAGTTGACACGTTTGTGGATTGTGTAGTATTAGTAAGAGGAGGTGGAGAACCGGGGAGAAATTAGTTTGTTCCAATTGGAACGATTCAAAAAGAGTTGCACACACGAGTTTAGACGCGACAGACAAACCGAGACACGAGTCAACGATCGGAAGCACTGTATTGAACGCGCCACTGTGAGACAATGTGCTTGTACTCAAGTTTTGGCGGCTGTTTTATTATGTTTCAGTTGGCGGCCAAAAAGAAAAGAAAAGAGAGAAGCCGTGTGTGGGTTCGAGTGTTCCAATTGGAACTGAACATGAAATAGTAGTGGTCAGAGTAGAGTAGAGGGTGGCGAACACATGTGCAAAATACGAACAGAAATCGAGGAACGAACGATGCGCACCGCTCAAAGGTAAGACCGCGACTGGACTGAAGAAGAACTGACTGAAAAGGCACCGAAAAGGCAAAACTAGTCGAACGAACTCTGATCAGAAAGAAGAGAGAAGAGAGACACAGACGGATGGACTTGAAAATGAAAATTACGCGCAGATAGAAGAGAAGAGGAGAGAGACCACCACTTCTCTTGGTCTGATCAAACTATCTCACTACTCTGACGAAACCACCACCACCACTAGCATCTATAGAACAGAACAGAACACACATGGTCATATACAGAGTACCCCTAAACAAGTTCCCCCCTCAGTGCAATTACCCATGCGCATCTGATTCACTGAACAGTCTGTCGACAGTAACAGAAACGAACAGACAAACAACCCTCCACGGAACGAAACACTCAAACGAAGTACGTTCAAAAAATAAAGGAAGGGAAAGAAGAAGAAAAGGGAAGGGGGGGGCGGTTTCGAATTGTCAAGGCCGTTTGACGTGTGGACAAACAGATCTTCTTCTGTTTGACCGTTTGGTCAAAATTGAGAACGGTTGGGGGGACTGCGACACCCCTTTGCGGTACACTCAATAGTGGGATGATCCATTTGGGATCAGGGGATTTGGGATCAGGGTGGTTTTGTGTACGTATGGGGACTTATTATTTGGAACAGGCGATAACACAACATTTGTTCCTAACACTTATCGGTCTGATAAACACATTAGAGAGTGAATGAATGAGATTAATCTTATTCATTACAAAATAGGAGAAAATAGTGATGAGTTGGCAGAATAATTTAATAGGGGCTCGTTTGGGTAGTGATTTTTCCCCTCTGATTTAGTTTAGATTTTTTCCCGATTTTAGCTTTTAATTTCCTTAACACGAGTTCAAAAAATTCCTTCGATTTAAATCATCTTCAAATCATCAAATTTAATATAAAAGGTCATCATATTAAAATGGAACTGCAAATGACACTAGGTCATATGATTCTAATACATGTTCTTATGTTCATGCAGGTAAGATAAGGTCATAGGTCATGCCTCAATTTATCCTTCGAATCGTAATCTGTAATGTAATGTAACAGTTTTGGAAAGTTTCTCCTCCTCCAACCTTTGACCTTCTTTTACCTTTATAGAATGACATTTTATATACGTTGTATGATGCGATCATAAAGATTAGAAAGTTAAGACTTTTTAGTTTGTGTTAGTTTGTTGCAAGTTGGTGTTCACAGTTGACTGGCAGGTGGCTAGCGTATTACGTTATTTTTATGTTTTAGTATTTCTCTATTTCTCTATGCACACACACGAGGGTAAAGACAAAAGGCAAAAGGTAAAAACTTTTATTAGTCGAGAAAATAGCAACACAAAATCCAACGAACACGCGGACCCTTAGTCTCTCCCTCCCTCTCTCTCCTTTCCCTCTACTAAACTACTAAGCCGCCTTCCAATCACGAACCCATCATGAAACCGGTCTGTTTGCCAATGGATTCGTTCAAACGTACGAGAAAAAAGACAAGGCCACACAGACGCACGGACTGACTGAGGAAGAAGAAAAAGCAGAAACAGAAGAAGAAGATAAGTCTAATGAAGTCTTCACACAGGTAAGCAGCAGCAGTAGTCCGCGTCTGTCTTACCTGAGAGCTCGTTGTCTCATCTCGGTAATAAAATCAAAGCTAAACCTAAAGGTGAGAGAGAGAGAGAGAGAGCTCACTCACAATTCACTCACTCACACAATCTCGAGATGAGACGTGTGTGCACGCGCGTGTGAGTCTGTTACGGTCTTACCTCACTGACCCCGGACAGACTCACATTCAATGTCATGACGACTTGGCTTCTTTTGCCTTAGTTCTCACACATTGAGCAGAGAAGAGAGGGGACCCGACCTCCGACCCTCACTCTCTCTCTCCATAGGGGAGACCTTAATTATGGGGTCGCGCTCTCATGCCCATAGAATTTTTGCTACTTCTTATTCAGGTGTAATTAGTCCCCAGGGGCCTTGAATTGACTGTCTACCTGTCTAGCTATTTCAGACAGACAAAATCAAGAGAAAAACAGGCACTAATCAACAGTTCAAACAGGTAAAAAACAAAGACAACATAAAAGAAAGGAATTTCAACGGTCTTTTGTTTTGCTGTCGTGAATTCGTGTGATTTTGAAGGATCGAGGGAATAGTAATATTTGAAAGGCAATAACAGATTTTACAACTTTATTATAATAAGAGGGTTGAAACCGACATTTTTTAAAACTAAAATTTTCAAGATATTATCATTTTTTTTTAATGGATCATGAATTGAGTCGTCAAAGGAAAACACACGAAAATTAGTTCAAAATTTCTCTTTCTTTTAAAAAATAAAAAATTCTCGAGTTATATAGTTTATGTTTAGTAGAAGTCACATAAATATTAAATACTAAAGACTAAAGTATGCTATTAGTAAAAGGCCAAATGGCAGTACAAAATGGCGTCATAATTCATCGAAATAAACATTTCATGTCAAACTTGTTAGTAGTGACTTCCGACTATCGAGAATTTGTTCGTAAGAGAAAGGCAAAAGTGCGTGTGTGTGTTCTGTTTCTATCAACTCGCAAGTCAAATCGTGTTAAGATCGTAAAAGCGGAGGTGGTCGCGGTGGTCTCGTCTCGAGTGGTCGATTTTTACTAGAATTTTGCTGTATTTGGCACAAAATTCGTGCAAAGGAGAAGAGAATTTGTGTAAGAAGAAAGTGAAGAACTCAATCAAGTGTATACTAACTAGAGTGTAAAGTAAAGTAAAGTTTAAGTGAAAAGCAACGCGAGCGAGGGAGGGCGAGGTCACACTCTCGACTCGCATAAGGTCAACAGTCAAACCGTCATGATCATCTGCGCACACAAATTGCTTCATTTTCTAGCCTCAACTCAATGTACTCTACTGTCTAATGTTAAGTAAAGTCCATCATCAGATCGATAGCCCAAACAAAAACACAAAAGGAAAAGAAGAAGAAGAAGAAGATGCAGGCAAAGATGCTCTGCATCTAAGAAAAGGTCAAAGTTCATCCCCAAATCTAAACATATTAAGAGGCCATAATGAGAAGCGAGTCTGGGGCGTCTGTGTTTGGACAATCAAAAGTAAGAGAGAAGAAGTTCATCGTTTGTCGGTTTTTCCACAAACTGACCATAATGAGTTCACAACTTAGTAGTGTTTACGGAGGTGGGGGTGGAGAGGGGAAAGAAGAAGGAATGGGGGAGAAACAAAGGAGGAGGGGGTGGTAAAGTGTGGGTGGAATAAGACATGTGTGTGCATTTGATTGAGAATTGAGATATTCCGTGTAATGCAAATTGCATAAAGGAACATACGAAATCAGAGAAACAAGAAATCAAAGAAACCATTAAGACATTCGAGTTCATGAAACTTTAAATGAGATTCCAAGAATATGAATATGAATTCTCAATTCTGAATTAGCAAACAGAACATTCTTTAAAAAGCAATAAAAAGTTTTTTCTCATACAGAATCGGAATCATTAATTACACTCACAGAATAATACATCGACAAGAAAGTCCGTTTAAAAAATTTCTCAACATTTTACAAATAGAAAAAATAACTAAAATTTAAACAAATTTAATGAACGTTTGTTTTTTTTTTCTTTTAAAATTAATTAAACGTCACGTTATGTAATTGAACCATAAACTTTTTTTTTCAAACGGAATCAATTGAACCAAAAATCGAGAGAGAAAAAACCAGGAAATCCACAAATCAAGAAATCGAATTCATTAATCTCACGCACACACACAGAATCAAATTAGTTGCTTTCCCAAACAGAATATTCCTATTACGACAACGATTTCCCAAAATAGAACCGAACATTGGCAATTGTCTCACGATATTCCGATTCTGGTTCTGTTCTAGTTTTCTGGTTAATACCGCACCGAATTGATCATTTATCAAGTTGTACGAGTCTCAAGTTTCAGTTGTTGTTGTTGCGAGATCAAATTCTCTATTTTTTCTGTATTCGCTACCGAAAAAGGAAACAAGATCAATTGATCCGATTTACGAAGAAAAAACAAAAATTGAGTTAAGTAGTCGAGAAGAAGAAAAGAGAAGAGCAAAAATAATTGATCCCATAAATGGATGATTGAGTTTTAGGCAAATTGGTCTCAATAGATTGACGCCCGTAGGATGTTGATGTTGATATTGATGATGGCGCGTCTCTACTGACTGACTGAAATCGTATTATTATGAAAATCGTATGTGGCTTCTTAAGTTAGTTAGTTAAATTAGTTAGTTACCCGCATTTTTCCCTACCGCACCACCATGGCGCCAACTTTAATTAAGATCCATCCATGTATAACGTTATAGTGTAGCGTATTCTTATGTAATCTCTTAACGAAGATGGAGACGGAGAAGTAAAATAAGGAGAAGAAACAAAAGGAGAAACACAGTGAGAAGAAACATTTTAATTAACAATCAAAGCTCACGAGCCCGTCTTCTTCTTGAGCCTTTTGTTTTTTCTCGTAATTCTCATTCTTCTTTAGAGAAGGCAATTTAGCTTTCGTGAACGAGAATGAGAGAATGACTTGACACTAATAGCCCATCTGTTCCTTCATTCCTTCTACCCTCTGACTTTTCTCGTCTTCTCTTCTCATTCTTTCCTCGTAATTTTTGTTTCTCCACTCGAATTTTCCCAATCACTTTCACACCAGCATCTCCAAAACAGAGCGAACACATGTCAAAAGCTATCAAATTCATTATCATTTTTAACCAGTTTTTCCGTGCTTCCAAGAAAAGAAAATCTAGGATACTGACGCCCTAAATGCGGGCGCCCAGTAGTTCCTCACAGTTTTAGTTCAATTGAACATTTGATTGTGACACTTATTCGCTTCCACAATTCGACACACATTAAATACACGTTTAAATTGATGATTTCATCACGTTAGGGCGCTAACCCGCGGGTTTAATGTGCGTTCATGAGGTTTAGACGGGAAAAATGAAGCTCGAAAAAACTCGCGTGAAAACGCCCAAACACATTTTATATATTATTTTATTATATAAGAATAAATGACTCTTTGTCTGTGTGAGATGGTGTTATGTTTTGATGCTTCAAATTGTGTATGATAAAAAATACATAATAAATAACAAAAATAATATTAATAAAAGAGAGCAAGAGTAAATTAAGTCATTTGCAACACACCGAAAGTGTATAATCAAATTTTATTAGTAGAGGATGCCACAACGAAAACATAAAGGTGAAATTATTTCTATAAATAAAAATCTGCAATTTTTTACCTGCAATTTGCATCTGCAATTTTCCTTTAATTTTCGGCGTTATTTTTTACATGCAATTTTACATCTGCAATTTATTATCTTGAATTTCCATCTGCAATTTTTTACCCGCATTTTTCTTCAATTTCCAACAGTAAGTTTTTTACCTGCAATCTTAAATCTGCAATTAATCATCTTTAATTTCTACCTGCAATTTATTATCTTTAATTTCTACCTGCAATTTTCCTTTCAATTTTTGGGCAATATTTTTTGTCTAAAAATTTGACAGCAATTATTTTTATGCAATTAATCATCGGCAATTTTCTTCGGCAATTTTCTTCTGCAATTTCCAACTTCAAGTCTTTGCCTGCAATTTATTTCTAAACTTCCACCTGCAATTTAAAAAATTTACTCATTTGCAATTAATTGTCTTAAAATTTCGGTGTGCAATTTTTTAAAAATCTACAATACTAAATTTCCAAATTTCGTCTGCAAATTTTCAATTCCAAGAAGAATCAATTGGTCAATTTAATTCACCCAAAAATCAATTTCTCCGAATTTCTCGCAAATAAAGCCATCTCCCCATGCACACACACTTCAGAATATTCTCTTCTCACTAATTAACAAATCTCTCTCGAATCATTTGTCAAGAGTCAAGTCGGCCGTCAGCCCTGTGTGAATTGTCTCTCTTAATTTAAATTGCAAAACGATCTAATTAACGAGCAAATTAACTCACTAGTATAGTCAACTCTACCCATGTAGACCAAAAAGCACTCAGAGAGGCACTCGGAGTATGCACTCAAAGGGTGTTTGGCACTCCGAGTGCTACTCAGATGGGCACTGGGAGCATGCACTCTGAGTGCCAAAGACCCTATGAGTGCCACTCAGAGGTGGTCACAAAAATTGCCAGAAAATGTTTGGCACTCAGAGTGCCACTCAGAGGAGCACTCGGATGGCATTTTGTTGATTAAAATTAGAGATGTGAAAAGTTGACCAGTTTGTCCTTTAGCTGTCCTGTTGGCAGGACAGGGTATCAAATTAATTCTTATCTTTATCTGATGCCTTCCTGTACATTACCACGCTAACCAGTTGGGAAATTAGCACACATAATCTTCTCGCAATTGAGCTTTGATATCTTGTCCCTCAGTTGACGAGTGTAAATATTCAAAATATTTTAGTTGGATTATTGAATTCTTTAATTAGACTGTTTGTTTTTACACAAATTGCTTATCAACCAGTTAATTGTGGGAAAGAACCCATCAACACAATTAGGATAACTGATCGGTTCACATATCCAATGGAAGAAAGAATTCATCAACGTACCATTTGCAAATTCCCCATGATTCCCTCAGCCCGCCAACTAAGAATTTTCCTGACAAATCTATTTTGTGTTAAAGATTTATGTCATAATTTCCCCATGAATTCATTGATGTCTATGAAAAATTAATAAATTGTCACACATGGGAATACTCGAAACAAGTTCAACAAATAATAACTATTATTGAAAATCCAACTAAAATCCAACAACAGAGACTAATTAAGAGAATGTTGTGTTCAGTGGTTACACAGATGACGAAATGCAATTTGAATTTGAATTGTCAATGTGTGCATAGCGCCACCACTGCAGCAGACAACTCACCCTCCAACGGACAGCAGACTAACGTCGCCAGACTGACTTTGAAGTGGCAGTTGGAAACACCACCGCGGTGTGTTGTGTGTTGTGCTGTGCCACTAGCATAGTGCTAGCAGTAGAGCGCTCTGTGCACTTTGTTCTGTCTCCTCTCACTCGTCGGTTGGCTGTTGTGTTGTTTGCTGCCTGTGCTCTACTCTTCGCGTCTAATGCCTCTAAATGATCGTTTCTTGGTCTATTTCTTCGTTCCAGCAATGTTTTGATTGTTCCACCATACCATTCCACTCACCAGTTACTCAAGTACTATCAAATCCATTCAAATTGTCATATACTCTGTGATTTATCATCGTACCGAAGGCAAATCAACAAGTGATTGTCTCTTGTGAATGAATTACAACTTTTCTCGTCTGTGTATATTTGAAACTATCTACCCGAAGCAAAATGATGTAATTGTAACCACTGATTTAATTAAATTTAATTAATGCGTTGCTTTTTTATTTAAATAGTAAATCACCCCAACAATCATACTCGACTACAACCCGATCGGCCGAGCGCAATCAAGAGAATTTGGGTCCTTCTCCGAATTGGTTTACGAGCTGAATCGTTTGCAGATGGAATAAAAGTTCAAATAAGTCAAGAAGATACTTCAACTTATGACTGTTTGTGCGGCTGTGGCATTCCCCGAAATCCACTCAACTAATCCACCTATCAACTTGTTTTCATTTTATGGCATGTAACGTGTTTTTGCTTATGCTATGTTCTTTGTATTTGTCTTGTACATTTTCTATAAATTGTAGACATTTATTAAAATAAACTATTTAAATGAACACAATGTAGGAATGTAGTAGGGAAAGGGTGGGCGTGAATAGGGACCAGAATACCAGGGATTTTAAAGCGACTTTATTGCCACTCTGAGTGCCACTTAGAGCACGCACTCTAAGGGGACACTGCGAGTGGCTCTGCAGTGGTTCCACTCTGAGAGCCCACTCTGAGTGCCTCTCTAAGTGCTTTTTGGTCTGCATGGGTATAGCAACAACAGTACAATGCAAACACAATCAAATTCCATTCCAAACAATTCTCCCCTTTATCTCTCTCATTCTCATTCTCACTCTCACACACAATCAGCAATCCAAACATTCAAACAGAATATTTCCTTCTCATTGACTCAACAAACAACTAACAAACAACTCGCATAACTCGTAATTATCGCATCCTCAATGTACAGTCTCAAATGTAGTAGTTTCACTGTCTCTCATTACGCCTAATTTGCATTCGAGCCAATTTGCGAGTATAGTTCAAAGTCAAACAGCAAAAAGTCAAACAAAGTTAGAATTCTGGTTAGGCTGCTTGTAATCAAGCAGTTCCAAAATCCAAACACGATCCAGAAATGAACCAAAAACAACAAACAAACTCAGAATTTAGGCAAAATTTCAAGCAAACAAAAGTAGAATGTTTTATGTTTGTGTTTGAAATTCTGTAATTTTGCAATTCTATAATTCAGGAATTCTGTAATTCAGTAATTCAGTAATTCAGTAATTCAGTAATTCAGTAATTCAGTAATTCAGTAATTCAGTAATTCAGTAATTCAGTAATTCAGTAATTCAGTAATTCAGCAATTCAGTATTTCAGTAATTCAGTAATTCTAATATTTAATAATTCTAAAATTTAGTAATTAAGAATTCTGTATTTAGAAAATTCTATCATTCAAAAAAATAAGTTTATTCATTTTCTAGAAATACGGAATTTTACGTTTCAAAAATTCTGCCTGTCAGTGAAACAAATTAAAAATTCCGTAATTCTTAAAATTTTAAATCAAAAATCCTTCTCCCTCTATTTGCATATAAAATCAAATTAAAATTCCTGTCGACTTTTCCTTTCTGTCAGAAAACAAAATAATAAATTAACCCGCAAAATCACAGACATACCTTACAAAACTTATGTTCCTGTTTATGTCGTTTTGACCCGTAATTCCATTAGTGTTTCTCTCAAAGTGATTGATATTTAGCCTTGCTTGCTGTTTTTTTTTTGTAGAACGTTTGCATTTTGCCTTCTCATTTTGGTTCATTTCTGTATTAAAAAATATATAAAGTATTATAAGGATTATTTGGTATGTCAGACGTATTTTCTGTTGGGTCTTGTGTTTTTCAATTACCGAAATGAAAAACATTGCACATACAAAAACAGTCAACATATATTCCTAAACAGAAGGAAAATTGCAGTGAAAAGAGTGCAAATTCATTAATTTTGTACCTTTTCCAGAAAAGTGAACTGCGTAATTTTCGTATCTGACAGAACACATCTCTTGTGTTGTTCCAAAGTTAATCTTGCAACCCTCGTAAATTAATGTTTGATGCCATCACAAGAAGAATTCAACTCAAAGTAAAGTAGAATGTAAATTAACTTTTGGCCTACAAAAAAGTGAAACTCTAACTCAAAAGAGAAATTCAATTCCCAACCTGAATCCTGAAACTTACAACAACCCGTTCCATCAAATGCACCTTTAATTTGCTTAATTGGAAAACAAGAGTCGTGAAACGTATTAAGGTCGTATACCAATTTTCAAAAGACAATATTAATGGAATATTCCATTTGTTGTTGTTGTTGTCGGAAAACAGAATATTCTTCTGGTTCCCATCATTAATCAAAGTTCATCTACCTTTCTTCCATTCCTTCCTCCAAACTTTTCATTTTCTTTATGCAGAAAAGAAAGAAAGAAAATCTTGTGCCAAGTTGTTAAAATTGAATCAAAACTTTTATTTTGATTAATTAATTTTAAATTAACTTTCCTTTAGACGAAATGAAGAAGAAGAAAAAGAAAATAATTAAATGAATTATTAATTTAATGAACTTTCTTCGGAAACATGCAAATTCATAAACAACTTTTTAATTTATTATCAAATTCAGACATTTTCTTGGAAAGGTGAAAAATTCTGCTGATGATGATCTAACATGAATCAAACTTTTCCATTAAATTTTAATTTAAAAATTGCAATTTCCGAAGAATATTCTAATCAATATTCTGCAGAATAAAGAAGAAAACAAAATGTCAAATTCAAATTTAAATTTTAAATATATTTAGAAAATCAAAATTCCGTCTGGTCAAGCATAATTTGAGTCCTAAATCATTTTGTCCTATCTTCTAGACAGAAATATAATTTGAAAATTATCACTTGGACCAATCGCAGAATTTGCGGATCCAAACGCTTTTTAAAAGTTGATTTCATCTCCTAAAAGAAACCGAAAAAGAATCCAAAACGGTCAGTAATATGCACATTTATACTATCATAATCATCAGTAGACCGAAAGAAGTGATCGGAAGCGCAATCATCATCATAATGATGATGCTCGTCATCCTCTCTTCCTTTGATTATCAGCACGAGAAACCTATTTTCAAAAAACAAGAATCAAAGAATCCTACTAAAAGTTGAACCAAAAAAATCAAAATTTTCACATTCAAAAGAAATAAAAATCAACAGAATTATATTATTGATCTTCCTATAGAGGAGAAGAATATTCTCGATCGAAGGAAAAAACGTTTAGACATCAAACCAGACTGGACAGTAAGAATTTAAATGTCCCAGGAAAAGGCGCATCAAATGGACCATCATCATTTTGACTGTCTGACTTTTATTTTGCAATTTGACAATTTAGTAGTTGCACTAGACCAAAAGAAATAGAAATAAAATAGAAAATAAAAACAAAAGTTTTTAAATCTTTCAAAATGACTTTCCATTAAAACTAAACAGAAACATCAATCCAAAAACGAATTTGGATCGAACAAGAAGATGAATTGTCCACACAATTTGGTTGTATCTTGTTTTGGCGGTACACAAAACATATTGAGATGGCAAATTGACAGCAGGACAAACAAGATCAAGAGATGATAACAATAATCATGATTATGATGATGATGGTAATGGTAATGACAGAGAGGGGTCATTCAAAGACACCATAATGACACACCATTATTTGCAGATGGATTGATAGTTCGTTGGGGAGAGAGTGAGAGAGTATTTGACATTAACCATAACTTTTAGTTAGTATATTCAGTTCATTGGTTGCAAGAAGAATATTCCGGGAAGACTATTTCAACAAAGATGATAATCTATTTCAATTTATCATTTACTCATGTATCAAATTGACTCCATCAATGACGGCTATTTCCACACTATCACTAACACTAAACGATATTATCATTAGTACATTAGAGAGTCGGAGATACAGAACAAACAAAGTCAACTTGTCATCATCAACTTTTTTCATCTTCTCTTTCTAAATTGAGTTGAATTTCAATTTGTAACTCAAAACTAACTTTCTGCTATTTACTTAAAATAGAAATTACTTTAGAATACGAAGAAAAAAATTCTGTAAAATTCTGCTTTTAGATCAAATTAACGGAAAATTTCGTTAAAAGTTCTTTCAAATGAATAGATTTGAATTTAAAATACTCTAAATTTATATAAAATTTGAAAATTTCCAGGAAATATGAATTTAATCAAATGCATGCACTTAAGTACACTTTACTATTAATATATTGCAAACAGGTCATAGTAAATAACAAAAAAATATTTGCCCAAAAAATTTCAATTGAATGTTCTAAATTGAATGCCTGGAAATGGACTCTAATGTCATCTCATCTTTATATAAGATAACAGACAAGATGACATACAGACATGAGAGAAAACAATGAAACAATGCACACACAAGAAACAACATTACTCTGTATATTATATAATGTACGATGTTATGGTATGTATGAATAGGCCCTCTCTTACAATAATATTTAGACATTTGAATGGAATGCTGCAGTTGCTATTAGTGCACTAAGATATGGTCAAGTAAGAAGAAGTCAGAAAAAAGAAGAATAAATAAATAAATAATAATAAATTGATAATATACAATGCACAATGGCACATTATACTCTACTCTACTCTACTCCGAATTGAAATACTCAAGGGGGAACAAAAAAGGGTTGTTCATAAAGTTTGTGCAGAATTATCGATTTTCTATTTGATTTAGAAAAAAAATTGAGAAAATGTTTTGAGAATCTTATTGAACTCCAAGAAGGCAACCACCCTCACCTCAAGACACTGACCATGAATGTTGACCAACACAAATGCACATTGACCATAAGAAAATAATAACCGGGACATATAATAACACCGGATAAATTACCGCGGGTAATCAACAAAGGTAAAAGGTAAATCTGAAATCATCTCTGTTGGTCTCTGACAACAATTACACAGACAGACCGCAAACAACAACCTGCACAACCTTTTAGACCGTATCATTGGTATAGTTAATAGTATTCAATTAAATTCAGAGCCATGAACGTCCAAAAGAACGTTCAGAAAAGAAGAGAGCAATTCGATTGTTAGGGGGTGTAATTGATGTGTAATTATATAAGTAGAAAAAGAAGAAGATGAAGATGGCACTGAGAGAGGGTGCAGTGATACTTTTCATATAGGACGTTCAATAAATAACGTAACTATATGAACTTGATAATTCATAGCGAAAACAAAGCATTCATAAACAATGTAACTTATTTTAGCTAAATATACATTGTATCATGATATATTATACAATGAACAGGACATCCATTTCGTAGGTAATTGGGGCTAATTGATGGTAAATTTGTTATGATCCAGAAATTTTATGAACATCTCTGGTTTACCTCATCTGGTTAGACTACTACTGTCAATGTGCCCTAATCGTTTTAATATAAAATAATACTACATATATGAATGTATCACTCGTACTACAATTATTGTCAAATTAGTTAGCGGTACGAGATAATGTGTTCGAAATGAATAGTTTCCCTACAACACAATTTAACTGTGAATATAATGTTTGGTAATATGAACTGTTATATTATTAATTGGACACTCGAATGTTTGGATGATAATGATGATCGTGTATTACATTGATGCAATGATAAATCGTGTGTTGAGATGATTTGGAGAGTTGTGAGAAGAAGGAACAACATGAACAAATCATTAACTTCATCGCATCATTAGCATTCAAAGTCAATTAAATCAAACTCTCAATGACCAGTGTGCGAAGGGAAGAGAAGAAGAGAAGAGAGGAATTCAATGAACCAAATCCTCTAAGCTTTTAATTAAAAGCAAAACAGAACAAAAAAAGCGAGGGGTCATTCGTCATAATCCTAAAACAAACCGAAAAATGTTAACCTAAAACCAGAAAATAATTTGTTGACTTTTGGATTTTGAACATACATATTGCATAGTGCAATATACATAAATTGTCACGTACGTCTCCTCCAATGGAATAATCCATTTTTATTACTAAATAGATTCATTAGTAGTAGTGATATATGATCTCAAACTCTAGAGTACAGTGTCCAATGTCAACCAACCAACCAAAAGCCAGACATAATGTTAGCTAACTCTACAGAGTAGTGTAATCCAAAGGATAGGTGCATGCAGGATCATGTGAAAAACAACTTGAGACAAGATTTATGGCTACACATTACACGTTGGGCCATTGGCTTTGGAGAGATAATTAACTAATTTATTGCTCTTAATGGTTGTAGTATCATGAGTGGAAGAAAGGCGATGATAAGGGATGAGATGAGATCGTAAATACATCACGAGAAAGGATTATCTACTTAGATAGGTGCTTCAATGGTAGTTCAAGAGGATCTGTACAAGGGGTTCTTATGGACTCGAGCGAATTTACTTAAAATTTACAATTTAAAAGTTGAAGAAAAATTGCACAAAATCGACGAAAGAATGTCGACACCTTATCTTGTTGTTTTTGAAGCAAAAAAGTTAATTAGATTTTCGATTGCTAAACTAAACTAAATTTAAAAAATTGCATTCAAAAATAGAGCAATTTATTGATTATCCTAAATTACCAATCAGTTTTGTTCCATACGATTGAGATTATGAGAAAGGCAAACAACTTTAGCTAATGCACACATACACGGACATTGACAAACACAACAAGTGACTGCGATTGGTAACAAAAGAGGAAAGCACAAAAATGGGGAAACGACCAAAACTTGTCGCGACAACTGATTACAGAACAGGTAGAGGTGTCAGACATAGACAGGTAGATTGTCCTCGTACTAACTGACGGTTAGCAAACGACAAAAAGAACAAAAGAAACACAGGTAGAGAGTCATAATTATTAAGTAATTACCTGCCTAATTATATTACCTCTGTATGTGAGATAACGAGAGTCAAGAGAGAACAAAGGTAATAGGAAGGAGACAAAAAGAGAGACCTAACGGTACTTGTGAGTGTGAGAAAGTCGTATACGACTTTTCATCATCATTTTGGCGTTCATTTCTAAAATTTGTTTGGTGACGTATTGAAGTTTAGTGAATTTCCCTCTAATTAGGCAATGTTCATGACCATCAAAGTGAAGCTGATGAAGATGACCTGTCACTTTACTGCCTGATCATCATCGTGTTGTTTGTGATTGCACTTCTAATTAGACCTCGACTGCATTGAAATATCATTTGTGTGCTGTACTGTGCTTTCTACCTTGAATGTAATCAATTGTGGTCGTGAGTATGACGGTTTGGGGCGCACTGCACTAAAGGCGGTTGTAACCGACACTGGTTGTAATATCATTACGATGCTAAATCAGCTTAACCAACGGTTGGCAATGCCACTTACACGACCAAGTTGATATATCACCTCCAGACTACTCGAGAGCAAACAACACTTGTGGTATCGTATGTATGAATCATAGTACGTCGTATGCATTGTATGATGAGATGCACAAGAGATGATCATCATCATTGACTCTGATCACTAGTGTGTTCTGCCCACCAAATTAGTAATAATATGAACATGATCTATGCTCATTGCTTTTGCTATTATCATTGATCGTCATTTTGTGTTGCTTTTGTGATTGGTGAGTGACTTGATCATCACTAGTGTGTAATTATTGGCTGATTTGATTTGTGCCTCAAAGTGTACGCTACAAGTGCAACAAGTTTATGGAAAAACACCTAAAACATCACTCAAACATCAGAAAGTGATTTAAATTTGCCTGAAAGTATCTGAAAAGAAGCTAAAAGTGTATTAAAAACAGCTAAAATCTTGAAACTAAAGCATTGAAACTACTTTTGTAACTCATTTTTGTGTTAAAACTCCTATTTGACCGGTTCCAAAATGACTCAACTTCCCCTAACCCAACTACTGGGTCTATCCCTGCTCATACTCGCCTTCGCCTACCTCTCAACAGTATCCTCGGAATCCACCACCCCCACCCCCGACCAGTACAACTGTTCCGCCCACTCCTCTTCCTGTGACTCGTGTGTAAAGTCCTCCACCCACTGTTACTACTGTTCCAAGACCAAGAAGTGCAACTACTACCCATGGTCCGACTTCAAACCCACCGACTGTGATTTCAATGATGTCTACTTCAAGACCTGTACCGTGCCAGCGAATGTACTCGCAATTGTGCTTGGATCGCTAGCTGGACTGATTGGATTGATTATCTTGAGTTTGCTTGCCTGGTGCTGCCTAATTCGACCTTGCGTGAGAAAGTGCAACGAAAAGCAGGAGGCTAAATGGGAGCGAAATAGGCTGAGGTTGGCTGAGATGCAGTCCCAGAGAAGGAAGGAGCGACAACAGGATCGGGATGCTATTCGAGCCAAGTATGGACTGGGTGGACCGGCTTATGATAAATTCTAAAAATGCGCGCCATCTATGAAGTAAAACATGAACTACAACTATCTGATAAGAGTGATATCATACAAAAACACAATACGATACGCCCTAGTCATCTTATCTTTATCTATAAACAATCATCAGTCTTATAATATCTTTTGATTTTTACAAAATATATAACCTCATTTAAAATAATAATCGAATAAAACCTTAATAATCCTGAACCTGAAAGGGTTAAATATTATATAATAAAATTTTATTTTCTTTGTAAAAAAAATCTGCTACTAAACCTTCACCTAAAAAATATTCCTGGTAATTTGGAATTATTTGTTTTTCAAGTACAAAGCCATAAAATGAGTCTATGAGATTATATTCTTCGTTAGAGTGCGTTCAATAAGTTTCGAGTAATTTGACATTTAAATTCAATTCTCTAGAGATTCTTATAATTCAAGAAAACTTTCCCGAAAAGTAAAGAAACTTTATGAACACCTTAAAAAGTCTTAAAATCTCAGGGTAAACTAATCAAATTTATGACCACTTGAAAGTACAGTCTGGTAATGTAATGTAAACATGAAAATCTTAAAGGGCAAAGAGACATTTTATTAGATAATAAACTATAAATAGGATTTAGAGACCTTTTGGAACATTTTTTTTTGAAACAACATTTTGGAACCTTGTGTACAACTTTTTTCATATTATCAAAAAAATCATATGAAAAATGTCTAAAAATATAAAAAATCATATATTTCGATAAAAAATTTTATGAACAGAATATTCTATATATCTTATGCCAAAGTACATCAAAATCATTCTGTTCTTTCAGGCAATAATTCCGTAGAATATTCTGTTTTATTGTCTTTTCGGACAAAACCAATAACCATAAAGACACACAACTAGAACGAGAATACATTCGGTTTGTTGTTGTTGTGTTGTGTATTATAAATATACAATTAAGGGGGCCATTCACAAAGTTCCACAATTCTACAATAAAGAATATTCTACACTAAAAATTGTGAAATTTTTTAAATACGGAAAATTCTATAGTAAAAATATAAAGTAAATCCAATAACAGCACAATCCAATAATCGTTACAATAAATATAATAATAAAAATATTAATTAAAAAAATAAAAGATTGTATGGAAAAATACATTAATTGGTAAAAATACATGTTCCAATTGGAAATACAGAAAATAAATAAATAAATCTCAAAAGCATTAAAACCTCAAAACAAATGGAAAATTTTCCTACAGATTTAAAAGTTACAATTTTTCGATTTCTGTGTAATAAAAATCAAAGAGTGTTTCCAAGAAATTCATAAAATCCTAAATAAATAATTTTTCAATAAGAATTTAAACTTTTATTTTTATTTTATTTTATGCTACCCCAAGCTGAGTCACTGGGCCACCCGAAATGCAATAACTTTTATTTGTCATCATAATCATATTCTGAATGTTTGTTCTGTTCCAATTGGAACAGTCAAGTCAGAGCCCTGCCTAATCTCGTTATTAAAAAACATATAATTTATTTGTTTAATATTAATAATATATTTTATTATTATTATGGTGGACCAGTCCAGTGAAGGAAATATTAGTCGACTCGAATTGGTCAATATTAATAAATAAATATTCGTTATTGGAAAATTTTGCTGCTGCTTTGTTATTGACTTCTCAAATATAGAAATTTGGGAAATATTGACAACACAAACAGAATATTCTTTTTATTATTATTAAGTACGCTAAGCTATAAGCGAATGAATAAACAAACATATGCGTTCATGTAAATATGCATAAATTCTGGTGATGGAATTTTGGGACTTTTGTTCATGGAATTGTTCAATAATGTTGTTCTGTTTGGGTTTTACGGACTTCCATTGAGAGAATACGAACTTAATGGTGGATCATTTGGCTTATTGGTTTGAGTGTGCGGTGGTCAGAATTGGGGGGTCCTTTTGGTCATTACGTTGGTGGTTGGTCATCATCATCCATTTGCCTCTCTACTTTACTGTTCTGATGCTTTCCTGTTTCCTGGAACACTTTTCTTCTTTTCTTTTGAAAGAGAAGAAGAGGAAGAAGGGCAGGGAAGCAAACCTTTTCATTGGCTTCATTTCTCTACTTCTGTTCAACCGGCCTCATCATTATACTAATCATTGTCATTATATTCTCTCTCCTTTTCCTTGTTCATACACTTTTTGGTCAGACAATTTAATGTTGTTGGTTCTGAATTGTTCCATCAAACTCTCTCTCCCCCGAACCCCGTACATACATTCTGATGATGACCATTTGACCAACAATTGGACCAACAAAGCAACATTATCGTATCATTACGTAGTACACACAATCTGTATAGTAGAAAAGATAGTAGTAAATTAATGAATGAACGAACAAATGCACCCACACAATTGTTTAATGTTTAAATTAAGCATTTACTAAAAATACAATCGAAAAATAGTTTATTCAAGATTTACATTTTGACTGTCATTAATTGTCATCATTATATTTCCAACACCACAAATTGTTATACCATTTGCTCTCCCTTCTTCTACTATCATAATTTGAATTCACTTGGTTTGGTTGCTTTTCACTTTGGTGCTGGTTTGTAGCTTGTTTGTTAATTTTTGAATAAATGTTCCGATAATTTTGTTGTATTTCGGTTGTGAGTTTTGCGAAAATTGGCACATTCTTGTTTGATTGTTTTAGATAAGAGGAGGTTGTTACACGATATCGGATTGTTGCAGGTATTGTGAAATCGTCATCTATTACATTTTGAAAATTTATTTTTACTGATTTTTTCTGCTCTTTAATGTTAGTTTCACTTTCGCTTTTCAATATTTCAATTTCAGATTCAGGTGTTGGTAATTTTGTAGGATCTTCGATTAAATTTGGCATTGGAGTTTGATTTTCTTGGTTTTCAGAAAACAGATTTTCAATTGACAAAGGGGTTTCCGGATCATCATTTTCAGGACTCACTAGTTTGAGTTGAATCATTTTGATTGAACAATTCCATGCAATTTGTATAAAACTTTGCCACAAAACCGATTAGACTTTCAATTAGTAATTCAACTTTTTTCGACAAGAGCAACAAAATCAATTTGTTTAAAAATTTTTCTCTTTTGTAAATTCGGCAATTTTTGTGGTAAATGTCCTGTATTTGTTGCTTAAAACCAAACACCTTTTCGCCTAGCAGAATATTTGTAGGGGCAAACTTTGTCAATTTTTGTTCAATTTGCGCCACTGACGAAACAGCTTTGTTTTCCACAATTTGTTGAATTTCTGGAAGTACTGTCGGGTGCTGTTGGATGTCAATATTTCCAGTGTTCACAGTTGAGTCATTGTTTATAAGTGAATTTGTGAATTGAGAATTCTGGAAATAATTGTTTGTTGTGTGATATTGTGTGATTACATAAAAGTCTGCATATTTTGTTTTAAATGAACGCACTGCTTCTTTTCCGCCATTTAAAGTTGCGATTGTCTCATTTTTTGAACGCTTCAATTTCAGATTTGTTTGCGTTATTTGTATTATTTAAAGATTTTTGAGTCGAATTTTCTGTTTTCGAATCAATAGTTTCGCAATGTGTAACGCTTGCCTCGATATCTTTGTCAATTGAACTTAAAATTCTCAAGTAATTTGACAAATCTACATCGTTCAAATCGTCAATTATGTCAGCTTCCACAATCTTGGTAATCTGAGAAGCACATCTTATGAAATTGTCAATTTCAAATTTAAACAAAATTACCTTAAGATTAACAGTCAATTTATTATTTGGGAGTAACAGATCTTTTTGTTTGGCCAAAATTTCTCTGTCAATTTCATAGGTCAGCATAGATTGTCGGTCAGTCGTAGAAATCATCTCTAATTCTGTTTTGAAGAAACGGTATTTACAAATCAAAGAAATATTAGACAAAACTCACCAAAATAATTGCAACATTTTCCATTCAAATCAACAATCGAGAATCTACCCGAAAAAGGGGACTGCAACAGTTTGGGTTGATATCATTTTAACGAAAAAACAGATTGTGTTCTTGCTTAATTCACTCGATTTTTCCATATTTGGAAAAAATTTGAATCCACCTTTGTCTACTTGTTTGAACTTATAATGAAAATATTCAGTTAAAATATTACTCGCATTTTCAAAAGTCCATCTGAGCACAAATGATTCAGTAGCGGGAAACCAATTTGCGTTGAAAATGTCCGTAGTCGGTTTTAGGCTTGTTGTTGTTGGTTGGCATTGTTAAAGATTTCCAGAAATTAGCCGAAATGTCATTTGATTTGAGGAATCCTTCTAAATATAACACTAAATCTCCATTGTTCAATAAATCATTTGAAGAATTTATCAAGTCTTCGTTCATGAAATATTCCAATATGACAATTTCTTTATCAACAATTTCAAATGCCTTCATATTGGCTCTTGCACCATTTTGTCTCACAATTGCAATTGTGCAATCAACAAATGTAAAATCTTCCAAGCGTTCTTTGGTGTCAAATTTAATCGAAACATAATCACCAAACTGTTGATTGTAGCCTTTTGGATATATTTTAACACGTAGTTTATGATTTTTACAGTTGACAGTGAATTTTATGTGTGGATGGCCACAAATGTTGCTTTCCAGCAGCACGTTGTAACCGGAAATAGTGATTATGTGTCGAAATGGAAGATATTTGCTCATTTTGTAAAATCAATCAAAAAAGGTTGCAAATGACAAAACACATGAGAGAGAAATGACTAAACTTAAGAACAAATAAAAGTACAAGTAAATCACCAATTGTCTAGCACAGATGCCGATCGGTTTCTATGACAAATGTTTGATAATTAAGACAAGACAAGTTAAGTTTAAGACATGTAGAAGGAAAAGGAAAGCGACAGCACCCCCTGACAACAAAGACATCGATACTTCATCGGAAAGCATTGCACCAAAAATTAATTGAACGTTGGACTTTTGTTTGCACATGTAGATTTAAAGACTATTGAGACATAGAGTTGCAGTATTTTAAGGTAACCGATGAAAATTAATTATTTATTAATTTAGAGTTTAATTAATTAATTAACATATTTTTAAATTTACATAATTAACTATTCTCCGAATCAGTTGTCCAACAACGAAGCATGTTGATTGTCTTTTGCAGCCTACTAATTGGTCTATTTGAATTTCTTCTTTTTAGTCCATTAGATTCCGGTAGCTTTTGTTGAATTGATTCTGTTGAATCAGTTGAATTACTCGAAACTGACGAGCTTGATTGTGATGAAGAAGTTTTAAATTTGGATCTTCTTGAAAGTCCTGGTGATGTAATTACGGATAATTTCACTGCTAGTAAAGTAGCATCTTCTTGTGAGTTTGTGTTAATTAGTGAATTATGTTCAGGAATTTTAGTTTCTGAAGAGTTTTGATTTAAGTCCTTTGAAATTGACTCATTTTTTGATTTCGAAGTATCACAATTCTTGGTGTGTTCAGTATTTAGTCCAAAAACAATTTCTGGAGCATCGACTTTCGATGAATAACTCACTGCAGAATGATATGAATCACAATCATCGTCACTTGTCGAATCGGAATCATCAACCTCACAATCAAGTTGAGTAAAAGATGATTGCAAATAACCGCCCAAACTTTCGATTATCAATTCGAGTTTATCCACTAGAGCCACAACTTCCACTTTATCAAAAGTTTTCGTCTCATTTTGAATTTGTTTGAGCAATTCCTTGATTTGTTGCATCTCTTGATCTTTAAGTTGAAGCTGCTGTTTGAGTTGTTGTATTTCTTCACTTTGACTGTTCAGCAAACTGCTTATTTCATCCAATTTTACCTGCATTTGATTCAATATTGGTTCGACTTTACTTTCGACAACTTGTGATATGTTTGAAATCAAATCTTTTTCTGAACTTTGATTTTGCATTTTGATGTTTCCAGCTTTGACTTCTGAATCAATGTTCATCGCAACGTTACTCATAGTAGAGTTCTCAAAATGATGATGAACGTGCTTTTGATTTATTGATATTTTGATTGACTTTAAATCATTCTGCGCGTCATTTAGTGTTGTCGAATTTTGTTCGACAAAAACATTTTTCTTTGGCTCTTTGTTTGAATTTTCATTTTTAGTGAAAAAAGACTTGATAAAGTTGCCAATCTTACTAATTAACCATCCAATTGAATCGACTAGAATAGAAACTTCTGTTTGTTTCACGGTTTTCTCATTTTGCAATTCAGAAAATTTACTTTTTAAGTCACGAATTTCTTGATTCAATCTCTCAATTTCAGGATTTAGTTCATTTAGCGCACTGCTCGATACCATTTCTGTTGTCTTTTGCTCGAATTGCGATAAAGTAGCACCAACTTGAGTGTCCAGAATTTTCGAAAGATTCTGAAGCAATTGAGGTTGATCTTCAAGGTTGATAATTTCGCTCGAATTTTCACTCAACAAATTTTGTCTAAACAATTCCAATTGATCGTTTGCACTGTTCAATGTTGAACATTTTTCATTGATAAAAAGTTGTACTTCCTTTTTGTCGGTTTCTCTTTCAGAATTGGTGCGATGGTGAAAACAGACTGTTGTATTGGATTTTGCGTCAACGGTCCATTCGGTGACATTTGTTTGGGCAAACTCACTTGAGCTTATCAATCGCAGGTAATTCAAAATGTTCGCATCCATTAAATCCTCGATTTTGTCAATTTCAATCATTTTGATCACCTCAAAATACAGAGTTAGCTTATCATGAGGTAGAAATGATTTTGCTTGTTTTTTCAATTTTCGTTTGTTGATTTGGTAATTCAAAGAATGTTCTTGACCAGGTTTGGAAATGATTTCACGTCCTATTTAAACAAAAATTAAATTACATATTTATAAATTCAATAGAAAAAACTCACGAAAATATTTACAACATTTTCCATCCGAATCCACAATTGAATATCTACACGAAAAAGGCGCTGCAAAATTTGTTTGATTCGACCTAATCTTGGTGAGAAAAGTAAAGTTTTCAGGATTTGTAGGATTTGAATTTTCAAATCTTGGGTTAAACACAAAGTCACCACTCTTGAATTGGGGCATTACAATGAAGGTTTCTTTAGATTGTGCCATGAAATGGCCAACATTTTCAATATTCCATTTAAGTGCATACGATTCTGTTGCTGGAAAGGTTTTGGCGTTGAAGATGTCGGTTGTAAGATTTGCTTTGTTGATTGTTGAACTTGACTCAAGACTGTCTGGAGCTTCGTTTGATCTAAGAAATCCTTCTAAATACAACGTTAAATTACCATTATTATCCAAAAACCCATTTGTAGGATTGAGCAATTGTTCATTTGTAACATATTCGGATACAAATGTTTCCTTAGTAGAAATTTCATATGCTTTAGTGTTGACTTTTTCTTCATTCTCCTTGACAATTGAAATTGTACAATCGACAAATTCAATATTAGTTTCAAAAAAATTTTCAAATTTAATCAAAACAATATCACCAGAGTCTTGACTGTAACCCTTGGGGAACAAATTTACGACAAATTTGTTGTGTTTGTTACAGTTTACAGTAGAACTGATGAATGGATGGCCATGAATTTTATCTTCAAGTAAAACACTGTAACCAGCGATGGTCCATTGATGGCAAAATGGGATTAATTTGGGCATTTTCAAAGTAAAATGTTTGGGGATTCAATAGACAAGCGTGTGATCGCCAAATGACAGTATTCCAATTAAGGCATATATTAATTGGTGTCCAAGATAATAACAATTATGTTAAAGAGGGAGAAACCCACTTCAAAGTTATAAGATAAATCAATTAGCTTATGATCACGTGTTCAAATATGATTTGAGATATTTGAGATACAAAAGGTACCAGACTATTACGGGTAACTCTAAAGAGGTTCCGGTTAGCAAGAAAAAATTAACAAATTCCCCCCTCAAAAAACCAATTCTCATTTTCTGTCTATTTATAAATTAAAACACAAAAATTCAAAACCCATAAAATATCGACACCCAAACACACACAAATTAATCCACAGAGAGTAATCTAATAGTTGGTGGGTTTTTTCTCAATAAAATTGTATAAAAATAGTAACATTTTGGGTTCTACAATTTCCCATTGGAGTAATTTTGCGTTGAGCCCAAAAAAACAAATTATTATGGTAAAACCAAACTACGAAATGAAACAAATTATCAAAAAGGGTTTTGAGGTTAAGTCTGGGTAATATTATTTTAAATTACAAAGGAAAATTCCAATGGAAAACGGAAAATGAACTAAAACAAAAGAGCTTATAATGTCTAAAAGTAAATTCAATTATACTATTTGGGTTACGTTCCGAGTAATAAATTTCAATAGACAACCAAAGACAACGACGAGACAAAGCTATAATTTAAAGGTATAAGCTAATTATATTTTCAGCGTTTCCTATTATATTGACTATAAATTCCATATGGATTAGAAGTATACAAAAAATAAATTGCATTAAAATACTACACCTCTCGAAACTCTCTGAATTTATGGGCTGGTCTATTGTCTACGTATTTCTTGTTCTATGTCTACATTGTTTTATTACTATCAACTTTCGTAATTATCAGTTTGCGTAATTAATTAGTCAATCATCATCTCCCAATAGATAATGTTAAGTTACGTAATTGTTGCCAGTTCATAAACACATTCATAAATTAACACCCAAGAGAAAAGAGTGTAGAAAAAGCTTTGCTTCTTCATTAAATCAACAGCAAAACAAAAGCAAACACCCAAGAATAGCGCCTCGAACGATGATTTATGTACATAAACGATCGAAATTAACTGAAAGACAAAAGAATTGCACTTGCTCGCCCATTTTCTCAATTGTTTTAAGCAGCTTTTGTAATCGATTCCTGTAAGTTCTTAAGTCTATTTGATTTTTAAATCTCAAGAGCACCTTCTTGACATCGCCCCTTAAGAACATACAAAACATCTTATCGTTTTAATAATAATAAAAATTAAAAGACAAGACAACTTGAGAAAATTCCCTCTGGGAGAGTCACTCACTAAAGAAGAATATTCTTTTTATATAATTTAATCGTTTAAAATTAATATACTAAACGTTCTCTCAATTCTAAAAGATGAATGAGTTCGGCAAAGAGAGACCAACGTCATCACCGTCCCATGAATTTATAAGAATATTCTTTAAATTCTGTACTAAAATAACTGCATATATGAATAGGCACAGAATATAGAATCTTTTGCCTTCACCTAATATAATGTAATGTATAATCTATGATTTTCTAATAGAAAATTCAAAAGAGTTGTTTATGACACTAAACTTCTTTTGAGAGGAGAATTTCGAAACTTGTCCAAAACTGCTGCTGTACTCTGTCCCTGATTGTAATTTATATTCTCTACTCAACAGAATATTCTGTATTATAAAGAAAAACAATTTATTTTATAGTATTATTATTATTTTGAATTATTCACAAAGAGCACATAGGGGAAAGAATTTTAATTTCTTATCTTATTTATTATTATTGAAAAGAGAAAAAGGGGAAAATGTGTGCATTCGAAAACAAAAAGAATATTCAGTTTGTGTGTCATCACAAGATGACTCGCGATCGAGAATTCATGAAAACTAATGACGTAAATAATAACTAAAGAGAATAAATTCTTGCCGATAATAAATTCTAAATATTTTCTGGTGGACAAATAACAATGGCAAGTGCTTTTGACTGAAAGGGGTCGGACTTGTTTGGGCTGGAAAAGATAATTAAAAATATCTTTTCGGGAAGTTGAAAGCTGATTTTTAACTTGAAAACTTTGGGTTTGCCTTGTAAAATTTTGATTTTTTAATTTATAAGGAAAATCAAGTTGCCATGTTAAAATCAGCTCTAGTGTGTTGCCGGTTTTATGAATGACAAAAAAAATCTTTTACTTTGAAATTTTACAATCTAACTGAATCACAATTAATTTATAAAAATTTATTTATAAAAATATTTTTGACCTTAAAAATATTCAAGGGAAGGTTTTAACATTGCAACTTTTAGTTTTCCTAGTAAAAAGGATTATATATTGTTTTATTAAAATGCATCAGCTTTTGTGTTCTATGAATGACCCCCTGAAAAAATCCTTTTTCCATTTAGTCTTACAATCTCCACCTCCACCTAACACAATTCACAAATTAAGACATTTAAACCCTCAAGAGTGTACAAGGATGTATGTTTTAACATGATAACTCTTTTGGTTTTCATTGTAAAAAGAAAACTATTACAAATGTTGTATTGACACAGAAAAGTTGCATTGTCACAACCAACTCTTCTAAGAATGTTTTCTATGAATGACCCCGAAAAGAATCCCTCACCATGGAAACTTGCATCCTCCACCTCCGCCTAACACATACACAATTCATAATTAGCAAATTTCAAGTGTTAATTTTTCTTTACTCTTACGTAAGAATAATAAATCGACCGGCAATTCTTCATTGTCCCAGAATATAATATTTTGTGTGCCTCACTCCCTTATGGAATAACAAATTGCCACTCATTAAATCATATTCAAGTCTCTACGAGTCAGACAATTGAACAATTTGTCCATTGTCAATTTCATCATCGCCCCAGTCCTACTACAACCACCCCTCGACACTTGTCATTTTAATTAAAAGTGATCTATTGACAAAATAATAATGCTGCACTCTATTTTATACTAATAAATAACACCTCGGTAATATATAGCAAAAAATGTGCGTACGTTTGTTTTGGCCAATTACTCATGTGGAACTCACAGGCAAAAGATAGATAGCATAAAAGACAAAAATAAAACGCAATTTAGCGCCTGTCCGGGCAGACTGGCTAAAATTGACTTAACACTCACACATCAAAATATGTACATTTACGTAATATTAAAAGGTCGATAGTACTATTAGAGTGTAGGAGTCCGTTCAATAATTTACCCGAAAATTTAGATTCATTTTGATATCACAAAATTAAACAGACTTTATGAACAACCCCTCAAAACCGAAATGACTTTCTGACTGAAATGAAACCTGTCAGTTCAAAGTGTTAATCTATTTTTTGTTCATATTTGCCAAGTCAGATGCAAAACTAAATAAGAAGAAGCAAAATATTAAGATGAACTTCATTTCTTCGTTCGTTCGTTCGTTCATTCATCTAAATTCAACGTATGTAATTCAACATTGCGGGCGGTGACGCCCACTCATTCGTTTTTACGCTAAGAACTTAAACGTCAAATCAAGGTTTCAACTTTTTTTTCGGAGTTATGATTTATTTATCTCACTTTACTTTAATATACGAAATAGACCTAGGATTAGACAAGTTAGGGGTTGGGTTGTCGTAGTAGTAGAAGTAAGTAAGTAAGTTAATAAGATAGTTCGGGTTGAGCAATATTTCAAGAGCGGGGCGCGCTTTTACGATAAATCCCACTTAATCCAATTAATAACAACAACTTGCACTGTTCATAGAGTCTGTAACAGTACTACAAATTGGCAAATAATTTCTTAATCCATTTTGTATGTTTGAATTATTAATCGATGAGTCCTACTATTACATGAACAGCTACTGAGTAAGTAAGATAATAACAACCTGCCAAAGAAGTCTAATTTCATAGTTGAGAATTGTGTCCAGTGACTCAGAGTTAAAGTTAAAGACCACCTTAAACGAGTGAGCAATGATTAATTTAAATAATTAGTTTAGGCCTCAGTTTAGCATAATTAAATCGAGTCTTGTTGTGATGTTATTTGAATATCAAGTTCAAACTCGAATTAAAAAGGTTTAAGGTTGAGTTAGTTGACTATAACTACGAGATGATGTTTGTTTGTTTGTAGGTACAGGACTTTCGATAAGAAATTCAAATTAAACGACTGGGAAAATAAAAGAAACTTACGTAGGCGAGGCGAGTGAATGAATAACGAATAAAGATGATTTCGTAGTTTGAAAAGCTAAACTCGTTGCTAAACTGATTAGTAAAAGAGGATTTGGCTTTGAGAGGATTGGTCATTGATATGTTCGAGCTTAGATGTATTTGATATGATCAGAAACAAAAAATTAAAATCACAAATTTAAACTGCAAAAAAGAAGTTGGAGATACAAAATCACAAATCTAGATTTAGAAGCTTCTTGAAAAATAGGTTTGTCCAAGCAATTTGATTTCTAAATTTCTTGGATTACTAAAAAAGATTTAAGATGCAGACAAAAGTTAAAGACAAACGAAAGACTGAACAAACAAAATTAAAATGTGAAAAAGATAAAAAAGACGATAGACAAAAGAATGAGTCGTAAATTATCAACTAAAGATAACAGAACCATTCATATATGACGTTTTGATTTTGGTTAGATTTTCTGTCTGAATTTTTGTCGGAATTTGTGTTTTTATAAAAGAAAAATAAACTTTAAATTTTGAACAGATTAAACCTTTGATAAAATTCTGTCAAGAAATTGTGGAATTAATGCAAAAAAAAAAATAGAGCAAAAATCATTTTATAAAACCTGAAACTAATATTCAATAAGTACAAACTTACTTACAGTACAAAGTTTACAAAGTAAACTTAATAAAAAAGTAAGTTATTTTACTGAAAGATCTAAAAATACTGAAAGCAAAAAAAGAAGATAAAATCACACTCACTTAAGAGTGATAAATGTGTCAATGTACCATATACGATCTTTTTTCTTTTTCGCTAAAGAGATTTTGAGTAATTCGTTCCCCCGAACTCTAATCTAGTATCATTTACTCCGAACAATTTTGTGCTTTAATTTTACGTATACAGACAGATTAATTTTGTACTGTACGACGCCCAAGCAAAATGCATTACGTCTAGATAAGTGACCATATAGGTGGGATTACATTAATTTGACGATGATTTTGTGTTTAAAAACAACAAGAATTTAGAGTACACAATTTGACCTAATTTTAAGTTCAAAAAGTAAAATATGAAAGACACAAAACAAAAGGCAACACAAAATCAAACCAAACTTGGATGAAATCAAATCGATCAAATCAGAACAGAACAAAATTGGCCTGACAGCTAATTAGTCGACCGCTCATGTATACGAGACAATGTAATATGATTAATTGATTTATAAATTCCGTTGTATGCACGTTTCTATAAATGTTCAAAAAGTTATACTAAATTATTAATTTTTTGCCTATTGATTGATCTAATCGATAAATAATAATAAATAATGCAACAACACAGATTGTATAATAATATTGAAACAAAAGATCAGTATTTTTATCGGTACTATTTGATCGGTGATTCTTCTCTTTTATACTAAATCTAATTATGGTAATGACAAAAGCTAATTAGCCAAATTGAGAAGAGAAGAAGGAGCAGTCCTCCCTTCTGCCGTCTTTTTCGCTTAATTCGATCATTTAATAAGCGAAAATGCAATGAATTTGTATGTTCTCTGCTCGTTATAGAATCAATCTTGCTCAATCGATTTGTTCATTAATCATTGAATAATGAAAAAGGGCAGCAGCAGTTAGCTAAAACAAGTTAACTTTAGTCAATTTAGCTTGTCCGAGAGTTCAAGTCAACGCGAGCGATTGTGTTGTCACACACCTTGCAGCAATAATCGATATTATACATCTTATTATTGATTGAATACTCAATTCAATGAATTAATATATGTATAGTAGACTAATGAAATTAGAGACGTACTTTATGAACAGGAGGGGGCAAATATGCCTTGGAGGGATGTTCAAATACGCTAACAAAACCCTACTAAACGACCTTTAGAGAATTAATGAAATGGTACAAAAAATAGAATCGATTAATTCGGGTGACATAATAACGAGTAATGAATCGATGAATTCGTAATGAATGACGCAAATAGTTGTATTTTTTGGTAAATTAATTGGTTTGCATTTTCTCAAATTTGGAATATTCTGGGGCCGTTCATAAAGTTTGTAAGAGTTCGATAAACGCAAAATTTACATTCAAAAACTTCCTTAAAAAATTCCAAACAATTTTTTGAACGTAAAGAAAAAATTGAATTCAAAATTCAAAATCAAATTTAACAATTCCTAAACCAATTTATTCTTACCTTTAGGGCACTCCCAATTTGTGGTTTAGGTAAATAAAATCAAATTATTTTTAATAAGACAAATTTGATTTGTACAAATATTTGAATCAAAATTATTATTGATTTTCTTTTTTCTGTACAAAAGAACCTAAATTGTTTTCCTCGTTATTTTGAATTTTAATTGGCTTCTCATAAAATGGATTCTAAAACTGCATTCTGAAAAATTTCCGAAAAATTAAAATATACTTTTAATTGCAATTTAATTATCTCTTCTCAGCAGCAGAAGAAGCATTCCTAAATGACGATTCACAAGTTATAATTACCCTCAACTACTACTAAATACTGGCCTAATGATAATTATAATAATTATTATGGCAGCATATATAACGTCATTAATACGGGCTAATTATGATGATGAGCATGAGATGGGAGAAAAGTTTAGTTAATTAAACATTAAATTTATATATATATATGGGCATTTGCATTTATACTTTATTTGCACTGAGAGACTTTTACGAGTGTAGAAAATATTGCAAAAGCAAAATTTATTTCATTAAAAATTAATTGATTTTTCATTTAAATTTGCATATGCATACAAATTCTTAAATTGGAACAAAATATTGAATCAATAATAATTTTGGATACAAATTTGAAGTTTCTTAGCATTCTCAGAATTATGTTTTACATTAAAAATAATCAAATTTAAATGCAACATAAAAGGAATAAATTAAATATTCTCTCCTTACATGAGGATTATTAATGTGTACATTTGAAATGTGTTTTGTTTTTTGTTCTAATGGAAAATTGTCATTAGTGAAGCAGAAAAAATGAGTGCATGGGAGGGTGAAGTGCAAAAGAAGTGCCTTTTTAAGTGAATTTAGGGGCCAAAAGTATGGAAAAATGAAACAAAACTTTCACTTCTTCTGCTTCATTTCTTAATTAAATTTAAACTAGAAACATTAAGGAACATAAAAAGAAATAAAGAAAAGCAAAACTTTGAATGACATTTTCGTATGTACAAACGTTGAGTGACAAAGTAACAAATTTAAATTTGTCGGGAGAAGGGAAATTCCAAAGCAAATATAAATTGAAGATAATAAAGAAAACTGTTTTGATGTTTGGGAATGCACTTTTACTACTACTAAAAGTAATTGAAATTTGTACATACTCAAGCACGAAAATATTGATTTATTCAATCGAATAATTTAAATTTATTTCTATGTGTTATTATTCAAATATACAAATGAACGCAAACGAACTCAATTCAAGTGGAATCCTTTCAAGTGACTTGAGTTTGTTTGGTGATATTGACACAAATAAGTGTTTGTTTGCTTTAATTGAAAATTTGAGTCTTTTTTGAAAATGGGGAAATATTTGTCGTAGCGAACTGAAAAATAAAAAGTGATTCATTTGAAATGCTAAATCAAAATATTTGGAATAATTTTGCTCCCACTTTTAACATTAAAATTCATTTTATTTTATGCTTGATTATAAGATATACAAAATTCTTGGTTAATTTTTATAATTATTACAAAAGTTTGATTATTTCATTAAATTCATAAGTTTACACAAATCCTCTACTTTTATGAAATTCACAACTTGGACAATTTTGTAGCTTTTCAAAACACTCTGAGCACAACTTCCAATGCTGACACGAGTCGAAACCTATCTGAGCTTGATTTTGGTTGCACAATGGACAAAGATTATCATTGATAAATGCCAAATTTGATGAGTAAAAATTGCGTATATTTGCGATTGTTTTAGTGGGAGCATGACGAAAGGGCACTTGTCCGAAATTGACATAGCATTGTTGAAAAATTAAAACAATAAATGCAGCAAAATAAGGACTCGATGAGAACTTTTCATCTTTAACCTCCATTTGGTGGCCATTAATTGAGAAGATGAACCGTTTACCTTCTGTATCAATCAACACGCCCACGACATCTCCCGCTTTCCAACGGTACATTTCGTCCTCAAAATGACGGACTTGTTCATAGTCATCATTCAACATCATCATCCGATTCATTCCTTCAAAAATACAATTTTCGCCACTGTTTTTGGTAGTCCAGCAAATTCTCAACTGTCCACTAGTCATGAGCACAAGTTCATAGTAGAAAATGCCTGAAATGACAGGAAAGTTTGTATAGGTGAAATAGTAAGGTTCGTTATCGTTTCGCATTGATAACAAATCAGCTGAATAGGACAATATTTCCGATTTGTATAGAACAGCATTGGGACATTGCGGTTTAGTTTCTGAATGGGAATCACTGTCAGAATCCGAATCCAAACTTTGATTGTTTCCTGAAAGAAAGTCATTCACCGATTGGCAGCAGAGATTAATTTGAACTTGTACAAAATCGATAAAAGGATTATAAAAATTAGAGACGATTTTTGAATTGACTTCTTTGCTAAAAATTTCCCATGATTTTAAGAAATTTTCATTGGTTTTCAGCATTTTTCTGAAGCTTCTTCCTTTGGAGAATGCAAAACGTTGCAAACATATAACTGCAAACAACACACTCGATTTGTTTCCGTGTTTGTTTTCAATAATTTTGATAAGATAACCCAAAATTTCTTTTGTTTTAATTTCATCGACATGACAAGAAGCCAAGAGCAACAATATCACAAAGCAAATGTTTCTCTCTTGTAAGCGATTTTTGTTGTCATTTTGCATGTAGAAGTTGATTAATTTGAAATAATCCTCAAACTCTGGTTGACACTCCTCGAGGCCACTCAAAAACAAATAAAACATGTGAGCCTGAATATCGATTTGAGCTTCAGGAGTTTTTGAGCCCATTTTCTCAATGATCGATTGCAAAAATCGCAGAAAAGTTGTTGTTTCTTCTTCTATCTCTCTGTTTCCGCCTAAATCAGAAATTTTTTTCATTTCTGATTCAATATCCATTTTATAGAAATTTTCTGCAATTTGAAAATCAATTTCTGCGACACAGAGATCAAATTTCTTTTGTCTTTCATCGTTGAAATAATGCTTTTGCTCAATGTCAACATCGTTTGGTTTGAAATTGTCTGTTAAAACAGCACTTAACTTGTTGATACACAAATCCAAAAGCTCAATTGACCATTTCGGCTCAAATGCAAACAATTTCTTCAAATACTCGTTGACTTGTGGAAATCAAACAATAATCAATTGCATCAAAATATTTTTTGATCAAAACAGACAAAATTAGACCAACTTTATGATGATCGTCAATGTCATTTGATTCAATTGGTCGTTGAATAACTGGTTCAAGGATTTCCAGCAGATTTTTTATTAAATCATTTGGTGACAAAGTGGAAATGTCATCAAATTTATCAAATAACTCACTAATTAATTCTGGTAATATTTTCTTGCTTCTCTTCACAGTTTTCGCATCCCAACGATTGATGATTGATTGGAATAAACGCAGACATATTTCATTGCCAATTTGTGGATCACTGCAGTTTTCGATGAAAAGCTTCAAATCGTCCAACTTGTCTGGATACTCCTCAACGAATTGGTCAAGTTTGTCTTGAATTGATCCGGTGAAATGATTCAGAGGTACATGTTTTGTTTCGTCCACCATTTTTTAGAGTTGTCTGTTGAAGGCTAGACAATAGCAAGGCAAACTTGTCACATCTTACATGTAGTAAACCTAATTGACATTGCTTTAATGTACTAACCAAACCAACCGGTTGCAATATTTTGAGATAAAAATTTGCGCATTTACAGGTTTTATTATTCTGTTTAATAGTGCAGGATTTTAAATCTAATGAAATCATAAAACTACTCGTATTATGACAATAGCCAGATTGCGCCGGATTTAATTGGACTTAAGGCACAATTATGTTTGCTTGAGTAATCAAATTTTAACATTTGACATAAATTGACATACCAAAGTTAATTAAAATTTAATAGATTTATTTAGATTTCAAATGTTACAAAATCATTGTATTACAAATTACTGTTCACAATTAGGACATTTTTTCAATATTTCAGCACAGCCTGTACACAGTTCCCAGTGGTCACACGAATTGAATCGAATAATTGCTGGTTTCAATGTGCAAAATGGACACATTTTGTCTTTAATGTACTTGGAGATTGAAGTGTAGAAATCTTTGAATTTGTAGGTTTCCTTGACAATTTCATGTTTGTACTGAGGTGGGTTAACAGTTCGACTATTTGTTTTAGAACTTCTCGATCTTTCAATCTCATTGAAGTTAAAACGATTCGATGATTGAAGAATAAGGTTATATATTATTGGGTGCACAGTCGAAGACGTACTTTGTTGAATTAAAGTTTTCTTAATGAAGGTTGAAGTTGGAGAATATTTAAATGGCACTTGACCAAAATTGACCCAACATTGCTGAAAAGGAGCAAGTGTAATTGCGGCAAAGTATGGAGGAACAATATCAGAATATCTTTCCAGTTTAATTTCAAATTTTAAATTAAAATCAACAAGCTGGTGTCCATTGACGGAAAAAACAAATAGACACTTCTCTACGTCAATCAATGCGCCTATGACATCTCCGGCTTTCCATCGGTAAATATTCTCTTTAATTTTGAATGTGTTACCACAACTTTTAATACGTTTCGTAAAACCATCAAATTTAACTGAATATTCTTTACTTTCAGTTTGAGAATTGGACTTTTCTTTAGTTGTCCAACCAATTCTAAAAACACCACTCGTCATTAATACAACTTCATAATAATAAATGCCTGAAATGACTGGAAATATTGATACAGCTGATTGAAAAGAAATTGTATCATTTCTCACTGATAAAAAGTCGGTAGAAAATTTCAACTTTTTGCTTTTGATTGTATCAAGTGCAGCTTTCATATAAGGATTACTCTGATCACAAGTATTAGTTCCTTTGATTTTTCCAATAAGGCGTTTAGCAAAGCTACTAAAACAAAGATCAAATTGACATTGTGTTAAATCCAAAAATGGGCTGTAGTTATTTGAGACAATGTTCTCGTCGTTGATATTAGTTAGTTTTAGAAACTTTGGCAAAAGTTCTTTTTCAATTTGCTCTTTGTTTTCTTTTATGCCAAAAAATACACCCAATGCCAAGATTAAAAACAATAAATTATATTTGTTTTGTGAATTTTTCATAACTTGCAAATGTAAAATGGGTTTGATTTCTAGAAAAAAGTTTTGTTTTTCTTCAATGCTGGCTATTTCCAAAACAAATCTCAAAACATAGCAAATATTCTTGATTTGGTGTGATTCTTTCAGGTAAAAAATAATTAATTTTTCAAAATTTGCTGGAATTGGAACATGTACTTTGTCAATACAATTTAAGTAACAAGTGACGACACAAATTTGGGCACTAAATTGATCATCATGCAACTTTGAGCCCAAATTTTCTATAATCGATTGAAGGATTCGAAGAAAATTTTCTTGGCTGTTGATTAATTCCTTAAATTTTTCCTTTTTTTCTTTGTTTAAAAAATCTGCTTCAAAATAATTGTTTGAAAATTCAGAATTGAAATCATTTATCCATTTATCAAACGGAAGTTGCTGTTCATCATTAAAATAATGCTTAATTTCTGCATTCACGCTTTGATCGATTTCGTCATTCAAAATAAAATCAGTTTGAGTTGAACATTCATTTACGGTCAAGTCAGTTTGAGTTTCGCTTTCTGCAATGTTCAGAACAGTAAATTCAGGTTCATTAAATATTTCTTTCAACGAATCGCTACAATAATCCAACAAAACCAATGACCACTTTTGTCCATATCCGACCACCTTCTTCAAGTAATCAATAACTCTTTCGGAGAGCAAATGATAATCAATAGTGTCGGAGTACTTTTTAACCAAAATGCACAAAACCATAGCAACTTTACGATGATCATCAATAGCATCCCGCTCAATTGGCCGATAAACGAGTGGTCCAAAAATATGCAACAATTTTTCAATCAAATCATTGGAAGATAAAGTTGAATTAGGACAAAATTCATCAAACAATTCACTGGCCAATTCAGGTAAAGTTTTCTTACTTTTCAATCCCGTCTCTGTATCCCAACGATTGATGATTGAATGAGCCAAACGGAGCAAAATTTCATCACCAATCTCTGAATGACTGTTTGTCTCGATGAACAACCTCAAATCGTCCAAATTTCCACTCAATGGATACTCATCAATGTACAGGTCGAGTTTGTCTTGAATTGATCCAGTGAAATGGTTCAGAATTACTGGTTTGATTGCGTCGGACATTTTGCGGTAAATGTTCTGTGCAACTTGTAAGGTTGAAACAATACTGAGGCTGACTAATAATACAAATTGAGACTACATTCACTCAGGCAAAGTAATTGACAATCAAAACGACCTCTAATCAATCTAAATCAATAGCGACGTTAATAAGTGTGTGTGATTAGATAAAAGTAATTAAGCCTAGAGGATGTTACCAGATACCAACAGATGTTACATTATTTAATTTCTATGCTAATTAGGTTCTAGTTTCTAGATCTTAGTTTTTTTGTAGTACTGGAAGTTTCTAAACAGTAATTTGTATATAACTAAAAGCTTAAAGACTGGAAAATTGCATAGATAAGAAAACGTAACCCTGGGTTGAGCAAATATCCTTGTGCAACGATTCCGGGTACACAAATTTAGGCCATAAAGACCGTTGCATGATTTCAGGTGTATGAGAAAATATATTTTTGGAAGCAAACAAGACACCAAGAACAAACAAACCACTCCAACATGTAAAGTCAATGTCACATCAAAGTTAAGGCTTAACTTGTGCCAAGTCTGTGTGCGTCCGTGTGATCGAGCCAAAACAAGTCATAAACCTAAAATCATCCATAACAACCTGATTAGATAAGTCAACAACATTGGAGAGAGACAAACAACAAGTGCGTCCACGTTTTGGATTTAGAAAATTCATTTTATTATTTTATTAAAATTAATAAAATTTGTGCGAATCAAAATCACAGAATATTTTTAAAATATTCAAATTCGTGCAGAAAAATCAAAGATTTTATTATTACAAACAAAATCCAGTCAAATCAAACCGAATAGCGGAAAGGTTCCTTACCAAAGTTGATTGAGCACTGTTGCTCCTCGGCGAGACTCGCCGCCGGATAGTAAGGCACTGCAAAAAAGTGTTCCTCCACGTGGGGTGCCCGGATCGATTGCCCATTAACCAGAAATGTCACCGATTTCTCTGCGACATCACACTTGATTCCAATCACATCTCCCACTTTCCACTGTTGTTCATCAGCGCCATCTGTCAGCTCATAACTGATGCCATCATGCCAAATGCATTGATTGTAGCCATCGAGTGCAATCGAGAATGGATCGGAGCCCAACTTTCTCGCATTCAGATCGACATGATCCCCAGCGAGACCAATCCGCATTTCACCGTCCGTTTCGATGGTCATTTCATAGTAAAACACATCGAATACAAAAGACCAGCGGACACTCGACCAGTCCCGAATGCTACGGACACTGAGAAGATCTGAACTTAGAATCAAATTTTCCGATCTGTCAACACGTGGCTGCAGGAAAGCTGAACGCATTTGAGGAGTGACCTCCGACCGGGATCGTCGCAGGTCAGAGGTCAACTTGTTGTGATGACGAATGGAGATGTAGTCAGAGGACACAATTCGGGTGACCTTTTTGTGATCGCCAAAACGTGGGCCCGACTGTGACATGGAAGTGACACATGGCGGCGGTAGGGGTGAGTGACAGTGCTGTAGGTTGGAAGTCATGATTGAAAATGAAGAAGCAAAAACAACAGAATCAATACATTTTTTCCGCAGAGGAAATTTTTACAAAAAACCAGAAGTTTTATCACTAAACGCAAAATTGTTAGAGTGCACAGGAGTCCAATGAGAGAGTCCAATTTAAGACAGTACGCACACACAGATCATAGTCATACGGTCATACGATCAAATAATATTATCAACCAAAAGCAGCCAAAAGAAGAAGAAGAAACAAAAGTTGGCTCAACCGTCCTGCAGAGAACAAAACAGTTTGTGCGGTTTGTGTTGTTATCAACTGATCACCTTAGAGAGCGAGTGAGTGAGTGAGTGAGTGAGAGGCAGCACTCAAATAGCACTCAAGGATACATCAACTTGTGTATATATTTATATACCTGTACAGTGGTACATGGAATAGGTACAGCAATTGGTTAGCCGATTGGCAAATATTTGATTTTGAACGTTGGTACACAACAGCACGGTTGGTAGAGTCTGATCTTAGTCTCAGTTCAACCGTCAGTCAGTGCCTATTGCCTCGATAAGTAGTAACTGGTTGCTAATTAGCATATGAGAATTATATCGCAGATTGGATTGTGGTGAGTGAGAGCACATGAGTACGAGAGAGAAATAGACAACAATATTGCCAACTAATCACGAGAACAGCTTTCACCAAGGTAACCAAACGAACGAGAAGGTGCGCAAAATCAAACTTTTCGGTATACTGGGAGGAAAGTACCGATCGTACTTTTTCGTTACATTTCTTACGTAATATCGTACTTATTTATGTAATTTGTAATCGGAAGCTTGGATTATCATGTTGAGAGATTTATGACGAGATTCATAATTTATGTTCTCAATCTATATTTTTTTGAAAAATATCATTCAATATTCTGAATTTACCATTTACACTGAAATTACCAAATTCAATGAGTAAACGCGTTTGATCGATTAGTTTAACTAAGAATTTCATTTAATTCAAGTGAAAAGAATCATGAAACCCATTTTGCTTTATAAACTAACAAATGGATTAAGTTGGGATACATTGTAAATTGTACACCTTTTAGATTGCAGAGTTTGTCAACTTATTTTAGAGTTACTTCGCTTGACCTACATTTTCTTATCATAATATCAACAAATGCAAGAGTAATGGCATTCGTCTTCTTTTTGCAATACTTTAACGTAATACTAGCGGATGCATTCCAGGGCCAAGTGCAATGGTATATTACGAAAATTTAATAAAATACGAAATTTGTACGACTCTTATTTGAATACGATTGCAATTTTTTTTGTAAATTTTAAGATAAGAAAACAAGAGATTAAGAAAATTTGACCAAAAAGAGAACAACATCCCGACGGATAACAATTTCACTCGGTGACTAATTAAAATGTCAAGAAAAGAATGCAAGAGCAGGTCCATCACCAAATGTATAAGCAAGACGTCAAACTTCAGAACGATTGCCTGTTGACCAAGTAACAGGAAATAAGCAACAACATACCAAAGCCAAATTGTACATTCAAACTGTTATGTATTTAAAAATTTTATTGAATTTAAATCTTGACTACAAAGATTATGCTAAAATGTAATAAATGGACGACTAATTTGATCCATTACTGATTACAAGTTGGACACTTGTTCAGCATAGCCAAGCATTCGTGACAGACCTTCCAGTGATCACAGTTCACAAAGCGGGCACTTGTTGGCTTTAGGTTACAAAAAGGGCAGAGTTTGTCGTTGATGTAATTGCTGATGGAGCCGTGGAAGGTGCGGTAAGTGACTGAGTGAGGAGGGTACTTGAAAGGTACTTGACCAAAGTTACAGTAGCACTGCTGCAAAAATTCAACAGAAGCAGCAGCAAAGTAAGGTTCGTTGGAGAATGTAAACCAGTAAGGCATCCCTTGGACAGCATTTCCGTTCAGATAGAAAACAAACATATTGTTAGGCACATCGATTAGGCAACCAACCACATCGCCTACTTTCCATTGTGGACTTGTCAATTTATACCATTCATTTTGATGGAAAATACAATTCTGATAACCATCATAACCAATTGAATGCTCATTGCACATTAAAACATCTTTAATATTAGTTATCTTAGTTTCCCAACCAAAAGTCATCCATCCACTCGTCAAAAGAATTATTTCATGATAAAATACACCACAAATGACTGGATATGATGAACGAATTCGTCCCGAATAACCATCTGTGCGAATACAAAGTTGATCGGGCGATAATTTAAGATCATCTGTGCGGTCATTTGGATCAAATGACGATTTCGATTCAATTTCACTTAGTTTTCCAAAAGAATTAGTTTCTTCAATAACATCAAGACATCATCGAGCAATAAATCCAATCTTATAACGAGCATAATCAAATTTGCATAAGTAGAATGTTTCCAAGGTATACCGATTAAGATAGCATTGATAGTCTTTCAATATTGTCACAAAATCATCATTTACAGCAATTTGTTTCTGAGTCTCTTGACAGGACAAAAGCGAACTTACGCAAATCATCGCATAAACAAGTCCCGAATTGTGATCAAATTCTATTAAAATTCTTCTCAGAAATTGAACAACTTCGTTGTTAAATAACTTGACTTTGTCGTTTGGATTTTTATATTTGTTAACCATCAAAGTGAGCACAACACACAAATTGCGTTGTTTGTTTCGAATTTCACTATGATTTGAACGAGTCTGCAAGTATGGTGAAATCTGCTGCAGTAATTTTTCTGGTGCCGGAATAATAGCACTAGTCACCAAGTAGTACCAAGTACAGTAAAAGACAATATCCACTTGGTCATCTTTTGCGACAGTTCCAGTTACTTCAATAATTGATTGAATTAATCGCAAATAACCATTTTGGTCAGAAAGAAGATTTATAAATTTTTCTTTAAACCTTATGCCTAAATAATTATCGTCGTATTCAGCAGCCGAAGCTTTACACTCCAGCTCCACAATCAATCGATCGTACTCGTGTTGCTTGTCATCTCGAAAGCGTGGTTCGATTCGATTTGAAGAATATTCATTGGAAGTTTCATTTTCATTCAAAGATGACAAGGCCATGGCTTTCTTTGTGAGTTAATAAAAAAACGAAAACAAAATATACAGTATTATGCAAAGTGTCAAAGTGCAGACGCTATCTTCTTCAATAAATGAACAAACCAAACCAAGTATTTGTCCACACTTAAATAACAAGATTGACTTGCAACCCAATTGCTGTATACAAAGTCATATTTAATCATCATCATTTGACGAACAACATCATTTATCTTTTCCACTGAACATAAGTGACAAACCCAACTATGAAAGTAACTTCTTTCACTGGAGTTTTGATAAGGTTATCAAGAAAGTTACTCTGACAAATAACAAACACATTTCTGTTCTCAATTAATGGGAAAATGTACTAACATTACTCGCAAGTGTAAACAGATTTCCAGCTAAATTGCCAAATGAATGCATTCAATTAGAGTTTGCAGTTTGACATGCAAAAAGTAGTGCAATGTTTTTCATTTAGTGAATATTGTTAGGATTTTATTAATTAAAATTTAATGGAATAACATTAAAAAGTTTTGGATTACAAATTGTAATTGTAATTTACAATAATAATATTTTCAAAAATATCTCGAATTATTACTCATTGCATGTGGGACACTTGTTGAGTTTGTCTCAACATTCGTGACACAACTTTCAGTGGTGAAGATAAAGATAAAGACTAAAAACTTGGTAATTTGGATTAGAATATAAATTTATGAATAAATTTCGACTAGAAAATTAATGGATGATTGTGCGTAATGCAAGCAAGTGGTGGGAGACAAAAGTTATATTCTCACAATACTTCTCAGTGAGAACTTCTGGCCCAAATGATAAGACGTTCGAATTTGTCTCGAATTGTCGTTTTATTAATTATTTTCGAGTGAGTTTCGAAGAGAACAAGTGGTAGAATTTTGAGTCTATAAAAAGGCTGGTCACAGGTCAATGAGCATTTTGTTTAGTAGTTTGTTTCTAAATGGGTGATTGTTGTTCTAAGAAGAAGAAGAAAAAGCCAAGAGATCAAGAAAATGAAGAAACGCAACCTCCACCTGCTGGACCGAGGCGTAGTGCACCAAAGCCCTCAACCCCTAGAATGCCACAAGCTATGCTCGATTGGATGCATGGTGCTGCACCACCTGGCACACCTTGCCCGATCCAACCGGTGCCAGAGGTGTTTCAAATGTACGCCACCAAAAATTTCGAACCAAACAAAGCCACCGTCATCGAGCCTACTGTCACTAATGTCCGAGGCAGAGCGGCCCCAAAAATTAAGACACCGAAAGAAAAGCGAACACCAGGCAAAATGTCACCTGGTGATAAATAGATCCTACTTTGGATCCTCTTTTATTACCCTGTTGGGCCCGAACTGTGACTGAAGTCTCGGGATGGCTTCTAGTGGATGGAAGTCTCGGGGCCCATTACCATCAAAGTCGAAGCCCAAGTTCGTTACCAAGATGTCTCCAGATATTGTCGCCAAAATGCACTCCGTCGGAGGAGCTTCTTTTCCTCAGCCTGTGCCAGACGTATTTATGCTTTACGCGATGGGTCAGTACACTCCCACCCGGGTCCCAAGCATCGAAGAGACGGATTCTGCCAACTTCCAAACGGATGAACCAGCCACCAAACTTGTCACAGTGGTCAGTGGCAAAGCCCAACAAGAAATTCGAAAACCCAAGGAGGATAAACAAAAGAAAGCGAAAGGAAAGTCCCAAGGCAAAAAGAAGTAGTGCGGAGCAAGCCTATGCGTTCAACGAACTGCAGCAAGAGGAACAAGATGGACAAGATGTCCAGGACGACGGCGAGTCTTTAAACTGCATGTCGGGCCAATGTGTCCAATTATTACTTTCTAATTAAAATTATTCTATTCTAATTTTTATTGCTAATCTAAATGTTAAATGAACTCTTAAATAATTGGGCGTAATTGTTTGCGTAGAATAAAATTATTTTGAATCTGGATTTGAATATTTTAATCGAAATAGTTTAACCTCGATTTTCAAAAATGGGTTCTTAGAAGTTGTATTCAAAGCTCAAAGCCCAAACTGAATAATCTTCTCTATATATTTGAGCACGGTCATGATGTGTAAAGCTTGTTTGAGAAAATTAGATTTATCAGTATTGTCCAGTATTGCGTATCTAATTCATTTCTTGAGCGTCTTGATCCGTCAATGGTCTCGGTTGTGCATCACTTTCTGTTCTTATCAATTTGTACAGTATTGCGTATCTAATCCATTTCTTGAGCGTCTTGATCCATCAATGGTCTCGGATGTGCATCACTTTCTGTTCCAAACAATTGGTCCAGTATTGCGTATCTAAATCATTTCTTGAGCGTCTTGATCCGTCAATGGTCTCGGTTGTGCATCACTTTCTGTTCTTATCAATTTGTCCAGTATTGCGTATCTAATCCATTTCTTGAGCGTCTTGATCCATCAATGGTCTCGGTTGTGCATCACTTTCTGTTCCTATCAATTGGTCCAGTATTGCGTATCTAATTCATTTCTTGAGCGTCTTGATCCGTCAATGGTCTCGGATGTGCATCACCTTCCGTCCCTATCAATTAATCAAGTATTACAAATCTAATCCATTTCTTGAGCGGTCTTATTCCGTCTACCACCTCGGATGTCCATCACCTTCCGTCCCTATCAATTAATCACGTATTACAAATCTAATCCATTTCTTGAGCGGTCTTATTCCGTCTACCACCTCGGATGTCCATCACCTTCCGTCCCTATCAATTAATCACGTATTACAAATCTAATCCATTTCTTGAGCGGTCTTATTCCGTCTACCACCTCGGATGTCCATCACCTTCCGTCCCTATCAATTAATCACGTATTACAAATCTAATCCATTTCTTGAGCGGTCTTATTCCGTCTACCACCTCGGATGTCCATCACCTTCCGTCCCTATCAATTAATCACGTATTACAAATCTAATCCATTTCTTGAGCGTCTTGATCCGACAAATGTCTCGGATGTGCATCACCTTTTGTTCCTATCAATTAGCCACATATTACAAATCTAATCCATTTCTTGGGCGGTCTTATTCCGTCTACCACCTCGGATGTGCATCACCTTTTGTTCCTATCAATTAGCCATATATTACAAATCTAATCCATTTCTTGTGCGGTCTTATTCCGTCTACCACCTCGGATGTGCATCACCTTTTGTCCCTATCAATTAGCCATATATTACAAATCTAATCCATTTCTTGTGCGGTCTTATTCCGTCTACCACCTCGGATGTGCATCACCTTTTGTCCCTATCAATTAGCCATATATTACAAATCTAATCCATTTCTTGTGCGGTCTTATTCCGTCTACCACCTCGGATGTGCATCACCTTTTGTCCCTATCAATTAGCCATATATTACAAATCTAATCCATTTCTTGTGCGGTCTTATTCCGTCTACCACCTCGGATGTGCATCACCTTTTGTCCCTATCAATTAGCCATATATTACAAATCTAATCCATTTCTTGGGCGGTCTTATTCCGTCTACCACCTCGGATGTGCATCACCTTTTGTTCCTATCAATTAGCCACATATTACAAATCTAATCCATTTCTTGGGCGGTCTTATTCCGTCTACCACCTCGGATGTGCATCACCTTTTGTCCCTATCAATTAGCCACATATTACAAATCTAATCCATTTCTTGTGCGGTCTTATTCCGTCTACCACCTCGGATGTGCATCACCTTTTGTTCCTATCAATTAGCCACATATTACAAATCTAATCCATTTCTTGGGCGGTCTTATTCCGTCTACCACCTCGGATGTGCTTCACTTTCCGTCCCTATCAATTGTCACATATTACAAATCTAATCCATTTCTTGTGCGGTGTTATTCCGTCTACCACCTCGGATGTGCATCACCTTTTGTTCCTATCAATTGTCACATATTACAAATCTAATCCATTTCTTGTGCGGTCTTATTCCGTCTACCACCTCGGATGTGCTTCACTTTCCGTCCCTATCAATTGTCATATATTACAAATCTAATCCATTTTTCAATTTTTGCAAGGAATAAAAATTTTATTTTAAAGATAGAAATTCTCAAAACACTGTGTATTTGAATAATGTTCCGCAATAATGAATTGCTTTAGATTACAAATTAACATTGAAAATCATTCTTTGCAAGTAGGACACTCGTTCAGTTTAGCCATACAGTCGATACAAACTTTCCAGTGGTCACAGTTGGCAAAGCGGGCACCTGTTGACTTGAGGTTACAAAAAGGACAGAGTTTGTCGTTGATATATTTGGCGATAGAGCCGTGGAAGGTGCGGTAAGTGACTGAAGGGGGTGTGTGCTTGAAGGGTACTTGACCAAAGTTGTAGTAACAGTGCTGGAAAAGTGTGACACTGCCAGCAGCAAAGTATAGTCCTTTGGAGAATGTAAAACTCTTTGGCACCCCCTCGACAGCATTTCCGTTCAGATAGAAAGCAAACTTGCGGTTGGGCACATCGATTAGGCAACCAACCACATCACCTGCTTGCCACTGTGGACTTGCCAATTTGTGCCATTGATGTTGATGATAAACATAATTACGATACCCATCATAACAAATTGAATGTCTATCTTGCTTTTCATTGCACATTAAAACATCTTCAATATTGGTTTTCTTTGTTTCCCAACCAATGTTCATCCATCCACTTGTGAGTAAAATCACTTCATAGTAAAACACACCACACATGACTGGATATGATGAACGAATTAGTCCCGAATAACCATCTGAACGAATACAAAGTTGATCGGGCGATAATTTGAGAGAAACAGTGCGATCATTAGGAGCGAATGTGGATTTCGAATCATTTAGTTTTTCAAACGAATTAGTTTCTTCAATAGCATTAAGACACCATTGCGCAATGAATCCAACTTTATAACGAGAATAATCAAATTTGCAGATGTAAAATGTTTCCAAGGTGTACCGATCAAGGTAGCCTTGAAAATCTTTCATTACTGCCACAAATTCATCATTTCTTGCAATCTGTTTCCGATTTTCTTCACGTGACAAAAAGGAACTTAAACAAGACATCGCATAGACAAGACCAGAATTGCGATCAAATTCAATTAAAATTCTTTTCAAAAATTTAAGAACTTCATTGTTCAATAACTTGATTTTGTCTTTTGCATTTGAACAGGAAGAAATTGTTGTGAGAACGACACATACATTGCGTTGTTTGTTTCTAACTTCACTGTGATTTGAACAACTTTGTAAGTATGGACTGACCTGTTGCAGCAATGTTGCCGGTGTCACAGTAATATCCAAGTAATGCCAAACCCAGTACAAAGCAATGTCCATTTGATCATCTTTAGCCACAGTTCCAGTTACTTCAATTATCGATTGGAATAATCGTAAAGCACCTTCTTCGTTTGAAACAAAACTTTTAAATTTTTCTTTTAATTCACTCACAAAATAATCAAAACTGTATTTTCCTGTTGAAACTTTACATTCCAACTCAACAATCAAACGATCGTACTTTTTTTGCTTGTCATCTCGATAGTGTGGCTCAATTCGATTGGAAAAATATGTATTACAAGTTTCGTTTACGCCCAATGTTGACAAAGCCATGTTTCTTAACGAATCAATGGCATACAACTAGATAAAATAAAACGAAATTAAAACGGGTATTAAAACAATGCATAAACTTACGTTAACCCAAATCAAGTTTACTTAGAACCACATAAAAAGAACTGTGCACACATGTGAGTATGTTAACAGAGATTTTGTGTTTTTGAAGGATAGATATGATACTATTGAACTATTATTCAACGGATTTATGGATGTGAATAACCCTTTTGTCATTTAAAAAATGCGATGTGTGTAAAGTCTGGAATGTTGTCAATGAAATCACATTATGTTGATAGTCTCCAGTTTAATGAATCACCAGGTCGATGATTTGATCACCGAGTTAGATTTAATTAAATTGTAACTTAACACAAATCGTTTCGAGTTGGTTCTGTTTTAAATCTGCCATCAAGTCAAATACAAGTAACATAAATTTTATTTTTAGAGAAAGATAATTGCAAATTTAATATTTGTGTATGCAATGAATTATTCTGGGTTACAAAATAATATTGAAAATATTGAAAATTATTCATTGCAAGTAGGACACTTGTTCAGCTTAGACATACATTCGATACAAACCTTCCAGTGGTCACAGTTGGCAAAGCGAGCACCTGTTGGTTTGAGGTTGCAGAAAGGACAGAGTTTGTCGTTGATGTATTTGCTGATGGAGCCGTGGAAAGTGCGGTACTTAACTGAAGGAGGAGGGTGCTTGAAGGGCACTTGACCAAAGTTGTTGTAACACTGCTGGAAAATTTCCACACTAGCAGCAGCAAAATAAGGTTCGTTGGAGAATGTAAAACTGTTTGGCACCCCTTGGACAGCATTTCCGTTCAGATAGAAAGCAAACTTCTTGTTGGGCACATCGATTAGGCAACCAACCACATCTCCTGCTTGCCATTGCGGACTTGTCAATTTGGACCATTGATTTTGATGATAAATATAATTACGATAGCCATCATAACAAATTGAATGTTTATCTTGCTTTCCATTGCACATTAAAACATCTCCAATTTTAGTTTTCTTAGTTTCCCATCCAAAACTCATCCATCCACTCGTCAAAAGAATCACTTCAAAGTAAAACACACCACAAGTGACTGGATATGATGAACGAATTCGTCCTGGATAACCATCTGAACGAATACAAAGTTGATCGGGTGATAATTTTATGTAAAAATTGCAGTCATTTGGATCGAATGAGGATTTCAATTCAATGTCATTTAGTTTACCAAGAGAATTAGTTTTCTCAATAGCATGGAGACACCATTGCGCAATAAATCCAACTTTATAACGAGCATAATCAAATTTGCAAATGTAGAATGTTTCCAAAGGGTACCGATCGAGATGGAATTGAAAATCTTTTAATATTTTCAAAAAATTTTCATTACTTGCTATTTGTTTACGATTCTCTTCACAGGACAAAAAGGCAAAGACACAAGAAATTCCATAAACAAGACCAGAATTGTGATCGAATTCAATTAAAATTCTTTTTAGAAAGTGAATAACTTCATTGTTCAATAACTTGGCTTTGTCTTTTCCAGCCATCAAAGTGAGAACGACACATAAATTACGTTGTTTGTTTCGAATTTCACTATGTCTTGAGAGAGTCTGCAAGTATGGTGAAATCTGCTGCAGTAATTTTGCTGGTGTAACTGTAATAGCACTAATAGCCCAGTATTTCCAAACCCAGCACAAAGCAATGTCAAGTTGATCATCTTTAGCGACACTTCCAGTTACTTCAATTACCGATTGAAACATTCGCAAAGCGCCTTCTTCGTTTGAAACAAGATTTGCATATTTTTTTTTAAATTTCACCCCCAAATAATAATCATCGTATTTGCCTGTGGATACTTTACACTCCAACTCCACAATCAAACGATCGTACTCTTTTTGCTTGTCATCTCGATAGTGTGGCTCAATTCGATTGGAAGAATATTCACTTGAAGTTTCATTTTCACCTAATGTTGACAGTACCATGTTTCTAAACAAATCAATAAGACAAATAAATTAAATTAAAATTCTACTCTATAATATTCAGAACATTAAACGAAACTTACGTTAACTCAAATCAAGTTTGCGTAGATCCACACAAAACATAAACGGTGCACAATTGTGTATATAGTAACGCGTTATAACAGACACTAAGACAACATTAAATATTGAACCCATTCTCAGCAGGTCTAATTAAGGATAATCTCTATTATCACCGCATGTGATAGTAGACAAACAATTTAGATTTGTGCAAACTACCTTAACTCAAACGTTGGAACTTTGATATACAAGCTTGATCATAAGTTTTCATGGAATCTACATTGTATAGAACATGTATTGAGTAAATTATATTTATAAATGCATTTTTGAATATTCAATAAATTTATTTTTGTTTTATTTAGCATGTTTTCAATAGTTTTTAATCAGTAGAGACTTTGAACACAGTCGACACCTAACAACCTAATCACAACTGTAAGATAACAAAAGTCACGACTGAACCACAAAAGCAATAAACATAACCAAACAAGTCAAATCCTTATTTCAGAGTACTGATTGTATCACTGTATTTGGGTTAAACAAGTAGATTAATTTGACAGCCCTTCTAATCACACTTCTCATCGGACATGCAATAGAAAAACGTGTTTGTCATATTAGTTCACTTTGAGGACTGTTTCAATTATGTTAACATTTGTAAGTTATGCAAAATATAATAATCTGTAGTTTGCGTCAAATTGGAAACAAAAAAAAATAAAATCAAACTGCTTATGCCTGGCTTAAATTGAGTGCTTACCATCGAAGATTACAGTGCTATATTAGATTGCACTGATAAGGTGATAAAGTCTTGTACAAATCAAACTTACTTGTCTACCAGAATATGCTGAGAGACTTTAAGAATGTTGACTTAAGTTGAGTTGCAATTTGCCTTAGTGTTGGCTACACGAACAGTTGTCGTCTGCTTGGTCTCAAACTCAAGGGTCTTTACAAACTTGGAGCGCAATGCAAAATATAATTTCGTTTTATTTAATTTGACAAATTTTGGTATTTTATATAATCAACAAACAATGTCAACATTTACGAAACCAGCATTGATGCGTCACTTTACTGGTTCGTTTCAGGACAAGCTAGATCACTTTGTGGACGAGTATCAACGTAATTGCAATTTGGATGACATCAAACAATTTATGCAAACAAACGTGAGTGAAAATGTAGAAAATGACATTCTTCTGCGCCTGTCCCAGTCTGCCATCAATCGATGGAATTCGGTAAATGAAAATTCCAGTAATGTAATAGACATTCTTTTTGGTGAGTTTGAAAAGTTCTCGAATGCACCTAAAAGTACATTCATTGATAAGCTGATTAGAATGCTCGAACCAATTATCAAAATTTTTGTTGACCTCACTTTTGATGATCAACAAAAGGTGGCTTTGGTTTTGTCAACAGCTGCTGACAGATATGCACACTTGATCGAGAACACTAGTGTCGCTTCTAAATTGGCCGTTGTTCTGTCAAAGTATTGCAGATCGGTGTGGAAGAATGGTACTGTCAAAAACGATAATTTAGAAAATACAAAAATTGTGCCTCGATTTCGAGATGACAAACAGAAAGAGTACAATCGATTGATCGTTGAGTTAGAATGCAAAGTTTCTGCCGGTGAATACGATTCCATTTATTTCGTGACAAAACTAAAAGAAAAATTTACAAGTCTTGTTTCAAACGAAGAAGGTGGTTTGCGATTGATTCAATCGATTATTAATAATTGAAGTAACTGGAACTGTCGCAAAATATGATCAAATCGATATTGTTTTGTACTGGGTCTGGCATCGTTTGAATGACATTTCTAGCAATGTTTCACCAGAAAAATTGCTTCAACAAATTTCACCATACTTTCAGACTCGCTCAAGTCGAAGTGAAAGGAGAAACAAACAACGCAATTTATGTGCTGTTCTCACGATAATGACTAACTTATACAAAGAAAATGATAAAGTCAAGCTATTGGACAATGAAGTTATTCAATTTCTGAAAAGAATTTTAATTGAATTCGATATCAATTCGGGTCTATTGCATGCCATCATTTGTGTAAGTTCGTTTTTGTCCTGTGAAGAGAATCGTAGAAGAATTGCCGAACATGAAGATTTTATCGCAATTTTAAAAGACTTTCAAGAATACCTTGATCGGTACACTTTGGAGACATTCTACATCTGCAAATTTGATTACACTCGTTATAAAGTTGGGTTTATTGCTCGATGGTGTCTAGATGCTATTGGAGAAAAAAATTCACATGACAAACTAAGTGACATCGATTCGAAATCAACATTAGATCCAAATGATCGCACTATTGCTCTTAAATTATCGCCAGATCAACTTTGTATTCGCGGAGATGGTCGTGCACAGCGAATTCGTTCATCATATCCAGTCACTTGTGGCGTGTTTTACTATGAACTTACGCTTCTAACAAATGGATGGATAAATGCAGGATGGGTTACTAAGACGCCAAAAATTAACAAGGTTTTTCAATGTGGCAATAATGACGATCAACATTCGATCTCTTATAATGGTTATCGTAAATATATTTTCCATCAAAATCTACGACACAAATTGACAAGTCCACAGTGGCAAGCAGGTGATGTGGTTGGTTGCCTAATCGATGTGCCCAGCAAGAAGTTTGCTTTCTTTTTAAACGGAAATGCTGTCAATGGGGTAAAGAACGGGTTTACCTTTTCCAATGAACCTTATTTTGCTGCTGTTTGCGTTGAAATTTTCCAGCAGTGTTACTGCAACTTTGGTCAAGTACCCTTCAAGCACCCTCCATCAGTCACTTACCGCACCTTCCACGGTTCCATCAGCAAATACATCAACGACAAACTCTGTCCCTTCTGCAACCTTAAACCAACAGGTGCTCGCTTTGTCAATTGTGATCACTGGAAGTTGTGTCACGAATGCTTGGCTAAATTGAACAAATGCCCTACCTGTAATGAGTAATCGCAATATTTTTCATTGTTATTTTGTAACCCAAAACAATTGCACATATAAATTTTAATCTTCAGATTTTCCGTCTTTGAAAAAATTATGTTACTTCTGCTGAAATTTTATTTAATTAAAACATAACTCCAAAATTGTCTGAAAGTGTTGGTTAATAAAATATAAATAACATAATTTGTTTATTAATTTATTACTAACTTAGTCATTACTTCTTACACTTGTTTTGTTTAGTCAAACATCAGTGACAAATTTTTTTCAATGATCAAAATTATCAAAGCGAGCGCTAATTCGCTTTAGTTTATATAAACGACAAAAGCTTTTCCTTGACATATTTGGTGATGGAACCTTGAAAAAGTACAGTAAGTGATCGAAGGGGGATGGTGTTTGAAGGGTACTTGTCCAAAGTTGCAACACTGCTGGAAAAGTGTAACAAAAGCAGCTGCAATGTTAGGTTCGTTTGAAAATGTAACCAACGAACAAAAAAAGCCTATTTGATATCGAATTTAGTCAAATTTAAATGTAAAATTTAAAATGTCATAAAACCTCTTTGTTCATAAAGTTTTGCATCAAGAAATATCGCAAAATAAGAAACAAAAAAATTGTCTTTATCTACTATGTATGGGCTAACATTTTTGGGCCACAAAAAGTACTTTGGATTTGGTGTGCATCAAACAATCCGTGACATTATCTTGTTTGAATTGTTCAATTTGTACAAATGTAATATAAATTGTTCCTATTTGACAAAAGCAATAAAGAAAAAAGCAGACAATCTCACAGTTGACGTCACTTTAATTTTGATAATAAAATATAAGAATGTATAAAATAAGAAAAAGTGGAACAATTTATTCTAGGTCAGCGAGGCTAAGAAGAAAGCTTTCGAACCATTCCGACTCCCCTTACGTGGACAGCCCCACATTATTTTTAATAAAGTTGTTTTTTTTAATAAACTTGAGTTAATTTTATTCTTGATTAATTATGCAATGTGCTAAGATTAAGTCAAAAGAGTGAGAGAAAATTTTCCACAAATTGTAAAGTAAATGCAGTCATTTAGAGTTTGTAGTTTGTCATGATAAAAAGTAGTCCAATCATTGGTAAAATGTTTTTCTGTAAGATTTTACTTATCTATTAAAATTCAATAAATATTAAATTCCATTTAAAATTCTTGGTTACAATGATAAAATTGAGAAATATTGTGAATTACTCATTGCAGGTTGGACACTTGCTTAGTTTGCCTAAACATTCGTGGCAAACTTTCCAGTGATCACAATTGACAAAGCGAGCACCTGTTGGTTTGAGGTTGCAGAATGGACAGAGTTTGTCGTTGATGTATTTGCTGATAGAACCGTGGAAAGTACGGTAAGTGACTGAGGGAGGAGGATGCTTGAAGGCTACTTGACCAAAGTTAAAGTAGCACTGTTGGAAGAGTGTAACAGAAGCAGCAGCAAAGTATGGTTCATTGGATAATGCAAACCCGTTCTTTACGCCTTCGACAGCATTTTCGTTTAGATTGAAAGCAAACTTCTTGTTGGGCACATCGATTAGGCAACCAACAACATCGCCTGCTTGCCATTGAGCACTTGTCAATTTGTTCCATTGATGTTGATGATAAATATAATTTTGATAACCATCATAACAAATTGAATGTTTACCTTGCTTATCATTGCAACTAAAAACATGTTCAATTTTAGTTTCCTTAGTATCCCATCCAACAAATATCCTTCCACTAGTCAAAAGAATAACTTCATAGTAAAACACACCACAAGTGACTGGATATGATGAACGAATTCGTCCTGGATAACCACCTGAACGAATACAAAGTTGATCGGGTGACAATTTCACTCCATTGGTGCAGTCATTTAGGTCAAATGACGATTTCGATTCAATCTCACTCAGTTTTCCAAATGAATTGATTTCTCCAATGGCATCGAGACACCATCGAGCAACGAATCCAACTTTATAACGAGCATAATCAAATTTACAGATGTAGAATGTTTCCAAAGTGTACCGATCTAGGTAGCATTGAAAGTCTTTCATTAATGCCAGAAAATCTTTATTTTCGGCAATTTGTTTCAAAATCTCTTTACATGACAAAAAGGCACTTACACAAGAAATTGCATAGACAAGACCCGAATTGTGATCGAATTCAATGAAAATTCGTTTCAGAAATTGAATGACTTCATTGTTCAATAACTTGACTTGGTTACTTGCATTATATTTGTTTGCCATCAAAGTAAGTACAGCACATAAATTGCGTTGTTTGTTTTGAATGTTACTATGTTTTGAGCGAGTCTGCAAGTATGGTGAAATTTGCTGCAGTAATTTTGTTGATGTAACTGTAATAGTACCAGTAATATCCAAGTAACACCAAACCCAGTACAAAGCAATGTCCATGAGATCATCTTTTGCCACAGTTCCAGCTACTTCAATTACGGATTGAATTAATCTTAGGCAACCTTCTTCGTTTGAAACAAGTTTTGAAATTTTTTTTTCTAATAATACTGCAAAATAATTACCATCGTATTTTCCTGTAGAAACTTTACATTCCAACTCAACAATCAATCGATCGTACTCTTTCTGCTTGTCATCACGATAACACGGTTCAATTCGATTGAAAGAATATTCATCGGAAGTCTTACATGCACCCAACGTTGACAAAGCCATGGTTCTTAACGAATCAATAGCACAACGAATATTAATATACTGAAATAAAAACTCAGAATATTAAATCAAATCAAAAAATATTAAAATAATCCTAAACCTACCTTAAACACAAATCAAGTTTGCTTAGATCCACATTAAACACGAACAGTGCACACATGTGTGTATTGTAATAGACACTAAGACTCTGTAACATTGAAACCAATCTCGACAGGCCTAATTTGAGACAATCTTTATTATCACCGTGATAGTGATAGTAAACATGTTTGCAAACATGCAAACAATTTGTGCCATCTACCAAACCGCCAACGGTGGCCAATTGAAATTTGGTTTACAGGTTGGTCTTATGTTTTTATTATTGAATTTACATTGTATATGAAAATCTTTACAATAAATCATATTGGTAAATTGTATTTTTTAAATTTCATTAAATCACTTCATTTGAGTTAGCTTTAGAAAGTTCTCGACAAGACTTCGTACAGTCAACACCTAACAACCAAATCAGTGTAAGATAACAAAATTAATAACTTAACCACCTTGGAGGACAACACACAAGAAGCAAACATAACCAAACAAGCCACATGCTCAATTCCAATAACTGATTAGATCACTTTGTATTAAGCTTTAAATCAAATCGCTTTGTAGCTTCGTTTGGTTTGGTTAGTTCGAATTGAGGACGTTTCTTGTAAAAAGAAATCGGCCCTAAGTCGGAAAAAGTAACATTTATTTGTTTTACTTTTTTAAAAATATGCAAAAATTTCAAATTTTTGCATATGCAATGAATGCGTTACAAAATAAATTTGTACTACTGACTGCAAGTTGGACAATTTATCAATTTAACCAAACATTCAGAACACAGCTTCCAGTGGTCACAGTTGACAAAGCGGGCACCTGTTGGTTTTATGTTACAAAAAGGACAGAGTTTGTCGTTGATGTATTTGCTGATGGAGCCGTAGAAAGTGCGGTAAGTGACTGAGGGAGGGTGCTTGAAGAGTACTTGACCAAAGTTGAAGTATCCCTGTTGCAAATGTGTATAGGCCACTGCAGTAAAGTATGGCTGGGTAGAAAAGAACAGACTGTTGAATCGATACTCGACAAGTTGGCCGTTTAGATAGAATTGAAACTTTTTGTTGGGAATGTCAATCAGGCAACCCACAACGTCACCGGCTTTCCAGCTTTTATCAACATTGCTTCTTTGTCTATTATGTGTAAATTGTTCATGGAAGCAATTTAAAATAATCGCATATTTATTGTCGTGAAAAGACTTGTCAATATTGCTTTTAGTAGTCCAGCCAAGCGAAATATCTCCACCAGTTAGAAGAATTGTCTCATAATAGAAAACACCACAAGTCACGGGGTATGAGGCACGAATTCGTTCAAGTTTGAAGCCATTTCCAACAGACAATCGATCAGGAGATAGTTTCACGTCATCAGAGCAATCATCTGGATTGAGAGAGGACTTTGCTTCAATATCACTTAGTTTGATCGCTTTAAAGTCGCCTTTTCCGCTTGTCTCAAGACACCATCGAGCTAGGAAACCAATTTGATAGCGAACGTAATCAAATTTTGAAATGTAAAAAGTTTCCAGTGTGAACAGATCGACATAATCTTGCAAGTCTTTTAAAGTTGACACCAAATTTGGCTCGAATGAAACTCGATTTCGATTGGCCAACAAAAATGTACTCAAGCAGCTTATTGCGTGCAACACTACAGACTTGCTATCTTTTTCAATCAACAACTTTAGCATTGAGATGACTTCTTTGGTTAGCAACTTCACTATCCCATCCGCATCAAATCGATTTGTCATCAAATTTAGAACAATACAAACATTACGTTGCTTGATTGTGATTGTTTGATCATTTGTATTATTAGTAAATCCATAACGAACATAAGGGCCAACCAATTCCAATAACTTGGCCACAGAAAGACTGATGTTAATTGTTCTAAGATTAAACCAAATCCAGTACACAGCTGTCACAAGTTTATCATCGCTCAAAACTGTTCCAGTCAGTTCAATTATGGACTGCAGTAGCCGGCACCAGCCTTCCTCGTTTGTGACAAGTTTTGAAAGTTGTTTGTTTAATTTGTCCAAAAAATACTCTTCATTGTATTTGCCAGTGGAAACTTGACATTCCAACTCAATCAACATTCGATTATATTCTTTCTGCTTTTCATCACGGAATTTGGGTTCAATTCGAGCCGGATTTTCCGTGTTTGTCATGTTAAACAGTCTATGGTTAACACAGAGTGAAATTAAAACTTGGAGAACAAAAACATAAACAAATGTAGAACACATTAAATTGCATATGCAATACAAAAAGTGTCTTCAAATCAGTATACACAATCCTTATCAACGCTAGCAAATGAGATTAGCAAAATACAAGTAGAAAATACCGAGGCAACAAAATACCGAGATAACGAGATTTATTTATTGATATTTATCGAATTCCTCATTTACGCGTATTAGGACATAAAGATGATTTTAATTTTAATTTTAATTAATTTTACAGTTTCAAATATCATAGTCGACATAATAGTAAGTTGTTTAATTAAAACTTGAAGAAAACAAAATTGCAGGATTTTAAGTTTGACGAAATGCGACTTTGTCAATAATCATATACCAATGAGTAGAATTTAAAAACATCCCTATTAAAAAAAATATCGCAGTCTTCAACAAGGCTCATAAAACTTTTATGCCCATAAAATTATGTATCCAAAAAATATCGCCAAACAAGAAACAATATTGCCTTTATGCACATATACGATGTATGGGTTAACATTTTTGGCAAGCAAACAGGACTTTGGATTAAGTGTGCATAAAACAGCCAGTGACATTATCTTGTTTGCATTGTTAAATATGTACCAATAAATTGTTCATATTTGTCAAAAGCAATAAAAACAGTCAATTTCGCAGTTCAAGTTACATTAATTTCCATAATAAAAATCAGAGTTACATGCGCTAAAAAATTTGGGTTATTTTTTAATTTTATTTACTAAATATTTTAATTTATAGAACAACAAAACGGCATTACAAATTGTAATTTAAATATAATCTTAGAAGAATATCGGGGTTAACAGTAATAACTGGATTGATTCACAAATGTCAAATTACTGATTACAGGTTGGACACTTTTTTAATTTGACCAAACATTCGGAACACAGCTTCCAGTGGTCACAGTTGACAAAGCGAGCACCTGTTGGTTTTATGTTGCAAAAAAGGGCAGAGTTTGTCGTTGATGTATTTGCTGATGGAGCCTTGGAAGGTGCGGTAAGTGACTGAGGGAGGGTGCTTGAAGGGAACTTGACCAAAGTTGAAGTATCCCTGTTGCAAATGTGTATAGGCCACTGCAGCAAAGTATGGCTCGGTAGAGAAGAACAAAGGGCTGAATCGATACTCAACAAGTTGGCCGTTTAGATAGAATTGGAACTTCTTGTTGGGAATGTCAATCAGGCAGCCCACAACGTCACCTGCTTGCCAGCTTTTATCAACATTGCTTCTTTGTCTATTATGAGTAAATTGTTCATGGAAACAACATAAAAGAATCGTATATTTATTGTCGTGAAACGACTTGTTGATATTACTTTTAGTCGTCCAGCCAAGCGAAATATCTCCACCAGTTAGAAGAATTGCTTCATAATAGAAAACACCACAAGTCACGGGGTATGAGGCACGAATTCGTTCAAGTTTGAAGCTATTTCCGACAGACAATCGATCAGAAGATAGTTTCACATCAGCGGAGCAATCATCTGGATTGAGCGAAGACTTTGCTTCAATTTCATTTAATTTGGTCATAAAATCGCCTTTACCGATTTTTTTCAAGACACCATCGAGCAACGAATCCAATTTGGTAGCGAACATAATCAAATTTTGAAATGTAAAAAGTTTCCAGTGTGAACAAATCGACATAATCTTGCAAGTCGGTTAAAGTTGTCACCAAATTTGGCTCGATTAAAGCTCGATTGGTTCTAAGCAACAAAAATGTACTCAAACAACTGATTGCATGCAACACCACATAATTTCGATTTTCTTTTTCAATCAACAACTTTAGCATTGAGATGACTTCTTTGGTTAGCAACTTCACTTTGTCATCCGCATCAAATCGATTTGCCATCAAATTTAGAACAATACAAACATTACGTTGCTTGATTTTGATTGTTTGATCATTTGTATTATTAGTCAATCCATAACGAACATAAGGAGCAATCAATTCCAGTAACTTAGCCGCTGAAAGACTGATGTTAATTGTTTTAAGATTAAACCAAATCCAGTACACCACTGTCCCAAGTTTATCATCGCTCAAAACTGTTCCAGTCAGTTCAATGATGGACTGCAGTAGCCGGCACCAGCCTTCTTCGTTTGTGACAAGTTTTGAAATTTGTTTGCTCAATTTGATCAAAAAGTACTCTTCATTGTATTTGCCAGTGGAAACTTGACATTCCAACTCAATCAACATTCGATTGTATTCTTTTTGCTTTTCATCACGAAATTGAGGTTCAATTCGTGTTGAATTGGATTTTCCGTGTTAGTCATGTTAAACAGTTTGACGACAACAGCGTAATTAAAGTTTGGAGAACAAAAATGTACAAATAAATGTATGACATTAAATTGCATATGCACACAAAAGTTGTTTCAAATCAGTATGCACAATCCTCAAGTTATCAACGTTAGCAAATGAGATTAGCAAATACCGAGAACTGATTAGAACTCATTTAGTGGCAGTCTAAATTGTACACAACAAGTTTTGTTGATTGAAAAATGAGAATACATGCTAAGTCAATAAGTCTGTCTGGCAAATAAAGAGAAAATTCAAATTTTAAATGCAATTTGCCTTACAAATTTGAAATATAACTCAAAATTTGGCTGAATGTTTGAGTTATAATATAAATGACACAATTAATTTATCAATCGATTACTTCTTACAAGTTGGACATTTGTTCAGTTTAGTGAAACATTCATGACAAACCTTCCAATGATCACAATTTGTAAAGCGAGTACTAATTCGCTTTTGGTTACAGAAAGGACAAAGCTTATCTCTGACATATTTGGTAATTGAGTCATGGAAAGTGCGGTAAGCGATCGAAGGGGGAGGATGCTTGAAAGGTACTTGACCAAAGTTAAAGTAGCACTGCTGAAAAGATGTTACAAGAGCAGCTGCAAAATGAGGTTCATTCGAAAATTTGAAATTCAATTGGTATTTGATCGGTTGACCGTTCAAATAGAAAGAAAACATTTTGTTTGGAACATCAATCAACGCACCGACAACATCACCTGCTTGCCATGTATGGTTATCAGTATTACATTTACGGTCTTGATGATAAACACCATTCGAGTATCCATTAAAACCAGTCGCCTGATCAGTACTTTGAAACATACTTTCAATGTCAGGTTTAATCGTCCAACCAAACACCAGTTGACAACTTGTGAGCAAAATCACTTCGTAATAGAATACACCACAAGTTACTGGATAGTGCGCTCGAATTCGTTGATTGTCCTGTTCACTACGAACCGATAGTTGATCCGGTGAAAGTCGTATTCCAGAAGTGCAAGCATTTGGACATAAAGATGATTTCAAATCAATTTCATTTAGTACAACAGATTTAGAATCAGCAATTAGTTTAGTTTTAAAACTGTTGCTTTTCCCGATTGTCTCAAGACACCACTGCGCAAGAAATCCAATTTGATATCGAGTGTAATCAAATTTAGAAATGTAAATCGTCTGCAACGTGTACAGTTCGAGATATTCTTGATAATGCTTTAAGGCTATAATAATGTCCGCTTCTTTTGATATTTTCTCTTTTATTTCTTTGTTTGGCAAAAATTCACTCAAACAACTGAGCGCGTACAAAACACTTGACTCGTGGCCATTTTCATGTAGAATTTTGCTTAGAAATGAAACAGTTTCACTCGTCATTAGCTCAGCCTTGTCAACACTGACTCTGTTTGAGACAATGTTTAGTACAATGCAAACATTGCGTTGTTTTGCTGAGATTTCGAAACAATTAACAGAAATTTTGACATACGGATTGAGAAGTTCAAGAAATTGGTCCAAAGTAGTGTTCGGTCTAAATATACCAACTAAAGTCGAAACCCAAAATGCAAAAACATCAATTTTGTCATCTTTAACCACAATTCCAGCCACTTCAATGAACGCTTGAATCAGCCTCAAGAATTGTTCTTCATTCGAATCAAATTTATTTATTTTGTTTTGGTGTTCAGTTTCAAAATAATTGCGATCATATGTTCCTGTCGAAACTTTACATCCCAATTCGACGACCAAGTGATTGTAATCTTTCTGTTTTTCATCTCGATAATGTAGCACGACTCTCGGTGTTTCAAAATTTTTGTCTTTCGAAACAGTTTTACTATTCTTCAAAACCGATCTACAATATTTCGACAAAACAATAGACAACTTAGAGGCGATCGTAGTCTTCTCAATCGAGTATGCATATCTGTCAGCAGCAGTGCACAAAACCATAGCCATCTTTTGTTGGTCCTCGAAAGTAAAATCCACAAAATTTTTGATAATCGGATCAAGTAATCGCAATAATTTATCAATCAGTGCACCTTCAGGTGCTTTCGAGAACTTTTCAAAAGCATCAAATAGATTGTCAATTGCATTGTTGGAATTTTCGCTTACAGAAGTCCATCGATTGATGATTGACTGAGACAGACGCAGTAGAATATCATTTTCGACAGCTTCACGGTTTTTTATAAGCATGAATTGTTTGATGTTGTCCAAATTGTTGTTGTGTTGCTGATACTCGTCCACGAATAGATCCAACTTCTCTTGAAATGATCCGGAAAATTGATGAAGCAATGCTCGTTTAGTGATCGACATAATCAAAAGTTGGCTGAAAAAGAATTTGAACAAAACAAGATTACAGGATTTTAAGTTTGACGAAATGTGACTTTGTCAACAATCCTGTACCAATGAGAAGAATTTTACAACATTCACATTAAAAAATTATTACCAAGTCATCATCAAAGCTCATAAAAGCCTCTATGTTCATAAAGTTAAGCATCAATAAATATCACCAGATAAGCAACATTGTCACCTTTATGTATTAACAATTAAAATTTTTGGCACACAAACAGGACTTTGGATTTGGTGTGCATCAAACAATCAGTGACATTATCTTGTTTGCATTGTTCAATCTGTACAAACACAATATAAATTGTTCCTATTTGACAAAAGCAATAAAGGTCTTGCAGACAATTTCACTCTTGACGTTACTTTAATTTTGATAATAAAATAATAAAAATCAAAGTTTCAATGTACGTACGCAAAAAATTGGGTATTTTTAAATTTTATTTGCTACTTATTTTAATTTTAAAACAATGAAATTCCATTACAAATTGTAATTTACAATATAATCTTAAAAAGAATATCGAGATTAACAGAAATGACTGGATTAGCTCAGAATTGTCAAATTACTCATTACAGGTAGGACACTTTTCCAATTTGACAAAACATTCGGAACACAGCTTCCAATGGTCACAGTTGACAAAGCGAGCACCTGTTGGTTTTTGATTGCAGACGAGACAGAGCTTTTCGTTGATGGATTTGATGATGGAGCCGTGGAAAGTGCGGTAAGTGACTGAAGGGGGAGGGTATTTGAAGGGTACTTGACCAAAGTTACAGTAACAATGCTGGAAAGTTGATACACCGATGATACCAAAATAGGGATCGGTTGAAAATGGGACACTCAATGGACTGTTCACAAGTTCGCCGTTTAAATAAAACGCGAATTTCTTATTGGGAATATCGATCATGCAGCCAATTACATCACCGGTTTGAGAAGTTTTCTCAGTTGTATCAAAAGTTTGTTCTCGATAAATGCGATTTACATAGCCATTAAAAAGAATCGAATAATTTTCTAATGGATCATTAATGTCGCTTTGTTTAGTAGTCCAACTAATTGAAAAAGATCCACTTGTAAGAAGAATTACTTCATAATAAAACACTCCACAAGTGATGGGATAATCTGCTCGAATTCGGTCTAATATTCTCATCGAGATAAAGTGGTTCGAGATAATTTTTCCATTTTGTCTTGAAGGTCCAACATTGTTTCAAAATTTTAGCTCGAGAGGCTCATTCACATTAAACTGTATTTAATAACATTTAGTCGCCACAAATGAAAATACATTAACGCAAATGTGGTCGACCGTTAGTAAGGGAACTCTATTTATCTGTCAAAACCTATCAACCTAATCAAAGTACGAGATAACAAAAAAACTTAAGACACAATCAAACGGATGATAGCAGTAAGTAAAATCATATGACAAATGATTAGATAGATAGTGTTGAACTTGATGTCTTGATTTGAAACATACTTATGTTTAGATGTAAAAGTTTCAACAATAAAGCGAAAACGGAAATACAAGGTACATTTACCATTGAGAATGTAGAGTTCAAGTTTGTATAAATTATTTGAATGCAAATAACAAACTAAAAATTCCTGAATTTAAAATTCAAAATAAAAATCAAACTCAGGTATACGAAATAATAATATTATTTATGAGAGAACATTTCTGTTTGCACAAGTCAAACTTTAAACTTGTTTGTTTGTCAACTGTACACAACAAATATAAATTCTAAATTGCAAATCAGTTCTGCAAAAACTCTTTTTGCTGCTGTTGACACAAACAAACAAATGAATACAGAATATTCTGTTTGAATTTAAACTAGAAGACAGTGAACACAAAAATTCTACGTATTACGAACAAAAGTAAAAGTAAAATCAAAATTCAAACATTACAAATTGCAAATGCAATTTACGCTTTTGTGAAACGAAAGAGAAGAAAATGCAAATATCTAGAAATCACAACAGCAAAAAAACTTAATTTGAATTAAACAACAACAAAACAAATGCAAACACAAACAACAAGAGAGACAAAGTTGCAAAATTCAGAGTCGCAAATGTCAAATTCCGGGGATTCACAAACTATTGCAACATTATTCTACTACTTTTTATTATTTATCGCAAAAAAATACAGAATGTTCTAAAATCCCCCAAAAATTCTCAATAAAATTTAAACAAAAATAAATAAATCCAATAAATCAAAACATCCTGTACCAAATGCCAATATTTTTCAACTTTAAAAAAATCCTACTTTAGTCGAAACATTTGGTGACCAAAAGAGAAGAAAAAAAGTCAAACTAGCTCGAACATCTGTTTCCAAATATAAAATTTTTCCTATGCCATTTTTCGAATTCTGCTTGATCGCCGGAACAGAAAAAAACAAATAAACTTTACAATTTTCAAATATAATAATAAAATTCCGCGAATTTTTAGGTCAAGCACAAAATTTATCATCAAAAATGAAATTTATAAATATATAAAAAAAATAATTCTACCTAAATTCACCCGAAAATTTACACGAATCCCGAATGACTCGATTAACACAATTGAATATTTTCCCTTCTCTCCTTCTCTTTCACTTTCACTAATCGCATTCTCAATTATTCATTACCGAATTATATACCGAGAATTGCAATCTAATTCTTGCTCATTCACATGAATTGCATTCAATAGCGAGAGAAATTATTTCTGACCGTGCACACATACACACCACTTCACTGCATTGCACTGACTGAATTGAGAGAGTGGACAATCTCTTGGATCAATTGCAAACCTAAACCTATAGACCAAAATCAAATTTAAACCAAATGCACGATATATTCCGAGTGAAGTGATTAGTCCGGTAGTGCAGATTCAATCAAGCTTGAATTAAATTACAATTAGGCGACAAGCCAAGTGGACAGACAGGCAGACGGACCCACTCACTCAACCCTCACCCTCTCTCTTGATTATTTTTATTTGTGTCTCTCTCACTGTAATATACCAATTGGACCTGCAATTGCACCAATTGCCAAATACTAATCAACTTTCCTCAACTCTCCCTCCAAACCTCTAAATCTGTTGGACAAATACAAAAAGTTTCCCATTTTCAATTTTGCTATTAACATCAAATGAAAGACTACTATTTGAACAGAAACTTTTGTATTTACCTACAAAAAAAGAGAAAACGACGAAAACCGGCGACAATTTGGCACAAAAGTAAACACAAAAGACTTTGTGTGTGTGTGCAAATAAAACGAAAGTCCAATTCAATCAAAGTGAGATGGACATTTTCATTAAATTAAAGACGCAAATTAATTTGTCCAAAGAAGATAAATTCAGTGTGTGGTTCTCAACCTTAAATCCCCTGGATAGAAATCCATCTGCTAGATTAATTGTTTCTGAGATGAATTACCAATTAATTAATTTAATTAATTGTGAGTAATAACATGAGTAAGGCGGAATAACAAAATTCGAGAGTAGTAAATGGACAAATTGACTAATTTGAGATTTAATTTCAATTTGGTCATGTGATGGTTAAGCCTACTCAGATCAACTCGAGTGAATTAGCTTTAATTTAAATTCACAATTGTCAATTCTAAATTGATTACAACCGACAGGAAATAAATCTTTAGAAAATACAAAGAAAAAGTGAATTTTCCCAAAACCAAAACCAAAATCAAAAGACAATCAATCAAGTACAACAAAAAATCGCTAATTTTCTCCATAATAATTCAATTTGTATTCTATTACTTGTAAACAATTGTAATGTATCGAACTATACCTCAACGATATGTATGCGCATTTTCTAGCTCACATTTAGCATTAATTTGCTTAAGAGGTCAATAAAATACCATTTCCAAAAAGTACAACAAAAAAGAAAAAAACAATCTTTTTGGATCATCAATTTTAATATACGAAAAATTTAATAAAATCATCATTTTCATAGGTAAAATTGCTATTTTACCATAGTGATTGATCGATGATGATCGAAATCAGTGATCCAATTCTGAACTACTATTTCTACTCAAATGAATCTTCCAATAGATTTGAGTTTCAAAATTTGAGACGTAAAATTAAATTCCTTGAAAGATATTAAATTTTTAGCATTATTTTATTTTTCGAAATGGATTTTTAAATAATAAAAATTTAATATCAAAAACCAATTTGAAATATCAAAATATGGAATAGAGTGTGACGTGTAAAATTGACATTGATGCTAATTATTGTTTTAATTTAGTAAAATTTTGTTTTTGATATTCGAAAATAATTTCGATTAATATTTTGATTTAACTTTTAAATTTTATTTTTAAAACTCCAAAGCTCATCACGTTAAGTCAGACAAATTAATCAATTTTATTTTCATTCTCCAACCCAAAATTAATTCACTCCCAAATTCTAAGAATTCTTATTAAGAAAGAAAGAGATAAAATGATGAATTCTTAATCAAACTCATGATTAAATTAAGAGTCAAGAATTTCTATCTATTCAGGCAAATTCATCAAAATTCCCTATTCAAGAATTAATTTGATTTATTTATTATTATTATCATTATATAAACTAATACAAATTCTTCTCATCAAAATAAACTTTACTCTTAAAAGTTAAGTTCTTAAATAATTTAGTTTAGGAATAAGAAAAAATAAAAATGTTATTTAAGAATTTAAATTAAGAATTTTTACTGTGTTTAGATAGTTTAATAATAATAATAATCAGATGACTGATGCTCTTTATGATTAAAACGAAAAAGGGTTTGAAGAAGAGCTCATTTACATACGAGAATATTTTGATCATTTTTCGATAGGAATTTATTTTTAGGATTCGCTTGATTAATCAGACGGAAACTTTGGAATTAGAATTTCAGAAAAAGCGGGTTCAAGAAATTTCGAAAATGAACAGTTCGGTTAATTTGATTCGAATTTTCTTTTGGAACTAGAAGTTTCATGATTTAAGCTCGAGTGCAGTCGAATTTTGAGTTATGATTTGTGAAAAGTTGTAGTTTGATAAGTCTTTACTCTTGTGTCTGTTCTACTCTGGTTTATGTGCTACTACTCCAGCCTTGTACAAGAGATGTCTTCTTCTTCTTCCCAACGCGAGCAGCCACAAGCGACTCTGGACCGTAGTGCCCAGCAAGAGGACCAGCACCAGGAAGACGATGTGCCAAGGTCTCCTATGGTGGATCCTGTAGAAGATCGTCAAGACCCAGCTGCCTATGCGTTCAACGACTTGCAGCAAGAGGAAGAACAAGATGGACAAGAAGTCCAGGACGATGGCAATGAGGACGACTCGAGTGCATCCGAAACGGATGATGAGGAGGAGCTGTCCACAGAAGACGATACGCCTCGATCCGACTCAGGATCCTCTTCTATCCCTCTGTTTGGTCCCAACTGTGACTGTCAAGCTGCTGCTGAGCAAGATGGAGCTGCTTCGAACCAGCAAGAGGAGAAGGAGAAGGTGGTCGAACAAGTGTTCCAGGACCGAGCTATCGAGGTTCAGGAAGAAGAGGACGAGTCATCTTATGAAGACGGAACCTCGGACGACTCTTCACCGGTGGATTCTACTCAGGATGGCTCTGTTCTAGCTGTTGATGATCCGTCGTCCTACCTGCAAGAAGAGGTGATCCAGGATCCGACTACCCAAGAAGAGCTACCCGTAGAGGACGTAACCAAGGTCGCTGCCGACTCAAGCCGAACTATCTTGATGACCGAAAAGACTCTCGAGCCACCGACCTTTGAGTCACCAAGCGAAGAGGAAGAGTACCTCTCACCCGAGCCTGAGACTGTTGCACCGCCGGTTGCCGTCCTCCCACCCCCCAAGGAGCGAGTCACCAATCTGAAGTACTGGTTCGAAGCCCGTGCCAAGGAACTCGAGCCCAAGCCTGTGCCACGATTCCGTACCGGAAAAGGTGGCTACAAGAGTCGTCGAGGCGCCTCTCGACTCTCGAAACGGGTTGGAGTGTTCAATCCCGAACTGCTGTCCTGGCACGAGAAGAAGCACCTGTTCGAGCGAAAGATTCGCCAAAGCAGACGCTGGTCCGAGGAGATTGACCAGGCAAAGGCGAACGCAAAGGCACGAGATGGTGGTGGACGAGGCTCCTCCAGCAAGAAATTCTAATTCACACACTCGAATTAGTCACACTCGAGTCGAGTGTTCCCTCTCAATTGCACTCGAACATTAAAAAGTTGCTTAATAAAATACTCTTACTTCTTAATACATTTACTTCTCAATAATTCCAACTTTTAATAATACTGTGAGAAAATTCCCACGATTAAATCACCCTATTTCAACATTTAGTGTAATGCGCATGCGTCATCCCTCACAATCACATCAACTAGATGATCTTTATCTTCTCTATGTGCGATAAATCTTAATGCTATCTTATTATTTAGTGAGCAAACAATCAACATCAGGTTCAAGGTTGTTTGCTTTCTATTAATAATACGAAAACTTTTACTATACGATAAAAAGAGTGAAATTGCACTTCTTTTAGAAGGAGACGAATATAACAAAAATAATGGAAAATATTTTGGCGCGTTCATTTTTGAATACTTTGTTCATAAAGTAACTCTATTTATGAATTGTCCCTCAAATACAAATTAGTATATAAATGTACAATGTACATGATAGTGTTGAGAAACTTGTTGAACAACCTTCCACAGGGCGAATGACAGGGTGACTTGCAAAAGGCATAACCAATTACTACCCAAACTTGTTTGCATTACTCGAAAGTTGTCTGTCTGTCCCGTCTTTAAACATATGCGCGTGATGATGAACTATTTTTGTATTGCTAACAACCAACCAACCAAGAACAAGTACACACAACAAGAAAAACAGAACAGAAGATAGACAACAACGATCAAGAAGAAGAGGATAAGTCGTGAATAGTGCTGACACTGAAGGTCGTTCTCGACTATCCATACAAGTACGAAGAACGAGCACACACAAACATAAACCTACAAGCCGGTTAATGTGAGTTGCTCTGCGTGTGTTGATGCCAAGTTGGAAGAAAGAATTTACACGTTCGTTTGATGATTTGAACAACCAAACCTTAATATATTTTGATTATGATTATACAAACAAATTGAAATTGATGAACTTTGTTTGCTTTGTAGAGTCTAAAGTTCAGGTGCTCGTTGTATGACTCACGTATGTCATTGCTAATCAGCCATCTCTATAGTTGAGTTCACTCTCGTCTCGCGTCAATTATCCATGGGAAATTGTGTGTGAACATTTCTATTTTTTAATGTGAATGTTTTCGAAATATTGCACGAAACAGTGACTGTCGCGTATGTGTTTTGTCTGTTTTGTCTATTTCGTCTATTTTCGCCTAAAGTTGTCTGTCTGTTAGTGTAATTACGAGCCAGCTCAATCAGCAACTCGAATCGAGTAACATCATCATTAGCATCAATTGAACACATCACCACCGAATGAAGTAGGAATAATCATCATCATCATGAAGTTGTCTTTGAAATTAACGCGAGTTTTGCTTGTTCGTATTTGTGGTTGTTGGATCGTGTCCTGCCTCAAAAGGTGTACGAGCTCAAAATGTTGCTCAGACAAATCCTACAAATCCGACTGAATTGCCGAAAGCAGTGCCAAAACCGGTACAAACAGAAGCTTCTACCAACCCAGAAGAGGAAGTGAACATTCGGATGAATGTTAGGGTGAAACCAGGAAATGCTGATGCTCAAGTGCCAAAAGAAGTGCCTAAACCAGTACCTACTGCTCAGGCCACTGAACCTAAAGTTGCTCAACCGGAAACTTTACAAAAAGTACCGGAAGTTCCCAAAACTGTTCCGGAAACTCCAGTAGTAGCTCCACAAACTCCACCTCCTTCTCCACCGCCACCAACAACAACCCCAAAACCTGAACCCACAAACTCAGTTCCAGTAACTCAAACACTTCCCTCCGGAACATCATCAACACCAGCAAAACCCGTGACAGATCCAATTGAGGCTATAGTTGCTGAGAAATTACAACCACAAGAGAATGTTCCAGAGAAAGTTGCGGAGAAAGTTGTAGAGAAAGTTCCAGAAGCTAGTCAACCGAAACCCACTCCAACAGAACCCAAAATCGCACAAGAACCTATTCAAAAACCAGTTCCCGTACAAGAACCCGTGCCTATTCAAAAACCAGCACCTGTTCAAGAACCTATCCCTATCCAAGAACCTATCCCGATCCAAGAACCTATCCCAATTCAAAAACCCGTCCCTATCCAAGAACCCACTCCAACCCCCAAACCAGTTCCTACTCCCTCACCCGCACCCATCCCTTCACCCACAACCACCCCACCACCCCCACCCTCATCCATTTCGCTCACCCAAATCCATCTCGACCTACTTCCACCCTTCACCGATCCATCAATCTCACAATTTCAATTTCGCCTAACCCTTCCACTTTTGTTCAGTGGACTGGAACTGAGTGCCACACTGCAGCAGTTGTATCAGGGCGAGATTGCCAACACCGGCACCTACGAAACAATTTACCAGATCGCTGCCTTCCGAACTCTACCCAATTTGGAAATGTTTTCCGGTACCCTGACGGTCACCTCTACTGAACCAATTCTGCTTGACTCAAACTTACTCAAGTCGAGCAGCACTTGGAAGAAGGTTCAATTTCAACTAAATCAGCAGACTACAAACTTTGTTATAGTTGGTAAAGTGGAGCGTGATGCGCCATCTAGTGAGCAGATGTTGAAGTATTTTAGTGAAATCTCATTTCAATTCGGTGAAGTGAGCGGTAATTATCAATTGAGACTTGAACGATCACTCAACGAGGAGAATCCTTGTCCCTGGTATTCACTGGATCATAAATTGGTGACCAAACCCGCGGAAGTGCTCTACTTCGACTCGTACATAGATCATATCTGTAATGATCGAGAGGATAAGGAGGACGATGTCATGAACATTGAGATCAATGTCAAATCTGCAGTTTTCCCATTGGCCAACTTTTATCTAAATCAAACTTTCAATTTTGGAACTGATGGGGACGAAGCAATGTCGGCTAATCATCCGTTGGTTGATTTTGGTATTACGGGATTTTGGAACGGTGATGCGATTTACTCGAAAACCTTGAAATTGAATCCGACCGCAATTGGTTCGAGTGTCTTCCCCTTTTTCCCATCGACGCTGAAGGCAATATTTACACGTTATCAAGTGGCTGATGAGGCAAGTCAGTCTTATACGGTGCACCTCGAGAAATCAGGATCACCATCTTTCTCGAGTGGTTCTCCGCAACAGCAACCAACCGATCGACTATCGCTCTCCTCTCTGGTGGTCAAAATCACCGGTGCCTTTATCTCCGCCACCACTGTGGTGTTGAGTGCAAACGGAGCACTGCTCAGTGGAATTTTATCACAACTCGAGTATCTAATTGAGCAAGCCTTAGTCGCAGCCCAAATCGAGTCACTCATACCACTCGATGTGTGGTACTATCAACTCACACTCGAGTTGGCCGTCTTCGTACTACTAATTCTACTGCTCTCAACACTACTTCAGGCAGTTGGACTACTCGATTCTGTGATTCGACTGGCACTGATTGTGATCTTTGTTGAGATTTGTGTAGCGACAGTTGGGGTGCAGTGCATTGCATTGGGATTTCTGTAAAAACAAAGTACATTTTTAAACATTCTATAGATTATTCTGCATTTTTCCTTTAGTAGTAAGATTCCGTATCGGTAGATGGCGCCCTATAAGCGTTGTTTAGTTTATAATTTTGTTGTGATTCTATATTCTATCTATGTATTTCATCATCCATAGTGTGAATAATATTACTAACAAATAAATTATTTTTATTTTCTTTAAATCTTCGGGATTACAAAAAATATGTTCAAGAAAAATTATGATTTTATAAAATTATCTATAGATAGTTAAATAATTCACATTCTATTTATAGGAATAACTCCTTAAATTTTCATCATAATGATTTTTAAAATGCAAATATTTTTGATCAATTTATATCACAAATAAATAAATGAGGTAGTTTTAGAAACATTTCGGACTTACAAATAGAGTTTAGTCAACCTAAACATGACCTCAAAAACATTGTGACATTTGGGGCCCATTTCATTTTAATTGGCAATGAAACAAACAAACAAATTACATTAACTTATTAATGATTAACTCAATGCCACATTAGGCTCAGCTGTACCTGTAATTATTAATAAGTAAATCCTAAACATTTGATAGCACAAAAGATAAAACCAAAAAAGGTATTAATTGTGCCAATGCCAATCAAAGTTGAACACAACACAACACTCACGTACTTCAAATATTGTCAATCAATATAGACAATCATCAAACACTGTTGTAATCACTCAATTGACTTGAAGTGAAGTGAGAGAAATTGCCCATGTTTTAATCAATCAACAATCTAATCGTCACTTTAGGTATTTTGACTTAAGATAATCGTACTAATCCAGGATATGTATCATCAAGGTGAATATATAAATTAGGCATTCTATTTAGGTTTGGTTCACTTTACTTTTTTGTTCCCTAAAAAACAGAAAATGCAACGTTCCTTGATCATCGCAGTTGTCGTGTTGGCTTACGGTATGTTTAGAATCTTTTAAAAATGTGACATAATTTGACTTTAAATTTCTAGGCTCTATGGCCATGGCCCAGAACTCCACCACCAAGGCCCCCACCATCCACAAGGACCCACAAGTCCCGGCCAAGTCGCCCAACTTCCGAACCGACTTTGACAAGGTGCTGTTTGCCTTCGTAGAGGAGCACACCTACCGAGCAGAGGAGAAGCTGTTCACCGCCCAACAGGACGCCTACGAGTACAATCTGCACAAGAGTGCACCACTCAAGGAGAAGATTCTGCTCGAAATTGACCGAGAAATCCCCATCCTGCAGGAGACTCTCGCCGAAGTGCAGAATCAACTCAAGCGAACTGACTTTTCCGATTTCGAAAAGTATTTGGTCGAAAAGTTGCACAATGACGTTGCCCTGCTGATCACTCACTTCCAACACTTGCGAGCATCCATCAAATAAACACATTTGACGTGTTGTGTTGTTCAAAGTTTGAGTTTACAAACTCAATCAATAATCAAATAAAATAAAAGTCATTCATACATTTGCCAACAAACATATAATGTTTACATCTCACTAATCATAACAAAAAAGGAGGATCTGGTTTAGGTTTAGTATTGTAAAATGTGCCAAAACATTTATGTTATAATATGAATAAAAATAAATCAAAATTATTGGGGGCATCCTTAGATGACGTAAGCATTAATACCATGGTAATAGATTTAGATTTAAAAGATAAATATAACACCAATAATTTGACGTCAATCGTATATGTTTATTTTATTAATGATTTTCAAAATATAAATGTAAATTCGTAATATAATTTATGGAAATTATAAAGTAAATATAACTTTGGTTTGTACTATTTGCCCTTATTAATTAGTTTCAATAATTGACACAAGATGGCGCCACATTTGCATAAAAATAAAATGGCGATTATCTTAATTAAAAATCAGGAACTAATATAACTAACTGACAAGACTTTGTCATTAAGGCTAATTAGTAACAAATGTTAAACTAATTTATTAGACTTGTTCATTTAGTTTTGGAGGAGACTTAACCAAACGAAGATGCGACTTCAACTTTTAATTGTGGCAATTTTTGCCATTTTTGGTAAGTTTTATTAACCCTTTGCTTCCTGTTGGGATATTTTTTGTCTTTATTTTATTTAAAATGCCCATAAATGTCTTTACAGGCAGCAAAGGGTTAATTTTTATATATTTAATTTAAATTATATTTTAAATTACAGTTTCGAACGTCCATGGACAGGCGTCCATCCACAACTTTCAAGCCGATTTCGACAAAGTCTTGTTCTTATTTGTACAGGAACACATTCGAGTAGCAGAGGAAGCGCTCTTCAATGCAAACGAGGATGTCCTTCTGTACACTCATCAGGATCCAAAAGATGCAGATTTAAAAGCAAAAATTGTGCGTGAAATTACTGAACGAATCGCTATTTTGCAGATGACTTCTCTGGAAACCACTGGTCAGTTGAAACGGGGCGATTTTAGTGATTTCGAGAAATATTTGGCTGAAAAGTTGCACTCGGATGTGATTCTGCTGGAGAAGCATTTGAAAAACCTTTTGACTAAAATTTAGTTAGATTGTAAAAATATGATCCTTATTTTTGGGTTCCGGGAAATTTTTACCAGTTCTCGGGGATTCTAATTTAGATGTTATAATTCCCCTTTTTTATTCGTAAAAAATAAAGTGACTCACTACTAATTCCAATTACATTTACGTTAATTGGGTAATCATGTACTTTACTTTACTTTTCATAATAATACCCAACTCTCAACTTTTCCACGCACTTAATTATTCAAACACTTTAGACACTTATCTTATTTTTATTTATGTTTATGATGTGAAGATTTATTTTTTGCATTCTGAGAGTTCATTCAACTTTTAAGTGGTGTGCACAGAAAAAATGCGTAAAATCGACAAAAATCGACACCGAAATTGATTAATGACTTCAGAGAATCTTTGAAAACAAATTTCGCAATATTGCTAAAAATATTTTAAATATTTATTTTTCGATTTTTTAATTTTTAAAAAACCAAAATTCCAAGAACATATTTTGTTCTGTTTATTATCATCTCAAAATGTCCAAAAATGTAGTCGAAAAAACCAAAAACAACAGCTACAATTGAGCAATCAAAATGATCAAATCAAACCAAGTCGGATTAGTCAATCAAATGGTACTGGCACATCGAAAAACAAGAAATGTCGCAAACAAACAGAAAATCTGAATCAGAACCCGGAATTATGAAGCTTCAGGTTTTGTCACTATTTCTTTAGCTAATTTGCCATCAAATGCACACATAAACTCAAATGCATTAGTAGTCTTGTGCATGCATCATTCAATCAGTGATGTGTTTAACGAGAGATTAGCCTCATACTAAACACTCAAACAGCACAATCATCATCAGTCCGTCTGTCCGCAGTCTACCCAATTTTGCCTTTTTATGTGTCAATCATCGTAGTACAAACTAAAGTACAGAACAGAGCAAACAAATATCCTCTTGAGAGTGTATAACACGAGAATTGGCCACTTTTACTGTACAGAAAGATTTAGTGTATTTTGATTTTAATTACAAGTCTATACAGTAAAATGTACAGAAAACGTGGGGATTTTTGGTTGGTTTTGGGGGGTGCGCGCTTTGGAAATCAATTATAAACAGAGTCGACGACGACAAATCCTTGATGTCCAAAATCCTATTAAAGCCCGCGCTTTTGGGGCTGGTTGGTAATCCAATTAATTGATATAGGAAATGTACATACAAACACTACTACTTCTGTGTATGTAATAAAATAGTACGTCATGTATGAACAGCCTAGATTTATTATCAGAGATTTGAACTTTTTGGGGGTTTTCATATATGACGTACTTTTTTAAAAATATACAGTTGCAGTTGTATACGTTAGCTTGTATATGTTAGCGGCAAACCAAAAAACTCGTAACTTTGCCAAATTCCGAAAATTTGTCTCGGCAATCTTCGAAGTCACAGAAAATGATTTAGTTTGCCTAGGGAGATCACAGAGTGACTAGTCATTTCTCAAAGTTTCGGAGCACTCTTCGGTAATTTAAAAAATCTTGAGTTAATTTATTGAATTAATGAATTATTTGTTTTTCGGTTTGCCGCTGACAAAACAAAATCTAATGGATTTTTGTTTCGAACTTTTATTTTGGTCACTACTCACTTTGGTTTTGACTTGTTTTGGATTTGTCTTTGAATTTGAAATCTTTTGGAATTTTTCCTTCCGTGATTGGTAGATTTTGCCAATTAACAATTTTAGGATTTAGGTCTCCATTTGTACGTAGTTTGCTTACTTTTTCTTTTTGCGTTTTCCACTGTGTTCAGATTCAACACACTGCTTAAGCTTAAATTAAATTAATCGATTCTGTATGCCATTTTGCTGTACGTATATATATATATTCTGTATGTGTCACAGTGTTTGTGTATAACCCCCGAGTTGAGTCGAGTGAAAGTGAGTGAGTGAGTGAGACAGAAGTGACAATAATTCTATCTGGTGTTAAAGCGTTAATTGAATTATTGCAAACAAGCACAATCCGACCGAACCAACACCCGAGCACTGACTCACTCTAATGGATCAACACTGAAACAAACACAGTGAGAATGGAAAAATCTGAATGTCACAAGCACAAACACACAAACACACAAATACATTTCATCTGGCCTGCAAATGATAGTCAAACAACACTAACACTAACAACATTCTGGAACATTCTACCAACAAACACTAATGGTGGGTCAATTTTGGGTCTCTGTGATAAACATTTTGTGACAAATCTGTTTTTAAAAGAAGTCAATTGACTTTTCTGAAAATTAGGCAAAATTAAGACCTTTGCAATGAAGTTGATCGACAAAGATCTCAACATTTTAGATTAAGAAATAAATATTTTTCAAAAATAACTTTAAAAATCAATTTACATATAATTTATTATTAAATTCTCAAAAATCTAGATTTTTTTTCTTTTTTTCTTAAATTTCTAATTAACAAAAAATGGAAAAATTTGCAATTAACAGCTTTTTAACAGCAATTTATGTTTCTCCTTTTTTTTGAGTCTCAAGAGACAAATAATGAATCGTTGAACGTTCACGTTTTGTCGATAAAATATTTTGATTAGGGAGTAAATTGATTATTTTTATTACGAACAAAACTGAGATTTTATAATTCAAAAGAAAAATAATTTCTTGAATCAAAACCAATTAAAGAATTATAGAATTAAACCTAAATTCAAGGAAGTATTGAAAAATTCTCTAATAAATTTATAAATTAAGAAGATTTTTCCCAGGATAATAGTTGTATTTACTTTCCCCAGGAGTTAATGTCACCCTTCTGAAAATTGAATTGCACACAAAAACCAAACAAAATACCGTTTCTCTCTCTCTCTCTCTCTCTCTCTCTCTCTCTCTCTCTCTCTCTTACTCTTCCATTTGTAGAATATTCTGTAGTGCAGATTCTTCTGTTTGTGTGTATTTAGTGATGCTCAATAGAACAATAATAAAAGTTAATCAGAAAAACAAGAAAAATTTGTTCTGTTTGCTGTTTCAGAATGTTCGTACACAGGAGAGAGTCGAGTTAAAGTGAGACTCACTAGAAAGTGCACTAGATTGAAACTAATGTGGCGCCTGGGAGGGAGGGAGGGAGAGAGGAGAGAGAGAGAGAGAGAGAGAGAGAGAGAGAGAGAGAGAGAGAGAGAGAGAGAGAGAGAGAGAATTGTGTTGGGTTTAGCTTCAGAATGTTGTAATATGTCTAAATACACACAAAATAGAATCTAACCAAACAGAATTTAAGGAACCAAATAATAAAGGAGTTAAGTCAAGTTGGCAGTAACAGTTGTTACCAAATACTCATTCGCTTGTGTAAATAAAAGACACTAATTTCTACTTCTTTTTAAAACAAACCTAAAAACATTAACAGAAACAAATTAATTCTTTTGGATATATAACAAAAACAAATGAAAGAGAGATAAAATCATCAACTTGCACTACAGAATTACTCTCAATTTGACTCGTCTTGTTAGATAGTCATAATAAAAAGTAGAGATAAAGCTAATTTGTCTCCTCTTTTTCTCTTCTCTCCTCTTCAAGAATATTCTACGTCTACTTTGGTTGGATTGTTAAGTGAAGCAAGATTCGTAATCCTCGAGGATTCTGTATTAAGAATATTCTGTTGTATTATGTAAAGAATCTGACTGATTCTTGACTCGAGACTTGTTCACTCGACTGAGTTCAAGACTGACTTGTGTTTGTGTGAGAAAGTTACATCAATTCTGTGATTTTTGGACGCAATCCCGACACATGCTCACAACTCGATACACACAACAGAATGAGAGAAGAAGAGGAGAGTGCAAGAATATTCTGTAGACTAAAGCCGAAACACACATTCTATCCACCACATGTGAGTTTGCCCGTTTGCTGTTGTTGTACATGTGCCCGCGCGTTCTCGTCAATGAGGAGAGATTTTAAATTCTCTCTCAACCAGAGAATCCACACACACACACACAGAATAATAATAATAATACAGAATCGACATGTGCAGAATCGTACAGAATCAAAAGAGGAGAGTTCTGTACACACACACACACACACACACACACACACACACACACACACACACACACACACACACACACAAGGCGACACATTACTGGGAGAAAAATATTGCATGGCGTCTGCACTCGAGTTTGTAACCGAAACCAGTCGCCAAGTTGTACTCGATTGGGCTTGGTCATACACCGCGCGCGCGTTCGATTCCGGATTCTTCAAACTTTTTCTTCAAACACAAACAGAATTTGGCGCCAAAAGTGCCGCGAAAACCGCATAATTCTCGTTGTGATTTTGTTACCATTTTACACAAACTCAACTTTCTTTTTATTACATCACACAACAACAGAATTAATAACAGTAAAAAAATAATTATTCTAAAATTACCGGCCCCATTTGATCTCTTCGTCACAGCGGGAAAGTTAAAAAGAATATTCCTCGGCTCAGCAACTTTTTAATAAGAATACACTGTGATATATTCTTTCAAGTAGTAGTGGTACACACGCCTCAACCAACAGAATCCTCTCTCTCTCTCTCTCTCTCTCTCTCTCTCTCTCTCTCTCTCTCTCTCTCTCTCTCTCTCTCTCTCTCTCTCTCTCTCTCTCTTCTCTCTCTCTCTCTCTCTCTCTCTCTCTACTACAGAATCAACCAAGAATCAAGAAGTCGTGAACTAGAATCACTAACAACCAGAATAACCAGAATAATATCGTTGCAGTTGCAAGTCGAAACGATCGTGTGAGTGAGTGAGTAAGGCGAAATTTAAAAATAAATCATTCAACAAGAGAGCGAAATCCTCACACGCCAACCTAACAGAACCAACCAACCACTACCACAACAACCAGAATATATCCTACATCAGAATCTACATACTTCAAGAATAGTACACGAACAAGAATACGTAGAATACGAAAGAAAGAGAGAAATCACCATCTGCACCGAACCACGCCAAACATAATATTGAGTAGAAGAAGAAGAAGAACAACAAGTAGAATCACAAGAATCAACAGAATCGAACCGATTCGAACCAGAATCTGTGTCTGTGTGCCATACTGTTAAATATATACAGAATATTCCTACTTGAGAATCAATCGTATAATTACAACCGGAAATCAACCAATTACAACTCAAATAATAAACAAATTTTATTGTTGTGAACTAGATTCTACTTTCTATCGATTACAGAATATTCTTGAGAATTTCACAACAACCTTTTGTTTTTATTTAATGTGTCCCTGAAAATTGTTGTGAAATTATTTTGTGTTTGCTCTATTTTTGGTGATTTTGAACTTTTGACCGAACTTTTTTTTGCTTGCTCTTTTTTTTCTCACCAAAACTTTTCAATATATTTTCTTTGCCTTAAGTGATTTTTTTGTCTTACTTCACAGAATATTATTCTGTGTGTATTCTCCAAAGTGTCTCATGTCTCATGTGTGTTTTCGTTTCATCTTTACTTTCCTCAACTTTCATCTTTCATCATCATCAACTTTTTCCTCAAATGTTTGAATTTTAAAGAATTTCTCAAGTTTTATATTTTTATATTTTTATTAGTGTTTTTGTTTGTTTTCGTGTATTAGTGCAGTGTTGACTACTATTCTAGTGTTTCTACTTTCGATTTTTCAATTCAACTTAATAATAATATAATTTAGTGTGACCGTTAATATCGATCATAAATTCAATGTGATTAAATTTAGAAGAAGAAGAATATTCTGCACGCAAGAAGAGGAGTCCAAGTCATATTCACTTCCGGGATATATAATTTATAATCTACATTAATTACTATTCAAGAGTATAAATCAAGGAATCGGGGAATATATTCTTAGGTTCGTACATATATTTATTTTTACATGCATGTTTTGAGGTTTTAAAGCAGGACGCGAAACTTCAAACATATGTGAATGACCCCTTCTCATATTAGTGTAAAAAAGTGGTCGTTGTGTTCGTACCTTTTTCTCGCGAACCCATTTACCGATTTTTGTCTATTCTAGCTTAAAATAAAGGTAAACGTATGATCTTAAAAATTAACGATCTGAAATTTTTTATTTGGAGCTAACTAAGAAAATCTATCTATAAAAGTAAATGTAAACAATGTTTTTTGCTATTCGAAGCTGTTTGAATCACTCTCATTATTTAATGTGATAAATTATAAAAAATTCAGATCGTCATTTTTCAAGATCATACATTTACCTTTAATTTGAGCTATAATAGACAAAAATCGGTCAATAGGTTCCGGAGAAAAAGGAAGATTACGAAAACCACTTTTTTGCACTAATATGTGAAGGGGTCATTCACATATGTTTGAAGTATCGCGTCCTGCCTTAAATGGTCACAAGAATATTCTTTTGGTGTACGTGAGTTTTCTGTGTGTATGTACGAAAGTGTGCAATTTGTTCCTTAAATTTAAGAATCTCACTTTCACCACATTGACACTCAACAAAGCCTCACCATCATCATCATAAGCCATCATCCAAAGAATATTCTCTTGTACCATATTATTATTATGCTTATTATAATTCACCAGAATATTCTACTTTTTATTGTGTGAGTTGTGTTCTGTAAAGTGTGAATTCCCCCTTCTTCAATTCATAACCATAGAACCATTCTTTTATTCTTTTCAATGTTCTCAACATTCTCAAATCCATCACCTCACACACACACACAAGAATATTCTTGTTTAAGTGCATTTTTCGTGCTGAAATTTAAGTAGTAGTTGTAGAATATTCTTGTTCAATTGTTGTCAATAATATTCTGTATATTGACAGCTTTATTTGCCACACTTTAACAGACAGAATATTCTGTTCAATTTTGTAAGTATTTTGCATGTTCACTGCAATTTCACTGAATTCGTCATGATCATCAAAAAAGATCCTTTAACCTAAAAGATTCATTCAACCAACTACACTTTCGAAAAAAACTTACAACCAACAGAATATTCATCTTACAACAGAATATTCTGCATTTTAAAAATATTTCCAAATTCTACGTTTAAATAAGTTATTTATGAGACACACAAACAGAATTCAACATTGGACAGACGGAATTGTAGGAATAAAAAGTGCAAAAACAGAATTCAATAGAACAGAATTGAACGAACGAAAAAACCGGAAAATAAATTCAGTGTTCGTACACACACACAGAGTTCCGTGCAGAATAAAGAATATTCTGTGCGGACAGTTCAATTCAATTTCAATTCAAACAGAATCCTTCAAAATCTCAATTCGTCGTCTTCTTTCGTTTTCTTTTCTTAAAAGCCAAAAAGCATTTGTCCATTCATTCGGATTCAGTCGTTCGGGTTGCCCATTTTGGGTTTTCGGTTTGTTGGTTTTGCCGGGGTTCGGTTTTCTGTGTTTGGTTTTGTATTATTTCTGTTTAAAAGAAGAATATTCTTTGTCTTTTTGTTTGCCTCTTTTTGTTTGCACTTTTTTTCTTCTCATCATTCTTCAAAGAATATTCTGCTCTAAATGTATCCATCAAAGAGTGCAGAAACCCAGTCCCTGTTCAATTCAAGAGAATATTCTTCTGTCAATTTGAATTTGATGACAATTTCTAGAAATAATAATATAATTCAAATAAGCATTCAAGAATTACTATTACTATTCTGTCTTCAATCATCTGTTTTGACTCAAAACAGAATATTCCACGATTTATTCTTTAATTTGTCTTGTCTTTTTGGGCGATGTTTTTTGTATTATTATTCGAATATTCTTTAAACATGAGTTTCAAGAGAGAACGAACAAACGAGAATGAGAAGAGAAAAGATAAAAAAATCAATTAGTCAATCCGTCAGGCCACTAGTGGGGTCATCCATAAAGTCATTATGGTTGAATTGAATTCAAGTTGAATCAAGTAGAAGAAGAAGAATCATCATCGAGACAGAATACAGAATTTTAATTGCAAATTCTGGATTCACAGCGAGTGAGTGAATCCTGGGTCTCCCAAGCCCACCATCAAGCCAAATCATCAGAATCATCATTATCAACAAATTTTGGAAAAGCCTCTGCCTTTGCACATTAGAATCCAACTACAACACTAAACTACTGATGTCGTGCTGTGATTCTGGTGGTGATTCTATTCGATTTTTCAGTACAGACTCACAGAATATTCTGACTTCCCTCTGTGAGTTTTTGGTTAACGGAAGACTCTAAATGTGAACCCAAAATTTCTATATTCTATATTATTCTGCATCACACATCTTGGCCACATCTTTCATTATTATTTGTCTTCACAGAATCTCACACAGAATTCAGAAAAGACTTGATTTATATAATAATTGTGAAGAGTAGTGCACACAACAGTCAAAGTCAACTCGTATAGAATAATTTCACTTTTCTTGAAAAAGAATATTCTGCAAAATAAGCGCCTAATTTTGAAACTATTTGCCTAAATGATTCTATAAATTAGGTAGATTACTCTAGATAAGGTTATCTGATGCATTTGAGGTGTAGTTCATAAAGAACGTTACCAAGATTTTTAGAAGTTTTCAAATCAAAAGTTAGTTGCGACTCTTATTTTGAGATTTTTCTCTTTCGTAATTTCTCTTTTCTTATTCGTATTTTTACTTTCTGTTTCTCCTTTTCTTCAACTTTTTTCTATTTTCACTTCTCTTCTCTCTCCTCTTTCTCTCCATTATTAATAATTCCATATACAATCAACAATCATCATTATCATTAACTCCTTTTTTTTGTCTATTTCCACGCCAAGTCTAACATGATGACATAGAGTCAGCGTCTAGTCCTAATCACACTTTTGCACTTTTATGTCCAGATTTAAACTTTTACACATTTTCACTCTCTCGTTTTAATTTTTGTTCGTCTCGTAACTTTCTTTTTCTTCCTGTTTTCCGGTTTTTTGTTGTACTTTATTCTTTTTCTTATTCCTTAAATCCTATGGAATCGTTAAGTGTAAGAGAGTGTGGGTGAGTGCATGGAGATAATTTAAGGGACAAATTTGTTGATGCTTTTAATTCAATTTAACCCAATTCTTGTTAGCTTTTAAGTAATTTTAAAATTAATTTTTGTTTATTTTTCTCTTTTAGTGTTTTACTACTCATAAATTAACTTCAACGTATTCACAAATAACGTGTCTTCGTCGCCATTTTAGTTTTAATTCTTCTCTACATCTTCAACAACTCTTCTTAAATCTTCAACTCAACTCTTTCAACGCCAAAAAACAAACAAACAAAATGGTAAGTTCATAAAATTATTATTTAAAGTAAATATAAATGAGTATTATATAATCAGATAAGAATATTCTTATGACCCAGATCTAGATAATAATTTAGAGAATTTATTATATCTTAAAGCGTTCAAAAAGTTTTTTAAAATTCTAAACAATTGAGAGAAGCAATTCATAATCATGTTGTAATATACTCGAGAAAAACTCATAAATTCATGAACCTATAAAGATGGAAAAAGAATATTCTTAACACAAAAATTCGATATTCTTTACATTCTCTCTCTCTCTCTCTCTCTCTCTCTCTCTCTCTCTCTCTCTCTCTCTCTCTCTCTCTCCCTGTGTTATGAATAATATCGTACAATATTCTCGGGGATTATAAATTACATTCTCACTTGAACTCAAATAATACAAGACTTGTGTATTACAAACAAGTTCTGCTGTTTACTGTGTTCCAGAGTATATCGAGAATTGAATGAATTCGAGAGTGTAATACATAAAAAATGTTAATATCTACTACGTTCTATATGAAAGGTCCCCGCGCACCCCGGAAAAATTAATAACTGTCAAAAGAAGTGTGTATATTATATGAACCTAAATATGGACAAAAAAAATAAAGTTGGGACTAAAAATATATTTATATGAAAATTGAATATAGTAATAGTTACAATCGATTGACATCTATATCTGTGTAACGTACTTAATGGATGGCACAATATGTACAATAGTGTGTCACAGTAGCTTCGTCGGTTTATTAAAATGTGCCTGTTCATGCTTGTACGAACAAACATGATTTCTCCAAACATGTGTTCCAATCATGTATGCACACACACAGGGCAAATACAGAATACAGAATATTCTGTTCGATCAAGCAGAATCCCGCTTTCTGGTTCTGTATGTATTAACGAGATTGAACTAAATTTGGGAATACAGAATTGACATTATATATCGAGACATCTTCTTCATCAGTTGGGATCGAAACCAATTCTGATTCTTATAATAGACACATTCATCATCATCCAATTTACTTGTTAGTATAACGTACTATTTGAAAGGTAAAACAGAAAGTTTCCAATAATGTTCTTTATTAAGATTAAGGTAAAATTTATGGAAACTTTATGAACCCGATTCTCCAAATAAAAAGATAATGATGATGATCTTTGATCTACCCACACACAGACACTGTAATCATTTCACCATTATGAGTAGTAGGGCTAATTTGTCTGACTCGAGGTGTGAAGGTTAGGTACAGAAATATCATAACATAATTTCGAGGGTCATTCGTAAATAAAGTTACACAATTCCAAAGGATTCTAAAGTAATTTCCTAAACAAAAATAGAATCCATCAATTGACAGAATCAAATCAAACTCCAAAATCCACTTTCCCACCCACTCACTCAAACACTTTCCAAAAACCGAATCCGAATATCGATACAAATCTGTCAAACAAATATAAATCACATTCAATATAATATCGATTCAAACAAATAGAATATTATTGCCAAACAAGGTAGGAATTGATTCCTCTTATACAGAATGCAACAACATCCAACAAATAAATCACAGAGTCACACGCAAAAACGAACACACACAGTTCCAAAATTGAATCCAAATGGAAAGTTTGCCTAGAAAGATAAGAAGTGCAATATATCAATAGACAAGTACACGAAAGTGTGCAAAAGTGTGCCTTGACAAAATTGATTCTCGATTCAGATTCGTGAACACATACACAAAAAAGAATCTCACGGAACCTTTCGATTTGATTATTAGAGAGAAAGAATTTTTTCATACGCATCACCTTTCGTATATCATTTCACTTATTTTTTATCTAATAAAATAATAATAATAATAATAAATATAAAAAGAATATTCTTACCTTATTGCATCTAGTGTGAAGTTGAAAATCGCGTGAGTGAACAAAAAAAATGTGCATCCGGGAGCAAAAGTTGAATTCGAATTATGGAAAATAAAAATCAAATATAAAAATCATTAGTAAATTTTTCAGGTATTTTTGATATAATATTAAATTTCCGAACCCAAATCGAACTTTACCATAAAATAAACAGAATATTCCTCACTAAAAATTCCATCAACACAGATTTAGCACAAAATCAATACATTTCCCAGAAACAATTTCCCTACGAACATTTTTTTGTGCATTAAATAAACAAAATTCTTCCCTTTCTCTCATAAATCCCAAATTGTGCTAAACTGTGCCTCTTAATCCGTGAGCAAATGTTGAAATAATGAGAAAACAAAACTCAATTCGCGATTGCTAATTTGCACAATCACTCAAATCACTCTCAAAAACTCCTTTCCAAGAAAAGAGTCTTTTCACAAAATCATAAGCAAATAATATATTTTGACATTATTATTTCTCTTGGGAAAACAAAATGCAAATTATTCCAATAATAATTATTATTATTGTTAGTAAACGAATTCCTAAAATTTCCAAATGAAATGAAATATAATATTCTCGCCATTTGATTGTCTCTTTGATTTGATATATTTTGATTGAATAATTAAATAAGACTTTTTTGGCTGATTCAAAAGTCAAAATTTTCAAAATTTTCAAACAAACCTTTTGAACAACTCAATTTTCCAATTCTCACAAAAAGCCCTCAACTTTAAAATATAGAGAATATTATTACAATAATTCAATTTAAAATTATATGCGGGAGAAAGTGCACAAAAAGAAAAGAAAAATACAAAATAAATAAATTCCCGAATCAAATCTAAATAAGGAAAAGAATATATTCTGTAAACAGAATTTAAATTTTTGATTCCGTAACCACAGATACAAAGAAAACAAACAAACAGAATATTCTATAGATAGATATCTTATCTCATCAAAATGAAATAAAAATTTAAATTAGATTGTGCCTACTTGTGAAAAAGTGAGATCTAAGTAAACATTAAATTGACGCCAAATTCAAAGTCATGAAATAAGTTTCTAGATACAGAATTTGCAGAATATTTTAGATCAATCAAATTTTCACCTAAATCCCAATTCATATGGAAACTTAATGATTATTTGCAATACATGGAATGACGACTTTTCCACTTTGCCGGTATCATATACCTTCTAAACGCGAAATTCGTCATTCCGTGGTTTGCCTAGGCAAAACTAGATAAAAATTAGATATTTGCACTTTTGCCTAAAGTGAGTATTTTCAAACGCGGAATGCCTAGTCAATCCTTAGACTGTCTAGGCAAAAGACGGAATTAGAAAATTGATCATTTTTCTCCTGATATGCCTAGGCAATCCACGGAATGACGGATTTCGCGTTGAGACGGTAACATATATTAGATACATCTTATCTCATGAAATCAATTTCATATCCAAATTGTGTGAACAGTCTTTAAAACTCTCTTCAAACTCATTTCCCGAATTATTTCCGAATATTGTCTATATAGCAATAAAACACATGAATTTTCTAATACAATTATTATATTAACCCAGACACAATAGAATGATGTGTGCCGGGGCCCACCAGCAAACCTTCAATTTGCATTGTCTCCATTGTCAGCTCATTGTTTCCTCCCCTTTCTTTTATTATCGGCGTCTCTCTCATTGTCTCTCTGTTCGTACATTTGGGTTAATTTACTTTTCATGGTCTCTCTTCTCTTTCTGTATTCTCTCTCATTGGATTCACCACGATTGACAAGTCTATCAGCCACAAAACACATTCATATACACTATAAAAGACACCTCGCCACACAATTTGATAATAAAATATTATAATATTCATTTTATAGTATATGCATGCATTGATATTATTACATATTTTTATTATATTATCAAATGAGATGCAGACAGACAGACAGACACAAAACAAACTAATCAAGTATTGAGAATTGTATCAATTTTATGACCTAACTAGGTTATTTTATTTTAATATTCCTAGGATGCACTCTCGTATCACTTTCTCCGTACTTGAGTGCATGCAGAGTGAAAATTGATATTAATTGGCTTGTTCAATAATAAATCTCTATAGATACAAGTTTGTTAGTGAATTTGGTTTGAAACTTTTTGAACAGTTCAAAATTGTTTAATTGTCGGAGCATGCAAAAATGAGCAATAAAATATATTTGAACCTTTTTTGACAACTCAAATGAAAAAGCTTTTAATGAATTTCTCGATGAATTTCTTATTGATTTTAGTCAAACTAAACTAAACAAAAGTTTAATATAACCTTTGACCCTTGCCCTTTCCTTTTGGGTAGATTCTGGCTAGATTATAAAGGACAATAGTAAAAATATCGGGAAAGGTCAAATGAGGGTGAAATAGGATTTTTCAAAGTTAAGGTCAGAGATTTTCAATTTCTTCTAAACTTTAGTATCTCCAATTATATTTTTACTCTAAATTTACTTTCAAAATTGTATCCAGAGTAGGCTGGAGAATATCCTTTGAGGGTCCACCTCACAAACACAGTTACAAAAGCAAAGAAATGTTAAAGTGGTCGCTGCTACCCCAAGCCTTCGTAACTGTATATGTGAGGTGGACCCTCATGGGGCCGTTCTCCCGCCTAATCTAGGGTAAGGCCATAAAGTTCATAAAGGTCGTAGGAATCATAAGGATCAAAACAAAACATTCAACTGAATTATGTTCATGACTCATGCTCCGACATAAATTCAAAAACCCGGAAAACCACGAGCATCATTTAATAAAAATATTTCGAAATACATTGTGTCATGTTCTTCATTGTATCGTAGTATTTTTTGGGGTCAAGCATCGTACTCCCCGACAAAGGAAAAAAAACTAATAAAAAATGTACCCTCAACAATATATTACAATCATAATACATTTCAAGTGTCTCTTCTCTTCTGCTCTAACCACAAAATATTAATAAATTTATTAATATTACTACTACGTAATACATAACTTGAAGCACTAGTAGATAGTAGTATGCTTCAAGTATGTGATGTTTTATAATGTGTTCGAATTTGCTATAGAGCGCATGCGCAAATCAAGCAAAATTGGTATTTTATTGCATTTAATAATTAAAATGTCAATCCTCACAGCCTTAAACGAGGGAGAGAGAGAGAGAGAGAGAGAGAGCGACAGTGTGAATTGCAATGAAAATATTTTATTAATAATAAAATATTTGTGTGTGTGTCACATTCGGCACAAAATGTTAGTAGTTGATAGTATTTTATTAGTATGGTAACGATCTGTGTGAAGGACCCTTCTAAATGATGCGAAAAAAGAATAAAAAAGGATAAATAAATAAAAATTAATATTTCGTACTCGGTTAATGTGCGCTTTTTGTTTGTTTGTTTGTGCTTTTCGGGTCTGGGGTAATTAATATATTTGTGCTGCTACGTTTTTTACAAGATGTCTGGGCGAAAAAATATTAATATTTTTCGGTTATTAATGTTGTTGTTGTTATTAGTATTGGTTTATAGTTTTCAATTAATATTTTTTCGGGTGTAAGTATGCGTCAGGAGAGGGGCAGAATTAATTAAAATCAATATTTATTGGTCTAATTTATTTGGTGCAACAAATATATTCAGTTTCATTAATAAATTATCAATAAATCTGTGTGTGAATTACTGAGTTTTTTACTGTAATGGGAACTTGTCTGCATTTCATTTGGAATGATTTTGGATTTGTATTTATGTAAAAGGTAGAAAGTTTCCGATACGCTTGACCTTTGCCCTTGGAGAAGGGTAAGAGAAAATCCAAGATGGAAAAGTAGGATAAGGTCAAGCAGGGTTGAGATTTACCGTGGACCAGGTTCCGTAAGGTCAAGTAGGGTCGAGATTTACCGTGGACCAGGTTCCGTAAGGTCACGTAGGGTCGAGATTTACCGTGGACCAGGTTCCGTAAGGTCAAGTAGAGTCGAGTTTTTACCATAGACCAGGTACCGTAAGGTCACGTAGAGTCGAGTTTTACCATAGACCAGGTACCGTAAGGTCACGTAGAGTCGAGTTTTACCATAGACCAGGTACCGTAAGGTCACATAGTGTCGAGTTTTACCATAGATAAGGTCCCGTAAGGTCAAGCAGGGTTGAGATTTACCGTGGACCAGGTTCCGTAAGGTCAAGTAGGGTCGAGATTTACCGTAGAGTAAGGTAAAGTAAGGTCAAACTTTTGTAATTTTTTCAAACTCAAGTATCTTGTATCTTGATTGTTCTCAAATCAAAATTTACTTTTAAATTGTCTTTAAATTCATAATCTAAATTCTAAAGTATATCTCTTGTTGAGTCATATAAGTCATAAGGGTCATAAGGGTCATAAGGGTCATAAGGGTCATATAAGTCATAAGGGTCATAAAGGTCATATTGTTCAATGTGTCAAAGTAAAAATTTAAAACCCTAGATTAACTCCAACCATAATCTATGCTATGCTAATTTATTTTGATTGATTTTGATTTGAGAAAATTAGTTAAATTGAAAGAAAAAAATACAAATTCTAAATTTGCAATTCCCTGAGAAATTTTCAAATGGCACACTTTTTATTCTCAACCAAAAAAAAAACATACAAAAATGCGACAAATAACAGAGACAATTGTCTCAATCGTCTCACTCTCTCGTGTCTCTTTCAGTCTATCCAAACACTCAAGTGGATTCGATCGAGTGTCTTCGTGCCTTAAGTGTCTCTCTCTTGTCTACAGAACCGAATAATCTTACCGACAAGACAAGACAAAACCCTCTTGTACTCGTAGTATACATGTCATCAATACCCAAAGAGAATTAAAGTGGTACACACTTTAACATATACAAACTGAGACAAAAAAGAGACTAACAAAAAAGAACGAAACACTTTAAAAAGTTAATCAAATAATGAACATCACTCTTGGTAGGTTAACAAGACACACGCGGTTTGTTCACGGAACAGAAATAAAATTAGCAAATTTTGCTGATTTTATTTCTTAATTTCTCTATACAAAAAGGACAATTTAGTACAAAGAATAATAGAACAATTATAAAATTTTCATATACAAAAAAGTAGTAGAAGAAGTAGAAGCCAAAAAAGTTTGTTCATCAGCAAAAATAATGTTTTGTTTGTTCAACGAAGACCGGAGACTAGAGTACAGGAGGAAATGTTCGAGTAATGCACATGTACAAACATATGTGTGTGGCCCTTTTCCCCTTCTTCTCGTACACTTCTTTCCTGAAAGAGACCAAATCAAAGTTGCAATTTGTGCTGAATAGAGTTAAATTCACTTTCGTTTTAGCTTCTTTTCACTTTCTCCGTCTCGCACTTCAAGATGATGATGGAATTTATTATTCTTTTATATATTTTGTTCTTACTAATAAACCGAAAAAGGAATGTTGAGTTCTGAAGGTCTGAAGTCTCAAAGAATTGAAAAACAATTTACTCAAGTTGTAGTTCAAAAATTTTGCTTAGGTTTGCAAAAATCAAAATAATAAACGAATTTAAATTAACAACAAAAATACTTTAAAATATCGAGGAAGCAATTGTTCATTTATTGATAAGAAAATAGCAATTTGATTTAAATAAGTTAAATTTAAAAAAAATCAGGAAAAATACCATTTTAAAATTGCGATTAATCAAACTGAACAATTAAAAACAAATTTTACAACAAATTGTTCATTTATCATTGACAAGAAAATGATAATTTGACTTAAATTTTTAAATTTGAAAAATTCAGAAAAATACCATTTTTAAAAATCTAAAACGACACAAAACAACGTAAAACATTTTCGATAACAAATTGCTCAAAAATTACATAACAAAAACAATTAATCAAACCATAAATTAATTAAATCAAAAGTGAATCAACTTTCAAGTAAAGTAAAAAAAAATTAAAACCCATTCAAGCGTGTAAAAAGTTCATTTATTATTTCAATTAATCAAACTAAAAAAAGTCAACACAGAACCTTTTTACAACAGAATATCCAAAAACAATTTTACGTGTAAAAGAGTTGGAAAGAACATTACACGAACAACAACATTTCCTCGATTCAATTCCTTAAATTACTAAGAGACAAATCCATCTTATCTCATTGAGAACATTTGAACATTAGTTTTATTAGTTTGCCTTTTTCTTATTTTTCCTTTGACTGTTCTCACTACTCGATCTAATGTCGATTATCTAATAAACCTATCCATCTATATATACCATCGAACATATGCTTTGCAGGGAAGCATGAACATGAAAAGGCAAAAATCATTCGATACAAGTGCAAATCGGTCTCTGTCTTGTTACTACACTACTTTGCTACTTATTCTGTCTCCAATTAATTACAATCTATTGATGACATTGTAATGATGATAGAGGGAGTTGGACCAATACTACTGGAAAGAGTTGTTGTAACAGTAAGGCAAAAGAAAAAACATTAATCGGGGCAGTAAAGAATCACTTTGTCACAGTCAAACGAGAACGAGTAGACTGTCAACCCAGAACAGAATCCCCGTTTAGGTTGAGTGGTACGAACTTTTGCCTGGCACATCCGCGAACATCAACGAACAATCGAAATGGAAATTGGGAGTAATCAAGAGAGAGGAGAGTCATGACTTTTGCTTGCTTACTATTTTTCTTCTTCTTCTTCTTCTTCTTACTGACTCGAAATGACTCAACAGACAAAAGTGACGATCGTGTTCGAGTGAGCTAAGAAAAAATAAAAAGAAATGAACGATTGCGAATGAGTTGGGAAATAGTTGTGTGAGGAGAGTGATGACTGACGGGGATGGGGAGAACGAGATGGGAAGAATGAAAAGAAAAGAGAAATGATATGCTAATAAATCAAAATAGTTTGATTGGAACTAACAAATATCAAAAGACAAACTTCATTTTGGTAAAGGAATAAATGTTTGGGTGCAAAAATATTACAGAATCTTGTTACAATTTTAAGAAACATTTTTGCAGTTTTACAGAATTTTGCGACAATTTTAATGAACTTTGCTACAATTAAACAGAATCTTGCTGCAATTATACAGAATTTGACTGCAATTTTAAGAAATCTTGTGGCAATTATACAGAATCTAGCTACAATTTTAAAGAATCTTGCTACAATTATACAGAATTTGACTGCAATTTTAAAGAATCTTGTGGCAATTTTAAAGAATCTTGTGGCAATTATACAGAGTCTATCTACAATTTTAAAGAATCTTGCTACAATTATACAGAATTTGACTGCAATTTTAAAGAATCTTGTGGCAATTTTAAAGAATCTTGTGGCAATTTATACAGAGTCTATCTACAATTTTAAAGAATCTTACTACAATTATACAGAATTTGACTGCAATTTTAAAGAATCTTGTGGCAATTTTAAAAGAATCTTGTGGCAATTATACAGAGTCTATCTACAATTTTAAAGAATCTTGCTACAATTATACAGAATTTGACTGCAATTTTAAAGAATCTTGTGGCAATTTTAAAGAATCTTGTGGCAATTATACAGAGTCTATCTACAATTTTAAAGAATCTTGCTACAATTATACAGAATTTGACTGCAATTTTAAAAGAAACTTGTGGCAATTTTAAAAAGAATCTTGTGGCAATTATACAGAGTCTATCTACAATTTTAAAGAATCTTGCTACAATTATACAGAATTTGACTGCAATTTTAAAGAATCTTGTGGCAATTTTAAAGAATCTTGTGCAATTATACAGAATATTGCTACAATTTTAAGGAACCTTGCTGCAATTATACAGAATATTACTGCAATTTTAAAGAATCTTACTGCAATTATACAGAATATTGCTACAATTTTAAAGAATTTGGTTTTTAATTTTAAGGAATCGTGCGGCAATTATACAGAACTTTGCTTTAATTATACAGAATCTTGATGAAATTTTAGGGAACCTTGCTGAAGTATTATAGAATCGTACAGGATCCAAAATCAAAAAATTACAAAATTTATGACATTTAAAAATTCTAGTATTTTAAAGTATTTCGACAGCCATTTGCATTTAAAAACTTGTCCACAACTTAAAGAAATCATACAAATGTTTTCTCAAGAACATCTAAAGAAATCTTGTTTTTCACACTCAATTTCACTTTCAAGATCATAAACACCAAAACAGAATCCTTACAACAGCAGCATCCGCACCTGCACCTTTTTCTCCCTTTTCATACTGTTAAACAAGAAATAACAATAAAATTCACACTCATACTTTTACTGTACAAAGTACTGTACACAAACCCAATTGACGATTGACGTATGTACAGAATACACTTTTGTTTTAGTGTTTGTGTGATTGTGAGTGGGAAACGTAAATTTATATTTGAGTTTCGGTCAATTCTTTCAGAATAAAAAGTAAAGCAAAGAATACCAGGAACCACTTTTATGTGTTCCAAATTGCCTGTTTGCCTTTTGTGTGTGTGGAAATAACAAGGAGAACAGAAGAGCACAAAACAGTGTTAAACAAAAACAAAACAACAACCAAACACAACAAGCGAGCACACACAAACCAAATGGCAAATTTTTAAAAATTAATAAACGACACTAAACATGAAATCGTACAACATAATATTCGTTGCTCTCTCATAGTGTTCGTGTACAGGGTGCACTTTAGTATTGAATCATAATTTTCAACCTATTCATATATAAAGTAATGGAAAAACACACAAACAAAAATCATCCTATCCAACAAATAGAATAATGCAATCAAAAAATATGACCATTTGGAACTGTATATACCAAGTACAGTACTCGAGCAAAGCCATTTATCGAATGCTCTTTTCCTCTCTGTGTTCGGACCCAATTGCAATTTGCGATTTCAGGAGGGATATTTTACGTACGTAAAAGTGCTTGTGTAAAACATACAATACAGAATGTTCCAAAAATTGTGAAAAGCTTCTTTTTCATAAACCAAAAAATCTTTTAAAAAATCACCCTATAACAAAAATCACTATACAAATGTCCATAAAACAATTCCATATGATATATCCATACTACACAGAAGCATTAAATAATATTTTCAAATTCAAATATTCAACCATGGTTTTGCCCATTAAATCCCAATTTACGAACTTGTTTTTATCATTTTTACTTTTTCTCTCGAGGGGGAGGGGAGTTATTCATAAATTCAATTACCTAATATATGAATGCGGGTGCGGGGGAGGGTACGGGCTACAGAATACGTCAATGTGTCATGGTGATTGGGCAATAGAATACGAATAGGACGAAGAGAAATTGCTTTCAACGTTTGGGCGAAAAGTGAATATATTCTGTGTAATTTGATAAAAGATTTTGGCGCCAAATTCAATTTTCAAAATTAAACTCAACGAAAATAAAAAGTAACTGATGGATCTCTTAGATAAATATTATTTTTCTTCGCGAGAATTTAATCATAATATATTTTAATAAAAATATTTAATAATAAATAAACAAACCTAAAAATACTTTATTTAAAAAAAATCCTAAAATTACAATAATATTCCAAAACTAAAATGCCAAAAACCACATTTGAACTGTCAATATTTGAAAAATAACATTTGCTCTAGCCAAAAAAACAAATAAATAAAACTTTCTTGAAATAACTTTCATTCATTGCAGATGTACTTGCAGAAAATAGATTTGATTTTAAATTTATTTTAAATAAAATAAAAATAATAAATAAACGAATAAAAAAAAGTCAATAACTCTTAATAGGATCCAAGGGACATTGGACCAATTTGATTGAGAGTAGGAAAAAGAAAAGTTGTGAAATAACTTTGAGATGAAGAAAGAGATGAGGAAATACAAAAACAAAAATTCAAATTACGCGCGCAAAATTTTAAATTTAGAAATGTGTTTTAAGATGATTAGATTCTTGTTTTTAGCGAATATTTTTAGAAAAAATATTTCTTCAACCTTTTGTCGAAAATTTACAAATTGCAAACAATAAATACATTTTCCCGTCCAAAAATACAAATCCTAAAATTAATACTAAAACTCAATAATAATACAAAAACATAAAACAAAAATTGAATTTATATATCGATAATTACCAATCAAAATACCGTAATACAAAGCGTTCCAAAAAGTTTATTAAATCTTCAATATTTATTATAAATTATTACATTTTATCGAATCATCCTATCCACCAAGTCAAGCGACAACTCTTGAGACAATTTAGCAAACTGTTTAGGTCACTTAACTCTCATGAAGAGTAACAAAAAAGAAAACGACCAAAAAGATAGAATCCTGAATGAAATGTCTCGATTCAAAGAAAGAATATTCTTCACGAAATAAACTTGAAAAGAAATATAAGCTATATGACACTACCCAGTACATAGAATCATAAATAATATGTCGACCAAAGAGAGGAGCACAGCCTGAAAGATCTTAAACTTGACTCGAATCGATTCTGTTCATAGAGAGTCGACAGTTCTAAACACGCACACCAAAACTTAACAGAATCGAAACAGAAACAGAGAACAAAGAAAAGAAAGAGACAAAACAGTTAGAAATGAAATGAAACAAATGACAAATTGCATTGATGATGCGCTCATGTGATGGTCTTTTTCAACTTATGTGTGGAAGTGTGTGCGTAGAAGACCATGTATAGGGTCATTCATAAATGTCGTTACTATTACAAGATAGTAAACTTTTGTAAAAATTTTCAATAACCCTCACCCTATACAAATTTATTTAAGAATGAAATCTTCAGTGCTCACGAGGCTTCTTCCAACAAAGTAGAATTTCTCTTTTGAAAGACAAATTGTTTTTCGGCGTCAAATGGTTTATATACGATATTAAAGAGACTTTAGATGGAGAGACAATAAGTCTAGAGGTCAATTCTCCATTAGTGGTTCAATAAATTTTCCAACAATTTAAAATACAAATCTTCATAAAAAATGTCTAAATCCTACATAAGCTCCGAGTCTTTCAACACAACAAAATTTTATATGATAACATCAAACAGTCCAAGATAAACAAATATCAAACAAGTACAAGGTAATTCAAAAAAGTTTGATTTAAAAATCATAATTTTAAAAATTAAAATAAATTTTAGACCACTCGATATTCAACTCTCTTCATAAGTCATAAAACTTTCCTGTGTGTATCTATTTTTATAACAACAATAAAATATTTAAACAATAAAAAAGTTCTCAAATATTGAAATTATTCAAATATTTAAATAAATTTCCCGCTAAAACTCGTAAAATCTTCGTAGATCTAGAAATTTTTATGTGAAATCAATTCTGTATTAATATATTAAAATTTGGTTATATTTCCGTTTTTTAAAGATTCTAATAATAAAACAGAAAGAGAACTATTTCAAGGAAAAATGAGATTAAATAGTAATAAAATTTTATTTGATCATTTTCTTCTTCAATTTGAATTTGAATCTAATCAAATTTTATCTTTATTTTAAAGTCATAATTTTGAAATTATCCAATTTATGAATGGCCCAAGAGTTTAGAAACTTATTGAACTTAGCGAGACAGTTTGAAAGTATATTGAAAGAATCCAATCCAATCAAATCAAGGCTCAACCAAGCATCAACCAACCATTTGAACAACGCATTCACAAAGTGAAAGGAAACAAACAAACAAACAAATCTGGTTTGGCTTTAAATTTCTCTCGCTCTTTCCCAATTCTACTCTACTCTGTCGTTTAATCAAGCATCGATCAGGGTGCAACTGTTTTCGTGCTACTGTGACTGATTCAAAAAGAGGGGGGATTTGGTAAGAATAGGGTGATCCAAAAAAAATTTCATTGAAAATCTACATTCACAATTTTACATTTTTTTTCTGAATCACCTTATACCAAATACACTAAATGCGTTAAATGTGCTGACAAACAGTTATAACTGTCTGTCTGTTTTACAGTCTGAACTGACTGAGAGAGTTAGTCACAGAGTGATGCAACACAACAACAAACATTCTAAAAAATTGATCCTAAACTAAACTAAAACTAAAGCGTATAACGAAACAACGAAATCAATTGTTGTTTGAATGTTGTTGTTCGTATGTGGAAAAATGTTTTCTGTTATTCTATTTTTTCAAACAGAAGGGAGGAATTCATAGAAAGATCGATTCCAAGTTCTGACTGACAGTATCCCCGGTTGCTCCTCCGAGAAAAAAAATCGCATTCACAATTGTACGAGTAATAGGCAAAAGGGAAAACAAAACAGGAAAACGGAAATAGCACACACGATACGAGAGCAAAACTGAACACATCAACTTTGACGAGTACTGCAGAGGAGAGTGCACAAGTTTGGCAATCAAACAGAGAAACTTGAGTGACTAACATTAAGAGAAGAGAATAGTAATACTACGGACAATATAAAGACAAAGACGAAGAAGAAGATGGAAACTGAAAATATGTTTGTGTTGTGCTGTGTTGATGGAAATGGAATATACAAACCATTGTATTGAGGATGATATAAGAGTGAGAGATGCAATATGGAAAAGAATGTGAGAAATAAAAAGACAAACATATGCGAAATAACAAACAGAAACCAAATGGAAAAACGGGAAAATGAGACATTAAAGGGTAAAATTAGGTGTTCAATAAGTTTTACTATTTTTACTGATTATTCGTAAATTTGTCAAAATCTTTTAATATTTTTTTATATCTCAGAGATATTAATCGGTACTAGAAAGACAAATTTAAACAACGTTACCCGTTAAAACGTAAAGTAATTTACTAAAAGTTCAAAAAATTGCTTCGCCAATTTTAAATTGCAATTATTTTTAAATTAAAAATTGTATTTTTCTGTTTTTTTCTCATTTAACAATTGTTTTTCAGATTTTAATTAATAAAGCAAAAACAAACAATTTTTAATTGGAAATTTTATTTAATGTTTGTTTTTGCTTTGCAACAAACAAGTAAACAAGTTGTTGTTTGTTTGTTATAAACTTGAATTTCGTAATTTTCTTGTTGTTTTGAAATCCTCCATTCATATTTTTAAAACAATATTTCGTAATTAAAAGATAAACTTTTTGAAACATTCTCAATTCGTCTAAAAATAAAGCTACAAACTTTCTGATAACTCGTGAGTTGGTTGAAAGTTTGTGTAAATTGTTGAGTTTTGGGTTGTGAAATACGTGAAATTGGATCTTTCACGACTTGGTTGATTGGTCCTGTGTAATGGGTGCTCTTGTGCCACCATTATTGACATATGTCCTATATGGATAGTGCATGTATACTTTGTTTGTGAATTGGACCCAAATTTAACCGACTACCAGCACACTGTCCTCTGTAACCGGTATCCAATTAGAGCACACATGACTCAGAAACTAAGAAAAGAATCGAGTAGTAACTCGAGACGAACGTTCAGGGCTGTTTCATAAGTTTTGGTAAATAAGAGCCCTAAAAATGACATTTTTAGAATATATTTTTGGTTTAAATGTTTAAACTTGAAGTAGTTCAATAAATTTTATGCATGCGGAACTTATTTAAAGTTATGGAAATTCTGCACTCTGCTGTAGAGCTCACTTTTCACTCGTTCCCCTGATTGGTTGGTTTGGTGGATTGTTTGTGTAGTTGGAATCGTTTAGAGTGGTGGCAAAGCACAAACACAAACGACAGAATGAACAGAACAAACGATAACTCAATTTATGCGTGTGTGCAATCACATTACAACCAACATACTGAGAGAAATAGACAGACTGAAAGTGGATCACATTACGTGGACTAGAGTAGAGTAGTAGTGGATTGGATTGTCTGGACAGTCTGCTCGAGTCTAAAGTGCAAAAGTTATCTAAAACGTTTCGGGTAAAATTAAACTCAAATGTCTCGGGTTAAACACAACACAAACACGACAACTCAAGACTCAAGAAGACAAATTCAAATGACATTTAAATGGATTATATTTACTTAACAACAAGATTTTTTTTGGTAAATGGGTTAAATCAATACAGTTAATGCATTTAGTAGTTCAGCGATTCCGGTTACAAGATAGACTTGAACTTACTTGTTTTGGGTTAGAGATTGACAAAGTAAAAAAGTGATAAAACAAAGTTGAAATTAGGAAACTCGACAATAATATAAATGATTCGATTATATTAGACGATAAAGGTTGCATTTTAAAAATTTAGAGTCATACACAAATAACGTTATTAAGGGATGACAAAATTCCAAAGATTTTATGTCTCTTATCAGTTAGATTACAATTTGTAGTAAAGAATTATTCAACTGATACGTTGTATGTGAATTGTTCTTCTGAGTTTAGCAACAACATGAAACATTTTTAGTTTAATGAATATTAATGAATATGAAATGAAATTGTGTGACTCTAAAATATTGAAATTCTTAAATGCAGAATTATAGTTGGTATTTCTCGACCACTTTCTTGCTCTCTTGGTTAGACGATTGAACGATTACATCCGGCACAACTTCATCAGTTCCTTGTTTTTGTTCAATCTGTTCGACTGCTTTCTTAACTTCAGTTTCATTTTCATTTTTCGATGAATCCTCTTCCATCCAACCTTCCTCAACCTCACCATCATCCTCTTCGGTGATGATACTCAGGGCAAAAGAACCTCCGTCCAGTCGGTGCAGCGATCCAAGACCGGATTCAAGCGAATTTGAATCAGCAGTTTCGGTCAGAAAGGTAGTAATGGTGACGAGACTTGCCGTAGACGAAGGCGAACCCTCACTAGTGACCTCATTGTACGATGGTGGATTATGATCAGCAGCCGTATAGGTGATACCGTAACCAGAATCAGACAGGGAACTGGTTTCGTTTTTGCCCTTTAGGTTAGACTGTTTTGGATACTAAAATTATTAGATTCAAATTTGTTACTAAAAAATCAAATCTCAAATTACCAAAGCAGCAGTGACATTTCGAAGTCGAGCCACACGGGACAGAATCTTGTAAGTCATACTCAACAGTTTGATCAGTGCAAGTAAAGCCAAAATCCAGAAGAGCATGATCAAGATAGTCTGCCAGTAAGCGACATCATTGCCAGATTTGGTTGAGGACTTCTGTTCTGGTTCTGTTTCAAAACCAAAAATGGCTATGAAATTAATCAAAAAATATTTTAATGATCAAAAGATTAAATTATATGGTTTATTAAATATACCCGGTAAGGTCTTGTTTGTGTCAAAATCCTTCAAATCGACAATTGCAATTCCGAATCTCTTCGAAGGTTGAGCTGAATTGTTGAATTGACTCATGTTTGAGCAAATATGTAAGTCACAACCAAAATGAAATCGAGAGAGGACACACAACCGATCTCGAGTTGATCAAAGAGCAAACTGAAATGAAGGCAGAACTCAAACTGTTTCTCGATTGCCAAAAGCGAAATCTGAGTCCAATCTGGTGGTTAACACCCTCAAGGGTGAGGTGAGTATCACCACAGCCACTAGAGATTCGATTAACTAGCAACTAACACGAGTTACATGAAGTGACGAATCCTCTTCATGATCAAGTGATCAATGATCCTCGAAACACTCAATGTTTTCATGATACACTACCATTGAATTGTTCGAGTGATTCATAAATGTATAGAGTGACATATACAAAATCGATGACACTTTCTTTGTAAATGGATTATTATTTACATTTACATTGGCAGTAAAACATCACCATGTAGAGAGTTAAGCCTAACACTTGTACTACATGAATCATATAATGTTTGTTTGTGTTTGTTGGTGCACTCGATTACTGATTGAGAAATCGAGAGAAAGACAAATGGCATTTCGAAATGATGAAATGACATTGTTCGAATGTTGTTGTTTGTCGGAGCGTGCGAAGCAGCGGAGACTATACCACAGCTTTTGGCTCTTCTTGTACGAATTATCCTGCCAAAACGACTGAACCGATTTGCATAAAATTTTGGGAATAGCCTTAGAATGCTGTAGAGGTGTGTCATAAATACCTGGCTTTCTCAAAAACTCAAAGATAAGATAAGACGGGTGGCGCCACCTAGTGGTGACATTTGTAACTAACAGTTATTGTTTATTGTGAGTAACATTGCATCTGTAAAAAATTATTTTGGCTCGAATCAAATCGATCTACTCGATAATCTGGTTGCGAAGAAATAGACTGTCGTTGCTGTTTTCTCACATGAGAGCGAGAGAGCATGACTACAGTACTGGTTCGCTTTGTTTACTTTTGTGGTGTCATCTATTGCTGCTGTGACCACTGATCATGCTATTTTGATATGTTTATTGTGCTTTAAATGTGTTTTCTGTTTAGCATTCATTCAAAACCATTTCTTGATACTAATGAAACGATAAGCCCATTGGATCGTACTACTGTATTCACATCATAAAAATCTTATTAGAAGTAAAAACTTGACAAATAACAAACTTCACCTATTCCGACAACAACCCATTAAAAATGTTAAAAATGAATTTTCCTATGGTGGACATGATTGGCCATAAGCTTATACTTCATTGTCAAGTTCGATGTCTACAAAAGATCTTTGCAGGAAGTAAACCTTCTTGGATTACTATGTTTTGGGCACGCTTCCACCATTCATAACACATTTCTTTTTTATTATTACGTATTGACAATTTATATGGACAATATGACTATGGCTGTACGTGTGTGTGACAGATTTGTTATTGCAGTAATTTTCATAATCGTTAGAAATTGTTCAATTCAAAAGGATCTGAAAATAACTAGAAAGAAGACCAAACCATCATACATAAAACCCGTCCAAAACAAAGAGTGTCCAAAAGGAGAAATCCCGGAAAACAAAGTTTTGCTTCACATTCAACAAAAATTCTTTAATCCAAATAGAATTCATAAATCTAGAGTAAAACTGCAGAACAAGAGAAGTTCTATGGCATTTCAGCCTTCAAAACCAATCGTAAAAGAATTCGAATTGATCACTTTTTTTGGTTTTAATCTGAAATTGATTCTGTTCTCACATTCTCAATGTAAATTGGAAATTTTAAATAATATAAACTGCATCAATCGCGCACGCTCCGACTACATCCGAATGGCATAAAATTCCATGACATTAGGATCATTATGATGTTGTTATTGTTGTATGATTTCACTTGTGTAAACAAAATTCAATAGTCAGTTCAAGTGTACTGTAATTAATAGTTTGGATTATGAATTCCTAAGAATCTTGGTCGCAACTCGTGATTTGATTCACCCGAATCCGAAATCAAATCGATTCTCGAGTAGCTCTTCAATTGGTTTGATTCTTGGACTTCAGAATAATAATTGAATATGCAAATTATAATTAACTTGTAAGGATATAAAACTAGATCCTTTCAAACTATACATTTAATGAAATTCCGTCAAATAATTATAAATAAATAAATAACAAGTGACCTCTAATTAGAAAATGTTAACAAAACTAAACTTTTTTCTGTTTGGTTTTAAATTTCAAATCATTAAGCAACATAATAATATAATATAATATTAATAACAATAAAACAAAAAAGTTTAAAAACGAAGAAAAATTCCAAGAATCTACAAAAATCATCATCATTTCCTAGAAATCATCGTATATATTCCAAACACAGCCAAATTACATACAGTTAGTCCTGCAGAAGCCACCGAGAAATTCTTGCGCTAAGTCGAGGTACAGTGGAAGGTACGGCAGATTTTGGAACAATGCGCATGCGCGTGCGGCCTTTCATCTAGCATATCTCGACATAGCGCGAGCGTTAAGTTCGAGGCAAAGTGGAAGTTAAAATGAAATTTCACAAACTTAGCGCAAATTGGACTCGATTATTCGCACACTTTAATTTAAAATTAAGTTTAGTTACGACTTCTGTGTACGGCTACAATTATAAAAAATGTAAACAAACAATTACAATTAATAATTTTGTGACAAATTGATGTTTTGAATTTAACAATAGTTTACTCAAGAGTTGTTTATTTGTACTTTCTTAAATTGAACTGTCCCAAGAAGCCGTGCCACCAACCAATCGAACCAGTGAATCTGAATTCTGGTGTCCCAAGCTGTTGCTGAAATCGGTTGAGAAGCCACTTCACTTTGGCGGTTATCAGTCGTTTATTTGTGGGAAAGCCTTTGCAGTTCTGCTCGCATAACCAGAAATAGCACTTCTCCTCTGCCAATTGAAGCACTGGTGGCCGATGACGAACGACGATCTGATTGTATTTGCGAGCAATTTTGCATTGGCGTAGTTTGTTGTCAATTACATCATTTGCGATTTCAAGTTTGGTCTTCCAATCAACTTCGCCGGAATTTTCATTTGGTATTTGTATCTCCATTGTTGTCAACATATCAGAGCAATCTCTTTTCGGAGCTTCAATCATTATCAGATGGCCAAAGTTGGCGAAACAAAAAGGAGATACGAAAAAGAGGAGAGAATATCGTTCCACGATGAGAATAACAGAGAGGAGTAATCCGAATTGGATTGGAATCGATGCCACAGTGATGATCGATATATCAAAACTATCGATAGAATCTCAGACACGCCCCTCACTTTGAGCTAAGTGCGTGTCGCGCTATGTCCAGGAATTACTGTATATGAAAGCAAATATTGTCTTTTGCCATTTGCACAAAAAGAAAAGAGAGAATCCAAATCATTTCAATTTGAAATAAAAAATTTTATTAAACTGGGTGCTTCACAAACAACGTTTCTTTACCGTTTTTATTGTAATTTTAAAAATTTTAGATTCACTCTGTATAATAACTCTCGGTTTGTTTAAAGTGTATCTCTCTTGTCTACTAAATCCAACTAATGGATCAGTCATGTGTGAGATAGTTTGTACAAATGTTGTAGCCCTGGTTGGTTATGTAATAAAAACTGAAAGAATTCAACAATTCAGAAAGTGGCGCCCTCAACGTTAAAATTCATAACTATTCTTATGTGAGGAATCCATTTGGTAATCGAAATGTTTTAAATATTTCAAGTAAATTGTTTTCTTTCAAACTAAACAAGTTTCAAATTACTTGTACTGAAAAAGATCTAAAAATAAGAAAAGTTATTTCTAAAATAAGAAATTCAATTGTTCAATTTTCTTCCATTTGCTTTGAGATCATCAAATTACATTGAACAAAACAAAACAAAAGTTGAACAATTTAAATAATTAAATTTAAAAATAAGTTGCACTTGCTTTTTTGAGTTATTTGAACAATCTAAAATTGGAATTCTTGTCTTAGGGTCACTCAAATATTGAACCTTTAAGAACCTATTTCTTCACCAATCTCCTAAAAATAGAAACAGGAAAACCCAAAAAGCGGAGTCTTCTTCCGACTCGAGTCTAGTTTGCTTAGTAATGGGAGATCCATTCTGGTACACACTCAAAATGGTATACGCACTAATTGAGACTTGAGTGCAAAAGTACTCACAGGGTGCTCTTACAAAGTTACAAATTTACATTCAATTTCAACTAAATTAGTGGATTTTGACTCACACCTTGTAAGAGCACCTCAACAAGAGAGGGGACACCTCTTACACTAACCCTCAACAGCAACCCCTAATGACTGCAAATTACTGTGAACAACAAACAAAAACAACAAATGTCCCCTAAACAAAACCAAATACAAAACAAAGGAATGAGTTTTATTGCGTGAACAGTATTAATTATTAACACTTTGGGGGTTCAGGCACTGGTAAGTGGATGGATTACCCGAAATAGGAAAAAATTGGGTGGTTCTATAAATTTCGCAATTTATAAATTTTTGATTCGAAATTATTCGAAATTATTCGAAATTATTCGAAATTTCGCGAAAAATAGAACCACCCTGTATCGCACAATTATGAATGACTAATCATGACATAACAGGCCAACACATCTAATCAACATTACAGTACAACAACACAAAAATCCACTATATCTATCGAGTTAATCTCTAATTTAGAGAACATTATATATATATAACACAATACAAAGGGCCGTTCACAAAGTCTGTACAATTTACAATTTACAATCAAAAAACGTATGAAAAATTTATTGAACTACCAAACAAGATTTGTTTTACTTTTTCAGGTACATAAAACGTAATTCATGATTACAATATAAAAAGCAGACAAAAATTAATTTCTATAATGGATAAGAGAGAATCTCTTCAATCTCGTCGCTTTTTTATATTCGAGATAATTCTTCAACTCGAGATTCTGTTCTATTCTGTGCCTCTCTCTGTTAACACCAAAAAGTGTCACACAAAATGACACTCGAATAAATTCCTGAAGGGCTTTCAGAAAGTTTCCCAACTTTAATCTAAATCTTAGTCTTCTTGATTTACGAAAACTTTCTAAAACTAATTGAACTGAACAAAGTTGTGCGACAAAGTTAGAGGAAATGAAAGATTCTCAGACTAAAGCGTGGCAAAAAAAGATTCTTTTTGATTCCCGGGATACAGAATGTCTTTACAGAATATTCTTTGTAATAGGAATAATTGAAGAATTTATTGAACCACCCAATCGTAATACATAGAATATATACAGAGAACAACATAAAGAGTGAAAGATAGATTGTGGGTTTGGGGTTGTGGTGGTTTTCCAGTCGGCGACTTGCAGAGCAATTTGTAATTTGTCTATCTCAGAGTCTCTCTTTTGGTGGACTCGATTCGATTGTTTGTTTGTTGTTGTCGCGTTGTTTCGGGTAAATACTTCCTAGGATACAGTAAATGTTCAATAAGTATCTCAATATTTTTTCATGAATTTTCTTCATGAACAAAAATCTCCGAGAATCCAGAATCTGACCAGCATCATAATCACAGTTTTCACGAACAAAACCACGAACAAACAAAAAAAGATACAAATAAAAAAGAAAACTAACAAAAAGCAAAGACAAAAACATAGTAATAGTAAATAGGAATTTTTATATATCATTTCAATTCGATTTGTCGCAGAATATTCTTCTGTACTCTGTATAGAATATTCTTTTTCTAGGGTATATGGATTTTAGGGGATTCTGTATGAAACACACAATCAGACAAGGCAATGATATCTCAATGTAATCGATAATAACGATCATCATGATGGCGGTACTGGCTCTGGATCGTTCCTGAAATGACTCTTTTCGTTTTGTGTTTGGTGTTCCAAAATACAAATTTGTATTACAAAAGTGCATTGTTTCGAACACATAAATTATGACAAACACAGACAAGCAATGGAAGAAGACTAAATGGTGTCTCATTTGGGTTCTGTGTGTGCTTGCAACATGAAAACTAAAAGTTAAACAAGTAGAAAAAAAAACATTTAATCCATTTAGATAATATAATATAGATAATAAAATTTTGATTTTGTTTGTTATTTGGAATATTCTTTGTAAACCGTGCGCATGCGTATTATAACTATATTATAGTCTACACATGCGCACTAATGTTTTGATCGCATGATTAAATCAGAAAAATCACAAAACAATTGTTTGTACAAAGTAAAGTCTCGTTTTAATTCGTGCCTGGTTTAACTCGAAAGTTTCTTTTTAATTTGTAATTCAAAGGCAATTTGTTGTCAATTTTGGTATAATTGCCTATAACTGCCTCGGTACAAAGGTGCTTTTGTGTATAATTTGAAAATTAAACTTGCTAATTGGTTAATTAGAAAGCCAAAATTTAATGTTAATTTGAAAAAGTTTAATTGTTTTTTCGTTGTTGTTGGAAAAACGTGATTCCAAAATTGACTATCGTTATAAATGAATCACCCATTTTCGCAAATTTGGATGCCTCATTTATTTTAAATTTATATTTTGAAAAACAAATGTTTTAGATTCAGATATTCGGCAATAAAACAAAAGATAAATGTCCGATTTATTAATTCGAGATTAAAATTTTCCCAAAACATTAATAAATTCAAACTTTTCAAATGTTCAAAATGTTTCTCAACATAAATCATAACATTCCCAAATCCCAAAAGACCTCAAAATATTCCTTAATGATTTACTTTTGGTCTCGTGGTTTTCCAAACCAACAATTTTCAATTACAATTCTCAAAATAAAATTATATATTTCGTCTATTGAAAAATGAGCTATGAAGTGGGGAGAAACTTTTTGAAGAATCCAGAATCATAGAAAGATAGAATAATAATTTTCTCTGAGGTTTTGTGTGCACATACGCAAACATACAAACACAAAAAAAAGTTAACGAACCAAATAAAAGAAAGTCGGTAAATTGAAATACAATTTAGAATATATACAAAAGAGAGAAAGATAAAAGAAGAAGAAGAAGAAGAAGACGAAACTGACCGGAAATTATGAGATTTGATGCAGAAATGCCAGAATCTCTGGATAATTCAAAATGTATTGAAATTAGAGTTTGACCTAGATTTTTCGCCCTAAATTAGGTGATTTAAAAAGTTTCCTTAGAGCATGATTTTTTTGGGTTGAGTAAATCAAAATTATTATGATTACTCAGCATAAAATATTACTATTGATTGAATATTTTATTTTGTTGAATATATTGCGAAATATTTTGAAATACCCCAAAATGAGAATCCCTGAAACCAAACAAAAACAAACGAAGCCTGAATAATTCAATTAAACAATCTCAATACGTTTTGTATTAGTACATTCTGGGCTCAATAATATATTATATGCGAAATTCCAAGAATATTTACAGGGATTTTATAATTTTAAAGTATAAAAAAAACTTTCCAGAAACATATTTGTTTCCAAACCAAACCAAGGCATCGAATTCAAATGATTGTTTCATATCCTACCAGAAATATCCCAAAAATGGAACGGAAGAAACCAAAAGAATTCTCTTACTTCTTGAACAAAAGTAAAGTACGGAATATTAAGTATTGAATTAACTTGGATCGTATTGAAGAAAAAGCGGAAAAATGGAAAATTTTCGAATCCATTCTTCATTCTCCTTCTTCTTCCGTATACAAGATAAAAGTGCACCATCATTTCCTTTCCTCACAAATGTACGTAAGAAATGTAATGGTCATTGTAATTTACGATTGTAATCTTGAGGTTTGGAAATGCTCAAAATTTAAGGCAAATTCAACAAGGCATAAAATAATTTAGAATTGGGGGTCATTCATAAATAACATGATAAAAATACGTGATATATGAAAAGCTCCTTTCTTTGTTTTAGCTTTCGTAAAGAAAGGACAATCTAGCTTATGAAAATCATAGAAAATACGGAAGAAAAACCCTTAAAATCAAACTTCACTGCCTCACTTTAATTTTATTAATTTAAATTAAAGATATTATTTTCCCCTTCCCAAGTAAATCTGTTCATAAATGTCATAACCATCATCATTATCATCATCATAATAGAAAGGACACAAACGACAAACAACTTCTCATAGTAATTTAGTTGGATTTAAATTGAAGAGAAAACCTCGAGAGGAGAATCAAGAAATCAATAATCATAAAGTTCCCGAACAGAACAGAAGAACTGAAGACATTTAAGCATCAATAAAATATAAATGAGATAATCATTACACACTTGACTTGAAGTTAAAGTAGTAAAGTAAAGTAAGTACAAATTGTTCGAAAAAGAGAGTAAAAATCCACCAAAACATCTCGTTTTCATCTCAATTTCAAAATTCAAGACAACATTCTATTACTTCCGAACTCAAATGATGATTGCATTCAATAATCATTGAGTTTATGAAGGACCCTCTTAACTTGGAAGTACTTTTAACTATTCGGAAATAAATAAATAAATAAGTAGAGCAAGTACTCGAATTTCTAGGTCTCAATTTCTCAATTTCTCGAGCTCGAGTCGTGTGATTGATTGTTGTGTTGATGTGTGTGCACTTGCACTCTCTCGACTCTCTGCAATTAAATTAAGTTAAATTAAATTGATTTTCCCGTGAAATGAAATTAATTTCGTTTTGTGTGTATGTCAAGTAGCGGAGAATTTTTTCACCTTAAGGACAAGAATTATAATTAAGAAGTGTGTGTGTGTGTGTGAGAATAAAAGTAAAGTAAAGTTAAAGTTAAAGTGAAGTAAGAAATCAAGTGAGGAAAAGTTTTCGTCATTTGACAAGTTGAAAGCACAAGGCAAGACACACGCCACTTGTGTGGAAATAGTCGCCGCTTTCTTTTGAAACGCCATTCATGGCTGTCATAAATTACATTTTCTCTCCGTCCTTTTTCTGTCCCCTTCAAATTGAAATTAATCTATATATCACAACTTATACACACACAATTTAATAACTTTGATTGCAGTTGGCACAAAATCGAGTGACTAGACGAGAGAGAGGGACACTGAGAGAAAATGATAATAAAATTATAATGTGATTAGAAATTGTGTGTGTGTCTCTTTACAATTATTATTCTCATACATTGAGTCTTAATTTCTTTTTTCACTCTTCTTTTTGTTGGTAGCTTTTTGGTTTGGTTGTTCAAATAGAAATACATCTTTTTCTCGATTTTGCAATCAGAATTTTGGTTTTCATTTTTTTGCGTCCAATTTCGCGCCGAATCGCATAGTTGACAATTTAATTCAAAATTAATTTTGACACATTCGCCATTAAGAGAGAAACTAAAAAATAAAAGTATTGAGTCGCTTTCTTATATTTAAGAAAGTGTTCCAAATGGAACGAACCAAACTAACAAAAACAGCAGCCAATAAAAAAAATAAGGAAAAAATAAAGAAATTATTGAATGAAGAGGAACAAAAAGTGAGCGTTCAGAGAAAATGGCGGGAAAAAAGTTTTAAATGTTTGACACTTAACTATAAGTGACAGATTTGGGACGATTCGAGTATTCGAGAGAGTTTTGAGTGTTTTGACTTTCTTCTTAGAATGTTCATAATTTTTCCTTATAAATTTTAATGTAAAAATGAATATAATTCTGCTAAGAAATATTATGAACGATTTTAGTAGATATTAGTTAAATTGATTTTCGGGTAAAACAATTTTTTTCGTATTTATTTTATTTTCTTATGAAATGATGAAACAAACATTTCATCTGATGATGATTCTCTCACTCTCTGGGTCTGGGTCAATTTGGTTGATGCAAATCGATTTTTATTAGAAAAATTGAGTTTTGGAAAATCGATTTTAGGGCTCAACATGTGTTGAGTCATGGGTTTTATTATTTATTTGATTTTGAAAATATTAATCGAATTTATTTATTTTTGTTTATTTTTTAAAACAGATTTTTATCAAAATGAATCTTATTTGAAGCTTTGGAATTCATCTGAGTTTTTATCTCTGTCCACTATTTCGACTCAACTATGAATATTCACATAAGTTGACATTCAATCAATCGAAGCGAGCAGCAGCCGAATGCAGCTTCCTCAGCGTGACCACCAACCAGGACTAGCTGAGCAGCCCGCACGAACAAAATGCTCCAAGCATCGAATGCAGCAGCACTAGCTGCGCCTGTGCCCTCGGTCCCGCCCGGGTCCCACAGGCCACCACCGCCGCCTATTTCTACTGTGCCGAGAAATTCGGTCATACTACAGCCTGGTGCCCTGCCTGGAGCGACAGGGTCGGGTCCGCCCAGACCTCCACCCCGTCACAATGGGTCACAACCACCACCACCAGGGGGTGTCATCAACGCCCCAGCCTTGTTTATACCGAATTCACCTAGTCCACTGACACCAGCGCCACCGTCGGCCAACGGTGGCGCCGCCATTCCTGCTGCAAGAACGTCTCTAGCGGGGGGCGTTACTGCCCCAAATGCAGCTGCAACTGCAACATCACCACCACCGCCAGGTGGCGCCACAACAGTAGGCGGAACGCCGGTAAACCCAAATGCCCACCTCCCACCGCCCTACAACCTTCCACCCGTAAATCAACAAGCAGCCGAACGGAAACGAGTGATCCGTAAAGTGACAAAAGCACCCGAGAAAGCGGAACGTGTCCTGTACTGCCTCACTCTCAAGAATCCCATCCGTAAAATGTGCATTGGCATAGTGGAGTGGAAATATCCTTTTCACAAATGACGTTACGTTAACAGATGACCATCATTTGATGATGATCATCATTACTTTCTTTATTCTTTTAGCACTAATTCCTAATTTTCTCTTTCCAATTCCGGAACAATTCTGGAACAATTCCAAACAACAATTCCATACAACAACAACAGCAAATAAGCTAATCGAGTCAATGAGATCGTTTCCATTTCATTTAAACATGAAACAGACTTCTCTAGCCTTTAATGTTCGTGTAATGGTCGTGTATTTGTCAAGACAGTCAGACCGTAGACTGATTAGAAAAGCTAATTGGAATATTCCACACCTAAACATCAATTAGAGACTCGACTCGATAAGTTTGCGGAATCCAGAATTTACTTTGAAATTCTTGTAATTCCAAACACCCGATTATTTTCTTCTGTGTTAATTCACTACTGCAGAATTGACAATACATAGTATACGAACAATCAAAGCCAAAACAATCAAAGCGAAAATACATAGAAATAATCATGCAAATCAAATTAAGCACCAAAACCATTGAAAATTGAATTACGAGAACAGAAAACCCAAAACCAGAAAAGAATACCAAATTAGTAGTGTTGGCGATTGAAAGCGATATTTGGGTTAAGTTTAGGCGAGCTTTTTATGGGGTGAAGGTTAGTGGTTTGCGGTTTTACGTAGGGACAGAATCACGAGTATTCTGTCTGTTTTGTTTTTGCAGTTAATTTCATTAAAGTTAATTCAATTTTGTCACAAACTACTAAAACAAAAGAATAAGAATAATAAATTGCTAAACAAATTCGGGGTTTGGGCTACATTCGTAAATGGTAACGTCATATGTGTAAGCCCCACAAAATTTGAAATTACCGATAACTAGAATAAAAAACTTTTGAATTTGAAGCTTTGTAGAATTGTACAAATATAATTCAATTTAAATGCCAGAGAATACGAATTCAACTGAAACTAGAATTTCAGGAATACATTTCTGATTACACACAAAAATTTAAATATTTAGAAAAAAGCAACAAAATCTCTGATTCCAAGGAATCGAATTTAGATATGCAAAAGTGTATACAGAATATTTTGCGAAAGTGAGAATCCCCCAACAGAAACTGACACACAATACACTCAAGAATAATCGGACAATAACAATAATAACAAAAAATAAACAGAAAAGGGAAACCAGTTAGCCAAACAGAATTTAGGATTCTGGTTTAATTCAAGCAGAATCGCAACAAAGAAGAATAAGAAAAAGAATTACGACACCGAACGAATTTACTATGCATAGAATAGAATAGAATACAACAAGAATATTCTCGTATAGATAATAATAATACTGGACAGTTGGAATAACTGTTTTGGTGAGGATAACTGTGACTTGACTTTTAAAACAAATTCTTTCGTTTCTGGTTTCTAAGATAATAAAATTTCGCGGAATTCACACAGAATTCAGACAGAATCCAGAATTCTAAGAACTAGAAAATTTATTGAAACTACCTCAAGAATTAATTTCTACCCTTGTTCGGTTTGTTGTTATGCAATGATAATAATTTCGAATTATAATATACAGAATATTAAGACTTGAAAAATTATTCTCGACCTCTAGTAAGTAAAGTATTGTTGTATATTCAGGGAAGAAATCATTCCGGAATATGAATCGCTTATCAAGTGTTTCTGTTTTACTTTTTTTGGTTACTTCTGGTTTTCGAAACAAATGTGTTCGCTCTTAACAGAAATGCACTTATAAAAATTATCCTACAGGGAATGTGTGTCCATGTCTGAATGTGTGAATTCAGGGAGTGTTGAGTTATTACCCACCACACCGGACAAGAGAGACATTATACCGAGTGCACTTATATTATACTCTCTCGATTCTATATTCTATATTCTACACTTCCCACCGGTCAGTATCACAGTAGACTCAGTAGTTGTCTGGTTCTGGTTATTACAGTGCAAGTTAGTCTCTCTCTCTCTCTCTCTCTCTCTCTCTCTCTCTCTCTCTCACTCATTTATTTGAAGCGTGAATGGTCAGAATATGCCAGAACCAGAATATTTCCAGAATCCAAAGTAGCACCCCGAAAAGAATATAAAGAACCAGAACATTCAGTGAAGCGAAAGAATCAGCATATTAAAGCAAACATGAGTGGAGAGAGAGAGCCGTTTATGGAATAGTGAAATAAAACCAGGAAGAAAAACATATACAATACTAAATCATCTAGATAGAACAAGTCTGTGGTCATTTCATTTTTGAATGGCCCATTATTGACCATAACAACAAACTTATCGAATTCAACAAATAATGATTTCATATTTAGATTGATTTGAAATCAAGATTTATTCAAGTGGAAATTAATTGAATTTATTATTATAACAATTTTTGGTGTGTTGTGAGGGAAAGTGAAAGTTAAGGGAAATTTACTGACCGACTTTAACCCAAAGCTGACTGACTGACCACTAAAGCCACAAAAATTTCCTTGAGGAAAAGTGATCAATCTTTTTGATTTGGATTTTAAGATTAAAAGGAAAAATCAAAATCAAAATTAGTTAAATTAATTAATAATTTACTTCGTTTTACATTTCGATTTAAATCTTAAATTTTGAATCTTTAAACTTTAAAATTCCAACTTAACTTAACTAACTTCTTTCCTGGAATTTCAATTCAATAAAATGGAAAGAAAAAGAAAAAGGAAACGTAAAAAAGATTTAATTAATTAAAATGTTTTTAGTTTAGTATAAATCTTAAAATAGAAATTTTGTTCGCTGCTTCTATTCTTTTTCTTTTCAACAAAACTTTAAACTTTAAATTAAGAAACTTTATTTCTTGATTGAATTGAAAGACAAATTAAAATCAAATTTGATTTGATTAGAAATATATAATATAATAAGATTAGAGTACTTCCTTTAAAGTAAGGAAGATTTTGTATGACTATTTTTAAATCCAAATTGAATCAAATCTGTACGACTTTTATGAACGGTCCTGACTTTTTCCACCTTTTTGGTTGATTATTTCCTTAACTTAACCCGTTTTTTCCTGTACGCCTTTCGATTGGCTCATCCTGACGACCATTTGTTTGAATTGTATGGCACTGGGTGTTTACACGCCTTATCCTGAGCGCGATTCCAATGAAACCAATCTTGTGCTGGTAAGTTATTAATTTACAAACATACATGGGTTAAAATAGCCTAAATTATCGTGTAAATTTCATTGAATATAAACAGAGACAGTTTAGGTTAAAATAGCTCCAAAAACTTTCCATGTAAAACAACACACCAAAATGATTCAATTTTCTTCCTTTCAATAACTTAAACCTAACCCTGAACCATAATATTTCGATTAACTCTCAATCAATCAATCATAGTCACCCCTCGAAAAAAAATCCCTGTAAAAATGTTTCCTTACCACTACTAATACTAATAAGAATATTCTATTTTTATATTCATAAATAGGAAAATATCGAATACTTTTTTATGGTTGTGTTCACGCTGGAATGTTTCATGAAGATCATCGCCTACGGTTTTGTGTCCCACCAAAGTGCCTATCTCCGTTCGGCGTGGAATTTGCTCGACTTTATCATTGTGGTCATTGGGTAAGTTTCCAAATTTGTGTTTTTGCGTGTGAGAATTGAAAAAAATCTGAATTGAATCCATCTTTTCGGATGGATCTATACTTGGATCACTGAATCCGTAAGATAAAGTTTGAACCTCGAACCAACCAAACCAAAAACAAACCAAAAAACTGTTAGTCCATGTGCAAATTGATGATGACTGATGGTGACAGTATGGCCCAATTTGGAACAGATGACAAAAAAAGTACAGAATCGGGTGACAAACCAGAAAAATTAAATATAGGAAAAATGTATATAAAGAATAAGATGAACCAGACAAGCGTCATTATATGAGTAAACATAAGGAAAAATTTTGAGAATGTCTCAGAATGTCCAGTGACGAGGAAAATTGGTGGCCAATTTTAGCTGTTACTGTTCCAATTGGAACGCTAATTAGATTACAAACAAACAAAATTCTGTCGTCCAAAAATGGATACTTCCTTGATACAAATAAAAACTTCCCACGCATTTTTTTAATAAAACAAAAATTCTAGAAAAAAATTAAAGAATTTAATAAAACAAAATTCATGTTTTATTTTATTATAAAATCATGATTTCGAGAATATATTCTTTAATAATAATAAAATAGTACAAATTCTAATCTAATTATATTCTGGTTCTAAGCAAAACCAGAATGCATCAATTTATTATTCCAACGCATAAACAGAATAAGAATATTCTGTCTCTGTTTTGTGTTTAACCAAACACAAAGAACTCGAATTTGTCATTTCAATTTATGGTCTTTGCACACACCAAACCAAATGTACTTTTTATTTTCTGGTTAGATATTATTCTAATATTCAAACAAACCAAAAACACAAAACAGAATATTCACGAGAAGAACAATCTTTTCTATAATCAATTCAAATAATAATAACCAGATGAATACACAGAATAATAACCAGAAAGTCTATTACTGAGAAAACATAAAAAGATTGTCTCGATTCGTTAGAAAGAATCAAATCTCGGTTTTTTGTGCTTCCAAATTGCCAATAAAACAATTCTCAGTAATCTTGTGGTCAAGATCTATTAGAAGGAGAAATCAGATCCGGAAACAAGGACACACGTGTCATCAATAGTACATTTAGTACGGGGGCGTTCATAGATGACGTTACTAAAAATAAAAGCTTTTAATTATTTTTTTAATTAGTCAAGTTAAATATTTGCTTTGACAAAAATTCTTGTGTTTTCCCAAAATTCCATTATAAAAATTCTTAAATGCCTTTAGGGTTTCCTAAGAAAAAATCTTCAAAATTGAAATCTATCATAGATTCATTTCATTTTCTCCCCGGAATTATAAAGAATTTTTTTGTTTGCATTCTAAGGTCAAATTCTTCTTCTTTTCCAAGAGTTGCACTTAACTTGATTTGCCTTGGAGTGGTTATATCAAATAAAAAGTCAAATAACACACACAGAATATTCTTTTTATTTTTCCCAAAGAATCGATAACACGTAAAATGTGGCACACATTTATAAACACTGAATTGAATTAAGTGTTCACAATTCTGAGAGAATTTTCCGTTTTAAATCTTTTTAAAAGTTCATGTCACGTTTCGTCGATAGAGAAGAAACACAAGAAGTTTATTGGTTTGTTGAAGTTTGGTTGTTGTTTGGTTCGCGGGTTTTTGAAAAATTCAAATTTGGCGCGCGATTTTTTGAATTATTTGTAAATAAACTAATCTTTTTAATTTTTATCGATTTTAAACAGCTTGATAAGTTCCGCACTGCAGCAGCTCTCCGCTGAAAGTATCGATGTGAAGGCGTTACGAGCTTTTCGTGTGTTACGTCCATTACGACTGGTATCTGGTGTACCGAGTAAGTTGTTTTTTGATTTGTTATTTTTACAATTTGTAATTTGCGAAAAGTTGTCTTGTTAAATCCGACTTTATCGCACATGTTTTAGCTTTAGTATTTTGAAATTGACTCGTGATTTGTATTATTACTTTTGTTGTTTTTTTCCATTACAATCTTCTTTCGAAAGTATTTTGCTTGAATTTGCAAAAAATTTAAAATTCCAAACAAACAGACTTCACAGACTTTTCCATTTCAAATTTCGACCAAATCGTCCATCCATCCATCCATCCCAGTTATTTTCTGCTTTCGTGAATTCGTATTCCTATTACGAACAAACACGAACAGACGGTTTATTTCAGTTCAGTCCAGTTTCGTTTCTCTCGTCGTTTCGTTTCTCGTACTCAAGAAACGAGATCGAACCAGACAGAGTCAGACAAACAGTCAGACAGTCAGTAAGCACACGAACCCAAAAGAAGGCAACTTAATCTTATTCAAATTAGACGGACAGTTACCGAAACGTTCGAGAGTTTACGGAGAACGAGAAAAGAGCGAGTTTAAACATCAACAAAAGTGAGATTGAATAATTTAAAATGCAAAAGACCAAATAGAAAAGAGAAAGAGAGTGAGAAATGCAAACAAACGAATTGGACTGAACGAAACGAACTTTGCAAAAGATACGAAACTCGAAATCGAGAAAATCTTTTTGATTTTCCTTTCTCGTAAAGAAAAATAACAAATTCAAATTAAACTTTAAAATTTAATAGTAATATTTCTCAAAGTTCCATAAAAATTCTGTAGACATCAATATTTGCTTAAAATTATTACGTCATTTATGAATACGTATTTACAATATATTTAAACAATAAAATAATCAAAGAATATAAATTCTTGTTGTTATTGATGAGAAGTTTAAAGGAGGATTTGCATATTTTGGTTGTTTTGTTCAAAAATGTGGGAAAAGATCTAAGAAAGATGAGATGAGATTAAGAGCTTTAAAGGAAAGTATACCAGAATTTAAAAATAGAATATTCTTTAAAATATCCATTTTGATTTTTGTTTGCGAAGTAAAAAATAGAAAATAGAAACTAATCAATTCTTCTTATTTGTCAGTGATAAATTTGAAAGCTCTTTAAAAATAAAAACAACAAATCAATCAAAATGTAATAATATTTTTAGAAAATGTTTTCTTATTTTTAGATTTAGATTTTGTATACAGAATTTAAAGAATACTAGAATTTTGAAAGATCGTATAAAAAATAATAAATATTTTTAATTGTCAAAAAATCAACAATTTAAAATGAAATGTTTTGTTTCAAATATTTTAGTTTTTTTTTCATTTGAAAGTTGCTTTCATTTATGAAGTTTTGATGATGAAAAATGATAAATTCAACTAGAGGGTAAAATGAGTATAAGAAATATTAAGAATTATTAAGAATAAAAAACAAAATTCTTGTTAGAAAGTTGTAGAAAAAACTTGGCTTTTGGCCAAACTTTTTGGTCTTTTCGGTTTTCTTTGGTCTCTTTGTTTGCAATTTGAGTTTTCGTTTTATTTTCTTAGTTTCATGAACCGAAACAATAAGTCCAAACTCTCTCGCAAATTTGCTTCAACTTTGCAACAACAACTGCAAACCCCAAAACAATGAACAAAGTAAAAACAAAGACAACAATTTGATTCACGCTTGGATGTTCATGTTCTTGTTGTTTGTTGTTTGTTACGCAATGTTTAAAGACTTGAAAAGTTAACTTTGAACACAACAACAAAACAAGTAACAAAATGTTGATGATGGAACTTTTGTGTGAGAGAGTGTAATGAAGTCGTAGAGTTGTGAATGAGTGAACTGATGGATTCAAAATTTTTGGCGGATTCGAGAATTCTGTATTTCATAAATTTGTTGAGAAATAAGGTTTTAGGTTACATCATAATTATCATGATGATCATGATTATGATGGTCGATGAGTTACGAAATTGTGAAACAACCGGCTCGCATTACGCAATCACATTTCCGGTTGCAGTAAAAATCATAGTAGCGTTCCGGAACGCCAACTCATCATCATAATAATATGATATCGTGATTTTTATGTGTTTTAGATTTAGTAGATATGATATATACAATACAATAACCAAAAGATACTAAAATAAATCGATCGAAAAATGTTACTCAAATTAATGTGCGCACTTCACTGCACAACATTATCTCAAATTAATTTGATTTTGTATGGCAAAGTTAGGGAAGGTTTTGAATTTCTATCTGTCTAGAATCTACGAAACATACAAAAAACTTGTATCTACTTGTTTTTAATATTTTAATATTTAATAATATTAAAAACTCACAATAAACAAAATATAAAATCAATAAAATAAACAAATTCATTTATACGCAGAAACAATTCTCCAACAAATTATAGATTTGTTTTTACTATTTCATAATTTACACAAAACAGAAAATCAATATTAAAACTATTTCACAACGTTTTAAACAAAAGCTGAATTGGAATAAAAAATAATTACCCCAATTTATTTTTATTTCATTGACAACAATAAATTCAATGAATTTGAGACTAATAAAATTCAGATCGATTTAATTCCCAATTCAATTCACAAAATGTTATGATTTTGAAAATGCGTCCCGGGCACAGCAAAAAACTGACATGAGCGTTTGACAACTAAATAAATAAATTAATGTCAATTTATATATTTTTTATTACAAGTACAAAATTGCCTTGTAAAAACCAACCTCAGAACTGTTTGATTTGTTGACACAGAATTGAATTGATATTTTATTTTGTGATATTTGCATAAAATATTATTATTTAGTTGGTTAATTAAAAAGTGGAAATTTTGTTGCATGCAGATTACAAAAAAAAATCTCTTGAGAAATCAAAAAAGTCAAACAGATTGACATTTTTGTATTTCAAATACTAGAAAGTTTGTTTACACTTGTGCGAGTTGTTGACACGTTTACTGACAAGTGGAATATATATTTTCAATCAATCTGATAAAAGAAAGCGTCCTCTAGGGGTTTTAAGGGGAAAAATCACAACTTGGGTAGAAATAGTCGTTTGATTGATTTTTGTGAATCTAAAGTTAAATCGATTTTTATCCATTCTAGGTCTTCAAGTTGTGCTCAACTCGATCATCAAAGCGATGGTGCCTTTACTGCACATAGCCCTACTTGTGATATTTGTGATTGTGATCTATGCGGTGATTGGCCTGGAGCTATTTGTGGGCCGAATGCATCGCACCTGTTATCACAACATTACCGGTAAGTTAAATTTTTATTTATTTATTATTTTATTAAATTTAAATTTAAATCAAATAAAATACTAATATTCAAATAATAATTAGATTTTAATAATAACAAAATTATTCATTAATTACGACTCATTAAATAATTCACTCGTTCAAATTCACAAAATTAATAACAAATGTTCATATTAAATCAAACCGACAGTTTCTCTTTTAATTTGAAATGTTAGTGTAATGTTGTAAATTGTAAAATGTTGGAGCGTAGTAAAGTTTAAATGCATTTTGTTAAATGATTTTTCTACTATGCTACGCTCTGACTTTCTTCTAAATGAGTAGTCTAGCTCCCCCTTCTCGTGTCCACTAATGACAAATCGGCAAATTAATTTAATCGCTCTCTCATTTGTGTGTGCTTCATGTTTGAGGAGAGATGTGAAAGATCGATATTTGAGTGTATACGCTCCATTTTGTGTGCCTTAACTTTGTGCTTTTCTAATGAACAAAAAATTGTAGTAAACTAAACGGAACTTACAAAGCTAAAACATAAAACAGAAAAATCAAGAAACTTTTTGAACAGAACCAAAAAGATCCATAATATAGATCATTGAGCATCTAGACTGATCATCAAACACAGAAAGAGCGAAAGAGAAAGTGAAACAGAATCCCAACCGAGCCAAAAGATTAACGAAATACAAATTGGTGGTCCCAACAACCAACGAAGGAAGCAAAACAATTTAGAAATCATAAATCACAAAATCTTTTTTTTCTTATACAGAATATTCTTGTAAGAGAAAGTTCCCGAGTAAGAAAATAAACAATCTTCCAGGAAAAGTTCTGACAGAGAATTTTCTAACAGAACGAATTCTTGTAAAATCATTTAAAAACATCTAAAATCTAGTGTCAAATGTTTCAAATACAAATATAATTGAATTAGCATATCATCAACATTGTATAATACAGTAATGTTCCAATTGGAACCTAAATTGCACATCATCACATTATCATCGTAATTATCGTCATTAGATTCATTGTGAGATCACACATAGAACAAAATCAAATTATAATTTCGATTCGTGTTGATTCTCGAGTTCTTCAAAAAGTTTTGCAACTTTTCGAAATTCTTTAACAATTTTCAGAATATTGAGAATCTTTCTGAACTAGACTTCTATTATTCCCCATCAAATTCGTGAACATCAAAATAATAATAATCACATAACCCCAACAACAGAATTCATGATCATAATAATGTCATGCACTGAAGCCAACATTTAGGCTTTTTGTGTATCAATTTGTATTACAGATTATATGATTATAGGATGGTAATAGAATATAGAATATTCTCGAGTGCGTTCAGATATTTTGAAAAATTAAGGAAATTTATTGAACACGCACGATTGCGGAAGAAAATGTATAACAATGGCAATTTGTTCTCCTAAGGTTTTCTTCGTTTTTTGTCTTTTTCTTCTGGATCTGACTCGATTATTAATTCATCAATCAGTCTATAGAGATACGAAAGAAATAGGATACAAGGGAGAAAAAGTCGATACACAGAATGGGGTGATTGAATTGCAAATGCAATTGAGAACAGAATCGAGAATCCAAAGAGAATCGAGAGAGACATTTCGAGCAAATGTAATAGTTTGACCAGGAAATTGGACCAGGAAATTGATAAAACGATGTGTGTGTGTGTGTGAAACAGTTTTTCTGGTAATTTAGATCTCTGTGAACTCGTATAATCGTAAGTCAGGATTTAGTACGAAAATTTTAGATTTCCAGTGCAAAAATAAAAACAAAACAAAAAAAGTTTGAGTAAATCAATTTTACTTTACATTACGACAAGAATCGTAAAAGATTGTCAAACACAAATTTCCTCAAACCAACTCTAATCTTGTTATTATTACGATTATTATTTACATTACATTCGTACAAACATAACCAGTAAAACCCAAGAAACCAAATGAACCACAAACACAAAGTTCCAAAAAAAACAAAAGAAACAAACCAAATTATCATTCCAAATGGAATGTCCACAAGCAAATGATCAATGAGTGAATCAGAATGTTCATTCATTTGAACAACATCAAAATGCAATCACAACCCAACAAAATCAACCCAACGCAAAACCCCAAGCTATAGATGAGCGATCACCCAATATATATTCTATACTCGATTCATCTATCCATTCTATCTATCATAAATCAACGCATATCATCATCAGTAGATTGTAATGATTGATTATCTTTTGTAGTAGAAACTGAGAACTCAAACGCGTGACAAACAACATGCTTTTCTACTTCGTAAGTCAACTCACTCAATTCCAAAATCCAGTGCAACTTCTTCTGTCTTCTACTTCTGAATATGAATGAAAAGTTAAATTTGTTTACGGTAATTGATTTGGTTTAGTGATATTTGAGCGAAAAGACATTTGCGCTGACTTTTTATGGAGGAGGAGCCTAAAAGTCGCGCAAATGTCTATTAGCGCAAATGTCTTATTTGAGACATTTGAGCGACATTCTTATTATTACACATTTGTGTATTGCCTTGATGGAAATCTTTTCAGAAAGTCTAAAAATTATTATTTATTGAGGGAAAGTAAATTTTCAAACTCTAATGCGAATTTTTAGTGAATTGACTTAGAATGTGTTTTTGGACTAGAAATAAATTCAGATATATTATCAATATCAGTTACTGAGCAAACTCGAGAATACTAAGCTCCCATGGTCATACACTCAAACGAAAATTCAAAAACTTGTAAAGATTCATATTCAAGATAAATGAATCATTGACAATGATGCTCTGATACGACTGTCAATCAGTTTTGTGCGATCTTCTTTAGTGACACAACGAACGATTAAACATTTTATGGCATCAAAAGAAAACATTAAATGGCAAAATACTAGTAATCTTCGTTCTTGCCTGACACAGTCGAATGACTTGGTCTTAACTCTTGTTTGCCTTTGTATTTCTATCTGTTTTATCGGGACGTGATTATGAATTGTTGGGTTTGTGTTGTTGCTCCTGAGGTGGTAAATGGGACGTATATTTATCAGTTGATATATTCGAAACGGATCCGCCATGAAAATATTTCTGATAATGATTGAGAACTAAAATTATTCAACACTTGGGTTCAAATTGCATGTTTTCAGCGAAACAACCAAATTGAATCGATTTCACATTCGAAGAACATGTCAAAGTCAAAAGAAATCAACCAAGTAAATTTTGTCAACTATAGTTATAACAAAAAAAAAGTCGCGCAATTGTCTCATTTTTGAGACATTTAAGCGACTTTTGGCTCCTCCCCTTTCCTCATTAACATAATGAAACAATACACTCAAATAAACACAAACTCGCTGATCAGAAAATAATAGAGCCTTTTGTTGTCGGCAAGCATTAGTCGCTTCACTCTGTTCTCAGCTAAATCGAATTTCTCACCAATTGTAGTTGTATAGATCAGGTACTATCAATCAAAGAATATGATAATCAATTGATTGTCCTAACGTTGTGTGAACAGTGTTCACTGAAAGATCTTGATTTCTTAGTAAGAAATTCTTGTTGAAATGTGTCCGCGTGACCCATGTTGGAATAAAATGGTAGACAAAGAGATTGGTTGGGGAGATGCTTTCTTTATTGCGGGGACGAGACAACTACGCAGCAAAGCAGGCAAAACAGTCACTCATATAGCCAAACACAGGTGTCGCCACCATCGCGCAAGGGTCGCTCATAGGGTACATGACAGGAAGGATCTAATCGAGTCATGTATGCAAATCCGTTTCAACAATTCTTACTTCCTTAAATAAGTTCTTTTGTGACAATACCTGACTCATATAAAATACACTGAACATTCCAATAATTCTCACAGTGACTCAATTGTAAATACATCAACTGGCGCTAATTATGAGTTTTTAATTAGAACGACTCGACTAAGATTTTTAACGATCCTTATATATACCATGGTATTCACACCTCAGTGCAAAAGTTATATTTTGATTTTTGGTACGTTCTAGTTTAACATATTTAGACAAATTTTACCAATGATAATAACTTATCATACCCAACACCAAATGTGCTGAAAATTCATTGAACTGAATCAAACAAATGACTAACTGGACAATTTCTGGATTAAACGGCGCTACGTTCATTTCACATTTCAGTGAGATCAGGATTGTCGAAGTTTATGCTTTGGAATAATGAAAGCTTGTTGAATAGAAAGTTATCCAATAAATGTTAGGAATTAGGAACTTAAATCATCCAATTTGTTGGTTCAATTTGGATGGTGACGATCAATGTGCACACTGATTCGAATGGAGAAATGTCAATTTGGTTGTCTCTCAGATCAGGAGTGGGAAAAAAGTTTATACTTCGGAATAATGAAAGTTTGTTGTTATGAAAATATAAAATTATCTGATAAAGATTGTCAACTAAAATCATCCAATTCTTTGGTTCAATTTTCCTGATTACAGCGAAACAAACTAAATTCAATCAATTTTTAATTCACAGAACATATCATAGTCAAAAGTAATCAAACAAAGAAAAAAGTCGCTCAAGTGTCTTATTTTGAGACGTTTAAGGGACTTTAAGCTCCTCCCCTACCTCATTAACATAATGCAACAATGCACACAAACACAGAATGCAGTAAACAATGAAACTATTTGTTGTCAACTCGCTCACTCTGACTGTGTGCATGCAAAAAGTCGCGCAAATGTCTCATTTTTGGCGACTTTTTTGTTTGTGATGTAAAATGGTTGTATTCTTATCTTCTCACTTCAGTTGTTGAAAAACTCTATTAATTCGCTTCACTCACTAACCTTTTGACTTCGCCACCCGAGTAAACAAAACTATTTCTCAAAATCTCAAAATTGTTTGTTTGTTGACTGTGAATACATTTAGCCAACAATGAAATGATCAAAATCCATTCACCAGAACAAGACAAAACCTCTAATTTCCAGACTTCCACTTTTTAATTCACACAGTTGTTGTTCACTCACACAAACTCCCATAAACTCAATAATCTGTCTTGAATTATGCCATTAATTAATTCTGTAGATGATAGATTGACATTATCCAAAACAATTCAGGTCCATTTGGTTGTTAGAGCTCAACCAAGCTCAAGAGCTTGTTGTTGTAAGTCACATATATGTAACTTGGCCATGTTTAAAGAATGCATATTAGGTAATTAGGCATAAAAAGGTCAATGGTTCGATCTCAAGTCATTCTAGTCCATAAGGAAGCTAATAAGTATAAATAAGTTCCAGGAAAGTAGCATGGAGTTTTATAGGGTCATTTACATTCTTTCAATATTAATGTTACAAAAATTCGCTCCAAAATATTTTTTGAGACAAATGAGCGACTTTAAGCCTCTCCTCCAAAAACGTCGCTCATATGTCTAGTCGCGCAAATGTCTTACCACCATTGATTTTATATATACGATAGAGGAGAGAGACCCGATCTGAACAGAATTTGAGGGTCGTTCATAAAGTTTGTCGATTTTTATGTTTCAAAGCTTTGAAGTACAAAAATCGATCCAAATTCAATCCAAAATACTTTTGGAACACCTAAAATATCCTACCAATATGAATATTTACTCAAATCCTGAATGAGTCACCCGTGAAAATTTTCCTCGATCATCAAACCTAACTCACTAACTCTACTTTACTCTAATCATAAATTACAACCAAACTCACTTCTCTCCCTCTGAACCATCATTAAGTTTGGTGTTCCAATTGGAACAAGCTCGAATATATATTCTTCAAAGTATAAAACCTAAATCTAACCAGAATGGATGTACAGTAAATTCTGTTAAAAAATTCTAAAGAGTAATAAGAGTTATTGTTTAGTTAATGTTGCAACACATCATCAATTTGTCTCTATATCGACAGAATTCTACATTCTACATTCTATATTCTCTTTCACTCAAATAGAACACACAAAATCATTAATTTTCATAATCATAAAAAAGTTTCAAAATATGAGCCTTTGAAAACCTTTTGAAATATTATATTATTATATTATGATTAATCCATTGATTTTGTTATGTGTGTGGGTTTTAATGTTACATTACATTATATATTATATTAGGTTAAGTAGTAAATTAGGTGTATCAAAAAGTCGAGAAACTTTCCACACACAATTTCAAAATGATTTTACCGGGAAACTTTTTTTGTTGGAATAACATTTGTTAGCATTGGAGAACATTTGGGGCATGGAAATTTTATTATTAATAGGTCGGTTAATTAATGGTTTTTAATTAACATTATTAGTATTTTTGATAATTAACAGTAATTTATTGATTATGTATTTTTGGTTCGGAATAATAATAATTTAATTAGAATTTGTTTATTATAAATTTTTTGTTTCATTTTTGAATTCGAGTACACTGGTACTAATTAATTACCACTACAATTGAAACGTTTTCCTTTACGTCACACGAATGTTACGTCCTTTATGAGTGTTACCTCATTTACGTGACGATTGTTACGTCATTTATGAGTGTTACCTCATTTACGTGAAGATTGTTACGTCATCTATGAATGTATCTTTTAATCATTGCTTATTTCACAATCTATTTAGGTGAACGGATGGACGATCCAACACCGTGCGGTGGCGAGTATCTCTGTGATGAGGACTACAACTGTAGGGGGCCCTTCGAGGGGCCCAACACGGGAATAACGAACTTTGACAATATTGGACTATCCATGTTGACCGTCTTTCAGTGTGTCACCAATGTAAGATTTATTCTTTAATTCTTTAAATTTAACAAAATCTAATTTTAAATTTTTTATTTCATTTCAAACACCCAAAAACCTCAAACTGATCATTAATTGATGACATGTTCGCCAAAATCAAATTCAAAATCACAGGAAGGTTGGACTATGATACTTTACTGGGTAAGTATCCAAAGAATTAACCCACAGAGTCTCATAATCTAGAACACAAAAATCTAAAGAATCCATTGGGTTAATTCGTGAACGTTAATTTATAATTTAATACCACAAAACCGCACACACATACAAAGTCTAGTATTAATCAATCAATTCCGAGAATCCCTCTCTCCTTAATTATATTTGATTTATACAATTTGAAACAAAGTGAACGAACATTTTAGTTCCCAAACTAAAACACCAAAAAATTTTGTCATCCTAATTGAAGTCTTATGTTAATTGTCACACACAACACACACACTCGAGTTAATTTCTCTTTAAGAGCACAGAACACTTAAGAGGAAAAGGCGGAGATTTAATAGTAAAGAAAGTTTGAGATTCATTTGTCAAAGAATAGAAAATCTCCAAGAGAGCAGAAAAATTTCTCTAAAATAAAAATAAAAAATGATCTCTCAGTTTCGGTTTCAATGTTAGAGAAGCAGAGAGGAAAGATCCCAAGAGTCTACATCTTTTAAAGTGAACACCGAAAAATCCCACAAAACGGAACTTGGCAATAGAAATAGAAAAGAAAAGAAAGATGTAGTTGAAATTGTCGTCTTTAAAACAAATTTGAAACAATAAATGTGTTTAAGTTTAATATTCTTAGATTCTACAAAGATAGACTAAGAGTTCCGGAGAGAGATGAAAAACTTGGCGACAATCGTCGGAAAAAAGAACAAAATTAAATGATTTGGAAACAAAGAAAGCAAAAAAAATTGACATTGTTTTCTAATGACACAATGAAATAATTTTTTAGTGAAGGAGAGCACAATTTCGTAAAAACAATTCGTCTTTGTTATGATATTTGTGAACGGGACCCACGTGTGTGTCCATCTCGGAAATTTTTTCAATGGAAAATTTTTGTGATTTTTATTGTTGTTATTAAATCTTAAATTTAATTTCTTAATTAATTAATAATTAATTTAATTTAATATTTATTTCATTATTTCAGATCAACGATTCAGTGGGAAACTCGTGGCCTTGGATCTACTTTATCAGTCTGATAATTTTGGGTTCTTTTTTCGTGATGAATCTTGTGCTTGGTGTGCTGTCTGGGTAATTTTGATTAATTTTAAATTTTGATTTTATTTAATTAAAAAATAAATTGTTTATTCCTTAAAATTTTAGTGAATTTTCCAAAGAAAGAGAAAAAGCAAAAGCTAGAGGCGATTTCCATAAGCTGAGAGAAAAGCAACAGATTGAGGAAGATTTGCGAGGCTATCTCGATTGGATTACGCAAGCTGAGGACATTGAACCAGACGATAAGGAATCGAGTGTTGAGAGAATTGGTAAGTTTTCATATTTTTTCTACTTTCAAACAAGAAAAAACATGACAGGAATGCCAACTTTTCAGGAACAGCCTAAAAACCTAACCTAAACCTAACCTAAATCTTAGATCTTGTACGTAAATAACCAACTTTCTATGTTAAAACCTCTAAATTGACCCGCATTATTCCTTGTCCTGTTCTCCTTTTCAATTCCACCATTACATTATTATTACATATACCCATACCATCATCATCATAAATCTATCACATGAATAACTTAAACTTAAACAGGAACAGCGCGAGAAAACCTTAAAAGAATTTTCCTTAAATTACTTTCTTTTCATTTTCTCATTTTCTTTCAAACTCTCAAAACCTACTTCAGGAGCCGAAGGAGAGGAACACAAAATTGAGGGCGAGGAGAACAACGGCGAGCTACCGAAGCCGCCTTCCTACTGGACTATTAAAAAGTAAGTAATAGCATTCAAGAAGGCGACTATATACACCCAAATGACTCTAATCTCAAAATTGAAATCTACGTACTTTACTCTACTTTACATTCTATAACTAGAAAACAATTTGGCCGAATCAATCGTCGAATGCGTCGAGTTTGTAGGAAAATTTGCAAATCCCAGGCACTGTACTGGACGGTGATTGTGCTCGTCTTTCTCAATACGCTCACACTCGCCTCAGAACACTATGGACAGCAAAAGTTTCTTGATGAATTTCAAGGTAAGTTCGAGTTTTTTTCTCTTATTAAAAATAAATAATATTAATAATTTAAAAAATAGAAATAATATTATTAATAATTCAGAAAACAAATAATAATTTTAAAATAATGATTTTAAAATCAAATAAAAAAGTCAATAATAAAAATCAAATAATTCAATTAATCGCAGAGTAATTTAGGACAAATGGCGGAATGGTTATGTACTTTATGACCGGACCACACACACACCAACACAAACACATAATAAATTAACGATTGATGTAGTGTGTGTGCGAAATTATTGAGAACAAATTTTAGGTCAGCGCAGAAAGTTTCCAAAAAATTTCATTTACAATTCCAACACTAATTTGCACATAAACTTTTTCTATTACCTAAAAGTTTGATTCTGGTTCAAATGGATCAAACTGACCAAACAATAACCCAATGGTCATAATAATTTGGCAGGCGCCGGCACAGACAGAGACAGACGGGCGCCCAATAAAAATCTCAAATTGGAGCCACTCACTCAATGAGGAAGTACCAAAGTGAAAGTGTGTGCAACTGAGTGAGGATCAAATGATATATAAAAGATAAATAAATAAATAGTAGACCAAACGAGCCAATGACAGACAACGTGAGTGAGTTGTGTGAACTGTGAACCAAACCAGTTCAACTTTATTGACACAACTCAACACAACAACTGCAATGGATAGATTGAGCAATGGGGCACAGGGAGTCTCAACTTCGTGGCTTTTAAACTCATTAAATGCTTTTTATCTCTTTAAATCTCATTAGAGTCTCTTAAATCTATTTAGTTTATCTAAAAATTTTTATATTTACTTTCATCTCTTCAAATCTCCATAAATCAAAACACTTTAATCCAAAAATCAAAGATAGATAGATCGGATAAAAGAGTTTTGATCCACGAAAATTTCCTAATTGAAGAATTTTACACTCATAGATCATAAAAGAAGTAAACCTAGATAACAAAATTTATGAACAGTCCCTCCAAAATTAATTATTATTATTTATATAATCAGATTTTAAAATTCATTTCAATTTGCAACACTCAATTAACTTTTTGAAATATCAAGGAATAAAACAAGTTTCCGTTTAATTTTTTTTATTGATTTTGAACATGGAAAATTTTCTGTACCTTTAGTTACGAGAAAAAAAAGAGTTTTACAAATTACTCTTTACGGTTTATTATAAAATAAAGTTATTTTAAATATTTTAATTTGGGAAAATTCCTTAGAGGTTTAGGGTTAAACTATAACTTCTTTTTGGCTACACAGAAATAAAATTAATTTGTTGGAATTTTCCGTTAACAAGAAGAGTAATTTTGAAATTGTTTAATAATTTTGTTCGGCGAGTTTGAGAACCGCCTAAAACAGTTTTGAGTTTAGAGCCAAAATTTTGTTTGCAATAAAAATTTAATAATAAAAAATGTAATAAAAAGAGCTTAAAGTGTGCGTGAAAAAAAAAAAAAAGGAGGAGAGAAAAACTAACAAAAAATAATAAACGGAAACAAACACCAAAAGGCGGTCAGTGAGAGACCACCGATCAAGTCAATTGAATTTGCCTTGACGTCGCGACTATTTCCCTGCTGACTCTCTCAATTCAATTGAGCCTCAATTTAAAGTCATAAAACTCAGAAATGTCCAAACCAACCAAAACACAAACACAAATTTAGTATAGTTCAAATCAATTGGCTTTAATGGTCCTGTGTGTGTGTGCGTTTTATTATTGAAATGGACAGAATTGGGTCATTTCAAAATTTATTATTTAATAATATTAATAAAAATTCTAATATTTTTTTATTGTATTATTTTCGACTATTTCGACAGAGGTTGCCAACATGATATTTGTCACCCTTTTCCTGTTTGAAATGTTGCTCAAGATGTACTCGCTCGGCTTTCAGGGCTACTTTGTGTCACTGTTCAATCGGTTCGATTGTTTTGTGGTGATTAGCTCGATACTGGAGGCGGTGCTCACCACTACGAGTAAGTTTTGCTGGGAAGTTTTTCGGGGAAGTTTACGACTATTTCTACCTTAACCGTTTTAAACTTCTAGATGTAATGCCACCATTGGGCGTGTCAGTGTTGCGCTGTGTTCGCCTGTTGCGCATCTTCAAGGTGACCAAGTACTGGACCTCGCTGCGAAACCTCGTTGCCTCGCTCATCAACTCGATGCGTGCCATTGCCTCCCTTTTGCTACTACTCTTTTTGTTCATAGTCATCTTTGCCTTACTGGGTATGCAAGTCTTCGGTGGCAAGTTCAACTTTCCCCACAAGGAGAAGCCACAGGCGAATTTTGATTCGTTCTGGCAGTCACTGCTCACGGTCTTTCAAATTCTGACCGGTGAAGACTGGAATGAAGTCATGTATGATGGTATCAATGCGTATGGTGGTGTGAGCAAGCCGGGCATACTTGCCTGTGTGTACTTTATTATATTGTTCATCTGTGGTAACTGTATGTGTTGAAATAGTCTGGAATTTCCGGGAAATGATAAAATCTTTCCAAAAACTTCTAGATATTCTACTAAACGTCTTCTTGGCCATCGCTGTGGACAATCTTGCCGACGCCGAGTCTCTAACCGCAATCGAGAAAGACGAAGAAGAAGACGAAGAGGAACTTGATCTGGAAATAGATCAAGATAAGACAAAAGAAGAGTTGGAAGAAGAGAGAATACGGCGCATGCGCAAACGAAAACGAAGAAGAAAAAGACTGGCTGGGGCTGCTGCAGCCACCATGGAATCCGCAGAAAATGGTGATATTCGACTTCAGACTCTAAGTAAGAAGAGTTCAGATCTATCGAATGACGATTCGGAGATTGATGAAGATGATGATGAGGATTATGATGAAACTGATGAAGATCTTGACGAAGAGTCTGAATCCGAGATTGGTGTAGATGAGTTGGAGATGGTGGTCGAGGTGAATGGTGAGAAGATGATCGAACATCTCGATTCGAATAATCTCAAAGCAATGGAAGGATATGCTGGAGCGAGGCCTAGGCGGTTGTCTGAGCTTAATTTTACCAAAAAGGTTCCGCCGATTCCAAAGTATAGTTCGTTCTTTATATTCTCACATACGAACAGGTAAGTTCATCTCTTTAATGCCTCTTTAATCCCATTAAATCTCTATAAAGTCCCCTAAGATCTCTTTAAATCTCGTAAATATCCACTTAATCCATATAAAATCCCCTTATATCTTTTTCAATTTCTTTAAATCTCTTTAAACCTTCCTAACCTAAATCCTAGATTCCGAATCGCCTGTCACCGTTTGATCAATCATCCCCAATTTGGCAACATTGTCCTCGTCTGCATTCTGATCAGTTCGGGCATGTTGGCCGCAGAAGATCCTCTAAATGCAACTTCCGATCGAAATAAGGTAACGACAGAATATTCCAAGAAGTTTTTATTATATTTACATTATATTTTTTTCTTCTTCTTCCCGTAAAGATTCTCAACTATTTCGACTGGTTCTTCACCGCCATCTTTACAGTCGAGATTACTCTCAAGGCCATTACTGATGGCTTTGTGCTCCACAAGGGTTCATTTTGTAGAAGCTATTCAAACCTGCTCGACATTATGGTCGTGTGTTGTTCGTTGATTTCGTTTGGTTTGCCGTAAGTTTAATCTAATCAAATTAACGACTATATTAACCCAACTGGCACTCTATTTTTCAGAAACGGCACCATTTCGGTGATCAAAATTCTCCGTGTCCTTCGAGTGCTCCGTCCACTTCGTGCCATCAATCGAGCCAAAGGCCTAAAGGTACTGTGTTACTCTAATCTAAAATCTAATTAGAATCCAATTAGAGTTCAATTAATTATTAATTAAATTAATAAAAACAATAAAAACCCAAATAGGTAGAAATAGAAAAACAAATTAGAGTATGTAAAAGTGTGCGCGCAAAATTTAAATTATTCAAATCAAAGGAATTCTTCCAGGAAAGACAAAAATATCTAGGACGCAAATCTCTCTCCGAATGTTAATTGTATTGTTCTATTATTGTTAAATGTTACCCCATTTATGTGTGACCCCCGATGTTATCTGAATTATTTATAAATATATTTAACCCACCCCGATTACGTAAAAAGTGCCATTTGTTCGTATATCGATTAGCCAATCTATTAGCTTAAAAAGTGCTTTCTATGTGACTATTTCTACCCAACCCTAATCTTTATCTATACTCTATCTATCTATTTCTACTTTATCTTATCTCACCTCAACAGCATGTAGTGTCCTGTGTGATTGTGGCCATTAAAACTATCGGCAACATTATGCTGGTCAGTATTATTTCTCGTTCAGATCAAGACGACTATTTCTACCTTATACGTTCTAATTTTCCTTTATCATTTTGATCTCTATATATTCGTGTATATTTGTTACCCCCCTGAAAATGTTACTGTTGACCCACTTGAATCGAAATAGGTGACATTTTTGCTCAATTTTATGTTTGCTGCAATTGGCTGTAAGCTGTTCAAGGTAATTACTTCATTTTATTTGCCACCGGAGAGCTCTATCTCTATCTAAAAATCAGAAAGATCTTATCACTACTAATTAATCACCTCACCTATTTTAACCCAAGTGTGCCGTTTTTGTGTGCCAAATATGCATTTTTGAACTAACATTATTAATTAATTGTGGCACTTTCCTGCAATGCTTTTATTTTTTATTATTAATTCTCTCACTAACCGCTGGAAGTAATTAATTTTAATGGCACTAATTAATAATTTTTGTTTGTGTGTTTGTGTGTGCGGTTGTGTGTTGTTTTTGTTAATTAATTAATTTTAATTTTAATTTAATTTAATCCCCAAGATGCAATGTGTTCTAATTAATGAGATTTGCGCAGAATTATTTCGACTATTTTACTACTCAACAAAGAATTTTTGCATTCATAAAATTCTTTAAAAATGATTAATTAGCTGAAGGTTTTATCCATTTAGACTTTAGAATTAATTTAATTAAATATTAATAATTACAAAATTCAAATTAAAACTTTTTCAGTTGGTGGTGAAATCAGTACTGGTAGCCATCAAAATGATGGGCCAAATAATGATGGTCACCTATTTGCTTCAGTTCATGTTTGCCGTCGTGTCGGTGCAACTGTTCAAGGTATTACATAACAAGAATATAAAACAAAGACGACTATTTCCACACAACCAAGATCTACTATCTACTTTATGTTTTGTCCTTCTTTTTATTTTGTTTTATTATTATTATTTTGCATCAATTTCCTATATATCTTTCCGTCAGAAATTATTAGCATTTATGTTGTTTCTTGAAATTATCCTTGGATGCATGAACAAGTCGACTATTTTAACATAATCAAGATTAGATCAAGTTTTTCCTTTTATTATTTTCTAACAAATCTCTGTCTATCTGTAGTTTTTTTTATTTAAAACAAAATTATTACTTACTTATTTAACTGTTATCTTAAATCTGAATGGTTGAATTGCATAGGCGACTATTTCCACACAACCCTTACTAGATCTTATTTAAATTTTAAGCTTTTCCAACAATTATACAACTTGGAACATCTGTTTCTTTTGTCTGACAAAACTATTTTTGCCAATCAAATTGGTCCAATCTTTCTGTTATGTCAATTCTATGCAAAACGTCGACTATTTCCACATAACCGAGTAAACTTCTTATCTATTTAAATCTGCTTAAATTTTTCTTGTAGATAAATTTGTTTATCTATCTTTACATCCCGTAACTCTCTTTACATTCCATATTTGAGGTCAACAATCTCTTCATTTAGCACAAATTCCAAATCATTTATCATTACACAAAGAGTCGACTATTTCGACACGATCAGTGAAATCATCACATGAGATTTTGAAATACATTTCTTTAAAAGAATATTCTTTCTTTAAATACTTAGTTCTCTTTTCATTTCTTCTCTTCATCATTACTCAAACATTTTCAAAACAAAACCAAAGTAAAGAAAGTAAGATAATAATTAAGAAATAGTCTCATATTTTACATTCATATTTATGAATAATGTATTAAGTGTTAGTGTGTGCACTGTGAATAGTAATTAAGTCATTTTGTGAGTTTATAATAATGTCCACGACCACACACTAAACGGAAATAGTAAATCAAAATGTACATCTCACACCAAAGTAGCAATTAACTCGAGTCGAGACACGCAAACGACCATCATTTATACTTTCATACATTGCATTACATTGCAGTTGTAATTGTCCCTGCACCAAACACAAACTTTTCCATTCGCATACTAAATTGTCAAAATTTCGAAATCGTTACCGAAAATAATAATTAAAATATAAATCAAAAACAGAATAAAATAAAAACATCAACAACAACAAAAAGTTAGTGTGACGACATTCAGTGACGTAATTTCATTCAAGAACACGAAATGAAAAAGTTTGAGCTTAAAATTGAACGTAAAAATCAATATTTATTTCGAAATTATATTATATTAAAAAGTTTTGGACTAAATTAATTTTAATAATCAATTAAAAGTTATTTTAAATATTATAATTTATTACTGAAATAACTCAATAAGGTCATTGAACTCGAATGGGACTGAACGGGTTAATTTTTAGGAAATTCCAATTAGTCATTCAGGAATTTAAATATAAAATTTGCCAAAAATGACTAATATTACAGGAATGTTTTGTTTGTTCATAACATTATAATGACTAGAACTAGACACAAAATAAAACTTTAAAGTGAAACCAAAAATATCTCGAAAACCCAAACTCAAAATGGGTCAATGCTTAGGAAGTACTGCTCCAGTAAATGTACAAGTGTTCACAGATGACGTACAGAAAGTCCTCAACACTCTCATCTATGAAGCCCTCGAAGAATTATACGTTGGAGGGCCGAAAGGGTTAATCGACTGTAGCAAACAAGAAAAATTGACAATTTTGACGTCGAAAATTGAAAAATTATTGAATCAAAATCAAAAGAAAGAGAACATCCCATGGTTTCGAATATTTCAATCCATCCCGTCTCAACTGGAGAACTATTTCGACCTATTCATCGAATATTCCGACGAATTACGACTATCCGAATCTCGCCTACTAGCTTGGATGTTGATTGTACGAATCGAATTTCAAACGAATCCAACAACACAACTTCAAATCCCTCTTGTCGAAATAGTCGCCCATCTCAAGGAGTACAATCGTTATCTGTTGAAGCAGAATCAGTTCTTCCAGCACGAGATAGCCAACTTTATTCTATACTACTTCAAAACTTGCACAATCAAAGGTAGAAAACAGAAAGATTATTCCGCAATTGTGCTCGATGTGAAACTGCTTAATCTGATAGACGAACAAACTGAGTCGAAATGGTTCATCCAGGCTCACGCGATTCTGAAACGACTATTTAAACTCTACTCGCTCGCGAATCGTGATTCGAAACGGACAAAAGCGATAATTGTGGATCAAATTTTCCTGGAACGGCTGAGGAAATGGGAAATGTTTCAGAAGAATTGCGATTTGAATGCATTTCGAACCTATTTGGGTTGTGTCAGCTATTTGACTGGATTCTTTGCTCATCAATTGCTGCAGAAAGTTAATATAATTTCAGTAAAAGAGAATCCAGATTTCCGTAATCAAGAGCGAAAATCTTTAAATTTCTGTTCAAAAGATCTAATTCTCTCAGCTGATGGACTATCAGTTTGGTCTCAATCAGATAATCAAACGATTCACGCAAATTTTCAAATTCTAGAAGATTCCTACTATTACGAAGTAATTCTACTCACACCAGGACGAATGCAAATTGGATTCGCAGAATCGAGAAAAAGCAAATTCTTTAAATCCACTGGAAATGAATCATCAAATTCGATTTCGTACTCAGGATTTGATAATCCGGTTATTCGGTACGAGAATTCTGTTGTAAAGTTGGATGGAGCCCTTCACAAATGGGATGCGGGAAAGGTTGTCGGATGTATGATGGATCGAAATAGTGGTAAAGTTGGATTCTATTTAGATGGCAAAATGATTTACGATAAAAGTATGAAGAAAGAATTTTTCAAAGATAACAAAACTTATTCTCCAGCATTGACATTATGGAAGGATCAACTAGTTTATTGTAGCTTTCAACAGCCGTTTAGATTTAAAGATTTAAAGTAACAACATGATTTGATTTGATAAATTGTGTAACAAAATAAAAATTGAGTAACAAAAAAACTGTATAACAGAAAAAAAGAAAAGAAAATTATGTAACTTACTGATTAGATATTAGTTGATTATATGATTGATTAATAGATTGTGTGGTTAAGATAATTGAGAGGTAGTTGGTGTTGGATGTTTGGTGTAAGGCATTAGACGTTCGGCATTAGACATCAACGACCAGCATCGGCACCGCTTCCACCACGACTACGACTAGGACCACTTCCAGAATTTCGAGAAAACGACTTAAAATTACGCGAAGTAGCCACAACACGAAACTTATGATCCGACTGCGGTTCTTGAGGATAATTGATCACATCTTTAGCTTCATTAAACATGGTACATTCGCCCTTCAACACCTTGTACTCCTCTACATTGATAATGTCTCCGAGCTGAAGATATCGTGTTGCAAAACGCCGCTTCGACAGTCTCGACTCGTCACGCACCATTTTGTTGCCCCGGTGCAGCACCATTCCCTCCGTCTGGTGGGTGAGCTCAATCTGTCGACCAATCGGCGAATCGAACCAATTATGGGACCGTTGGGTGTTGAGGGCGTTTCGTGTGAACTGGATAAAATAGTAGAAAAACAGGATAAATCGAAAATAATTCTGGTTAATAAAAAATCTTACCAAACGAGGAAAAAGAATCGAATCATGGGGAAAGTAACGTCCCACTTTGGGATTCTGGGCCTGATAACCTCGAGCTCTCATGGCAGGATCATGAATCTGAGCATAAGTGCCAATTCGAGAGTAAATACCTCTGAGAATATTGTCCTCTTGTTCGTTAAAGTTCCGGTAGTTCACGCCCCATCCATCGGAGACAACCAGTCCGGTCAAATAGATCGGTTCGATGTACTGACTCAGCAGGGCGCCCTGCACGCCACAGATGGCCCATTTGCTCATCTTGACCGAGCACGAGGAAGCATTGGTGTAATCATCCCTAGGATTGCCATCCTGGTCGACCTCATCCTCACCCGGGCCCTTATTCTCACAGGGCGGAATGTTCACATAAAGATACAGTTGCAGATTGGGCTTCAACCGGTAGTGATTCTTGTCCACCTTCTGCAGCAGGCACCAATCGTTGGCATCCGAAACAACATGACCGTACTGTTTGCAGTATTGCACCATCTCAAAGAGCAGAGCCACCAGGGCACGTCGGGCAATAATCTCCGCGTGCGAGTCCACCAGATCCTCGCCAATGTCACGCTTTCGGTGGGATTCGCGGGTCCACTTGGTGCCAGTGCCAATGCTGAGCACACGAAAAGCGCCAGTCTGGGTGTTGACCACCACAAACGAACCAATAACAGCAAATCTTGCGGAAAATAACAACTGTGCGTCTGGACCGGCAGCATCACGTTCAGCATCTAATCGGGCACCCGAAACCGCCGTCCATTTAGTACAAACTTCTTCGTAAATTCGCTTCGAAAGTGATCGGTCCAGTATGGGACTGGGAGGCATAGACGAACTCAAAGGCGTATACGGACTGAAAATTATTTTAAAAAAGTAAATATTAGAAAAATATGAATTTAAAATGTAAAATATAATAAACATATAATAAACATACGGGGGGGGCGACCAATGTGAACCCATTCTAGACCTCAAGAGCTTTAGTAAATCACGAGAAAATCCCAAAAAAATCGAAACGAGGAGACGAAAAGTACCAAACAAGAGACACGAGAAAGTGATTTCAGCCACACCGAACAGGAGGAAAACGGAAAGTGAGAGCTTCAAAGTCGCCTGTGTGTGTGTGGCGAACACGCGGTGTGATCAGCTGACAGGTGGTTGTTTGTTGTTTTTGTTTCAATTCAAATGTGCCGCCATCTGGCGAGAATAGTAAAAACTATTATATTTCAAATTTTTGCTTGTTGTTTTTGCGGAATTTTTGCATGCTATTTTTTCTTCTTTTATTTTAATTTTCCCCACTCACTCACCATTTTTTGCTTTTTATCTAATGATCTTACCACTCACTCACGTTTTTTCACTAATTTCACTAAAAATGCACAAACAAACAAATACAGATACACAATCATTTGAAATTAATATTTTCAATTTACTAATTCACTTTTTTTAAATCAATAAAAGGGAACATTCTATGCATGTACGGATTCATCAAAGTCAACACCTGAAGATTGTCAGTAAGTTGTGATATAACGTCATATACGAAAAGGCTTATCTAATCATCTATTTTTGCGCATGCGCAGAGGAACCTTTATAAGTTATAGTGAAAATGGCTATCAAACTGTGGAAGATCGTAAATGGGAGAGAAATAGATTTCACTTTGATGACATTGGAGCAGCGATGTTGACTCTCTGTACAGTGTCTACCTTTGAAGGATGGCCTCAGTAAGTGATCTTTGATCTTGATCTTGACCGTCTACTTTCACCTTCAACCTTGACCTTTAACCTTTCTTATTCAGATTATTACATAAATCAATTGATTCCCACGCCGAGGATGCGGGCCCCATCTACAACTATCGACCTTTTGTGGCTGTGTTTTATATAATTTACATCATTGTGATTGCCTTCTTTATGGTGAACATTTTCGTCGGTTTTGTGATTGTCACTTTCCAGAATGAGGGTGAACAGGAGTACAAAAATTGTGAACTGGACAAGAATCAGAGAAATTGTATTGAGTTTGCGCTCAAGGCAAGACCGGTCAGAAGATATATTCCTAAAGGTATGTGCAATTTGAATTTCTAAAATAAAATTTCTACAATGAAAATCGATAGTTGCCTTGTCAAAACAGTTTCTAGGGTAGAATGTTTGAACAATTTTCTTAAAGTATTCGTTTTTTTTTGCGAATCACTTTCATAATGATTGATTGAGCAACATAATTAAAAGTTGATTAATCATACGAAAAGTGTTGAAAAGTTTTTTGCATGCATGCAAAATTTTTCCTTGCGAAATATTTAATTACAAAATAATATTTCTCTTATACTCTCGATAGTCTCGAGAGTCTATAAAGTCTAGACATACAACAAAAAATAATATCGTATTAAATTCATATTAATAAACAAATAAATTATTCATAAATAACAATATTCAATAATAAATTTGCAAAGAAAAATAAACAAACAAAATCCATTATGATGAATTTTAAAATACCGAATTTAGTCAATTTTCTCAATTTACCAGAATTTCTCCGCTCCATTATTATGACGTCATGTTAATGGGATAATTTACAAGTAATTACTACCAGATTTCGAAAAACAAACAGAACTTAAATACAGAATATGATTTTTTTATTGATGCAATACAAATCACAATGATTCAATATTACAGGAGAATAGTCAAATATTGATTAGTTTAAATAGTCGAGCGCTGGAAACTTGTCCTTGAATAAATCTGACAGGTGAAAGTCATAAAGAATCGCTCATATGTCACACCGACAGAACTTTGCCCGAATAGTACATTCGTTTATAACGATTTGTCAGATCCAAACATTTGTTCGCCTGAACCACGCTCATCTTTTTAGCATTCATGCACTTGTGATACTCCCTTCGACGGATGTCTCGCCAAGTGTTGGGACTTTTGACCAGCTTGTAATACTGCTCACATGTTGCACTGGCCTTGATCATCTGGGGCTTCGTTTCCATGGGAAAGCACTTGTGAATCTGAGTGTAGTCTTGCTTGAAAGAGAGTGTCATGTTTTCCCATACATCATGGAATAGGAACAGTGGATCAAGACTGCCAGCTTTTGCGATTCGCTCCAATTCTGTAGCGTCTGGTGGCTTGTACGATGCTAAACGCTTGCAAAAGGCCTCATTGCTGCTGAGCATCGAATCCAACTTATGTTGCCAGGTGCGGGAAGCAAAGTAACAGTTTTCCATTTGCTGTTTCTCGTCAGAGCTAGGCCGAATGAACGAGTAATAAGGCAGTGTCCACTTGTAATACTCGAGCGTTAAATGCATAAAACGGTCCTTGGAGCCTTGTCGCTTGAGTAGTGACGCCTTGTCGTTTGGTCCAAAGGTTGCCACCCGCTTGCAGAGGCTCTCCTGTTTAGTTAGAGGAATCGACCGTGGATTTACTTTACTCGACAAACGATTCCAAATGCGGAGGTTATAGGTTACGAAAGGTTACCATACAACACTCCGAAAACAGGTTACGCCGAAAACAACAGGGGGGCAAGTGACGCGTGCCACTTAAACAAAGACTTCATTGTTCTCCGCACCACAGGTGGTCCACGTTATGCCGAAACTCAAGTGACGGTGCCTCTTTAACAAAGAGCTCCTTTGTTCTCCACACCACAGGGGGTCCACGTTACACCGAAAAGCATGTATTTGTGTGAGCGCTGACTCATCACTGACTCATCAGCACACTCACATGCATTACGAGCACTGCAGAGAGTGTGTGAGCGCGAGTGTTCGACACAAACAGTTTTCGGTGTGCGTTGTTTACGATCGACGATCGTCGAGTTGTCGAACATGACAGTTTTTTTGTTGACCAAATCCCATTGACTATCCCGAGGGTGGTGAAACCTGTAGTGTTATCTGTTTTTGGATTGAAGCACCCTGGAACCCAAGATAACGAACGGATATGGTGCCAGTCGGATCAAACTAACTCTGTTTGATCTTGGTTATGTTGATTGAATATGGTTGTGAAATAAAGCTTTTTACGAATGTCTTATTGATCAGACTGACTAAGCTCGAACCATGAAATAGATTTCGAATGAGAAATATCCCTTTGTTTATGTCATTAGTAGTAAACTCATTACCTCATACATCATATTGTAATTTGCAAATCTGGTTTAATGAAAGTATGTATGAACTCGAAACCAAATTCAATCATTGAGAACTGTCCACTACTATACAATGATTCTCGAGTTTGAGTGAACAAGTGAATGGATCATTCCTCATTGATTGAATCACCCTGAAACCCAAGATGGCGTCTGGATACGGTGATTTTTGGATTAGGATTTTATTGCATATGTCGGGGGTGTTGAATCTAATGGCTACAGTGGTTTTGGGATTGGGTCATCCTGAAACCTACGCTGCGAGCGGATATGAGGATTTTGGGATTCGGATCCAATTTTGTTTGATTTTTTCAATGTGGTGGAACCAGTTAGGGTCCCATTGCACTAGACTGGTTACGTTCGGATCAATCTGAATCTAGTGAATCCAGATATAAATGATTCAACCTGGTTGTGTTTCGGAACGCTGGACTGATATCAGACTGATCTGGCTGACTAGGTTCGTGACAGGTGACAGGTGATTCAAATGGGTGTAATCGCACTATTTCAACGAATAAGATGAAATTCAAATTGCTGATCGTGCATTGGCTTTATAATTGAAGGCGAAAGGAAGGAAGAGGAGGAAGGAATGAAGGATTGAGTTTTCTGTTAAGCTGATATGTACTTTTATCCTAGTGTACTGATTTACTGTTTGATTCCTGAACGATTATACTTATTTCACCACTTAGTCTTAGCCCGTCTTTCTAATTCGTATTACAATAATTTCATCATTAGACTTTGGGATAAATGGTGAATATTTGATTACTCAATGAGCACAATCTGATCTATTGAATGACTGAAGAAGGAAGCATTCACTTGTTTACTCAAACTCGAGTGTCACTAAACAGAAGTGAATATAATGATTCTCAATGATTAAATTGAATACTCGATTTGCACAATCTGATCTAATGTGTGGTGAGGATCCACAATATTCAGTCGATGATCTCAATGTCTTGCCTTCTCTGGTGGTGAAGCTTTTGTCAGTTTTTGTTTATTTCAAGGCATCCACCTAATTCGACTAGTCCAATGGAGAGAGTACTATGTGATCTGATCAACAATCAATCTTCACTATGCACGACAATCACGATATTTGCCAACCGAACGATAAGCTGTACAAATCACTTCGTTCCTGGACCTCGTTGAGGATAGTTCCACTTCCTTTCTTGCACTTCTCATCCTTTCCACTTCTGTACCAAGCAATTCTGTCTCGCCAGTGTCTCAGCTGCAACAGAAAGCTTCATCTCAATAAGCCAACTCCTCATCTCGGCAATGACCCTCTCCACATTATTTTCCAAACAGTTTTTTCAGGAAATCAGTGAATGAGTTTGTCTTTTTCTGTCTCGTCATAAAGTATATGTGTGCCAAACAAGAAAGATGAACTCAGCTATTTTTCAACAAATCTACCATCCCAGTGATCCACCCAAGTATAACTTGAATCCTCAATATCGTCACTGGTCCATCAACCCAATCCCACAGATTCCACCCAATAATGAAATCAATGGGTTCACTGACTTGTTTCAAGCCAGGCTATTGATTGTTAATGAGTTTAATTTCTTCATTAATGTCATGCGTCATGTCGTGATATAAAATAGAACAAGTCTAATGGATGCATGAATGAATCCAGTCAATAATTTGGATTCATACAGCAGTGGATTGATTGAAAATGAAATGGATAACTCAATTTTTGGACAATCGGATTCAATGCATGACTTTGATAAAGTAAAAGAGTTTTTGACTTCTTTGACATCATCCTGAAGTAGATCTGAAGGAAACAAGATTGAAGATTGAAAAAATTCGGTTTAGATCCTTAATTCCTCAAGTTTGTCAAGAACATCATCATAATCCTCGAAAATCTCATCTTCATCCATTGGGTAACTAAGTTCCTCAATGGTCATCGATATCGGTCAATTTTCACTCAGATCATTTTTTGGGGTTAAATAGTTCCAATTGGATCAAGGATACATCCAACAAGATAATCTGAGTTAGTCTATGACAAATAGAATGATGGTAACAGAAATCAGGGATAAATATGATAGATTTGACCCAGGTCATACCTTGAGGGTTAATTAATTCCAATTGGATCAAGGACACATGATACAAACTCATAAATAGTAAAACAAGTCTTAAATAGTTTCCATGTTCATTTTACACAATGTCTGATAGCTTGTTAGTGTGCGTGAATGTTCGACGCGTCGAACGTCGAACACTCACACATTTGAGTGTGCTACAGTGACTGTGGCTTTCGGCGTAACGTGGACCACCCATGGCGCAGTGGCACGCGCCACTTGCCCCCTGCTGTTTTCGGCATAACCTGTTTTCGGAGTGATGAGTAAATACGAGTCACAAAGCAAGCCTGGGCCACTTGCTTATCTTGGTCAGTCAGTTTGTAGGGCTCATTTACGCCAATCTTTACGATGGCGTCAGTTACTTTCCAGAAAGTCAAAGGCGGCTTTAATATATCAATCAGCTCCTCCAACATATCTTTGTCACCTGCAATAACATTTTTACAGGTAAAGAAACAAATCACCAAAACTATAGTTGAGAGTTTCATTTTAAAGTCGCTTTAAATATGTCTAAGTAAGATAAGTCGTATAAACGGTTACGTGAAATCTCGTACAACAAGGTGACAAAGTCCAATGAGCAATCAAAATCTGAATGACCGGAAGAATCGATGTTGTACGATTTGTCCAAATCCAAATTGAGCCTCACATAAGGCCAAACTCGAGTATTGTTCGAAAGTCCAATTCTTGACTCGTTTGAATTTATCTAATCAATTTTCTTGAAGCAATTTAATTCTTGACAATTGTTGCAAATTAAACACTTTGATTCCAAGACAACAACTCTGTTTTGATGAGTATTGCTATTAAAAAATGGTAAATCAAGTAAAAATCATAAAAAATAACTATTTTGTTTTATTAATCAAAATTCATTATGTATTTCATCGAATTTATTTAATAAAATAAAGTTGTGCAAATGGTAAGAGAAAATATGAATAAGTGTGCAAACCCATATAAAAAGAATCGCACTTAATTAATTAATTAATTAATTAACATAATTAATTTGATTATTAAAACTAAGATAACATCGCACTTCTTACTTTTTTGCTTTCACAAAACTTGAGATTCAATTCATACATTTGGAAAACGAAAAAAATTAATAAATATTCAATATGTACAAATACAACATTAACCCTTTTATACCTAAAGGGTCATTTATGTCCCCTACATTTTGTTGAGTAAGAAATAGCGCTAAAGGGTTAATAATTTGAATATTTTAAATATTCTAGAATAGTTTTCCAATCTCTGATTTATTTTATAATAATTCTTTATTTGATTTTATTTGACTAATTTATGGTTTTATTACAATTAATAATTTATTTTTTATTTTTTTGCAGCTCGAATTCAGTACAAAGTCTGGTGGCTCGTCACCTCGCACTACTTTGAATATTTAATCTTTGCGCTCATTCTCACCAATACGATCACACTCGCCATGAGGGTATGTACTATGTAACTGTATATATGAACTGGACGGAAGTAGTACTACTAGCAATATATAGGACAATTAAATCCAGTAAAAGTAATTAAAAAAAAATCCAGACCCCGAACGCTCGGATAATTAATAATAAGAAAATCATGAAACTAGCCCAAAAAGATCAATCAAAATCAATCTTAAATCGTTATTATTTACACTTGGATGACCCTGATTCTTACGGAATCTTAGGAATATTCTTTAAAATTACAGAATAATTAATAATGATTTTTTATTATATTTTAGTACGACGGTCAATCGGACGAGTACTCTCACGTACTGAACGTACTGAACATAATCTTCACTGCACTGTTTACTTTTGAATTTATTCTCAAATTGTTTGCCTTTCGATTTAAAGTAAGTTTGATTTAGCGAGCGCCATCTTGTGAGGATTTTTGGAACTAATTCTCATTTTTTACAGAATTATTTCGGTGACCCGTGGAATTGTTTCGATTTCTTCATTGTACTCGGATCGTTGATTGACATTGTTTATGAACAATTGAGCGTAATTATTATTTGTTTTAATTTTTTTATATTTTATATTTAATTGTTTTTTAATTTATTAATTTTTGTTTTTTTTATTTTAGCCGAGTTCACCAGGCGATGGAATTAAAGTAACGAGAGCGCATGTGCGACCAACTTCCGTCATGAATTTTCTTCGACTTTTTCGTGTGATGCGATTGGTTAAATTGTTGAGTCGTGGTGAAGGCATTCGAACCCTACTTTGGACCTTTCTCAAGAGCTTTCAAGCCCTGCCTTATGTTGCTCTACTTATCTTGATGTTGTTCTTCATCTATGCCGTCATTGGAATGCAAGTTTTCGGGAAGATTTCTCTGGAAATGGATGATAGTTCTATTACAAGAAACAACAATTTTCAGACGTTTTTCCAAGCGATTTTGGTACTTTTTCGTTCTGCAACTGGTGAAGCTTGGCAGGAGATTATGATGGACTGTACGGATGAGGCTCTGTGTGATCCAAAGTCCGATGATGGAAAATTGAACAAAGAGTCCACCTGTGGATCAATGTTGGCAATCCCGTACTTTATCTCATTCTACATTTTGTGCTCATTCTTGATTATCAATTTGTTTGTCGCTGTCATTATGGACAATTTCGATTACTTGACTCGGGATTGGTCCATTCTGGGACCGCATCATTTAGATGAATTTGTACGACTTTGGTCTGAGTATGATCCTGATGCGAAGGGACGGATTAAGCATTTGGATGTTGTGACCCTACTGAGAAAGATTTCACCGCCACTCGGATTCGGAAAGTTGTGTCCACATCGAGTCGCTTGTAAGAGACTTGTGTCTATGAATATGCCACTCAACAGTGATGGAACGGTAATGTTCAATGCGACGCTTTTCGCGATTGTGCGCACTGCACTGCGCATTAAGACGGACGGAAATATTGATGATGCAAACGAAGAGTTGCGTGCTGTGATTCGAAAGATTTGGAAACGTACAAACCCGAAACTACTCGATCAAGTCGTGCCGCCCGCAACCGATGACGAAGTGACCGTTGGCAAATTCTATGCAACCTTCCTCATTCAGGACTACTTCCGGCGTTTCAAGAAAAAGAAGGAAGAGAGATTGCGACTGAATAATCAAGAAGAGGAACACACGGTGGCGCTACAGGCGGGCCTAAGAAGTCTACACGAATTTGGACCCGAGATTAGGCGCGCAATTTCGGGCAATTTGGATGAGGACAACTTTGAGAACGGACCAGACTGGGAGCCAATGCATCGGCGTAATCATACTCTGTTTGGTAATGTTTGGTCTACTGTGACTAATGCGAAACTGAAGAGGGCGCCCGCTACTTTCCATACTGGTGACGGAAAAGGAGATGATTTTGTCTTCTCACGAGTTCAATCTGATAAGTTTAAGAATGGTCGTGTTGATAGGTAAGTCCATTTACAAATGACGTTATTCATTTTGTCCCAAAACCTATTCAAATAAATAATTTCCTTTAAAAACCCAGAATTAGCTAGTTTTAGAATCCTTTTAGAATTATTAGATTCCGGATTTAATATTATTTTGATGCTTTTTTCATTTCTAATCTGATCTAACATAAAAATGACTAACAAAAATGCTTTCCATGTCCGTCCATAACAAACGTAACCATCTATCTACTAACCAAAGAAGGATGAGCTTTGAATTAACCAAGCTTAATCATAATAACAATGCTGCTTCACAATCGATGGTGACGCCCTATCGTCCATCACCACAATCGATACCGCCCGCCATACCGCCGAGACCACGCTTTTATACTGCACCAAATTGGTTATCTACCTACTATCAACAGCGTCAATCACCGCCTCAACCACCACCACCTCTGTTCTTATCAGCACCACTCGAGGATTATCCAATGATTGACGAAGATAGTAATGAGGAGTATCCTTATCGGATTAGCCAAGTTGTAACCGAATCGAGAAGTATGCCAAGTATTAAGGAAGTTGTACGAGTCTCAACCCCGTCACCAATGATATTGCCTTCTTCTTTGTCAACGAATGCTTTATCTATTTCTACCTCCACGAGCCATCGAGGTAGAAATAGTCATATTAGCCGCCATTATGGTCATCATAATCCGAATCAACATCATCGACATCATCATCGAAAGCCACGACTGCCACCAGCAATGCCTCCTTTAGATTGTCGAACAGCTTCTTATCGAGCCATTTTTAATGCCGATCAACCCTTATCATCATCTTATCAGTACCATCAACCTTATCAGATTAACCAACCAGTGCCGTACCATACACGCCAAACAGTACAACCCGAATCATCATCATCATCCACTTATCAGCAAACTACTGAGCTACTCATTCCACCGCCACCAAATTTCCGAAATTCAAATCAAATTTACTATGATGAGTCAGACAACAGTCTAGAAACGAAACCAATTGTGCAATCTGTTGATCCGATAAGATCTACTGATAAGGTTACTCATAATCATACAACATCACACAAGAAGAAGCATAATGCCAGTAAAAAGCAACTGATAACAACTCAAGCGATTATCAATTGTAGCAGTACTGATCTGTATCCGATGATCTTACCATCATCATCATCACCGAGTGCTTCAACTAACATTTGGTATATGATCTTGATCTGATAAGCACGAATGTTTGATGAATGTTTACCATGAATTCTTTGGTTTGCATGATTTTTGATTTTATATGATTTAGTTTTGGTTTTTTGAATTTTGTTTATGTTTGCGGTGCATGTTTCAGTGTTTGTTGATAAGATTTGCACGAATAATATGATCTGATAAGCACGATTAAGAGGATTTGATAAGCACAACTGATAAGATCTGATAAGTTTGTCTGATTAGAAAAGGATAGATGAGATTCAAACAGTAGATAGTTTTGGATAATCAATTAGAGTGATAAGATTTACATTTTTTACCTTATCTAACCTTATGACCTTATAATCAGCTCTGACCTACCGGACATCGAACTATATAACGTCCTAAATGAACATCACAAACGTCCAACACGCGCACCCTTTCCCTCAGATCTTCCGCCTTCTTCATCACTTCCTATGCCACGATCTGATCTGCACTCCAACACTTCCAACACTTACAACTCAAAACTTCCTCTAGTTCAAAGTAGTAGTTCGTCTGCAGTACTTCCAAGCCCTCAGCCTCCACCACCGAAACTGGTGATCGATGATGAAAGTTTCGATTTGGATGACGAGATAACCATTCCGGATGCACCACAACCATCGCCAGAAAATTTGAGTAATGCAAACAGTCGAAAGTCATCCTCGAATGGATCGAACAATTCTTCGTTTCGACGGAAACTTTCGGGATGTTTCCGCAAACAGGACAGCGAACATGATCAGTGGCCAATGTTGAGTGACACGCCCACTAGTATGTCACCTGACATTGAGGATATCAACGAACAACCAGAACCGGAAAGTTCCCGTAAAAGAAGTAAAGGTTCCTGGTACAAAAAGGCGACTAGTAGAATTGTACAGCGAAATCGATCCGTTTCCGAGGAGAGAAGACCAGCAAATCTACCTATCCGTCATGAGAACAGCGACCCCTACCGTCTCAACACGAGCAGCATTGACATCTCTTCCTCACTACTAGATCCGCAACGTTCCACAAGTTCCAATTCGATTGAACGCAATCGAAATCGCGCTTCGAGCTTCTTATCTCCCTTCTCATCACTTGCGCCTTCCTCTGCCCATCAACATCACTTTGTTGCATCAGATAGTAATCTTAACGATATCAATAACAGGAGCGGAACAGTGCCAGGCATGCGCAGTGGATCATATCACGGTAAGCCGGGCGGTGGACAGTTGCTGCCGGGACAGCGATTCTCAGAAGTGGTGGGCAGTGCCGAGTCCCTGGTGGGCCGGGTCCTGATCGAACAGGGCCTGGGAAAGTATCTCGATCCGGCGGTGGTTCGGGCCACACAGCGAGAACTCGCAGAATCATTAAACATGACACAAGAAGGTAAGGTCAATAAAATTGCGCACAAAAGCTTAAACGATACAATCGATAGCATCGTTCATCGCCACTAACGACCGCCATTGTATACTAATTCCGTAATCATTTTTTATTCATTACAGAATTAGATAGAGCCGCCCATCAGCTCTTACAGGCAGAAACTCGTTCTCCATCTCCACGAGGAGCAAATAACAACAACCGAAAACAATCGAATGCAAACAATAAAAAACAATAAAACAACTGATAACATGATCTGATAAGAACAAAAACTCAAATGTCTTTGGAATGATGATTCATTTTTAGATTCAAACAAAACAAAATCGAGATCTCAACATTTTTAAATGAATAGTTTTTGAGTTTTTATCAGATTAGATCTTATCAGATTACTGATTGATAAGTTTTAAATGCGATTAAAGATACGCTTTTCGACTGAATGAATGAATTTTTGTTGCATTTCCTGTGATAACAGTCTAATTATTATTATAATTCTTATTACCAGATTACCAGATTTGTTAGAAAACTGATGAGAAAAACTAGATTATAATGATCAGATTAAACTCGAAAAATCGTGATAATTTTAAGTGATTAGATGACACAATTTAGATAACAGAACAAACAGAACAAACAGAACAAATGGAACTAATAATATTATTCTTCTTCTTTTTCCTGGAAAGATTCTTTTTTGTTGTAATCAACAGTAACCGAGAAAATTTTCTCCCTCTCTCTTGCCAACTTCCTTTGATATATAAACTAAACCAACTTGTCCATCACCTTTATCTTATTATCTTACATTTGATCTATTATCTCTTTCCAAATTTTCTCTCCAAATTGTGCCTTTCCTTAATACTTTTCGCACGCCTCTCCCTCTCTTCTCACTTCTCTCCTCCTTCCCTTATCTCTCTTTTACCCGATCTTTATATTATCTCTATATACTCCACACATTTGTTTATTTTATATGTCCTTATTATTATCTATATATTTGATCTATTATCTGTAACAAATGCTGTACATGGATGCTGTATGCGGTTTATCTATATTGATCTATTGTTATATTGAATATATGTTATTTATGAATTTATAATATTAAATTTTATTATATTAAAAATAAGTTTAATTGGTTCCGGATTGGCTTTGAGTTCGGACGGGCGGTGAACGTCTTTAGATGACGCACAAAGCGGTTCACATCCACCAACTGGTTCCGGATTGGCTTTGGGTCCGGATGGGCGGTGAACGTCTTTGAGTGGTGGGCGTGGCGAGAGCCTTAGGCCACCGTTCCAGGTTGGCTTAATCTCCCACCGCGGTATCCACCACCCCCACCAAAACCATCGGAGTCCCCACTTCGGTAGAGACGACATTTTCCGTAACAGCGCGTCCTTGTGGTGATTTCCTGAAGAAGGAAAGAAAACAAAACAATTAGTGGCGAGTAGGGTCTTGGATAGTATATATGATAGTGAAAAGGAAAAGAGGACTAGGGTCCGGGGATCAAGCTTCATAAAGAGGGCAAAGTGGCAAATCCTTGGAAGTTTACTTACGGTAGTCACTCGTCGTGAGAGGATGAGGAAAGCAAGAATTCGAGTAGAAGATCTTGTACAGAGACAGATACAGAGAGCCTTGGAAAGCCAAAGGGAGAGACTTGCAGAGTTTGGGCGAGCTTGGCTTGAAAAGTCTTGGTAAGAGAAGCGCTTGTTCAAAAATCAAAAGTGTAATGGCTTGAGCACTGGTGGGTGTACTCTTTTTATAGTGAAATCGAGTAGCACAAAAACAGTTTTTCGCTTTCTAAAATGATGTGGAACAGAAACAAATTTAGAATTCGACTCATTTCGATTATCCACAATCTAGCGATTAAAGTCATACTGAGCATGCCTAGTAGATATTGAATACTAGATACTGATACATAATAATGACTCATTCAAACTTTCTATTTTGAACTTTTTTGACGAATGGAATACAAAGAACAATTTTGAAAAACGTTCGAAAGCTCTAGAGGAGGTGAAATGCGGGTTTTCTGCAATAGTGACATTTTATTTAGTGACCATTTTCCCAATGCACAAAAGAGAGACAGATTTGTATGTTTGAAAGCTCGTTGGAAAGCTTATTTCAAGCTGATCAAAAGTGTAACAGGACTGTTAAACTTTGAAAAGATGAGTCGACTTGGGTTGCAATTTAAAATTTTATTTTGACCATCTATGTTTGACCTGTTCGACTATGATATGATTGACTTATTTTATATTTATGATTGGATGGAGAGAGGACCATTATTGAAGTTGTTTCGGTACCACCCAGAACAAACTGGTCTTTTTTTTTAAATGTTCATCATTTCTGTAAAATTAAGACATAGTTTGAGATGATTGGACGTATTGAGAGGACCATTATTGAAGTTGTTTCGGTACCACCCAGAAGTGACAAGTGTCGCAAGTCGAATTGCGACAGGCGAGTTCTATTCGACCAGCCAATTCGAACCTTCGGTCTAGGCACTATTTAAGCCTCTTCTGGACTGGTCCAGAGCTGTCTTCTGTCCTCTCCTTAACCTTTAACCTAGTGCTCAATAAACTTCTGTGAGCTCAAGCCGTTCGAGTCCACTTTCTTTCCCTAGTGTCTGCGCCGAGTCGTGACATTATTTGGAGGCACCACCGGGATACCAGAGACCTGCGTGTCATGGATCCGGTTCTCACCCGTGTCAAGATCACCGTACTGCCCGACGGCAGCCTGTCCGAAGACAGCAAGAACAATCTCCGCGACCGACGTCGTGGACTCCTTTACAAGATCGACTCTTGGGTCCGCGTACTCAAGTTTGGACGTACTCCAACCCAGGTGGAATTCTGTGCGACCACAGACGAGCTGGTGGAGATCGAACGACTGTTGGACATCGATCGTGACCCAGGGATGGCACTCGAATATGACTCCACTGACGACAAACTGGCGCAAGTGTTTGCCAAGTGCAAATTCGAACAAGACATACCAATTGGAGCTGCGAACGCTCCGGGGCTGAACCCCATCCAGGAAAGAGTGGAAGCGGTCGTGGTGGAACCGACCCTGGTGACGAGAGCCCAGTTCACGAGTCCCGAGTTCCAAGAACAGCAAAGACGACCACTAGTGCGAACGACCCGGCCTTTGATCTCGTTCGAACACGAAGATCGAACTCTACGTCATCACGTCAACGACCACGCTGGAACCGACTCCGATGAGTCTGATGACGAGTGTGACTATGCACCCCTGTCACTACGAGACATCCCGATGCCCAAGTTCGACGACTGTGTTAACAAGTGGCTGACATTTTGGCTCAAGTACAATGCACTGGTGCACTCAAACAAGAAGGTGTCGTACATCGAGAAATGTGTACGCCTGGAACAATGTCTGATGGGCAACGCCACTCGTTGGATAACCGAATTCAAGCCAAACAAGGAGAGTTGCCGACAAGCCATCAAGATGATGCGCCGATACTTCCAAGATCCTGACGTGCAACAAGGGGCGTTCAACTCCGAGTTGGCAGCTCTACACCCGATCGAAGATCGATACAACGTGACCGCGTTACGAAAGCTCCACTCGTCTGCGAACCAGATCTTTACGAACGCCAAACTGCTGAAGCTGAACGAGAGCTACATGGACGGACATGTCCTACGAACTATCAAGAAGCTACTCCCGGAACCGTTCCAACACGTGGCACCGCAAATTTTAATGCATTCCAATGCTTACAACCCGTTTAAGTCTGACATTTGGTCAATGGGAGTGGCATTGTTCCCTCAAGAGGAAAAGCGCCCGTCTAGCAAAGACTTGGTCGAAAATAGTTGGCTAGTTGGTTAGTTCAACTATAACGTGGCCGAAAATTCAATTTCCCCATTTGCCACTAAAATTAAGTTATTAAACACTTATTAAACAGCCATTTTATTGATTTAATTCGCCTCGTTGTGGCACTTCAAAGTTACTTTTGAGTCGTGGCAATAGCGAAGAATGGCACTTCCCTCACTTGCTTTTCTTGTTGTCCTCCGAGTTCGACTGTGCCATCATAGAATGAACCAGTAATCGCACCATTCGCATGCAGTTTGTTACATTGTTACTGGAGTTAATCAAACACTGGCACTGCATAGTGTGCAGTGCACACTCAGAAAGCTCGGTTTGGCCAGTGTCACTTACTCGAACAAAGTTTGCAACGACATACATAAATAGCAGAGTTTGAGATAATTGGACGTATTGAGAGGACCATTATTGAAGTTGTTTCGGTACCACCCAGAACAAACTGGTGTCCTTTTTCAAAATGTTCATAATTTCTGTAAAATTAGAACAGAGTTTGAGATGATTGGACGTATTGAGAGGACCATTATTGAAGTTGTTTCGGTACCACCCAGAACAAACTGGTGTCCTTTTTCAAAATGTTCATAATTTCTGTAAAATTAGAACAGAGTTTGAGATGATTGGACGTATTGAGAGGACCATTCTTGAAGTTGTTTCGGTACCACTCAGAACAAACTGGTCTCCTTTTTCAAAGTTTGGTCAATACTTTCGCTTATTTGAAGTTCCCGGGATATGTGATTACGTATGACGTGCACCATATGGACCATACCAGTACATTGGGCTTCAAGACACCTCAAAGAATTGGCAACACATCCGAGTGAAATCGCGAAACTGCTGAATATAAAAGACGACAGTCTGGTCAATTTTTTCGCTTATTTGAAGTTCCCAGGATATGTGATTACGTATGACGTGCATCATATGGACCATACCAGTACATTGGGCTTCAAGACACCTCAAAGAATTGGCAACACATCCGAGTGAAATCGCGAAACTGTGCTGAATATAAAAAACGACAGTCTGGTCAATTCTTTCATTAATTTGATAAATTATGAGTAAATGATAAATTGAGAAATAAGATTTTAAAAAAATAGTATTCGTTGTAGTATTTACGTTTCAGTTGGTTGGACTTATCCATTCGTGCCAAATAGCGTTGATACAACTCGCTGTCCTGTTGCTCATAGACTTTCATCATAATCGGGTTGATACTTTCAACTGGTTTGATTATTTTTTGAATAATGTTAAATGCTTCCACACTTTCTTTTTCATAAAGGCGCTCAAAGAGCGATATGAACTGTTCGATTATTACGCTGTACATGACAGATTTAACTATTTAAACTTTGAATCGGGTTGTTTGTACCCAAATCAAGCAACACTTGAGTCTTTACTGTTGTGACTGGATTGGTTGTGGCCATTCATTTGCCCAAAAAGTTCATCTCAACGCTCATCAACTAATTCACCAAAAAGTCAAACCTTTCAAATGTACCTGGAATATGTGTGAATATGCTTCAACAAAAGATAGTAATGTAATCAAACATATCCGCACTCAACATTTCCATCTCCCAGCAACCCAGAAAGAACAGCGTCAACGCAACATTGAAGACAATCGCAACCCTCGTGACTATCTCCTGAAGGAGCACAACAACTCAACCTTCTCTGACCGCTGATCATTTTACGTACCACACATCCCACAACATTCTCCACACAGATCACATTCAATTTGTTGAAAATATACCTTATTACTATTTAGAATATTCATAACTGTAACAATTAAATAAATGATTGCTTTTATTTATATTTATATGACAAACGATTGTTTTGTTTGGGCTCGAGAATGAATTTATGACATAAAATTTTTATGTATTTAAAATGAAAGCACGTCCTATGTGAAAAGTTGGACATGTGATTGGGTTGACACAACTTGACAGTGAGTGTTATTACAAGAAATTCTGTGAACTGTTTTGCATGTTCTGCTTCAGATCGAGTTAGTTCCTATTTTCGAAGCTTTGCTTTAGTCGATTTTGATTTTATCACTGATTACGGTAATCATTATCGCATTCAGAATGCTTTGCCAGCAAATTTTGATGTCCACCACTTTGGCTGAGTTATGTCGACCGCTTTTCCCAATGTCGAAAAATTGATAATCAAAAGCAGTCGTTATGGAGAGATAGGGAATTTGCTCGAAGCACATTTAAACCTTTTTGCAAACTTGCGTTCGTTCAATTTGGATTTGAACGTACTTTGGATTGATCGTTTGATGGACTGAGATGACCAATAGAAAATCAAAGGCATGTCTAAAAATTCTCTAATGAGTCACATAATTTGTCCATAACTGACCTTTGTATATTGATGAATAAATCTTTTCTGTTCTGAACATGAATTTGATACTTTTTAACCATACGCGTACCTCCAAACCTACCATCCACTTTAGTATTCTTAACTTTCCACTTTGTAATTTAAACATTCAATACAATTGTCAGCCTTTTCAATTCAATAATAATTTTATTCAAAAATGCTATTCAAATCAACGACAATTTTTTACTCACTTTCGCTGTTCTGTTCTAATAAAGTTGACACTCGATTCAAGTTTGGAATTAAACTTTGAAAAGGTGATTCAATTTGAATAGTTGCAATTTAAAATTTTACTTTGAAAAGTCAACAAGACAATCTATGATTGACCTTCATCGAAGTATGATATGAGTGCCATATTTTGCATATTCATCCATTTGTATACTATAAAATAAGATGTTCTTAATTTTTTTAACCTCTACCCGATCCCTTGCTGGTCGTACTAAATGGTAGATTCGTTAACCAGGATCCAAACTACCTATCTCAACTCCCTTCCAATGAACCTACGAGTGAATTCAAAACAACAGTGTGCGCTACTGCTCTTCTCACTCCGAGTCCAACAAGTGTTGAAGACGCAGTAACCAATCAGATCGCAGAGCTGGACGCGAGGGGTGGAGTTTCGTGTTTATGATTTGGCACTGGCACATAAAAAGCAGCGAGCACTGAGCGCTGCTGAGTTGATGTTTTGTTTGGCAATTTCTGTCTCATTTTGGTTCTGCTGTTGGTGTCGTGTTCTTTTTGATTTTTAATATTTTGAAAATTTTCTCGATCAAACTTTTATTTGAGTACACCTCGAAGCTAAGTTGGTAAGTTGGATCGTCGATGTTACACATAACTTATGTATGACCATTTTTATTACAGATTACCAAAGGCACAACAACATGGCTTCGGATGATGTCAAGTCAAATGACTCAATCGTGAAACTATTTGCTCAACTCGATCTCAGTGAGCAATCACGAGGAGCCATCAACAGATTACCAAATGAAATGTTACGATCTATTCTTCAACGAGTGCCAGCACATCACTTGTTTCGATTTCGTTTAGTGTCCAACAAGTGGAATGCAGTGGTCGAATCCATTTGCCGGGACAAAAAGTGCTTGGTGATTATGGATTTTTACGACAGGTCCTATCTATCGCAACTATCATCACGAATGAATGGCCATTTCAAATTGAGCAACGATTTTGTGTTCATTAAAGCAATGAAATTCAGCTACTTTGAACTTTACTTGTCTGCCGAACTGTGCACTCTTCTCCCGAAATTGTTTCCCTGCATCGAACAGTTGTACATTATTGAAAAGTTTACTTATTCTCCAGAGGAATTCGCCTCAATGTTCAAACAGTGGTCACCAAGCCTGACTACTCTCTCATTGCGTGCTGGTGGATGGACCGAAGATATTTGCGCTCAAATTAACAAAATGAAAAATCTAAAGAAACTTGATTTGCAACTATTTTGTGAGAAAATAGCCAAACAACTGTTGCCAAAACTTTCTCGACTTGAACATTTGTCTGCATTGAACTGTGGAAGTTTTGACTACGTTTCACCATTTTTTGCTGCTGGAATCACCAGTTTTGGATGCTCTCGCTCCATTGTCACTGTTGAGGAGTGCACCAAATTGCGTCAACTTAATGCTCAATTTGTGTCGAGTCTCGAGCGTTTGAGTTTGCTTATACACGATGCTCAAGTGTTGTCATTCATGTGCGAACATTTTACATCGTTGCGAATGTTGCATATTGACACATTCAGTTACGACAAGGTTTGTTATATTTATTTGATTCTTCAGTGAATTGATTGCTCTTTTATTTCTATTAGCTTACCACAGGAATTATTGAAAACTTGGCACGACTGAGCCATTTGACTGAGTTGCGAATGGATCACGTCAAATTTGATTTATTCATTCTCGATGCCGCAAAGCCTCTCCACAACATTCGCAGCTTAACTTTGGTGGATTTCTCTTTTGTATCACCTAAATTTGAAGTGGTCCGCTTTTTCCGCATTTTGTCCGCCATTTTCCCCAATTTGGAAAAATTGGTCATCAAAAATTGTCGCTGTAAAGATATTGGCAATTTGTTTGAAGCCAATCTGAATCTTTTCCCCTACTTGCGTTCGTTCAATTTGGATTTGAATTTGCTGATTGATCGTTTAATGGAATGAAGTTGATCAATCAGAACAAATGTTTAATTTCTCATATTTGTCACACGAATCTAATTGTCTTTTACATATCTTTGTATAGTTCCCCCCCCTTCCCTACCATTACCTTTTATTTCTAATAACAAAAAAAATACAATTGTAAAATAAAAAAAATATTTTTTTTGGGGGTAAAATTTAAAATTTAAAAATGCAGCAGGGCGGGTGTTTTGGGCTTTACCGTATTGATGAATAAATATTTTCTGTTCTAAACTTTTGACTTTTGATTTGCTTCACATCAAGACGTACATTATATATTACATTTTCAAGGAATGTCGAGACCTAAATTGAATGTACAAATAATAATAATAATAAACATCTCCAGAATTTCACCAATTAATTGGTTGTTTACATAAATATAATTATCCATTGCTGATTTTTATGTATTTACGAATACATAATCTTCACACATAAAACACAAAAACTATTGCATTAATCGAGTAAAATTGTTCAACAATACCAAACATTGCAATAATTAGCATCGTTTCACTACAAATAACGATCATGGTTACCATTGTTGGGGTGTTTGCTTTCGCATTTCGTATTCTTAAGTGAATCTATTTATCAATCTTAGATTGAGCCACATAATTCCATTATTCTCTTGTGTTGCCTATTGTGTACTTTTGAGAACCAACGAAATAGTTGAGCGCTTTCTGTTTACAATTTCTCACTCCCTTGTGTTTTGGCTGCTGCCGTATTTTGATTTTCTTCACCAAAGAATTTTGAGTTTGCCACGAATCTGCTTGTAAGTTAAAAGTCCTCAAGTATTTGTAAGAGATTCTTATTGATGATATAATCATTTTGATTACAGGCCAAAAACCAAAAACATGGATGCTGCCAAGTTACTTGTGGAACCTTTAGCTCAACTGGATCTTGATAGACAGCCACGAAATGTCATCAATCGATTACCCAACGAAATGTTGCGAACCATTTTAGGCAGAGTGCAAGCACATCACTTGATTCGACTCAGATCAGTGGACAAACGGTGGAAGTTGGTTATTGAGGACATTTGTCGGGACAAGAAGTGTTTGGTGATCATGGAACGTTGGGACAAGGACTATCTTTCTGAATTATGGAATCGATTGAATGGTCATCTCAAGTTGAACCAGGATTTCGTATTCATCCAGCCCCGTTACAGTGGACGCGATTGGGAAATGCACTTGCCTGCTCAACTGTTCACTTTTTTGCCAATCTATTTCCCAACATTGAGCAATTCTATTTTAATGAAGACTTTTCCTATTCTCCAGCCGAATTCAACTCCATGCTCCAACAGTGGTCATCAACTTTGGCCACTCTATCTGTGAAAGAATCCGCTATCCCGAGCCTCAACGCTATGCTTTATGTTCAAATCAACAAATTGACCAACATAAAGCGCCTGAATTTGGACCGCTTTTCGTTTGGCTCAGCCAGTCTAGTTCCTACCTTGGCTCGGCTCGAACATTTTTCTGCGCCAAGTTATTCAGATATTGGCAATTTGAAATACATGAGTGAAGCATTTACCAGTTTTGAAGCTTTTTGCTCCTTTGTGACTATTGACAAGATAGTCAAATTGCATGAGCTTGATCGATTTTCGAGTCTCTTGCGTTTGAGCTTATCTATTTATGATCATCGTGTATTGACATTCATTTGCCAACACTTTTCTTCATTGCAAATGTTAACTTTGCGCACAGTTGATTACTTTGTAAGTTTTGTTTTACGAATGTAATGTGCACATCAGTTCATTAATTGTTCATTCTTCATATAGTTCACCATCGGCATGATTGAACACTTGGCTCGATTGACTCACTTGACTGAGTTGCGAATTGAGGGCACTCAAATTGACCTGTCCATTTTGGATGTGCCAAATCTTTTGTCGCTCCACCACATTCACATGTTTACTTTTGTAGATTTTGTTCTTATTGCTGATCACCGCATTCAGGAGGATTCTTTGCCGCCAAATTTTGATGTGCACCACTTTGGTCGAGTTCTGTCGATCATTTTCCCCAATGTCGAACATTTGATGGTCAAGAGCTTTCATTATGAAGAGATTGGCAATTTACTCGAAGGTCATTTGAATCTTTTTGTCAACTTACGTTCTTTCAATTTGGATTTGAACGTTCTGATTGATCGTTTGATGGAATGAGATGATTAAAGGCATGTCTAGAATTTCTCTAATGAGTCATACAAATCTCGTAATTATTCATTACTGATCTTCTTATGTTGAATGAATAAATCTTTTCTGTTCTGAACTTGAATTTTTATTCATTTTGTACGGTACGTGTTCCTTCAAACCTACCCTTCCACAAACATTAGTATTGTAACTTTCCGCTGTAAACATTTAATAATATCAATCGTTTCAATTTCAATAAATGTTATTTCAATTCAACAACAACTTTCTACTTAAGTTTTCGATGTATTTAACCAAAGTTGACACTCGATTTGTTTGAGATTGAACTTGAAATGATTTAGTCGACTTGGATTAAAATTTAAAATTTAACTTTGCAAGTCAACGAAAATCCATGCATTGACCTATTCGAGTCTGATATGAGTGACATATTCAAATTTTTACAATTTTAACAAATTTAAAGTGAAATGACCAAAAATTGTTGGTCATACAAAAAATAATAATTTCATAACTTCAATTTGTGTAGCTTTCTCTTTTTTAACAATCAATTATTATTGTGCTTGTTATTGATTAGACAAATAAATAAATAAAAGTGTTTGACAACCCAGAAGAGTGTTGATGAGAATCGTGGAGTACAACTCGTCTGTGTGAAGAACCGAGCGTTTATTACGTCGTCTGTGGACGGTGCCTTCGGCAAAGTGAACTCACTCGCACTCAGTCCTCGTATAAATGAAAAAGCGATGCACTGCGTTGAGTAGCAAACACGCTTTTTTAGCTTTGCATTTTTGCATTTATACGAGGCCTGCTCGCACTGCAACTTGTTTTTGTTTGTTTGACCGTCAACCTGCTGTGTGACTAAAGTTCGCTGCTGTTTGTCTATCAAACTTTATCTTTTGCTCAAAGTCTAATCAGCTTGTGTTCATCTAATCAATTTTAGATATAATTTGCAGGACAATTCATCGAGCCATATATAAACGAACCATCCTGCTGTGACAAGCCTTTTAAATTCAAGTGCCACTCCACTCACACAAACTTGCTCGCTCGGTTATTTGTTTGTTGTTGCTCTAATCTACGAAACTAAAACTGTCAACATGTTTCATCGTCGGTTACAACGAGCCCGACTGCCACTGCTCGCTGCTCTATTCTGTTGTGTGTTTGTGTTTGTGATACAATTTCAGGCCAATTCCAACTACACCAACAACAACTCAAGCAACCACAATGAGACATCATCAACAAAAATGAATCGCATCGGTGCATTACTCACCTTAAGCAATTTGACCACTGAGATTGAGACCCTCAATTCATCATCATCGGCATTGCCACCCTGTCCACTCGTACCACCGAAATTAGGTATGTTCACTTTTTGAAAAATGTGAATATTGAATTGTATTGTTATTATTTTAGTTGGACGATTGCAAGTGCATCGCACACCACCGCCAATGGCTGAAATGGAGGCTACACTGAGTGAGGTGCGCCTCGGTGGTCGGTACCGCCCACCGGTGCACTGTACACCCACATTTCGGGTGGCAATCATTGTGCCGTACAGAGATCGGGATGAACATTTACGTATCTTGCTGTGGAATATACATCCAATGCTCATGCGACAGAACATTGCTCATTATGGCATCTATGTTGTGGAACAGGTATGACTTTTTGGTTGTGTTGCTGCGGGACATGGGACTGAAAGTGTTAACTCTCGTTATATAGTCTGGACAGGATCGGTTCAATCGTGCCAAATTGATGAACATTGGCTTTCTGGAGGCACTGAAGCAGGCCAACTATGACTGTTTCATCTTTCACGATGTGGATCTCATACCTGAGGACGATCGCAATCTGTACACCTGTGACCAGCAACAGCCCAGACACATGTCCGTTGCGATGGACAAGTTCCATTATCGGTAAGTCCATTAACCCTTTCACTCCCAAGTCTCAAATAATACAATTTCCTACTTATACCTAGAATGCCTTATGCGGACTATTTCGGTGGCGTAAGTGCACTAACAAGACAACAATTTGAGACTGTCAATGGCTTCTCAAACGAATTCTGGGGCTGGGGCGGTGAGGATGATGATCTGTAAGTGTTTGTGCTTTTGTATTTAACCCTTTCAATCTCATGTTACAATTTTCTATTTACACAGGGCAAACCGTGTGTATCATTACAAGTTCCACATTAGCAGAAGCTCGACAGATGTGGCAAGGTATACCATGCTTAAACATAAACAGAGTAAGCCAAGCACTGACAGGTAAGTTTATTGAGTCATGATAATGAGTCAACGCTAATCCGAACCTCATTCAAAATTCTACCCCTTCCATCACACAGATTCAAGAAACTGAACAACGGTTGGCTTCGCTTCGCGTCAGACGGCCTCAACAGTACCAAATATGAAGTGTTGGACGTGTCCTACAAGAAGCTCTACACCTGGATACTGGTGGACGTATTTGCGCCCTCAAAATACGATTTTGCCTATATATTGCAATATTTGTTCCTATAAAGGCACACTTATTAACCTATGAATTCATAACTAAACACATTTTCTAATATTTTTATATATTCTTGTCATAGTAGCTACTAGTACTCACTCACTTATGTATTTTCTGTATTTAACGAATAACGTCTTTATTAATTAAATTGACATTTTTATAAGTCAAAACCATCTTTATCTTACTCGCATCTTTTATGTAATTTGTAAACAAAGTAATCAATAAGCTTTCAAACTAACTTTGTATATTGATGAATAAATCTTCACTCTTTTGAATCTAACTTTTGATTCTCTTTTTTTGTACAGTCAATTTTATAGAGCAAATTAATTGCAAGCAAATTATAATGTCACAATTATTTTGATTGATCTCAACAATTAAAACACTAAAAACTGTATTAATCAGGTAAAATCGTTCAATAATATGCCAAACATTGTAATAATTAACATCGTTTCACTACAAATCACCACCATGAAAGTGTTCATTTTCATATTTTATTTCTGAATCAATTTCCCGATCAATCTTGAATTTCATTTTTTCGTTTGTGTAACTATTATATTCATTCAAGAACCAATGAGTAGAAATAGTTGAGCGAGTTCAGCTGTTTTGTTGGCAATTTTGTTTGTTTCACTCGTATTTTGGTGCGTGCTTTATTTCTTTTTGACTTTTCTTGACCAAACCAGAACATTATGGATTCGCGAGATGACAAATTGAATCACTCACTCGTAGAAGCTTTGGCTCAACTCGATATTTCGGAACAAGGCCCCATCAGCATAATTCCCACCGAAATGTTACGAGCCATTCTTATTAGAGTTCAAATTCCAGAAGTGATTGCATTCAGATCGGTGTCCAGCAAGTGGAATTTGCTCATTGAAGACATTTGTCGCCAAAAGAAGTGCTTAGTGATAGTGAACTATTTGGACGCCAACATTTTTTCCCAATTATCGCTCCCGTTCAATGGGCAAATCAAATTGAGCAAGGATTCTGTTTTGGTTTTCAAACTAGATTACAATCCACGCCATCATGCAATTCACTTGTCTGGCCATCTTTGCACTCTTCTGGCGAAACTATTTCCCTCTATTGAGCAATTGCACATTACGGAATCTTTTTCGTATTCCTTCACCGGATTCAGCGCATTGCTCCAACAGTGGTCACCAACTTTGACTACTTTGGCATTTCACTTGGGCTTTTGTGAAGATGTCGACCATCTTTGTGGTCCAATCAACCAGCTGACCAATCTCAAACGAGTTCATTTGGACTCTGGCGAAGTTTCATCCAACCAATTGGCCCTAACCTTGGCTCGGCTCGAACATCTTTCTGGTTGGGGTTATGAATCTATTGTTAAAATAGTACCATATTTGGGAGAAAATCTCCAGCCTAGGATTTATTCACCGCGCTATGACCCTTGAAGAGCTGACCAACTGGCATCATCTTAATGCTCAATCTGTTTCGAATCTTGCAAGCTTTGGCTTAAGCACCAGTAGTGCTGAAATATTGCTATTCATACGCGAGTATTTTGTATCATTGAAAAGTTTGTACATTGATGTACGATTGTTCACGGTAAGTTTTGTGTTTCAATTTGCACCAGTTCATTAATTTGTTCATTTATAGCTCGCCTCAATGATTCAACGATTGGCTCGATTGGCTCATTTGACTGAGTTACGAATTGATGGCAATTCTATTGACATGGCCTCTCTTGACTACGCCAATCTACGACCACTGCACAACATTCGAATCTTATCCTTGGTTGATTTTAAGTTTGTCAACGGTCATCGTGTACCCGATTGCGAATTGCAAGAAATTGGGTCTCGCTTTTGCCGACTTTTGTCTGCTATTTTTCCCAATGTGCAAAAATTGATCATCAAAAGCTATCGTTATAGGGAGCTCGCAAATTTACTCGAAGCCCATGTGAATCTATTTTCCAAATTGCGTGCACACGATTTTGGCTTGATTTGATGGACCAACAATTTCACTATAATGAGTCACACACAAATCTAATTGTCCATTACGGATCTTTGTATATTGAATTGAATAAATCTTTTCTGTTCTGAACATGACTTTTATTTTTAATCAAATCTAGATGCTCTTTTTCGATTTCACTTTTGTCGCCAATAGACCCGTGTTTTTTAATTTACCAATTTTGATTTATTCCAGTTTAGTCGAATTTTTTCCATTTTTTCCAAATGTTGACAAATTGATCGTCAAATGTAAAATCTATCCACTACTCGTCAATTTGCTCAATCCACATTTGATTTTTTTTGTTGTTTTTAATTGTTGTTAATGTTTACGTCTTTACTCTGCTCTCTAATTGGTCTCCCTGTCTGGTCTCCTGACTCCCGTTTGGACACAGCCAAATTCTGTCCTCTGCGAACTCAAAAAGGCCAAATAAACGCGAGTTTTGGTCAAGAAAAGCAAAAATAAACAACACAATTACGACTGTTCAATGTTCAACATTTAAATCAAGTTTATCGAAAATATAATGAAAACAGATCAACTATAGTTGTAAACAACAAGAATAGAATTGATAGTGAGTTTGGGATGTGATTGAAAGTGGACTGTTTGAGTGCGCCAAACAGAACCAAACATTGACATTGCACAATTAGACCAACTAATATTTATAACGCATTGCACATAAACCAAAAACGTTTGTTTCTCATTCACAAAATATTCAAACAAAACAGAAATGTATTTAAATGTAGTGTATTCTTAGATTGTCAGTCATTTTAACTTGAAAAAGGTAATCATGAAAAGTTGTGACACAAACCGTGACAGAAGTCAATCTACCAAAAAGGAGTTAAAGTCGTGTTCAGAACAGAAAAGATTTATTATTAGCATCAATATACAAAAGATCAGTAATAAAGGTAATTTGATTTGTGTTCTCACTCATTAACATTTCAATCCTGAAGATGGTAATAACTTTGTAATATGATGATGATTTGTTCCTCCTTTAGTTCATCAAACGCACAATCGAACTGTCCAGTTCCACATTGAACGAACGCAAATGGACAAAGCGATTCAAATGGACCTCGAGCAGATTTCCAATCTCTGGGTATGTTTCACTTTTGACAGTCAATTTGGTGACATTGGGAAGAATGGTCGAAAGAATTCGACTAAAGCGGGGAACATCGTAATTCGCTGGCAAAGTACGCTGCACTCGTCGACCATTCACAAAAGTAAAATCCACCAACGAAAATGTTCGAATGTTGGAAAGTGGCTTCAGTTTAGCCACATCAAAAGTTGTCAGCTCAATTTTGGTGCCATCAATTCGTAACTCACTCAAATGAGTCAATCGATCCAAATTAGCAAACATTTCGGTGGTGAACTAAAAAAGAAAATGAATTAAATCACTAATAGAGACACGCTAACAATCTTACCTGACAACCATCTACATCAATTTGTAACATTTGCACTGAAGAAAAATGTTCACAAATGAACGACAACACTCGAGGATCAGATGCAATTAAACTCAATCGTACGAGATTGCGAACAAATTGAGCATTGAGTCGAGACCAGTTAGTGATGTCTTCAATGCCAACACAACCGCAATTGATTCCCAAACTGCAAAATCCTTCTCCAAAGAATGGCACAATCTCGTCAATAGCATCAGTACTCCATGTAGAGAAATGTTCAAGTCGTGCATAGGTTGGTGACAGCTCTTTGGAAAATGAAAATACGGCCAAATCAAGCCGCTTTAGATTGGTCATTTGGTTGAGCTGAGCATAAAGTTTGTTGAGACTTTGATTTTTATTTGGTAACACAAACAGCGACAGAGTGGACAAAGTTGACGACCACTGACTGAGCATTGAGGTGAATTCGGTGGAAGGATACTTGACACTCTCAATGATATACAATTGCTCAATGTTGGGAAATAGTTTCGGGAGAAGGGTGCAAAGATGGCGAGACAAGGGAATTTCATAATAGTATCCATTGTATTTGAGTTGTATGACGACAAAGTCGGTGGTCAATTTGAGTTTCCCATTAAATTGTGCGCACAATTCCGACAGATAGTCCTTGTCCCAAAGTCGTCCAATCATCAAACACTTTTTATCCTTCCAAATGTCCTCGATCACCACCTTCCACCGCATGTCCACCAGTCTGAGTCGAATCAGGTGGTGTGCCTGCACTCGGCGCAGAATTGCTCGTAACAATTCGTTTGGTAATTTGTTGAAGGAACGAGGTCGTGACTGTCCACCAATTTCGAGTTGTGCCAAGGCATCCACGAGATTCGGCTTGACATTACGCGAATCCATGTTGTTGTGTTGTTCTGTAATCAAAATGGTCAAATACATACACAAATACATTTGGTTGTCATATTATAACTTACCAAGTACAGCTTCGGAGGTGAACTCAAAAAGGGCAAACAAACGTAGTTTGGTCAAGAAGAGCAAACAAATAAAGCACGCCACAAAGCACAACCAAAACACGAGTGCGAGTGACACTCACAGACACATGCCATAACACAATAGTTTGGACCGTTCACATAGGACGAACCGCCTAAAATAAATGAAAAGTAATATTTTCAGCAAAAATATTATTATATGGTTTGAGAATCTAATTAATTAAAACTCGTCAATCACCGCAAATCTCACATTTTTATTTTTGAAACTATCTCGAGGTTAAGTGCAATTTGTCAAATTTGGCCAACAAACTAAAAACAACCTACACGATTGTTCAATGTCCATGTCAACATTTAAATCGATTATGTAGTGAAAACAGATAAACTACGAAGAGAATATTTTCGAAGATAGTGAGTTTGGGGTGTATTGACAGTGTTGAGTGTGACATTGAAAGTGGACTGTTTGAGTATGCCAAACAGAACCAAACATTGACATTGCAGAATATAGACAAACTCACATTTAGTTCACATTGCACATTTAGACCAAAAGCTACATTTTGTACGCAATCACGAAAAATCCAAACAAAATAGAAATGTAGCTAAATCTAATGTAACCTTTTTATTGTCAGTCATTTTAACCTGAAAAGGTAATCATGAAAAGTTGCGCACACAAACCTCGACAGAAGTCAATCTACCAAAAAAAAGTAAAGTCGTGTTCAGAACAGAAAACAGATTTATTATTAGAATCAATATACAAAAGATCAGTAATAAAGGTAATTTGATTTGTGTTCCCACTCAATGACATTTAAATCCTGAAGATGGTAATATCTTGATTTGTTCGTCTTGTTATTCCATCAAACGCACAATCGAACTGTCCTGTTCCACATTGAATGAACGCAAATTGAGAAATTGATTCAAATGGGCCTCGAACAGATTTCCAATCTCTGGGTAATATCTTAGGCTTTCGACAGTCAATTTGACGACATTGGGAAGTATGGTCGAAAGAATTCGGACAAACTGAGTAACATCGTAATTCGCTGGCAAAGTACGCAGCACGCGTCCACCATTCACAAAATTAAAATCCACCAACGAAAAGGTTCGAATGTTGAGCAGTGGCTTCAGTTTACCAACATCAAGAGTGGCCAAGTCAATATAGGTGAAATCAATTCGTAGCTCACTCAAATGAGTCAATCGAGCCAAATGTGCAATCATTTCGGTGGTGAACTATAAATTAATATTAAAATTAAATCACTAATAAAAAAATGTTCAAACGCACAAACCTTACAACCACGAACATCAATTCGTAACATTTGCAATGAAGTAAAATGTTCACAAATAAACGGCAATACTTGAGGATTAGATGCAGATAAACTCAATCGTACGAGAGTGCGAACAAATCGATAATTCCAGTTAGAGATCATTTGAATGTTAATCCAACCGCAAAAGATTCCAAAACTGCAAAATCCTTCTCCAAAGAATGGCACAATCTCGTTAATAACATTAAAATCCCGTGTAGAGAAATGTTCAAGTCGTGCAAAGGTTGGTGACAGCTCTTTCATAAATGGAAAAAAGGCCAAATCAAGTCGCTTTAGATTGGTCATTTGGTTGAGCTGAGCATAAAGATCGTATGAATAAAGACTTTGATTTGGTAAATTGAACAGCGACAGAGTCGATAAAGTTGACGACCACTGACTGAGCATTGAGATAAATTCGGTGGAAGGATACTTGACATCCTCGATTATATACAATTGCTCTATATTTGGAAATAGTTTTGGGAGAAGGGTGCAAAGATGGCCAGACAAGGGAATTTGATAATCGTGTTCATTGTATTTGAGTTGTATAAAGACAAAATCGGTGCTCAACTTGAAATGGCCATTAAATTGTGCAGATAGCTTCGATAGATACACCTTGTTCCATCGTTGTCCAATCATCAAACACTTTTTATCCTTCCAAATGTCCTCGATCTGTGCCCTCCACCTGTTGTCCACCAGTCTGAGTCGAATCAGGTGGTGTGCCTGCACTCGGCGCAGAATTGCTCGTAACAATTCGTTTGGTAATTTGTTGAAGGAACGAGGTCGTGATTGTCCACCAATTTCGAGTTGTGCCAAGGCATCCACGAGATTCGGCTTGACATTACGTGAATCCATTTTGTTGGGCATTCTGTAATCAAAATGGTTAAATACATACACAAATACATTTGGTTGTCATATTATAACTTACCAAGTAGCTTCGGAGGTGAACTCAAAAAGGGCAAATAAACGCGAGTTTTGGTCAAGAGGAAAAAAAATAAACGACACAACGAGCACAAACAAAACACGAGTGCGAGTGACACTCACAGACACATGCCACAACATAACACAATAGTTTGGGGCCGTTCACATAGGACGAACCGCCTAAAAGAAATGAAAATTAATATTTTCAGAAAAATACTATTTGCTTTGAGGCTCGTCAATTATCAATGATAATTTACCATAAATCTCATATTTATATTCTTGAAATTAACACGAGGTTAAGTGCAATTTGTCAAATTTTGTCAGCAAACAAACAAACAATCTACACATTTACGACTGTACAATGTTCAATATTTAAATCAAGTTTATTATCGGAAATGTAGTGAAAACAGATCCATTACCACAAAAATAGAATTGATAGTAAGTTTGGGATGTATTAACAGTGTTGAGTGTGACATTGAAAGTGGTCTGTTTGAGTGTGCCAAACATTAACATTCCTGAATTAGACGAACTCACATTTAGTTCACATTGCACATTTAGACTAAAAAGCTATATTTTGTACTCATTCACAAAATATGCAAACAAAGACAGAAATGAATCTAAATCTAGTGTAATCTTTGGTTGTCAGTCATTTTAAACTGAAAAAGGTAATCATGAAAAGTTGTGACACACAAACCGTAACAGAAGTCATCTACCAAAAAGAAATTAAAGTCGTGTTCAGAACAGAAAAGATTTATTAATCAAAATACAAAATAGCAATGTAATCAGTAAAGAGGGTAATTTGGTCTGTGTTCAATGAAATTTAAATCCTGTAGATGGTAATATCTTGATTTGTCCGCCTTGTTAGTTCATCAAACGCACAATCGAATTGTCCAGTTCCACATTGAACGAACGCAAATGGACAAAGCGATTCAAATGGGCCTCGAACAGATTTCCAATCTCTAGGTGAGATACGCTTTTGACAGTCAATTTGACGACATTGGGAAGGATGGCGGAAAGAATTCGACTAAACTGAGGAACATTGTAATTACGTGACACGCTTCCACCATTCACAAAAGTAAAATCCACCAACGAAAAGGTTCGAATGTTTGGCAATGGCACCAGTTTTGCGACATTAAGAGTAGCCAAGTCAATTTTGGTGCCATCAATTCGTAACTCACTCAAATGAGTCAATCGAGCCAAATTTGCAAACATTTCGGTGGTGAACTAAAAATGAAAATGAAAATTAAATCACTAATAAAAACACGCCAACAATCTTACCTTACAACCAAGAACATCAATTCGTAACATTTTCAATGAAGTAAAATGTTCACAAATGAACGACAACACTTGAGGATCAGATGCAAATAAACTCAATCGTACGAGATTGCAAACAAATTGAGCATTGAGTCGTAGCCAATTAGTGATCACTTGAATGTTAAACCATCCGAAATTGAATCCTAAACTGCAAAGTCCTTCTCCAAAGAATGGCACAATCTCGTTAATAACATTAAAATCCTGTGTAGAGAAATGTTCAAGTCGTGCAAAGGTTGGTGACAGCTCTTTCATAAATGGAAAAAGGCCAAATCAAGTCGCTTTAGATTGGTCATTTGGTTGAGCTGAGCATAAAGTTCGCTGAATTTATTTTGATTTGGGAACTTGAACAGCGACAGAGTGGATAAAGTTGACGACCACTGACTGAGCATTGAGGTGAATTCGGTGGAAGGATACTTGACATCCTCAATGATATAGAATTGCTCTATATTTGGAAATAGTTTTGGGAGAAGGGTGCAAAGATGGCCAGACAAGGCAATTTGACAATTGCGTCCATTGTATTTGAGTTGTATAAAGACAAAATCGGTGCTTAACTTGAGGTGACCATTCATATGTGCAGATAGCTTCGATAGATATACCTTGTCCCACAGTTGTCCGATCATCAAACACTTTTTATCCTTCCAAATGTCCTCGATCTGTGCCCTCCACCTGTTGTCCACCAGTCTGAGTCGAATCAGGTGGTGTGCTTGCACTCGGCGCAGAATTGCTCGTAGCAATTCGTTTGGTAATTTGTTGAAGAAACGACGTCGAGATTGTCCACCAATTTCGAGTTGTGCCAAGGCATCCACGAGATTCGGCTTGACATTACGCGAATCCATGTTGTTGGGTATTGCTGTAATCAAAATGGTTAAATACATACACAAATACATTTTGTTATCATATTATAACTTACCAAGTAGCTTCAGAGGTGATTTCAAAACGGGCAAACAAACGTAGTTTGGTGAAGAAGAGTAAAAAAATAAAGCACCACACAAAGCACAACCAAAACACGAGTGCGAGTGACACTCACAGACACATGCCACAACACAATAGCTTGGGACCGTTCACATAGGACGAACCGTCTAAAAAAGTCGAAATCATGAAAAGTTGTGACACACAAACCGTGACCAAAGTCAATCTACCAAAAAAAGTCAAAGTCGTGTTCAGAACAGAAAAGATTTATTATTAGCATTATTGCTTGTCATATTATAACTTACCAAGTAGCTTCGGAGGTGAACTCAAAAAGGGCAAATAAACACGAGTTTTGGTCAAGAAGAGCAAAAAATAAAGCACGCCACAAAGCACAACCAAAACACGAGTGCGAGTGACACTCACAGACACATGCCACAACATAACACAATAGTTTGGGGCCGTTCACATAGGACGAACCGCCTAAAAGAAGTCAAATTATAATTTTTAGCAAAAATATTATTTGGTTTGAGAATCTAATTAAAACTCGTCAATCACCGCAAATCTCACATTTTTATTTTAAATTAAATCTACTCGAGGTAAAGTGCAATTTGTCAAATTTTGTCAACAAACAAACAAACAATCTACACATTTACTACTGTAAAGTAAAGTGACATTATCATTTGCAAATGTATTATCAATTCATCGAGTGTTTACACAAGTCTAATTATTATCCACTACTATTTGCTTATTGAATAAACATTTTTTTGTTTAATATGACCTTGATGACGAATTTCTTTGGATCGTAGATTGCGCGAGACTAATTCACTTTTGTGTGCCAATGAGTTATGATTAGGAATAGTTTTGTGGAATGCGCCTCTGACACATAGCCTCTGAACGCATCGCTCACGTTGTCAGCTGTTATAATTCGCTATAATTTCTCTTTTGTTCGTGTTGTGGTACTGCTTTGCTCTATTCAATTCGTGGCTTTTCTTGGCAAAACTTTTTGTGTTCAATTCTGTCGGTAAGTTAGAACCAAAACATTGGTGAGTAAGGTGACATTGATGTTTGACTATTTTGATTGCAGACCAAAACACAACAACAAAATGAATTCGCGTGTTATCAAGTCGAATCACCCTCTCGTGGAAGCCTTTGCTCAACTTGATCTCAGTGGACAAGTTCACATCAACAAACTACCAAACGAAATGTTACGAGCCATTCTTTGCCGAGTGCCAGCACATCGCCTGATTCGATTTCGTTTGGTGTCCAACCGATGGAATGCCGTGATCGAGTCAATTTGTCGTGACAAAAAGTGTTTGATGATCATGAATTACTGTGACAAGTACTATATATCGCAGCTATCAACACAATTCAATGGTCATTTCAAATTGAGCGAAGATTTTGTGTTCATCAAAGCGAAATACAATCAACGCTTCTTTACACTTCACTTGTCCGGCCAACTCTGCACGAATCTCGCGAAATTATTTCCCCGCATCGAACAGTTGTATATTATTGAAAATTTTACTTATTCTCTAAACGAATTCATTTTGATGCTCAAACAGTGGTCAACTAGTTTGACTACTCTCTCATTCCGTGAATTGCCCAACTTTGGATGTGCCAACGTCTGTGTTCAAATCAATCAAATGTCGAATCTAAAGAAACTTCATTTGAATCACTTTTCTGTTGAAATTGCCAAACAACTGGCTCCTACATTTGCTCGACTTGAACATTTTTCTGGTTCGAGTTATTTAGAAATTACTGACATTTTGCCTTATTTTGGTGCAGGATTTACTAGTATTGGATTCTCTTATCCACTTGTGACCAGTGATGAGTTAGTCAAACTGCATAATCATAATTCTCAATTTGTTTCGAGTCTTGTGCGCTTGAGTTTAGTAATTTGTGAGCCTCAAGTATTGCAATTCATTTGTGAACACTTTTCATCATTGCAAATGTTACGAATTGATATTACTGGCATCAAGGTAATTACATTTTTGGATTTTGAATTTTGAATTTGTCTCACTGAATTATTTACTAAATTCTAGCTCACCACCGACATGATTGGACAATTGGCTCGATTGACCCATTTGACGGAATTGAGAATTGATTACGCGATAATTGACTTGGCTGTCAACTTTGATGTCGTTCGTTCATTTCAAAACATCCGAACCATTTCATTAGTGCATTTTCAGTTTGCTTATCAAAATGAAATCTATTCAGATTGGTCTGAAGATGTTGATGTGCACAAGTTTTGTCGTGTTCTGTCAAACATTTTTCCTAATGTTCAAAATTTGATCATCAAAAGCGGTCGTTATAAGGAACTTGAGAATTTGCTCGAGCCTCATTTGAATCTTTTTGTTAATTTACGTTCACACGATTTTGGCTTGAACAATCAGGTTGGTCGTTTTATGGGCTAAGGATCATCTTCAAGATTTCGTCGTTAATTAATTTGGTTCATTATACAAATTTAATTATCCATTACCAATCTTTGTATATTTTGATGAATAAACCTTTTTTGCTGAACGATTGAAAATTTTGAATCAGATTGAACCTAACTCTATTCTTTTTAGCCGATCGAACCTATTCAAATATACATTTGCTCGAGTAAATATATTTAAGTCGAAATACTTTTTCACTTTTTCATTTTTCATTATCAAATCAAAATAAAAAGATTGTCAATCTTACAATTTAAGATTGTGTCAGATTACATCATTTGTGTGGCTATTTGGTTTATTTGTGAACCAACGAGTAGAAATAGTTGTCAGTTGTTATTGACAATTTTTTCGTCACTCGTATTTTGGTGCTGCTCGGTTACACAAAAGCCTGTGCCTGAGCTCTATTTCTTTTTGGCTTTTGTTGACCAAACATTTCGAGTTTCAGGCTGTATTCTGTTGGTAAGTTAGAATCAAATATTGGTGAGTACTGTAACACTAATGCTTATTGATACATTTTCCCCATTTTTATTACAGAACAAAGCACCTAGGAGAGGGTTCTGTTGTTTTGCTGGAATTTTCTGTCTCGTCGTATTTCGATGTTGCTTTGTGTCGTACTTTCCTACTTTTTTTTGGCCAAACTCTGTTTGAGTCCACCTTTTCGGACTTACCAACGGTAAGTCAAAGCCAAATTATTTGTCTATTATATTTATTAATATTTGACCATTTTGATTACAGAACAAAACCACGATTGTCATTTTGGCTGTGTTGAGCTTTGGCATTTTTTTCAAGTGAATCTATTTCCCGATCCGTCGTTCAATCTTTGAAATAGTTGAGCGCATTCTGTTGTGTTGCTGGAATTTCCTCGTCGTGTTTTGATTGCCGCTTTGTGTCGAGCTCTATTTTCTCCTTTGGCAAAACTCTGTTTGAATTCACTTTTTCGTACTGTTGGTAAGTCAAAATTAAATTATTTCTGTGTTATATTTATTGATGTTTGACCATTTTTATTACAGAACAAAACCACGATTATAGTTGCGATTTAGTGAATCTATTTCTCGATAAATCCTACAACCCAGACAATTATATTTTTTTAAAGAATCAAGCCATTGGTGAGTAATGTGACACTAATGCTTATTTATGTATGATCATTTTGTTTAATTACAGACCCAAAAATAACAAAAATATGGATTCACGTGCTGCCAATTCACTTGTCGGCGCTTTGGCCCAACTCGATCTTGATGGACAGCCAGGAGGTGTCATCAATCGACTGCCCAACGAAATGTTGATAGCCATTCTAGGCAGAGTGCAAGCACATCACCTGATTCGACTCAGATTGGTGGACAAGCGGTGGAAGCTGGTCATTGAAGACATTTTGAGTGACAAGAAGTGCTTGATGGTTTTAAATCAAAATATGAACAAGTCCTGTTTTTCACAGTTATCAAAACGATTCAATGGCCATCTCAAGTTGTGCAAGGATTTTGTATTCGTTCAACTCGAACGCACGTCACACGGTGGTGAAATTCGCTTGTCAGCACAACTTTGCACTCTTCTCTCGAATCTGTTTCCCCGCATTGAACAATTCTGCATCATTAGTCATTTCACATATTCCTCCACTGAATTCAACTCGCTGCTCCACCAGTGGTCATCAACATTGAATACTCTATCCCTGTGTGGACCCTCTCCTGGAAGGGATATTTGTTGTCAAATCAATAATTTGGCCAATTTAAAGCGACTTAACTTGGACACTAGCTCACACGAGACGTTCACATCATTGGCTCCCATTTTGGCTCAACTTGAACATTTATCTGTGTTTGATTCAACTTCTCTAAGTGACTTTGGGAAATATTTGGGAGCAAGCGTTACTAGTTATTCAAACTGTTGGGGCGTAACTAGCGATGAGATAGCCAAATGGCATCAACGTTATGCTCAATCTGTTTCAAGGCTCGAGCGTTTTTACTTATTTACCCACGATGCTCAAGTTTTTCCATTCATTTGCGAACATTTTTCTTCATTGCAAATGTTACATATTATTTGTTTCACATTCGATTTCAAGGTAAGTTTTGTGTTTGAATGTTTATTTGTGAATTAATTGTTCTCTCCTAGCTCACCTCCAGCATGATTAATCAATTGGCTAAATTGACTCATTTGACAGACTTGCGAATTGAGAACATTGAAATTGACTTTGCAATTCTCTATGTCTCCAATCTGACTCCACTTCACAGCATTCGATCACTTTCATTGGAGCATTTTGTCTTTGTCCGACGTGCTTTATCACTCAAAGTTGATGTTTTCCAGCTTGCTCGAGTTCTCACCACCATTTTTGCGAATGTGCAAAAATTGATTGTCAGAAACAGGAAACATCCTGAGCTTGAAAATTTACTCGAACTCCATTTGAACCTTTTTCCCAATTTGCGTTCACATGATTTCAGCATGTACGATCCGATTGGTGACCGTGGTCGTTTGGTGGACTAAGATGACCAGCTGGTCAAGAATCACCAGAACTTTATCAATATTTACGTAAATTTAATATTTCATTATGTTTATCTTTGTATATTGACGAATAAATCTTTTTCGTTTTTTTTAATTTGAACAATTGGCTTGGTTGACTTACTTGCCCGATTTACTAATGAAATTCCTTTTCATATTGACATTGCCTCCTTTGACATCGCCAATGGTATCTCTTCACAACATTCAAACCATTTCATTTGTACATTTTCAGTTTGCTTATGTTAAGCCTTATCACAATGATCTATTTCGATTGGCCTGAAGATGCTGATGTCAACAACTTTTATCGTGTTTTGTCCAACATTTTTTCGAATGTTCAAAATTTGATCATCAAAATCTGTCTTTATAAAGAGATTGTGAATTTGCTCGAGAATCATGTAAACCTTTTTGTTAATTTACATTCGCACAATTTCGGTTTGAACGATTCGATTTGTCGTTTTATGGACTAAGGATCATTTTCACGATTTTGTCATTAATTAATTGGTTAATTGCACAAAATTAATTATCCATTACTGATCTTTGTATTTTTGGATGAATAAATCTTTTTTTCTGCTGAACTATTAAAAATTTTGAATCAAAATTAACCTAACTAGATTCCTTTTAGCCAACTTTTCGAACCTATCCAAATATATATTTGCTCTAGTAAATTTATTTGTCGAAATAATTTTCATTATCAAATCAAAAATCAAAAAGATTGTCAATTTTAGATTGTGTCAGATTACATCATTTACGTTCAGTGTGGCTATTTTGTATTTTGATATTTGTGAACCATTGAGTAGAAATAGTTTCCGCTATCTGCGCTTATTGAGTGTGTCTGTCAGTTGTCATTTTGTCCTCACTCATATTTTGGCGTTGCTCTGTGACGCACGCAGTCTGTGTCACAGAGCTATTTTATTTTGCCCGTTTTTGTTGTCGTTGTGGTCTCGTTCCTCTGGACCACTTTGGAATCTTGGATTCAGTGTACACGTGTGTGTACGCTCGTGCTCTTCTTGTCACTCAAGAACCATTCAACACACCAAGTTCAACACTCACATCATCACGAGAATTTTCTCCTCCTCAATTTGCCTTGGTCACAGAATTTCTGTGATAGAAAACATTCGGAGGCTACCTAGATCTACTCCCCCACCCAAAGCCACCGCATTACATAGCGCTCCGTTGTTATCGAAAATTGTCAATCGTGTGTTATTGCTATTTTAGAGCACGACACAACTCTGTTTTTTACTTTTTAAAACTGTGTTTGAGTTCATTTCAGGACTTTTGGTAAGTTAAAACCAAATTATTTGTGTGTTATGTTTTGTTGATGTTTGACCATTTTGATTACAGATCCAGACACTAGTGGAGTGAGTCCTGTTATTTTGCCGGAATTTTCTCTACGGGTTTTGAATGTCACTCTGTATGATTGACTAATTGTATCGTATGCTTTATTTGCTTTTCTTAGTCAAATTCTGTTTGAGTTGTGTGTGAGTCATCTCGGAAGAACTGTTGGTAAGTCAAAATCAAATTATTTATCTATTTTTTTTATTGATAACCATTTTAATTTTACGTATAGTACTACATCTACTAGAGAAAATCAGAAGCGTTAAAGAAGATTGAGAAAATTTTGATAACAAAAATATTGTCAAACTTACAATCTCAGCTTGTGACCGCATTGGAATATTTACTCTCGTTGCCTTTCAATCCTCCACTTTTACTTTGGTCGTTTTTCTACATATGTTGCATCATCATACAACCGAACGACAATTGCATTCTTCCAAGAAAGCATTTGGACGCTACCCCTCGTGCACTTCTCCCCTCAAATTGCGTAGCTGACACTCTCACGCACAAGCCACAGTTAACAGCAAACGTTTTCTATACGATGCTCACATCCGGTGCCCCACTCCCCGTCTCTCATTGCTCAAGCCTTGTGAATGTCATTCACTCTATTTGACCGTTCTTGTCGTCGTCTCGTGTCAACCTCGTTCTACTGAAAAATCCTGGAACCTCGATCCGTGCATCAGTTTCTGGTTTCGTTAGTGAACCCCAGTGCTAACACTTTTGGTGTGTGTATGTCTTTATTGTTTCTCTTCACTCAAAAATAATTCAACAAACCAAGTTCAACACTCACACATCACCACAAGAATTGCCTCAATCCTTCACTTTTTTTCTTTGGTCACTTTTCTACATACGAACAACACAACCGCTCGTAAAACCGAGCGACAATTTTACTCGCGAGTCGTATCTTCTATAGAATGAAAACATTTGGACCACGACACAACTCTGTTTACTTTTTACTTTTGTTGGACAAGACATTTCAAGCTCAAGTCAATTCTGTTGGGGATGTTAGAATAGAACTCAAACCATTGGTGAGTACAATGTAACACTAATTCTTATTATTATTTACGTTTGACCATTTTGGTTGCAGATTGCAGACAAAATATTGGGAGCACATTGGTGGAGTGAGTTCTGTTCTGTTTTGCTGGGATTTTCTCGACACGTTTTGATGCTGATTTGCATCTTGCTTTGTTACTTTTTTTGGCCAAATTCTGTTTGAGATCACATCGAGTCATTTGGTAAGTCAAAACTAAATTATTTGTGTGTTATGTTTATTGATGTTTGACCTTTTGATTTTTGATTACAGAACAAAACGAGGATTATACAGTTACCACACAGAAGCCCTGTTTTCTTTGTCTTTTTTGGAGACAATCTATTTCCCGATCAATCTTGCAATCTTAGATTGAGCCACATAATTTCATTATTCTTTTGTATGGCTACTCTTTTGAGAACCAATGAATATTTGAGCGTTTTCTGTTGATTTGTTGAACAATTTCTCTCTCACTTGTGTTTTGGTGCCGTTTTTGTGTCGTGATCTATTTTCGTATTTGGCTTTTTTTCTTGGCCAAACTTACCGAGTTCAAGTCGATTCTGTTGTTTTGCTAGATTTTTCTCGTCGTGTTTTGATGCTCCTTTGTGTCGAGATTCTTTTGTTGACCAAACTTTTTGAATTCAAATTGGAACTGTCGGTAAGTTAGTAACACATTATTTGTGTATTATGTTTATTGATCATTTTGATTACAGATTAAACCCACGAATTTTTGTTGGTTTTGAAGCAGTGTTTTCTTTTTGTTACTCAAGTGGTATGTAGCACTAATTCTTATTGCTATATTTTAATTAATAATTGTAATTACAGACCAATAACATAATCATGGGCGCGTGTGTTTGCAAGTCGGGCGATGATTCTCTCGTGGATGCCTTTGCTCAACTTGTCATTGGTGGACAATCACAAGATTTCATCAACACATTACCCAACGAAATATTGCGAGAAATTTTGAGCCGAGTACAGGTACTACAGGTGATCCCATTACGAAGCGTGTCCAACAGGTGGAATGCACTCATTTTGGACATTTGTCGACAGAAGAAGTGTTTGGTGATTATGAAGGATCGGGAAAAGGACTATCTTTCGGAGCTATTGAAACAATTCAATTTCAAGTTGAACAAGGATTTTGTCTTTATCAAAGCCCCGTACAATGAGCGCTTCTTTGCAATTCACTTGTCCGGTCAACTTTGCTTTCGCCTCCCGGAACTATTTCCCAACATTGAACAGTTCTATGTTGTTTATCATTTTACGTACTCTTCGAGCGCATTCAGCTCAATGCTCCGCCAGTGGTCATCAAGTTTGACTTCACTTTCGGTTAGTTTACCCTCAACTGAAGATGTCAACTATCTTTGTGCTCGAATCAATCGACTCACCAATCTCAAGCAACTTCATTTCGACTCACTCCCAGTTTTGACCAACCAATTGGCGCCAACTTTGGCTCGACTTGAACATTTCTCTGGTTGGGGCTATGAATCTATTGACATGATTGCGCCTTATTTTGGAGAAGGATTCTCAAGTTTAGGATCCACTAATCGCACTGTCCCAATTGAAGAGCTCACCAAATGGTATAATGTTAATACGAAATCTGTTTTGAATCTTGTGCGTTTTGGCTTGTACATCAACAATCCTCAAATATTTTCATTTATTTGTGATCATTTTTCATCGTTGCAAATGTTGCATGTTTCGTTATCTAGTGATATTCAGGTAAATTTTGTTGTATTTTTTCGTATTCATTTACTAAACTATTTTATTCTTAGTTCACCACCAACATGATGAAACAGTTGGCTCGATTGACTCATTTGAACGATTTACAAATGAAATTTCTTCGTATTGACTTGGCTTTCCTTGAAGTGGCCAATCTGCGGCCACTGCGCAACATTCAAATTTTATCTTTAGAAGATTTTAGTGTTGTCGATGTGTTCGATTACAATTTTCCTAAAGATGTTGCTCGCTTTTGTCGATTTCTGTCGGCGATTTTTCCGAATGTAGAAAATTTGACCATCAAAAAGCGCGATTATCTACAGTTGGGAATTTTACTCAAACCGCATTTGAAACTTTTTGGCAATTTACGTTCCCACGATTTCGGATTGAAGGAATGTGATAGAAATTTTACTCTCTCAAACAAAAGAAAATGATGAAGTTGATCGCATCGTGGTATAATAGTAACGACGAAAAGAAGACTGTTTTTTTTCAACAAATTCAACCTTCACTTACCGAATCAACGCTCGCTTTATTCATCGTTTCTCTGATCGTATTCTGTAGTGGACAGAAAAACGAAGATCAATTGTTCTGCATCTTCAAACAACAATCTCAAATATATTGAACCTAAACAATTTGTAATTCAATCTTGTTTTTATGTACGTTTTTATATTTCATATTTCCTATTTTTATTACGTTACTTATATTTCACGCATGTTCCTTACGAATTATTTGCATGTAATTTGTTTCTATATTGATGAATAAATAATATAAATCTTCATTCTTCTGATTTATTTATTTCACAAATTATGCTTCCATAATTTCTTCAGGCGAATGGAAACTGCGCAAAAATCAAATTTGAACAAATTGCAAAAATGTTTGATAATTTGTGTCACTTAATTTAAGCATTTGTGATTTGGTGGCAAATACAATTGTAAACAATTTATTATTTACAAGTTATAATTAAATGTCACAATTATTTTGGTTAAACAATAAAAAAATCAAAGCTGCTTTAAATTGGGTCAAATTATTCAACAATAGCAATAATTGCAATAATTAGCATCGTTTCACTACAAATCATCACTATTGGGATTATTTGAGTACCAATGAGTAGAAATAGTTCAGTGCGCTCAGCTGTTTTGCTAGCTTTTTCTCGCCGTACACGTGTTTTGAAATCGCTTTGTGTCGATTTTTTCTTGACAAAATTCTGTCCACCTCAACATTGAATTGCATTGAACCTGTTGGTAAGTCAAAATCAAATTATTTGTGTGTTATGTTTATTGATGTATGACCATTTTGATTACAGAACAAAGCACAACATCAACATGGATTCGCGTGCTGTCAAGTCGGATCACTCGCTTGTGGATGCCTTGGCTCAACTCGACATTGGTGAACAATCACAAGACTTGATCAACAAATTACCAAACGAAATGTTACGAGCCATTCTTCGTAGAGTGGAAACACATCACCTGATTCGAATCAGATCGATGAACAAGCGATGGAAGGCGCTGATCGAGGACATTTGTCGAGAGAAGAAGTGTTTGGTGATTATGAGCGATTGGGACAAGGTCTGCCTTTCGGAAACATCGAGACAATTTAATGGTCATTTCAAGTTGAGCAATGACTTTGTCTTTATTAATGCTCAAAACAATTATCCAATGCACCTATCCAGTCAACTCTTCACTCAACTCCCGAAACTATTTTCTCGAATCGAACAGTTCCACTTCATCCAGTATTTTTCTTACTCCTCAACCGAATTCAACTCAATGCTAGGCCAGTGGTCATCAAGCTTGTCATCGCTCTTCATTGGTTTGCGCCATTCTGAAGATGTCAACGATCTTTGTGCTCAAATCAACCAACTGACCAATCTCAAGCAACTCCATTTGGACTCAAAACGAGTTTCATTCGAGCAATTAGCACCAACCTTGGCTCAAGTCGGACACTTGTCTGGTTCGTGTTATGAGTCTATTGACGAGATTGTGCCATATTTGGGAGAAGGATTCTCTAGTTTAGGATCCATATTCTGCCCAGTGACCAGCAAAGAGATAACCAACTGGCATAATCTCAATGCTCAATCTGTTTCGAATCTTGTGCGCTTTGGCTTGTACATGTATAATCCTCAAATATTGTCATTTATTTGCAATCATTTTTCATCGTTGCAAATGTTGCACATTTTGGCATCTTCTTGTCATTATCAGGTAAATTCTGTGTTTCTCTATGCATCACTAAATTAATTGTTCGTTCCTATAGTTCACCGCAAACACGATTGAACAGTTGGCTCGATTGAGTAATTTGATCGATTTCCAAATGGATTTCCTTCATATTGACTTGGCCTCTCTTGACGGCGCCAATCTGCGTCCACTACGCAACATTCGAATTTTGTCTTTGGCGAATTTTCAGTTTGTCAATGGTCAACATCAGGTTTCATCAAACAATATGCCAGAATATGCTGTCCGCTTTTGTCGACATCTGGCAACCATTTTTCCTAATGTGGAATCATTGATCATCAAAAATTTTGATTATCCACAGTTTGGAAATTTGCTCGAACCTCATCTTAATCTTTTTACCAATTTACGCTCACACGATTTCGGCTTCTACTAATTTGTTGAAAATTTTACTTTGTCAAGCAAAAGAAAATGATGAAAGTATTCGATCGTATAATAACTAAAGACACGAAAAGAAGACCGATTTCTCAACAAATACATTCATTTACAAAATCAAAGCAAATTAATCTTTATAACAAAATGGACTATTAATGTTCAATTTCATTTCAAAAACAAGCTAATTTCCTGTGCACTTCTCTTTTTAATAAAAATAATTTTGACTAAATAATAAAGATAATTCACTAAAGCACATCTTGATTTTTTCTGATTTTGAGTTGTGGATGCCATTCTTAATTGTTGGTAGCTGGATTTGCTGAATTTGTCATTAAAACATTACGGTCAAAGTGAACGGTAAATCAAAAGAAAGTTTTTTTTTATGGTTTTAAGGCGACTACTAGAATTCAAAATCGATTTGTTGGCCCCAAAGCTAGTTGAATAATAACAATGATAATTAACTCTTGAAATACAAAGTAACGTCGTATATGAATGGATTCTTAAGAGAGGGCTTTGTGTGTGTTGAGTGTTTGTTGTGTGCCACAGCCTGCAGTGTGTTTGGTGTTTTGCTCGGCCTTTATACTACTTTCCGTCTTGATTGTGTTTTTGTTTTCGAAACTCGAAACTACTATCCCCGAAATGGACTCAAACCCGAACCAGGCTTGTGACACGGTCTCGTCACATTCGTTGAATCTTCTAACCACAATTGGACTTGGCATACTTCAACTGAGACGTACCAAGTGGATGAAGAGGAATGACAATTCTCAGCCAATCGACAGTCTGCCCACCAAGTTTTTGAAGATTATTCTCGCCAAGCTCACCTGGTCCCAGTTGGTTCACCTTCGAGTGGTGTGCAAACGATGGCGAGCTGTGATCCACTCGATGGGTGAAGAGAAGAAATTGGTGATTTTTAATGACGAACAAGCCAAAATAAAGCGCTCATTCTTTGGAACACTCGATTTTGACAATCGTGCTCATGTCAACTTGAAAAAGGTAAACGTCTATCGTACTTCAAGCTTTGAAACGTTTATTGTGGGTCTGTTTCCTTCTGTCAATCAACTTGTGTTCAATTTTGACGACCAATTTCCGATTGACATGTTTTTCAAGTTGGATCTCTACTTGTTGTCACTGAAGATCACCTCTCTATCGCTTAAAATTAAGTTTGATTGCAACCCTTCGAAAGAATCTCATAATCGCACTGCCAATCACATCAATTTGTTCACCTCTTTAACTCAACTTGAACTCTGCGGAAAATTTGCCACTTTGTTACCATTGATTGAGCCCACCCTTCGCCGAGTAGAACACTTCTCATACATAATTTGCCAGGGTGAGTCTGATGAATTGGTCAATCGATTAGTCCGCCAATTTGGCCGAAACTGTACTCGATTCGAACTTTATGCTCCAGATCTAGAATTTGCCAGCATTTCTCAATGGCGCACCTTGAATCCCAACTGGCTGGCTCGACTCACTCATTTGCAGTTGAGGGCGTACATTTTCAAATTCAATAAACTTGCAAAATTTCTTTCCACAAATGCTGCTTCATTGCAGGTGTTTCGTTTCGAAGCTAGTCCTGTTTTGACTTTTACGCCCAGTAATAATGTAAGTAGTGATAAAAGTAAAGATAATTATGTTCACTAGTGTTAATTGTGTGATTATTTTAGATTACCCTAACACGTCAAGCCATGAATGATCTCTCTCGACTGGTTCATCTGGTTGAACTCGAGCTGAAGTGTCTCTTTTTTTATAGGGACATCTACTTTTCTGATCCCCTTTTGAATGTTCGCTCTTGCACTCTTCGCGTCAATGTCGTAAATGCTTTCTCCGTTGATCTATTCTCTGAAATTCTTTCTTCTATTTTGCCCAATGTTGAACATTTGGACATTACCATTTTGAATAGATCTTATCTTAATCATGAAATCTCATATTTTCAAGACTATTTGGGTCGTTTCCCTGCTTTACGTACTCACAAGTTTGTTGTTCACGAACAAGATGGGTCTAATTATTATCTTCATCATTATGATTAATAATATATTTGTTAATTAATGTTCATGAACATGTTCAATGTCATATTTAAATTAAATTATATTACTGTGCCTCTTTTTAATCGATGATTATATTAATAAAGATAATTCACTAAATCACATCTTCCTGCATCTGTGTTTGACTGATTTTGAAGCCCCAGTTCGTCATCCCACGCCCAAGAGACAAAATCAGCTTTGAGAAGAGGTGAGTGCATTTTTAACCGACCCCATATTAACCGATTTTGGCTTTCAATATATCAAATTGAAGATAATCGGATGATCATTAAAATTGGGCCATTATATCTGTAAATTAATCTCAAAATGAAAAACAACATAGGTTTTGAGCATGTTTTAAGCGTAAACATGAGTTTAGATCTTGTTGATTGAGCTAACTTTTTCTGGTAATTATCATTTTTTTGATAGCAACACTAATATTGCCGAAATGGACTCAAACCCGAACCAGGTTTGTGACAACGATTCGTTGCTCCAGCTATAGCGATAGTTACCCTAACAGCTCATCTTTCTCGACTTGCTCTTCTGGTTGAACTCGTGCTGAGTGGCTTCTATTTCGAAACGACTCTACCCTATGGAACTGTCAGCATGGACTCTCTTCCACTTGTCAATGTGCGCACTTGCACTCTTCGCATCAAAGTCAACAACAATCTGACCGGCGATGCATTCTCTCGAATTCTTTCGGCTATTTTTCCCAATGTCCGACAATTGGACATTGACATTTTGAATGGAAGTGCATCGGATTTTTCAGAATATTTGAGTCGTTTCCCTGCTCTGCGTACTCACAAATTTCGTTGAATGATCATCATCATTTATAATTATTAACCGATAATGTACAACATTTGAATCATATTTTCTTGTTTATCTCTTTATTTGTAAAACATATAAACAATAATTTTAACAATAATAAAAACAACTAAATAATTTGTGATTTGTTTGGGTTAATAAGGAGCTTGCAAAACTACTCGAAGCACATGTCAATCTATTTGTCAATTTGTGTCAATTTGATTTCAGCTTCCTGAATTCAAATTCTGAGCAAAATCCGATAGTTTGATACACGTATTTGATCTTCTCACAGATTTCACCAATGAGTCACACAAATCTAATTGTCATTCCATTCCGTGACTGATTTTTTACGTCCTCGAATAAATCAATTTGAAATTGTAATTGATTTTCAAAATTTTGTTAAAATGATTGTCAATCTTAAAATCCTATATTTTTTCAGACAGATTTCATCATTTGGAATCTTAGTGGCTATTGTGAAGCCAAAAGGTGGAAATAGTTTTCGTTGAGTGCGCTTTTGTTGACAATTCTGCAGCTCACTCGGCTTTTGGTGCTACTATGTGTCGGCTCTATTTTTGACTATTTTTGGCCAAACTTTTTTTGAGTTCACGTCGAATCTATTTGGTACCAAGTTAGAACCAATTTGTGTGTGTGTCTTGTGTTACATATGACTTATTCGTATGATCATTTTGATTAGGATCTACTTCAGATGAACAGCAACAACAAAATGGATTTGCGTTCTGACAAGTTCATCAATCACTCTCAACTCGTGGACGGTCAATTCGACATTGGTGGCCAATCATCTCGAGGAGGTCACATCGCCAAATTACCTAACGAAATATTACGAGCCATTCTGCACAGAACTCGAATACAAGCACATCGCTTGATCCCACTTAGATTGGTGGACAAACGGTGGAAGGTGCTGATTGAGGACATTTTGAGTGACAAAAAGTGTTTGGTTATCATGAACAATTTGGACAAGGAATATCTTTCGGATTTGACGAGACAATCTAATGGTCATTTCAAGTTTAACAGAGATTTTGTGTTTATTAAAGCGCCGTCTAAAGTGGGCTATTATATTTACTTGTCCAGCCAACTGTGCACTCTTCTGTCGAAATTATTTCCTCGCATCGAACAGTTGTATATCGTTCGTCATTTTATGTATTCCTCCACCGAATTCAGTTCAATGCTCCAAAATTTGTCGCCAAGTTTGACTTTACTATCTTTGGATTCACACTCTTCTGCAGATGCGAATCATCTTTGTGATCAAATCAACCAACTGACCAGCCTCAAACAACTAAATTTGCGCACACTACCAATTTTAGTCAACAAATTGGCACCAACCTTGGCACGAATAGAACATTTCTCTGGTTGGGGCTACGAATCTATTGACGAGATTGTGCCATATTTGGGTGAAAGATTCTCAAGTTTTGGATCCATTTTCCGCACTGTGACCTTTAAAGATATAACCAACTGGCATCGCCTTAATGCTCAATCTGTTTCAAAACTTGTGCACTTTGGCTTAAATATGGACAATCGTGCAACATTTTCATTCATTTGTGAGCACTTTTCATCGTTGCAAATGTTGCACATTTTTGGACACTCTCATTGTTTAGAGGTAAGTTTTGTGTTTTAGTTATTAGAAAAAATCATTAATTGTTCTCTCCTACCAGCTCACCACCAACACAATTGAACAGTTAGCTCAATTGACGCATTTGACCGATTTACAAATGAACTACCTTGACATTGACTTGGACTTGCTTAATCTGCCTCCACTGCTCAACATTCGAATCCTATCGTTGGAGGAGTTTTATATTGTCGATGGTGAACGCGTGTTCAAATACAATTTGTCAGAAGATGCTGCCCGCTTTTGTCGATTTCTGTCTACCATTTTTCCTAATGTAGAGAAATTGGTCATCAAAAGGCGCAATTGTCCACAGTTTGGAAGCTTACTCGAAGCTCATCTCAACAATTTTACCAAATTGCGTTCGCACGATTTCGGTTTGAACGATCCGACTGATCCTTTGATTGACTAAAATGGTAAATTACATGATCTACGAATGGGAAATAGATTCATAAATCTAATTATCCATTACCGAACATTTGTAAATTGATAATGAATAAATCTGTTCTGAATTTGACTTTCTTGTGTATTACATATTGTGCATCTCAAAGCAAATGTAAATTGTCTTATAAATTGACAAAGTTTTACTTGTGATTGGTTGAAGGACAAAAACGTACTGTCGGAGTTGATAGAGCCAAATACATTTCCTAGATTGTCTTATCAATTCAACAGAAACCAGCACACAACAAATTGGACTTTCATCGCAGTATTGCATTGATTGACTGTGTTTGCATCAAATTGATTTATCAACTAATGCGATAACACTTGTACAGAAAGCGAAAACCAAAGCTTTTGGGTTTTACCACTTTAGTGTTGCAATTTCAGTCTCGCACTTGTTTTTGATGGTGTATTTGTGCTCTAGACTTATGACTTAATCTCAAACTTTTAGAGTTTAATTTCAAGTTTGCAAGTTAGAGCCAAATCGTTTATTAATTGTATGACCATTTTGATTTCAGATTTCAAAGCAAAACTACAACAAAAATGGATTCACGTGCTGGCAAGTCATATCATACGATTATGAAAACTTTACCTCAACTCGACGTTAGTGGATTACAAGTTCAAATGGACATATTGCCAAACTAAATGTTGAAAGCCATTTTGAGCAAAGTAAAAGTGCATCATTTGATTCCACTTAGATCTGTGTCCAGCCGGTGGAAGGCCGTGATAGAGGACATTTGTCGTGACAAAAAGTGTTTAGTGATCTTTATGAAATGGGACTATCAGTACATTTCCCACTTATCCAAACGATTCAATGGTCATCTCAAGTGGGACAAAAACACTGTCTTTATTCAACCAAAATACTACAAAAACAAATTGAAAATGGCCATGTGCAGTCAACTGTGCATTCTACTGCCGAAACTTTTCCCCCACATTGAACAACTTTTCGTTATTGATCAGTTCATGTATTTTTGCTTTGAATTCTACACAATGCTCCAACATTGGTCCTCAAGTTTGACTACTCTAGCTTTGAATGAATTCTCCTCTAACTGGATACACGATCTTCATCACGTCAATCAATTGACCAAACTCAAAATACTTGATTTGATGCCATTTACAGTTGAAATAGCAAAACTACTAGCACCAACATTGGCTCGACTTGAGCACTTGTCTGCATCGAATCGTTTATGCAATAATGCGTCTGTCCATGTTGATATTACTGAATTTGTGCAATATTTAGGAAAAGGACTTACTAGTTTGGGATTTACTTTCACCGATGCGAAATTTGATGATTTGACCGAATTGCGCAATGTTAATCCTCAATTTGTTTCCAACCTCGAGCGCTGGAGTTTCCAAACTTCGGATGCTCGAGTAGTGCCATTTGTCTGTGATCATTTTGCGTCATTGAAAATGTTGAATTTACAAATTGGTTACGATGTAAGTGCGTTTTTGAGTGAATGATTAATTGTTCAATCACTCATATAGTTCAACAAACACTTGATCGTTCACTTGGCTCGATTGGCTCTTTTGACCGAATTACGACTTGGAAACATTGACATTGACTTGGCCACTTTCGATCTCGCTAACATGAAACCACTGTACAACGTTCGAATCTGTTCGCTGGTGGGTTTCAGATTTATTACTGGAGATTCAAGGGTACACCAAAATTCTGAATTAAATGTTGATATCCCGGTCTTTGTTCGAATCCTGTCGACTCTTTTTCCCAATGTGGAACAATTGATCATCATGTCTGATTGCCCACAGATTAGGGGAATTACTCCAACAGCATTTGAAGCTCTTTACTAATTTGCGTTCATACGATTTCGGCTTAGACGAAACGACTGCTCGTTTGATGGAGTAAGATGGAACAAAGATCATTCCTGTGATCAATGAGTAAATTAGTCAATTCATGTCGAAAAAAATAATAAATAAGTGTAATAATCGTAAAACTAGATAAACATTCAAGATATTCGAAAATACCTTATAAATCGAACGTGATTCACAATTATGGGGACACTCACAAATGACGCAATAAAAAGGTAAAGACCAAAAGAATGTCAAATGTCAATTGACTTTTTATATTTATAAACTTGATTTACCAATTGAATTCTACAGTAATTAATCAGTCAAATCTAATCGAGCGTCAATAAAATCAGGCAAAAGTAAAAGTTTCTGGTAAATCAACCGAAAATAGAAATTTTAAATTAAATTTCCAAATGTGAGTAGTTAGACAATTAGAACAATAAATTAATAACTCAAACTCACGCGTCCTTACTTTAATGTTTATCTATATTTTATCTCACATTTATCAAACAAGCCAATTAAGTCACTAAACTTGGACTCTGTTTTATGGTGTGCAAAACGCTTAATCAATGAATAAGCCAAAAGCACAAGCACACATATCAATTAATTGGTCTATTGATCAAAGTTCAAGTGGAAATTGCCTATTAAAGGTTGTTTCTCCTTTAAATACCATCACCAAAGTATGCATTTAGTAGTCAATTAAAAGACTGAAAATGTCTGGCACCAGACAAGTTTTATTTAGTGTTCTGTTCCTATTGGTAGTTGGTCTTGTGGCCATAACCGAAGCCTTACCATGGATCGCTGCTCCCCGTGCCGACAGTTACTTTTGGACTCGTCATCTTCAATTGCTCAATCAAACAGAAGCTCATGCCGCCGAAGTGAAGGTGGTCTTTCTTGGTGCTTCAATTGTGGAAGGTTGGCAGACGAGAGGCAGTGACCTTTGGCAAAAGCACTACGTGCCCAGACATGCGTTCAACCATGGACTGAGTGGCGACAGAACCGAGAATGTTCTCTGGCGCATTGAACATGGCGAACTGGACAATGTCAAGGCGCAATTGGTGGTCCTTAATGTTGGGTCAAACAATATTCATGACAAGCCAGCTGATGTGGTGAAGGGGCTGCACGCAATCAACGAAGCACTGAAGCACAAAATTGTGGGCGTAAAGATTATTTTGATGAGCATTTTCCCGCATGAACCGAACAACAAGTTGGCGCACGATGTCAACAAACTGCTCATTCACGAAGAGGACAAAAAACAAGTGTTTTTCCTGGATCTTACAGAGAATTTTGAAACTAAACCCGAACAGATCAATGCGACACTCTATTTGGCTGATCTATGGCACCCAAATCACGATGGCTACCAGGTTTGGTATGATGCGATGGAGCCACTCTTTTCAAAGTTACTTCTGTAAAGATTATATCTATAAATTTGTTTCTCTAAATCTATAAGTCAATTCATGTTGAAATAAATAACAAATATGTGTAATGATCGCACAAAATCCTAGACAAACATTCAACATATTCGAAAGTACCTTATAAATCGAACGTGATTCACAATTTTGGAGAGACTCACAAATGACGTAATACCAAAAATGGTAAAAAGGTAAAGACTAAATGAATGTCGAATGTAAATTTTTTTATATACTTATAAACTTGATTTACAAAATTACCATTCTACGATACAAATGGCACGACAAATTAACCTTAAAATTGAACGACAATAAATCAGGCAAACGTAAGAGTTTTTTTTTGTAAATCTACCGAATAATATAAAATAGTTTTAATTCAAATTACATTAACATTAATGATAATAACCATGCAAATGGTTCTATGTTAAAGGTGAAAGGTTATCTCGCAAGCCTTCAATTGTAGCCCAAATTAGGTCACTCCCGAATGGTCTCCTCAGGCAAATTACTGTCCTTTCGGTCCTGAACATCGCGACACTTGAGACCCAACAGAACATTGGCCATAATTTTGCGATGATTCTTCGATGGCTTGTAAATGGCAAATTCGCATCGATTCAGCCGACCATCCACACCAATGTCCACTGCCAGGTTGTACCGAGTGCCTGTTATTGAAGGTAAAAAATCGGGTTAATTTAGTGATTTTCTCCATAATCGTCCACTTACCAGAAGAACCACCTTTTCTCAGTCGCTTTTGACCAAGCTTGGTGAGTGAGTCATCGTGAAAGGTGACACGTCCAATTGGACGAATACCAGCTCGTGCCCGTCTCGATTCGATTTGTGCCTCGATTCGGTCCTTCACTGTAAGGTAATACTGAGTCACTTTGGAAGTGGGCTTGACACCTTGGGACACTTGTCCAGAGATGATGTTGCCTCGATTCTGAACAACATCAACACGGTCATCATCTGCAGATGATGAGCGGTCCGAGATGGAGTTCAGTTGACGGAGTTCGGTGCGGGCTTGCGAAATCAAATCACGAAGATAGTTCTGCTTAGTATCCAAAGCCATGGAATCGACAGCAGAACGTTCCAAAGGTTCTTTGTTGCTATAGCATACGTATACGACAAAACAAAAAAAATTAAAAAAATCAAATAAAAAAATCAAAGTAAAAACAAAGTAAACCTCAAAGTTACCTCTCATAAACCTCAAGAGCCAGTTCCAAAGAATCCAAATTACTTCTACGAAGGCGAGAAGACTCGCCACCGGCAAATAGAATGCCCAAAACGATCGCAAATACATAGAAAAACTTCATTTTGAACAAGAAGAAAATCGGTCTACGATATTAAGAGAAAAACAAATAATCATATAGAAAAGTATAACGAAAATCATCAAAACAAAACTAGTAGACCAAAACGACTTTTCGATTAGCCGAACTTTAGACAAACGATAGTGCCGGCATCTGTTGACACAAAATGAAGTTACAATTGACTTTACAATATTTTGACAAACATTAATGTCAATGTTTGAGCCTTTGATTAATCGAACCAAGTTCACGCCCTCCGAGTAAATAAGTAAATTTCTGTTGAAACATATACGAATACGGAAAATGTATGTAGAAATAGATTTAATAATTCAAATTACTTTAAAATGAATAACCAGAAAAAGTTGCAATTAAAAGTAGCCCTCTTGCAAACATCTTCACATGTCCCTCATTTCCTCAGGCAAACTAGAATAATTGACCCCAGCTCGGTTGCCGTTTCGGTCCTGAGCATCGCGACACATCAAATCCAACAGAACATTGGTCACAATGTTGCGATAGAGCCTCTTTTCGATAATATGGTTGACCGTAAATTCGCATCGATGCAGGCGGCCATCGAGACGAATGTTTACTGCTAGGTTGTAGAAGATGCCTGTTTTGGGTAACAAAAAATAGGTTGGAATTGAGCAAATCTTTATGATCATCAGCAGCCACCTACCATTTGGAGCATCTTTTCTCAGTCCCCGTTGACTAATCTTCACAAGTGAGTCATCGTGAAAGATGATGCGCTCTAGTCGGAAACCAGTTCGTGCACGTCTGGCTCTGATTCGTGCCTCAATCCGGTCCTTCACTTCACCGTAATACTGAGTCACTTCGGCAGAGGGTCTGACAGCAGGCACTTGAGCTTGTCGAGAGATGGAATTGCCTCGATTCTGAACAACTACAACACCAACACGATCATCAGTTGAGCGGTCCGAGATGGAGTTCAATTGACGGAGTTCGGCGCGGGCTTGCGAAATCAAATCACGAAGATAGTTCTGCTTAGTATCTAAAGCCATGGAATCGACAGCAGAACGTTCCAAAGGCACTTTGTTGCTATAAAATAACAAAAAAAAGTTACAAAACAGTAAAACCAAAGTAAAATCAAAGTTACCTCTCATAAACCTCAAGAGCTAGTTTCAAAGAATCCAAATTGCTTCGGTGAGAAAACTCACAACCAGAAAGTAGAATGCCCAAAACGATCACAAATACATAGAAAAACTTCATTTTGAGCAAAAAGAAAATCTGTCGGCGATATTACAAGAGAAACGACTAATCCTGTAGAAAAGTATAACGAAAATCATAAAAATGAAACAAACTACTTTTTCGATTAGTCGAATGTCTAACATTCCCATCTGTCAACACAAGATGAAGTTATGATTGACTTTACTATTTAGACTTGAGCCTTATCTTATCAGACTTATCTTTTACCGATCGAACCAAATATTTTATCACCGAGTAAATTTTTGATTTTATATTTTTGGTTAAGCAAATAATACAAATACGCGAAAGAGTAGGTAGAAATAGATTTAATAGATTCGAATTACATTTTAATTAATAACCAGAAAAAGTTGCAATTAAAGTTGCTCTCAAACATTTTTCACATGTCCCTCATCTCTTCAGGCAAATGAGGATAATTGACCGCACTCAGGTGACTGTTTCGGTCCTCAACATCGCGACACATTAGACCCAACAGAACATTCTTCATCATATTGCGATAGCCCTTGCGGGGTTTGTGGTTGACCGTAAATTCGCATCGATGCAGGCGGCCATCGAGACGAATGTCCACTGCCAGGTTGTACATGATGCCTGTTTATGGGGGAAAAATCAGGGTAAATTGTCTGAATCTTCATAATCCACAAACCTGAAACATCATCTTTTCGTCCTCTTTGACTCACCTTCGTGAGCGATTCATCGTAAAAGGTGACGCGCACTTTCCGGAAACCAGTTCGATCCCGTTTGTCATTGATGCGCGCCTCGATCCGGTCCTTCACTGCACGATAGTAGGGCGACACCTCCACATTGTACGGATAGTTTCGACTCGGTTGACGTGCATAGCTCGAGCCCGCGAACCGATGTGGATTGTACTCGTACAGGCCACGCCGCGGATTGGTGTCCACAAAGTCGTTGTAGATGTCTCGCCACATTTGAGCTTTGCGAGAGATGAAATTGCCTCGATTCCGAACACGATCATCACCAGTTGAGCGGTCAGAGATGGCGGACAGTTGACGGAGTTCGGTGCGGGCTTGCGAAATCAAATCACGAAGATAGTTCTGCTTCGTATTCAAAGACGCGGAATCGACAGCAGAACGTTCCAAAGGCACTTTGTTACTATGAAATAACGAAAATAGAAAACAAATATAACAAAAATAACGATCAAACAAAATCAAATCAAAGTTACCTCTCATAAACCTCAAGAGCCAGTTCCAAAGGATCCAAATTGCTTCCCTCAAAGCTAGAAGATTCTCCACCGGCAAATAGAATGCCCAAAACGATCGCAAATGTATAGAAAAACTTCATTTTGAACAAAATGAAAAAAGCTCGATGATATTAAACGAGAAACGACTAATCATAGAAAAGTATAACCGAAAAATCATCAAAACAAATAGACCAAATTGCTTTTTCGATTAATCGAAAGTGCCGCCATCTCTTGGAACACAATAAAGTTATAATCTATTTATTCGATTAAGGCAAGTCGCGGCTCAATTTTTCGTTAAAAATTTCAAATTATTTTAATATCTTAAATTATCGGTTATCTCATTATCTATCATCTTACAAAAAATTAGAACAATATTCCGACGAAAAGTCACAAAAAATCCACATTTCCAGGATGCACTTTTCGCATTTGCCCTCTACCGGCCAATGCATACCTTTTAGTTTTCCCTTCTCCTGTAAATCAAGACCTTTGCATTTTGTTTTTGCTTCTTCTCCTACAAAACTGGTCCGATTTTGTTGAACCAGGGCTTTTATTAAAGGTAATAAGATTCTCTATTTGGCGGACAAAAAAACATTTTAAAAATGTTATCTTATCTGTTCGTGAGTTCATCTTAAAGTGTTCAAAATATGCTACTTTTTTACATTTTTTGATCTATATTCTCAATAAAAAATATTTTCATAAATGTTTTCTGATGCCGTTAAAGCCAATCAATTTATCTTTAATTTAAGCTATAATATGCCACAATCGGTCAAATATTAAAGGAGAAGTAACCTTTCAAATATCATCTAGTCAAATCAATAGATTTGAGCTAAAGGGGCCATTCATAGAGGACGTTACCCGCGTCTGTCCTTAATCGATTCGCGCGTCTATTTATTAATTTTTATTATTTTTATTTTATTTATAAATTTGCGCGTTATCTCATACCAAAATTAAATAAATCAATCGAATAATAAATTTAATTTAATAATTTTAATATTAATAATTTTATTTATTTGAAAAACATTTGTGGTTTGTTTGTTAGTTTCACATAATAGCAATATAATCCATATAATCCATAATCGATTAAAATTAATAATCGACGATTATTTACAACATAACATTGTACTTAATTATAGAGGTTAGTTCATTTCATTTCAAATTCAAAACACTAAAAGAAAAAATAAAGAAAATCGACGCTCGAATCAACAAAAAGATTAGAGATTAGTCGCACAAAAATCATCATCAAAGAATCAAAGAATCGAACATATTGGTCGGATTGGACGAATAATCGAAAAGAATAGTAAAATAAATTAAAATTGATATTATAAATTAAAATTAAAATATAGAGGGGTTCAGTGTTTGTTTGTTTGTGTTTTACAGGAGAAGAGAAGACATAAAACAGTGTTGCAAAGTAAACAGATTAATAAGATAAGATAGGATAATAATAATAATAATCGGGGGGATCACAGGCTCGCCATATCGTTCCCTAGAAGACAGTTTTCCGTTGCGTGTGTTTGGGTTGCGTCGAAATAGTCGATTCGATCATACTTTCTGGGCTTCACTTTTGTTGGCTTTGGGTGGCTGCAGACTGGCACTGATAAACAGTTGCTCGTCCTCCTCATCCTCGTCCGAGAACTCATCGAGACTGCTGTCCTGCTTCGAGGTGGTGGCCGCATAGGCGGATCGCTTGTTGGATCGATTCGATGAGCCAGATCGAGTCGAGAAGGAGGATGATCCATTTTCAGAAGCATCACCGTTCCTCTCGTGATGTGGACTCGAGGTGGGACTGGGTGCAGGGGATAAGGCACGTTTGAGACGACCAGTGCTGGTGCTCCATAACGAATTCTAAAAAGCACAAAAATTAACATGAAACTACAAAAGAATTCAAATCCAAACATACCAAAGTCCCATCCGGACCAAACAGCTGAGTGAAATTGTTAATAAAGTCACGTGACTTTTCCTCCCACTTCTGTATCATCTCGTGACTCTTGTCCTTGATCTCGTCCAGCTTGTTCTGCAGAATAAATTTCTTCTCCTATACAAATACAACCAGTTAGTTTTAGTAAATCAAATCAAACGAAAAACTCACATTCAAAAAGGAGACATTCAACTCTTTAGCAGAATAGCCACGTGCGAGATTGCGTCGCACATAGACATCGTAATCGCGCACAATTCGTGACACTAGGTCCGAGGTGGAGATGCCATCGGTGCGCTGGGTCACCAGAAACATGCCCTTCTCCTTGATCATCGTGTACACATCGTCAGACTCGGAGGAGGTGTAGGGGATTTCGTCGTGTGCGACAAAGTCAATCTAAAAGTAGAAAAACCGAGGTTAGACTGTAGATTAAAATCAAAAATCCCCTTACCTTATGATGAGTTAAAAACTCTTCGGTGAGCACCCAGGGCGCATCAATGACCACCTCATCAACATAGCGACAGTGTCGAATTGCTTCGTACCTTTCCGTTTCGTCCATCACCGTCTTGCCCTTGAACTTGTTGGTCAGGTAATCGCTGTTGACTAGAATCAAAAAATCGATTAATACAGGAAAACCACCCTTTCCCCTTCCTTTTACATACCACCAACAATCAAATACACATTCGGGAAAGCATTCTTCGCCTGCATCAGCTGTCTCGCATGTCCCGTATGGAACATGTCATAGATACCATCGGCATAGATGCGAATCTTCCTGGTTGGGGGCACCTCGCCCCTTCGTGCACCCTCCAGCGTAACCTTGATCGAGTAATCCACGGTGGCCAACTCCTCCACTGCCTCCGGTTCATGGCTAAATGCTGCTGGTCTGGTTGTTGAGGTCATCTTGGAGCCGCTTCGTGTGATGATGATGGTAGTGAGGATGATGGTAACGATGGTAATGAAGTAATAGCGAAAGCCGTTGTAATGCAATGTAGAAACTCAAACACCAAATCGCACACAAATCACTAAGAAAACGTGTATAAAAAGAAATTAGAAATCAAACAAATCAAACATTGCACAAACATTCGCAGATTGCGTGTTCGATTAAGACAGACAGAGTTCGCAGTACTGGTCGAAACCTGAAAATGCGTTGCCCAAAAAAGCGAATGTACAATCTAATCACGATGTAAAATTAATAATAATTACCCAAATATACGATTCGATGATAGCAGCAAAAACGAACGCGTTGAATGATGCTCAACACACGAATGAATAAGAAGACACACTTGGCGCCCTAACACGAACGCGGTTTGGCGCCTTTTGGGTATAACGCACACACTCTCCCTTGAGGTTCACGCGTTTTGGTTTAGCTTCCAAGTCCAAAAGTTGAGATGATAAAATGTCTTGCCTAAATTGCAGACTACACTACTAGAACAGTAGTCACAGTAGAACACACAGTCTCAGATACAGTCGATACACAGTCGATGATGATGATCAAATGCGATTGCCTTTCGATGAGAGTGAGGGTGGGATGATGTTAATGTTGATGAGATGTTGATTAGACTAGACAGAACAGATGTGGTTGAAGTAGTAAGAGGGATGCAATCAATGCTGCAACCAACATACAAAGTCAATTGAGAGATGTGATTGCAGTTGGATGTTGAGTACAGTTGTGGCGGTACACGTCAAATGCCTGATGTGATTCGATGACGATTGAGCGATGGATATTTCCACTCACGGTAATACAGTTATTACGTATACGAACGTTCCGAGACGCACGTACAACCCAAAAGATGATGACTCAAATGTTGGAATATTTTAGGTTGATTCTTCTACTTCTGCTTCTTCCTTCTACCAATCAAGAACGACGTAATAAAGTTTATGTCTGTGCAAACGATAATAAATAACACAATTAGACACTCATGATAAAATAGCGAGAGGAAAAAAGGCGAACATGTAATAACACATGGAGAAGGTAATTGGGACTCTCGCTCACTTAATTACCAAAAGAAGACCAAACAGAAAATAAAACAGAGTGAACAGGAAAAATGATAATAATTTCAGAAAAAGGTTAACTTTTCGTTCATTCAAAAGCACATAAAGTCACCTTTTAGTGCTCACCTCCAAAATTAACACTAAAATAAGAATAAAAGTCGAGTCATCCACAACTCAAAAGGCCATGTGAAAAAGAGTGGCCAAATCTAATAAAGTTTTATATATGAAAGTGCTTTTGAGTGGTAGTAGACGACAAAATATTCGAGTTGATTGCAATTGGATAGTAGGAAAAATAATAATCAGAAAAGGAAGATTCCACGCATCACCTCATTGCTGGTCGCGGTGATATGTAGACTCTACTCTGTACATTGTAGAGGTACTGAGAGGATAATGATCAGTCAGTCCGAGGCACAAGAAACATTGACTTTTACACTTTTCAGGCGCCTTTATCACCAATGACAGCAGCAGAACAGAACACAGCACAAATTAATAACGCGGGAAAATAATCACGTGAAAAAGTACACCGCGCGAGAACATGATCGACGAAAAAGCTAAAATAAACACAAACATACTAACCCAAAAGTAAAATTTTCCGGTACCTCAAAATTAACGCAAAATTATCGTAGTAAATTACCCAAAATAATACAAAGACAGTGTACAGTGGAGTATACAACTACACTAAAATATGTCAATGTTACCTCAGTGATAAAACTTAACCCAGAACTTAGAGTCGCATGGAAAAGACCAGAATTACACGGTAATAAAAATAATAATCTTTTCCAAGAAGTAGAAATGGAATCCACCTTCAAGGAGAATCAAATTTTCCTATTCGACATGATCGTACACACAAACACATTTTTACATGTACAATGTACAACAGAAATTGTACAGAGATTGTATTGAAAAGAGATTGTACAAGAAAAAACATTCAAATTGACAATTTAGAATACACTCTGTAACATAATATAAACACAATTTCTAATTTTGGTAAAACCAAAAATGGCACAGGGTTTCGTACAGTACCTAAATTGGCAATGATCAGTGCGAAGTATAGATAGATTGCAATCAACCATGACCAAAAAATATATTATCATGAGCAAATATAAAGTGACAATGATGATTTGATTTATATACGATTGGTGACACTCCAAATATATTTGATTTCGATCATTGATCATTGGACGAGGGCGCAATGAGTGCAATAGTCGATTTATCAATGATCGCAAAAAAATCCTGGATAAACACGCGTTCGAAAATACCCTCAAAATCGAACGCGATTTGCAATTATGGACACACTCACAAATGACGTAATAGAAAGGTAAAGACAATCAAAAGTGGCCAATTTTGTGTACAAGCCAAAAGATGTCGAATGTCAACTTTTTCATCGAATGTCAACCTATTTATTATATATTTATAAACTAGATTTACCAATTGCATTCTACGCAATACAAATGGCACGGCAAATTAACCTAATTGAACAATAAATCAGACAAACATACAAGTTTCTGGTAAATCAACCGAAAATAGCAATATTTAACACAAAAACCTTTGTCTTTACCTACTAAAAATACATTTGTACATTGTACAAGTCAATTTGTACAAAACGTCAATTAGAGTTATTGATTTTATTGTCAATCAGACGGATCGATAATAATAATAATAATAATAAAGGTCATACTCATAAGTTATAACTACAACAAGAAATAACAATCGACATTGAGTTGTTGGCAATATTTAACGCTAATTGCGAGGTAGAAAAGTGACAGCAAAAGAAACGAAATTCTAGGTAAAAAGCTAATAACTTTAGTAGCCGATTGCATTAAAATCAATTTAATACAATTGCAATCACTCAAATGACTCATCAAATTAGCAATATTTTGTTGACAACAGATGCACACACATTCAGAGAAATGACTAGGAAAATCAAATTCATCATCATTTAACCAATAATAAAAAACATTCACAAAAACAAGTGAGTGCAATCGAAAGTTATTAATGTAAAGGTAAAGATCAGCATTTCCTTAAATACCGACAAAAAATAAGAAGAAAAAGCTAAAAGCAGCAAAAACTGGATTCGCCTTGAAAAAAGGGGAAAATAATATAAACGAAAACAAACTCTAGTAATATAAAAAGCATAAACATTTCCTACTACAAGTACACAAACATCATACGACCTATTGATCGAATGATCTAATTTGCGAAATATTTACTGGTTCAATAGTGGAAAAATTTTCCCTTTTCTCTATTCAAAAAATATATATTTACCAAAACAACAACAACAAAATAATCAAGGTTACTCACGATTCACAAATAAAATGAGGAAAATCACACAATATAGATAAAAATAATAAGACGAAACGAAAAGCGATTTTGATTTTAAATTCTAAATATTTCACAAACACAAAATTAAAAACAAAATAAAATATCTCAATATGTTTCAACGAGAATCACAAAACAAAACGCAAAGTAGTAGGCATTCCCTCACGAATGTCAAATGCCGAATGTAAATGGCTCAAAGTTCGCATGCACTCAACTTCAACCGCAAACTCGAATACATACAATGTCATACATACGTACAAAGTATAAAATATAAAATGTAGTCGGTGTATAATCGGTCGTTGCCATCAAATACTACAAACGCGAACACAGCACAAAGAGGCCATCAAGAGTCATGCAGTCATATCACCGTCACCGTGCAACAACCAACACTCAAACCATACACACTCAATCATCATATATTAACATAAAATCATACGAGCGTACATTATATTTCGAAACCATCAAAATCGAGTCGAGTGTAGATGATCTACAGTAGATCTACTCGAGTAGACACGACTCTTGATGCAATGTACTGTAAAATGAAATCAAGTTAGTATGATTCACTTTAAGGAAGTGTAGCTGTAGACGAGTTCCGAATGATGATGATGACATTCAAATAGAGACTCGATTCGTGTAATTACGTGATGATCATGAGAAAATATGCAAATAGATCCGAGAGAGATAATAATTACATAAAGAGTAGAGAGTAGAGGTATGCAAATTTTAAATTAGGACAGGTGAGAGAGGAAAAGACCGCCAATTACTAAACAGACGGTAATAATCAGACGACTACCTCTCCTTACAAGTAATCTAACTAGTCAAACATCTTATGTAATGTAATGTAATATAAAGGAGGAGTCACAATATGATGATGATGATGATGATGAGACATTGACAATGAAATTCTCTAATACTGAGAATGACCTCAACAGACAGGTCAACGGTAGAGGTGAGTAACAGCAACATAAAAAGGTCATAATAAGTTCACGTACCTTTAGAATATTCCTAATTAATTGGCACGTAAATGATGATACTCAATTACACAACACAAACACAAACACACAGGTAAATAGTTGTGCACACAGGTAAGGAGAAATTTAATGAAACGAAAAGATATCATTCATAAAAGGTAAAAGAAGGGAAACAGCTGTAATACTAAAGTGGAGGGGAGAGAGAGGAGAAACCAAAACAAACCACATCATACAGTGCAGTGGTGGTGGGGATGTTCACAGAGGACGTAACACACACAGCTGCTGCTGCTGCAATACATTGAAATATAATCAAAACAAATGCTGTTGGTGGATGATCCTTTGTGTATTGCTGCTTTTGACATAAAGCCTTTTGTGTTGGTATAAAATTGAGTAATTTGAGGTAATAATTGCTCTTTTTGGTTATATATTGGTTTATTTCTAATCATTTTCATATAAATTTCAGTGCCATCATGAAGAGGTGATTTTTGTGCACACAAGAAAATATATCAACATATTTCGGTTTGATTTTTAATATTTTTGAGTATTTTTAATTTTGATTTTTAATTTTTGTTTTTCTGTTTTTAGGATTTCGACATTTTCGTCATCATTTTCTACTTTTTTATTATCATCAAACTAAGTCAAAATGAGTGACCGAACCCTTCTACAATACTATCCCTTTTCCTCGATGATTGATTCCTCCTTTTGGCACGAACTTTCTCGTGTCAAACTGGAACAACTCGCCCTCAATCAAACCCCACTCGATGTATCCGTGACTTATCATTTGGAGTTGAATTCAACCCTACCCGCTCTAATTAGCCTAAACTATGAGTCCTTTCAATCGGCCGAACAGATCGCGGACTCGAAGCGAAAATTAAATTCAGATTATTTTGGTGAACATTACGCTTTTGGTGGGCTGACTGTCACGAATACGTTGGAGGAATTTACGAGTTCGGATAAGAAAATGTTGATTTCGGAAGCGGGGAAATGGATTTGGGATAAGATTATTGATGGATCGAAACAGGAGGAAGTGGATTCGAATTTGGAGTACTATTTGTCCCGTTTCTTGATGATTGTTTTTGCCGATTTGAAACGCTATACCTACCATTACTGGTGTGCTTTTCCAGCGCTCAATTATCCGTCGAATTGTGCTCAAATTGGTGGATCTGATGGTTCTAAATTAGATTCTCATTTCACGGCCGAACAGCTCAATTCTCTTTTAACCGAATTCGCCCAACTCGCACCGTCTGATCGACTTTATTTTGTTATTGTGATTCACGCCAATTCTGGAACCTCAAAAGTACAGACATTTGCACAATTTTGGACCAAAGAAAATGTCGAATCCCTCACCGGTGCAAAGGTTTATTTTGTATTTAGCGATCCAAGTCCGAGCTCAAAGTATCCCGGATGGCCGCTACGAAACTATCTCGCTTATCTTCACGTTCGTTTTGCTCAGCTGGTTCAAAAGTATCTAAATGAACCCCAAATCCAGGATTTTGTCACCAAAACTATGTTTTCCCCTGCTTTGAATTTACTATCGCTTCGTGGTAATCTTCATCCACTTCCACATCGTAACGAAGCTAATTTGAAATTGGTTGCGGACAGTTTGATTCAACATTCGTCGGTTTTGAGAATTGTTTTTGGATCTTCTTCCCCGGATTCTCTCAAACTTGAATCTACTCCTCCTCCAATCGTCGGTTGGGAACGCAATTCTGAACGATCGAACCAATTGGTACCTAAATTCATTGACTGTTCCCGTCAACTCGACCCGAAAGTACTGTCAAACGATGCCGTCCATCTCAATTTGAAGTTGATGAAATGGCGTCTCGTGCCAAATATTGATCTCGAACGTGTTCGTAATACACGATGTTTGCTACTCGGTGCTGGAACCCTCGGTTGCAACATTGCCCGTTCACTGATGGCCTGGGGCGTGGACAGGATCACTTTTGTTGACTCGGGCCATATTTCGTACTCTAATCCTGTGCGCCAGTCGCTGTTCACTTTTGAGGACTGTGTTTCGGACCGTGATGGGAAACTTAAATCGAAGGCACAAGCCGCAGCCGAATCGCTTCGATTGATAAATCCTGGGATTGAGGCAGAAGGATTGCTGCTGTCCGTACCAATGCCTGGTCACTCGGTACCGCCGCCACTCGAACATCAAATTGAGGAAGATGTGAAGCAGCTGGAAAAGTTGATTTCCGAACATGATGTCATTTTCCTACTGATGGACACTCGTGAGAGTCGATGGCTGCCAAGCCTGATTGCCGCATCCCAACACAAGACTGTCATCAATGTCGCACTGGGATTCGATACTTTTCTTGCGCAAAGACACGGAATTCGGTTTCGAATTGACGATTCGCACGATCAAAAGAATGAGGATCTTCTCTCGAAATGTCAACAGATTTTGAAAGAATCCTCTGAAGATTCTTCTTCAGATCTTCCGAATTCGAGTAACAATCTTCTGATGGGCAGTGATCTCGGTTGTTACTACTGTAACGATGTCTTCGCTCCTGGTGACACAACCCGCGACCGAACCCTCGATCAGCAGTGCACCGTTTCCCGACCAGGACTGTCTATGATTGCCTCGGGTTACGCTGTGGAACTGCTCGTCTCTCTCCTTCAACATCCCGCAGGATCCCTCGCGCCCCGCCATATCAAACATTCCAGACGACTACTCAAAAGAACCCGAATCCGAACTCCTTCAACCTGAATCCATCCTCGGTCTGGTGCCCCATCAGATTCGTGGGTTCATCTCACGGGCGGAACAGATCACCCCGTGCTATCGTGCATTCGATCACTGTACTGCCTGCTCCTACACGGTGATTGACAAGTACAGGGAAGAGGGATTCGCCTTTTTACTTCAAGTATTCAATGATTCGTCAATACTGGAGGAGATTACGGGGTTGAAGAAGTTCCATCAGGTGGACGATGATTTGCTGGTGGATGATGCGTTCGATTTTGATGATGATGAGGACATTTCGGTTTGAGTTTGTTGATGAGAGATGGAGAGAGCAGTATTTTTGGTATATATATTTTTCGCGCAGAATTATGCTAATAATAATAAAGGATATATTTTAATATAACAAAAGATATATTGCTTTTAATATTTTATTAAATAGTAATTAATAATTCGTGATCGTAATCGTTACCCTTTACTCGAGCAGCTGGATTGGAAATGTCCAACTTCGGGGGGATAAGTAGCGTTGACTTGCGTGACTGTCGAATCGACTGTCTCTAAACTGTCTGATAAAGGTGCCATAAGCCTTGTAATGTTTGACTCTGTGCGAGGTCCATTTGTGATATGTAACGCATCCACGTTAAACGATGGTGGGGCTTCCAGTGGCTTAGGCGAGGCTTTTACTGGAGTACTTGGTTTGTGGTGACTTGATCGATCACTGGAGTTAGTTTGAGTGGAGTTGTCTGGAGTTTTGTTAACCGTAGTTAACACAAGGTCTAAAAAGCACTTTTTTCACAAGGTGAGTCAATATGACTCAATGGGCCAAAGGCAGAAACAGAGTGCACTTGCGATTTGATGTGCCAACTTTGATCGCTTCTATCTCAGTGACCAGAAGGCGTAGAAAAATGAGAATTGCCATTATGAAAACTAGAGATTTTCAGTTGTCTATCTAAATTGTTATCTGATAACTACACTAATCAGTTCATATCTTAATTTTAATCTTAAAAGGTCGTGTTTTTACCGTGTTAGGCCCCTCCCGCGAAAGCACAAGTCGAGCTGTTGGCCCGCGCAGGCAATGGGACAAACCGGTTCTAGTCTGTGTGTGCCTGTCGCACTGGAGGAGACTATGAATGCACTGTCAAAGGTACGCGGAGTGATTTTTGAGGTGGATAAGGGTTCACTTTTTTGGATCTCCTGACTGAACCATTTTTCTTACAATGATGAAATTTTGCAAACATACTCAGAACATTCTAGGGGAAGCATTCATAAAAGGAATTTTACTAGATCTTAACGATTGATGAGATATCACTGCTCAAAGTCAAAAGTGAGTCATTATGACTCACCTTGTGTTAACTACGGTTAACTTTAATATTAGCATTAGCGTCCCGTTTAGTATCTTCTCTTCGGACAATCTTTTTGGGCCTCCTTTTGGCGAGGTGGTTTGGGAGTCTGGTGTTTGCCTTGCTGTTTGCTTCTTCTCATTGAGAAAATCGTCGTAAAACTGGTCACATTCGATTTCGATTTCAAATTCAAATTCTAACTTTTGTCTTTTGATTAAACAAAACATTTAGCATATGCTAGTTGTATAACAATGTATAACAATGTATAACAATAGTTATATAACAAATTGAACAAAAGATACTAATGACAAACTATAATACTTGAACAAAAACTAGTGTTCACAAAGAGAAAGATTGCCTTCGATCAAGTGATACAAATTAAAATTCAATCGAAATTCTAACTTTTAAAAGAAGAGCCGATTTAGTCTGATTTATTATCTTTATTATTTTATTGTTTAAAAAGATACACACAGTAAAATGTATGATTCAAACATGAACATTGAACAGTATATTAATTAATAATTACATAATGATATGTTAGTTAGTCATCAAAGTTGTAAGTATGCAGAGATGGGAAACGATCCAAATATTCTCGAAAGCGCCATACACTTCTATTCAAAATGGTAATGTCCAAATGTTGGACATTGGGCAAAATAGTCGAAAGAATTCGAGAGAATGCATCGCCGGTGAGATCATTGTTGACTTTGACACGAAGAGTGCAAGTGCGCACATTGACAAGTGGACGAGAGACTCGCCGAGTGTCCATGCCGTTAGTTCCATAGGGTTGAGTCATTTCAAGATAGAATCCATCCAGCTCGAGTTCGACCAGATGAACAAGTCGAGAGAGATCATTCATAGCTTTGTTTGTTAGCACAATATGGTGATGCTAAAATGATCATGATGATGATACAATTCCAATTAACAAGTTAATTAGAGCTTTTTGACTTTAATAATTTATACTTACATTACCCTTAATAGTAAAATCGTTGCCTTCAAAACGAAACACTCGCAAGGAAGCAGCATTCACCGAAAGAAATTGTGCAAGTTTGTTGAATTGTGCAACGTTCGCCCTCAACTGTAGATGAGTGAGTCGAGCCAGCCAGGCACGATTCAAAGTGCGCCATTGAGAAATGTTGGCATACGGCAGATGTGGAGCATCAAGTACGAATCGAGTACAGTTTCGGCTAAATTTACGGACTAATTGAGTCAATTCAGTGGTCATTTGATTAGTGTGGTCAAAAGTGCTGCATGAGAAGTGCTCTACTCGGTGAAGGGTTGGCCCAATCAGTGGCAACAAAGTGGTGGCAAACTTTCCGCACAGTTCGAGGTGTTTTAATGAGTTGAAAAAATTGATGCGATTACCAATGCGATAAGATTCGCTCGAGAGATCACAATCAGAATCAAAAGTAAGCGACAGAGAGGTGATGCTCGGTGACAACAAGTAGAAATCCAACTTGAACAAAATGTCAATCGAATATTTGTGGTCAAATTTGAACACAAATTGATCCACAGAAGGAAATAGACCGACAATGAGTGCTCCAAAGCTTGAAGTAGGTGAGATGTTTCTCAAGTTGACATGAGCACAATTGCCAAAATCGAGTGCACCAAAGAATGAGCGTTCCAATTTGGTTTGTTCAAGCCAAAAATAACGATTATAATTGAAAATCAACAATTTCTTCTCTTCGCCCATCGAGTGGATCACAGCTCGCCATCGTTTGCACACCACTCGAAGGTGAGCCAACTGGGACCAGGTGAGCTTGTTGAGAATTGTAACCAAACACTTGTTGGGCAGATCGTTGATTTGTTTAGAATTGTTGTCATTTCGTTTCATCCACTTGGTTCGTCTCAGTCGAAGTATGCCAGACCCAGTTGTGGTGAGCAGATTCAACGAATGTGACGAGTCCGTGTCATAATCTTGGTTCGGGTTTGAGTTCATTTCGGGGGATAATATTGTTTTGAGTTTCGAAGAAAAGTAGAAATAAACAAAGCATAAAGTCGAAAACGTTTAGCAAAACGCCAAACACAAGGCAGTCTACTCAAATTACACACAGCCACCAACAACACAATGCACTAACCCAGGAGCATTCATATACGACGTTATCTTTGATATCCAAATTCCATATTAGGGACCAACAAACAAATTAAATTTCAATTCTAACCAACTAACCTAAAATCAAATTTTCTATTGATATGACTCCACACTTAGATAAGTCCAACCGTAATGTTCAACCAATTGGCAAATCCAACTTCCAACATTAAGAATGACAATAGCAACTCAAAAGAAAGGAAAAGTTTAATTGTATTAGGCAAGATACACTCGGCAAAATTCAAATTCAAATTATTAAATTTTAACTTTTACAAGGAGAGGTAAAAAACTTAGTAATTTAGGAATTTATAAATATAGCAAAGATTATTGTTAAAAAAGATTAAAAGGAAAATGTGATTCAAAATGAAAATTTCCAGATTCGTTTCGAGAAAATTGTAAATCGGATAATGCTCGCTACAGATGAACACAAATTGGTTCACAGAAGGAAACAGACCGACAATGAGTGTTTCGAGACTTGAGGCAGGAGAGGCGTTGAGCATTTTCAAATTGACCCGTACACAATTGTCAAAATCGAGTGTTCCAAAGAATGATCGTTTCAATTTGTTTGTTTGTTCATACCAAAAATCATTTAAAATCAACAATTTCTTCTCTTCTGTTCATAGAAGATATTACAAAGTACAATTACATTAAGGCAGGACAGTATTTTGTCTTTATATGTGGATGACCCCTCGATATATGATGGGAAAAGTGGTCTCCGATGAGTGCATTTTTAACCGACAACATATTAACCGATTTTGGCTTTAAGCGAGAACAGAAGCAAAGCGAAAGAAGTTTTTTCAAAATGGCATTTTATTGATAACATAAAATAAGATTACTACTAAGCAGCAGGTTTGGATGACTTTGACTTAGGCGTCACTTTCCTTTTTCTCTCTTTTGCCCTTTCTTCCCTTGGCCGCCGCTTTTGCTTGCTTTGTCTTGTGTCCACCGAGCAAACTGGTGATCTTGCTTTGGACAGAGCCCCAAGCGCTCGACACTTTGCTGGCCAGTGAGTGTTGTTCGTCCGAGTCGGGTTCAGGTTTTCGTTTCTTTCGGAAACTGAAAATGTTTCTCACCTTTCGACCACGTCGCTTGGCCTTTGCCCTCTCAATGGTCAAGTGGGTGCAGTAGCAGATGATGGCCAGCACGACCAATGCCACAATGCCCACTACCAGAGCAATTGTCCAATTGGAAATGTCTGCTTCAGTTTCGGGGTCATCATCAGTTTCGGATGTTTCGTTTGGCTTGGGTAGTTCTTCTGTAGCTTCTACTTTAAGGTAACACAAAATGAAGCTGCTCAAATTCACTTCGAATCGGTCGCTGTACAAAGATTCAATCTTTTTGGTAGGCCACTGTTCATAGTCATGAGCATTTTGCCTTCGAGTCACGGTGACCAGTCCTGCACTGTCCAGGAAGTAGTAATAGCCACCATTCTTGTTTGAGTCCTCTAGATAGAACACAGCGACAATCTCGGTTTTGCCCGAAAAGTCCATCATACGACCTTGAAAATTTGTATAATTTCTATTTTACAATAAAATATATAAAATTATATAAAGATAATCTATCCAAATTGTATAAAACTCACGTCATTTTGAGCCCATTAATATTGACCGCCTTGAACGTACACAATCGACTAAGTTTTGAATCGTGAAACCATGAACTCATTTTCAAGGCATACGAAATGTCCGAATCCAGTCCAAGGCTTGCCATTACAATTCGTTTGTAGTCATCCTGTGACACGTCTTGTGGACGTATCGGGCCAGACTGTCGCCCATTGAGGTCGTACAGTTGAATGGCGACTTTATCTTTGTCTTCTTGACAGAGAAACATTCGACCCACAAACATGTTTCGATTCTTGTCGGAGATGAAGAAAAATTTACTATCTCTCTTGAACTCATCTTGATCTACGCCGAACAGAGTGTCCGCCCGAATGTAGTCTCTGTCAATGGTGATGGAGGTGGTCTTCTTCTTTGTGTCCACATGTAGATTCGCCAGCGGTAACTTGAACATGTAGCCACCTTCTGTGAGGATGTAGAAGTGTGCGTCGTGTAGAGATGTGCCTCGGGTGCCCATTGTCAGGATTTTCCGTTGGTTTAATCGGATTTGGTCACATAGTTTCTGTGGAAAACAGAGTCAGATATGCTAAAAGTGTTGATCATGACTTACCTCACGGGTGATGGTGCTGTACTCGAGAGTGCTTGACAGTGCTACCACAGCAACCACCATCACGACAATCACAATCACATTCATCGAGGGCTAGACGAGACTTGTCCACTTGGTGACACTACAAAGTAGAGTGAACTAGTTTGCAAAGTGGCAACGAAAACAATTCGAACAAAGCAAAGACTGACAATATATGACTTTGGAGATAGAGTTTCGAATTCGATTTCCTTGACTTTTCTGTTTAATTGATTTTTAATTGAATCCTTTCTTCATTCGTTGTTCATCAAAAGTTAACTTTGATATTCAAAATTCAGCTTTGGGACCAACACAAATTCGATTTGAATTTGCATTCAAACAAACAAACCTATAACCAAACTTTCAATCGATCTGACTCGCCACTTTGACAGCAAAAGTTTTAATGACAAATACCACAAATCCAACTTGCTACATTAAGAATGACGACAACAACTCGAAGGACAAGGAAAATTACAATTAGGCTAATTTGAATTTAATTGTTCTTTCAAATATGATCAAAATTATTGTGTTAATAGAGATACTAATAGCCTAGTAATAGAAAATTATGATTGAAAATGAAATTGAACATTATTATTAGTTCAATTAGTTATAAAAATGTTCTTCCAGAACAAACTTGTGAGTGCGCAAAGCTGTGAAACGATCCAAATATTGTCCAAAATCCGAGAAATCAGGATACCAATCAAGTCCACTTCTGCGCATAAGGGTTATGTCCAAATGTTGGACATTGGGGAAAATTGTAGAAAGAATTCGAGTGAACCGATCACTGGTGAGATAGTGCAAATCCACACAAAGTGAACAAGTGCCAACATTGACAAGTGGACCAACGTTGATGTGAATGTAATCCAAAAAGACACATTTCAACTCGAGTTCAACCAGATGAACTAGACGGGAAAGGTCATTCATGGCTTGGCTTGTTATGGTGGGCAAATTAATCTAAAATAATTATAAAAAATAGTATTAATCATGTAATTATTAAAATATTATCTAGACTTACGCGACCCTTATCAACAGTATTTGTATTACTAATAGCTTCAAAACGAAACACTTTTAAAGAGATGACATTCTCGGCGAGAAATTGTGCAAGTTGATCGAATTTTGCAATATTCGACCTCAACTGCAGATGAGTGAGTTGATTGAGCCAGTTACGATTCATGGTAGAAAGAATATTGCTATACGGTAGAGTTTTAGCATCAAAGGCGAATCGAGTACAGTTTTGGCCAAAATTTCGCACTATTTCAGTCAATTCAATAGCCTCGACATAAGAAGTGCTGTATGAGAAGTGTTCTACTCGGTGAAGGGTGGGCCCAATCAATGGTAACAAAGTGGCAAATTCTCCGCAGAGTTCAAGTTGTTTCAAAGGGGTGAGTTGATTGATGTGATTGGCAATGCGATGATGGGATTCGTTTGGGATTTCGTAAGAATCATTAAGTGAGAGCAAAAGAGAGGTGATTTTTGAAGGCAACAAGTAGAGATTCGACTCGAGAAAAATGTCAATCGGATATTTGTCCTCAAAATTGAATACAAATTGATCGACAGAAGGAAATAGACCAACAACGAGTGGTATGGGGCGCAATTCTGAAGTTGAGACGTTTGGCCATTTCAAGTAGACGCGTGCACTATTGTGCAAATCGAGTGCACCAAAGAATGATCGTTTCAATTTGGTTTGTTCACCCAAATAGTTGACAATCAACAATTTCTTCTCTTCACCCATCGAGTGGATCACAGCTCGCCATCGTTTGCACACCACTCGAAGGTGAATCAACTGGGACCAGGTGAGCTTGTTGAGAATAGTCTTCAAACATTGATTGGGGAGATTGTCAATTTCCCTTTTGTTGATCTCGGTTTTCTTCTTGATTGGTCTCATTCGCTGTAATGGCATGCTAATGTCCGATGTACGAGTAGTAAACATAAGGAGATGAGACAAATCAGTGTCACAATCCTGGTTCGGATTGGCGTCCATTTCAGGAACACCGATTTTCATGTTGGCTTCACTCGGCTCATGATAATCTTGGTCCACTTGTTGGACAATCGATTGGTCATTCTCATTACTTTGGCTCGTTCCATTAGACTTATTCACATATTCATTTGGATTGTTATTGTCTTCTTCTTGTCCAACTTCAGGTATATCTATTTTGTTTGCATTTGAAGTTGTCTCATTTGACATTTGCATCAAAGTTTCATTATTCGATTGATCGTGTTCAATGTCGTTGGTAGTGGAGACTGAGGACAGATTGGCAGTATATCGTTTGCACTCGTCGATTTGTTGAGAGTAGCATCGTTGGCAGTAGAAGGGATATTTGTGTGAAGTCCGTTCACTAGTTCTTCTGAGTCAAGTTCATTTCCATCTAGATTATTTGTTAGAACAGTCTTCGGTTTCTGGGTTTCGGCAAAATGCAGAAACGAGACCCACAAATTCTGAAAGCCAATTTGGTTCTACATTAACACGCACTTCTGATGAGTCCAAATCGTGTGTTGATGCAGTCTTGTGGTTGTTTGAATGGACTCCTGAAGTGACACTTTCTAGTGCACGAACACGATTTGACAAGTCACACAAATCGCGTCGATTTTCTTCGTCGTGCTCAATCAGCAAATCGAGCACATTGTTGATTTGAGACTTTAATTTGGCAACCTCTTCCCTCAATGAGCCAGATCGTCGGTCAATTCGATTCTCGAGTCGATTCACAGATGCAACCAACTCGTTTTCATTTGACATTGTGAGGCGAGATGAGACAAATAACGAGTAGAACAGAAAGTAGAAAACGTCTAGACAAAAACACCAAACATTGTAGCCTGTTGCACACAGCCAACAAAATACGCACTCACTCAATATCTTGCTCGAGCATTCATAGACGACGTTACTGTAATTTTGTTTTTGCAAATGTAAACTTTGATATTTAAAATTAAGATTTGGTGACAAAACTAAAACAAAACTTTCTATCGATTTGGCATCACTGAAGCTTCAACATTAATGAAAAATTGCAGCAAACTTCCTGCAGTTAAGAATTGCAACGAACCAAATTGGCATTGTTCATTTCAAATTGTGATTGGCAACACCAAATTTTTCTATTACGATTTGGATCAAGTGAAAAATCTGTCAAACATGTTCCGAATGAGAATCTCCATCGTTACATAAAATTGATATCCACATGACAGTGAACAATTTTGGACTTTTGTACAAAATCAAAGTCAAACAATAATAGAACCACCCATTTATTTTATTAGTGCAATTATGAATACTCCAAATAATAACAGAAAATATATTAACATCGAATTGAATGTGTGGTCTGTGTGGAGAATATTGTTTTGACATGACATTGAGTGGGATTGGGATTGAGTGGTGTGGTGTGGTCAGTTGTCGAGTTCCTTCAGGAGATAGTCATGAGGATCGCGATTGTCTTCAATGCCGAGTTGGTCCTGTTTCTTCTGGGTTAATGGGAGATGGAAATGTTGAGTGCGGATGTGTCTGATTACATTGCTACCTGTTGTTGAAGCATAGTCACACTTGTTCCAAGTACATTTGAAAGGTTTCTCATTTTGATGAATCCGTTGGTGATGATTGAAATCACCCTTATGGTTGAAAGACTTGCCACAGTTGTTGAATTGGCAAGTGTAGATGGTTGAGTTTCTTGTCTTGGGATGGACTGATTTCTGATGGCTCTTTATTTCAGATCGAAATGTAGCAACTCGATCATAGTGACAACCATCATAGCCACACTTGAATTGACCTTCGAAGTGATACAAATATAGATGATTAGACAAAAGATTGTGAGCGTTAAATGTCTTGGTGCAGTGATGACATGACCAGGTGGAAATGTTCGAATGATTGTGTTGAACATGTGGACCTAGTTCACCCCTATAAAGCAAATCAATTAAACCAAGTCAACACCACCACATCACACTCACCATTGCTCAAACCGTTCCAAACATCCAACAGCCAAACATCGATAAGGAGATATGTGATGTTCACCTCGCAAGTGATCGTGCAACTCGACTCTGTTCGAAACCTCATCATTACAGCCATCCTCGGTGCATTTCAACTTGATAGTCCTAATCTTGTAATTTCCACCTTGATCTTCTTCAGCCAACTCGGTTTCATTGTCATCATCACTTTGTTCCAAACCTTTTCCTCCAACAGAATCGTCCATTAAATCAACTCTCGGTCCAGTGCTCAATTGCTCGACGGTCTCTGTGCGGTCCAACGGAGTAGACATTCGAGTTCGCTTCGACCTCTTTATCGAATCCGGACTTGACAGCTCGCGGTTTGCTGTGCGTTTTCGTTTGCGACTTGAAGATTGTTTCGAAGTTGAACATTTGTTCTGGTCGTCATCATCACCTTTGTCCACTTGTTGGTCATTCACGGAACCTTGATTCGTTCCATTTGACTCGTCTTTCAAATCATCGTTTCGGTTGTGGTTCAGTTCCTCCCCACAATCAAGTGCCACTTGAACTTCAACATTCTCATCGTCACTTGTCTCTTCCTTCTTGACTCGAGTCCCAAGTTGAACAGACTGACCGTTGTTTCGATCCAATTGCCCAGTCTCAACCAATTCCTCCTTCAGTTCTTGCTTCACTATGCCATAAATGCACTCGTCACAATCGCAGTCACCATCCGAGTCCGAGTCGGTGATGTATTGTGCATCTTCTCCCATCTTGACTCGTTTACACATTTGGACTGACTGTTGACTGTTTGATGCATCTAGACAATGCACAGAAATGCACTAAATTATGTCAACATTCAACAACAACTACAATTGCTTACCTTCAGTCTTGATGTTCGTGTCAATGATTGAACTTGATGTAGGTACGTCCTTGCTGCTGTAGACTGCACAAGGAATTGGTTCGACAGTAGAGAGATAGTTCACTTGTTCGTTGTCACTAGTCGATGAGTTGATATCGTTGACAGTCGAAGGTGGAGGGACATTTGTGTCGAGACCATTCACGTGTTCTTCGGTACGAAATTCATTTTCACCTAAATCGTTCGCAGGCTGTTCAACTGTAACATTATCACCAACTTCTGATTCGTCCAAATGGTGTGTCTGATTGTTTGCAGTGACACCTTCGAGTATGGTACGAATACGATTAGGCAAGTCACTCAAATCGCGTCGATCGTCCCACTGTGCCATCAGATTGTTGATTTGATCGAGAGCAGACTGAGCACACTTCAATTTGTTGACCTCTTCCTTCAACGAACTAAATCGTCGGTCGATTAGTGACTCAACATCACGTTTCAGTTCTTGCTGGTTCGAGTCAATTAGAGTTTCGAGTCGATTCACAGATGCCACGAACTCGTTTTCATTTGACATTGTGAGGCGAGATGAGACAAATCACGAGTAGAACAAACAGAAATGACAGAGAGCACATACAAATCACCGCTCAGTTTCGATGCAGCGTGCTAAACACAACGACTGTCTGTGCACACAACAAACAATCAACACAAAATACATTCACTCAAGAACATTCATATACGACGTTACTTTGTATTTCAAAAGTTAACATTTTTATTCAAATTTCTGCTTTGGCACCAATAAATCGATTTTGAATTCTAGTCGACTAAAATCTAAAACAAAACATTTAACTGATTTGTTGCTTCTTCAACATTAATGTTTTAATAATAAAACAAGAAAACAACGATTGCTTCTTAACGTTAACCAGTAAATCATTTGAGGCTCAAGTATTACTACCCAAACAGTAAATACTTTAGTAAACAAATTGTCAATTGTCATTTCACATTGCTGCAAAGCAATCAAAACAATTGACACTTGTCGAATGGAAAATGTCTCACAATGTCAATGCATTCCAAGGCAACCATATGTCAAATCATCGTACACTTACTTTTATGGAGATGGTATTATGTATTTGCTGACAAGCAAACAATGGTTGCTAATTGGAAAGTTAATGGATTGATTTAAAATAAACTTGGCTTAGGAAAATAATATGTCAAATAATAAAAACATGTAGTTTATTTAAGTGTTACAGTTATGAATAATACAAACAGTGAGATATATTATCAACAAGTTGAATGTGTGGTCTGTGTGGAGAATGTTGTGGGGTGTTGGTTGGGTTGACAATTGACTGTGATTGGGCGCTGGTGAGTGGTCAAATTGGTGAGTTGTAGGGTTCCTGCTGGAGATAGTCACGAGGGTTGCGATTGTCCTCGATGCCTAGTTCACGTTGCTTCTTCAAAGTTGCTGGAAGATGGAAATGTTTGGCGCGGATGTGTCTGATTACATCGTTTTGGTGTGTTGCAGCATATCCACATCTGTTCCAAGTGCATTTGAATGGTTTGACTTTTTGATGAATTCGTTGGTGACAGTCAAAATTGTACTTTTTGTTGAACGACTTGCCACAGTTGTTGAATTGACAAGTGAAGATAGTTGAGTTTGTTGGCTTGGGATGGACTGATTGCTGATGACTCAATATTTCAGCTCGAAGTGTGACTACTCGATCATCGTGACAACCATCATAGCCACATTTGAATTGACCTTCGAAGTGATACAAATGTAGATGCTGATTCAAAAGATGATGAGTTTTGAATGTCTTGGTGCAGAGAGAACATGACCAAGTGGAGATGTCCGAATGGTTGTGTTGAACATGATTACCTAGTTCACCACTGTAAAACAAATCAATTAAACCAAGTCAACACCACCACATCACACTCACCATTGCTCAAATCGTTCGTTGCATCCAACAGCCAAACATCGATAAGGAGATATGTGATGTTTACCACGCAAGTGATCGTGCAACTCTTCTCGGTCAGCAACCTCATCCTCACAGCCATCCTCAGTACACTTCAACTTGACAGTCTCAATTTTGTAATGTCCACCTTGATCTTCTTCAGCCAACTCAGTTTCATCGTCATCACTTTTATCCAAACCTTCTTCACCTCCTCCATTTTGCTCGTCCATTTCCCTCAAGTCAACTGCCAATGCCACTTTCTCGACGGTCTCTGTGCGGTCCAACTCTGGAGACACTCGAGTTCGCTTCGAGTTGATCATCGGACGAGGATTGGTCACTTCGCCGCTTGTTGAGCGTTTTCGTGTGCGACTTTGTGACTGTTTCGTAGTTGGCCATTGGTTGTGGCCGTGATTGGCTGGTTCGTTAGGCTCGTGATCAGCTTTGTCCACTTGTTGGTCAACACTTTGTTCAATCTGTGAGCTGTTGGTCAGTTGCATTTGGCAGTTGGCTGATGGAGACAGCTCAAACACAGACTGCATTGGCCTGTTGACTTGATCACGTGATGGAATGTCCTTTGGCTCAGCTAAATTGGGTTGAATCACTTCATCGGAATTGGCTGGATCATCGATTTGCATCGAGTTGTCGTCATCATCACTCACCTCTTCATTCTTCACAACACCTCGCTCACATCCATAATCATCGTTCTCATCATATTCCTCCTTGATTTCTTGTTTGATTATATCCTTCACATCTTCATCATTCGATTCGGTTTTGATGTATGCAGGAACATATTCTCGTTTGATGAAAATGTCATTATCCTCTTCGTGTTCTTCTTTGATCTCCTCCTTGACCACCACACCATCGCAGTCCATCGATTCAGTTTTGATGTTGAAAGTGACATTGTCAGTATTTGTAGATGTGCCTGAGCAAATAGCAACAAATGTAAATTGTGTCAACAAACAACCGAAACTCACCATCATCTTCATATTCTTCTTTGATTTCTACCTTCACCTCTTCATCATCCCATTCAGTTTTGATCGTCACCTGATTGTTTGATGTGCCTGTGCAAATATCAACAAATGTAAATAAAGTCCAATCCAACCAACCTCAGTCATACCATCACTGTCCATTTGTTGTTGGTGTTCGTTGTGTGGCTGGTCATCGAGATGTTCTTCCTTAATCTCAATCATTTCCACAGTGTTCAATTGTACTTCATTTCCGTTCGAGTGTTGTTGATGGGGAACGGGATTGAAGGATGAAGTTGATGGTTGGGGTATGAGAGAAGATGGTTGATGTGGTTGGGGATTGGGTGATTCGATTCGGTTCAATGTATCCACCACATGAGCACGGTCACCAGCATCCTCCAATAGATCCAAATCCGAGTTGGTCCTCAACTTGTTGGTTAGTCTTTCGAAGAGAGTATTGACCACTCGATCCATTTCGCCTTTGAGCACACTTCTAGTCAGCACCTTTTCTCCTTCAAGCAATTTACACAAATCGGACACAGTCAGACGAGTTTGAGGGATACCAGACGATGATGACGAGGACATGATTAGTCCGTGGAAGAGCGAATCGATCAGTGGATCGGCGATTTGATTCATCTCAGCCCGCAGCCACATTCGACATTGTTCCTCTTCGCCTTTGAGCAGCTCATACAACACGGGCACATTCAAACAGTGGAGAGGGACAACTGGTGGGGACGATGACGACGACGAAGAAGATGACGACGACATGATGATCGAGGCAAATGATTCTTGATGGAACAATACACACTTGTTGGTTGTTGGTTGTTGGTTGTTGGTTGTTGGTTGTAGTTGTAGAATAAATCAGTCTGACCAAAACATAAGAGCTACGAGTGAAGACCTACAACTCAACACAACAGACAGCACGTGGTGATGGCCACGTATTCAGAATAGTAAACTGATCAACTGTTTTGTATTGACCATACGCCACTGCACATGACACCATCTGTGCACAGTGCAAGTCACTCACTCAATGGTGGTGCAACTGAGTCGTGTACTGTTTTCAAAGTCAAAATAGCAAATCGAAATCTAATATCAGAGCTATCATTTACAAACACGTGCCTGCAATTTCGTTCAACATTTCACGACATCTGCCGATTAACCAATTTCAAAGTATTACGTACTCATTTGTACTGGCTGGTTTCGATTCAACAAAGGAACATTTATGTTTGGTGTCAGACAGAGATACATTTGAAGATTAGATCAATTTGTGATTGGTGACAGTGAACAAATTAAATTGATACTAACAGTGAGAAATTGAGAAACAGATTGGGAAATATGAATGAAAAAAAAAACATTAATGTGCAGTGAGATGAATGTTACAAGTAAAATAAGGTTGATTCTACTCGACAATCAACTCTCCCATCACTCGTCCACCACCACTCGAACATATTCGTTCGGGTCTCGCAGGTCCACAATGTTCTTCTCCTTTTGTTGTTTCATTGTGCTAGGCAGACCAAAGTGTTGGGTTTGAATGTGCATGACCAGATTTGAACGTAACTTGAATTGCTTGCTGCAGTGAGGCCAATTGCAGTGGAATTGATTACTGGCGAGATGAGTCAGTTGGTGTCGTTTCAGGTGAGCTTTATAGGTAAATAAAGCAGTACAGCCAGGGTGGGATGGTATCTATGGAATGTCTTATGGGTTTCACACAAATATTAGTACATTTTGAGTGATGAGCACTCGATTGCTCAAACATTTAGATGAATTGTCACATCTGCAAATGTCGGTTTTCCATCTCATAGCAATCGAGCACTAATTACATTATCTATGGAATGTCTTATGGGTTTCACACAAATATTAGTACATTTTGAGTGATGGGGACTCGATTGCTCAAACATTTAGATGAATTGTCTCATCTGCACATGTCGGTTCTTCAAATCATAGCACTAGAGCACTAATTACATTATCTATGGAATGTCTTATGGGTTTCACACAAATATTAGTACATTTTGAGTGATGGGGACTCGATTGCTCAAACATTTAGATGAATTGTCACATCTGCAAATGTCGGTTTTCCATCTCATAGCAATCGAGCACTAATTACATTATCTATGGAATGTCTTATGGGTTTCACACAAATATTAGTACATTTTGAGTGATGGGGACTCGATTGCTCAAACATTTAGATGAATTGTCTCATCTGCACATGTCGGTTCTTCAAATCATAGCACTAGAGCACTAATTACATTATCTATGGAATGTCTTATGGGTTTCACACAAATATTAGTACATTTTGAGTGATGGGGACTCGATTGCTCAAACATTTTGATGAATTGAACCATCTCAACTAGTGGGTTTCCCATCTCATAGCACTTGAGCACTAATTACATTATCTATGGAATGTCTTATGGGTTTCACACAAACATTAGTACATTTTGAGTGATGGGGACTCGATTGCTCAAACATTTTGATGAATTGAACCATCTCAACTAGTGGGTTTCCCATCTCATAGCACTTGAGCACTAATTACATTATCTATGGAATGTCTTATGGGTTTCACACAAATATTAGTACATTTTGAGTGATGGGGACTCGATTGCTCAAACATTTAGATGAATTGTCTCATCTGCACATGTCGGTTCTTCAAATCATAGCACTCGAGCACTAATTACATTATCTATGGAATGTCTTATGGGTTTCACACAAATATTAGTACATTTTGAGTGATGGGGACTCGATTGCTCAAACATTTAGATGAATTGTCTCATCTGCACATGTCGGTTCTTCAAATCATAGCACTCGAGCACTAATTACATTATCTATGGAATGTCTTATGGGTTTCACACAAATATTAGTACATTTTGAGTGATGGGGACTCGATTGCTCAAACATTTTGATGAATTGAACCATCTCAACTAGTGGGTTTCCCATCTCATAGCACTTGAGCACTAATTACATTATCTATGGAATGTCTTATGGGTTTCACACAAATATTAGTACATTTTGAGTGATGGGGACTCGATTGCTCAAACATTTAGATGAATTGTCTCATCTGCACATGTCGGTTCTTCAAATCATAGCACTCGAGCACTAATTACATTATCTATGGAATGTCTTATGGGTTTCACACAAATATTAGTACATTTTGAGTGATGGGGACTCGATTGCTCAAACATTTAGATGAATTGTCTCATCTGCACATGTCGGTTCTTCAAATCATAGCACTCGAGCACTAATTACATTATCTATGGAATGTCTTATGGGTTTCACACAAATATTAGTACATTTTGAGTGATGGGGACTCGATTGCTCAAACATTTTAGATGAATTGAACCATCTCAACTAGTGGGTTTCCCATCTCATAGCACTTGAGCACTAATTACATTATCTATGGAATGTCTTATGGGTTTCACACAAATATTAGTACATTTTGAGTGATGGGGACTCGATTGCTCAAACATTTAGATGAATTGTCTCATCTGCACATGTCGGTTCTTCAAATCATAGCACTAGAGCACTAATTACATTATCTATGGAATGTCTTATGGGTTTCACACAAATATTAGTACATTTTGAGTGATGGGGACTCGATTGCTCAAACATTTAGATGAATTGTCTCATCTGCACATGTCGGTTCTTCAAATCATAGCACTAGAGCACTAATTACATTATCTATGGAATGTCTTATGGGTTTCACACAAATATTAGTACATTTTGAGTGATGGGGACTCGATTGCTCAAACATTTAGATGAATTGTCTCATCTGCACATGTCGGTTCTTCAAATCATAGCACTAGAGCACTAATTACATTATCTATGGAATGTCTTATGGGTTTCACACAAATATTAGTACATTTTTGAGTGATGGGGACTCGATTGCTCAAACATTTAGATGAATTGTCTCATCTGCACATGTCGGTTCTTCAAATCATAAGCACTCGAGCACTAATTACATTATCTATGGAATGTCTTATGGGTTTCACACAAATATTAGTACATTTTGAGTGATGGGGACTCGATTGCTCAAACATTTAGATGAATTGTCTCATCTGCACATGTCGGTTCTTCAAATCATAGCACTAGAGCACTAATTACATTATCTATGGAATGTCTTATGGGTTTCACACAAATATTAGTACATTTTGAGTGATGGGGACTCGATTGCTCAAACATTTTGATGAATTGAACCATCTCAACTAGTGGGTTTCCCATCTCATAGCACTTGAGCACTAATTACATTATCTATGGAATGTCTTATGGGTTTCACACAAATATTAGTACATTTTGAGTGATGGGGACTCGATTGCTCAAACATTTAGATGAATTGTCTCATCTGCACATGTCGGTTCTTCAAATCATAGCACTCGAGCACTAATTACATTATCTATGGAATGTCTTATGGGTTTCACACAAATATTAGTACATTTTGAGTGATGGGGACTCGATTGCTCAAACATTTAGATGAATTGTCTCATCTGCACATGTCGGTTCTTCAAATCATAGCACTCGAGCACTAATTACATTATCTATGAAATGTCTTATGGGTTTCACACAAATATTAGTACATTTTGAGTGATGGGGACTCGATTGCTCAAACATTTTGATGAATTGAACCATCTCAACTAGTGGGTTTCCCATCTCATAGCACTTGAGCACTAATTACATTATCTATGGAATGTCTTATGGGTTTCACACAAATATTAAGTACATTTTGAGTGATGGGGACTCGATTGCTCAAACATTTAGATGAATTGTCTCATCTCCACAAGTCGGTTCTTCAAATCATAGCACTCGAGCACTAATTACATTATCTATGGAATGTCTTATGGGTTTCACACAAATATTAGTACATTTTGAGTGATGGGGACTCGATTGCTCAAACATTTCGATGAATTGTTTTTTATCACACCCAACTACAAATTTTTTTTTAAATCAAAAAACACAAAAAAAAAATTTAATTTTTTTTTTTTTTTTCTTTTTTAATAATAAACTCATTACAAAAACAAACATTAAAATTAACCATCTCAACCAGTGGGTTTCCATCTCATACACTTGACACTAATTACAATTATCTATGGAATGTCTTATGGGTTTCACACAAATATTAGTACGTTTTGAGTGATGGGGACTCGATTGCTCAAACATTTAGATGAATTGAACCATCTCCACAAGTCGGTTCTTCAAATCATAGACTCGAGCACTAATTACATTATCTAGGAATGCTTATGGGTTTCACACAAATATTAGTACATTTTGAGTGATGGGCACTCGATTGCTCAAACATTTAGATGAATTGTCCCATCTCCACAAGTCGGTTCTTCAAATCATAGCACTTGAGCACTAATTACATTATCTATGGAATGTCTTATGGGTTTCACACAAATATTAGTACATTTTGAATGATGGGGACTCGATTGCTCAAACATTTAGATGAATTGAACCATCTCAACTAGTGGGTTTCCCATCTCATAGCACTTGAGCACTAATTACATTATCTATGGAATGTCTTATGGGTTTCACACAAATATTAGTACATTTTGAGTGATGAGCACTCGATTGCTCAAACATTTAGATGAATTGTCCCATCTCCACAAGTCGGTTCTTCAAATCATAGCACTTGAGCACTAATTACATTATCTATGGAATGTCTTATGGGTTTCACACAAATATTAGTACATTTTGAGTGATGAGCACTCGATTGCTCAAACATTTAGATGAATTGTCCCATCTCCACAAGTCGGTTCTTCAAATCATAGCACTTGAGCACTAATTACATTATCTATGGAATGTCTTGTCTTTGTGAATCTACAGATATGTATCCGAATAAACACGTTTTCGTTTGACCACGGTTATTCGCGGTTTACTTTCACCAAAATTGGTTCACAGTTTGGAAATAAAGAAATGTTTGTTCGAGTTTTTCTCTGGTTAAGAGCAATCATCTGCATTTGACAACATGTTGAATGATATTTCCGGACAATTCATAGACAAACCAAATGAAATGCACAATTATGAGCCAACAAATAGCTATTTGGTTGAATGACATCTGAATGTTTTATCCTAAAGTGACAATTATCTAATTACAAAATACATCTTAGATTAATATATTCTTCAGAAAATTATTTACATTTAGAGCAGTACAGAGAAACGATAAACATTGGAAAATACCAGGTATGGCATGTGATTGTTTAAAAGTCGCAAGAATTTAGAAAAATAAATACTCAAAGTGCAATATTTAGTAGAATTGATAGAATCTACCTTAACAGCAATATGAATGAAATTTAAATAACTTTGAAATAAGCGATTTTAAATCGCCGATTTGCAGTTTTGGTAGCCGTTTGGTAGAAAATAACCGAATCCTGTTTCGCTCAATCACATGTTTTGCTTCTGTGTGTGTGTCGACATTCGTTTGTGAATATTTTCTGCCTTTTGTTGTGTCTGTACTGTCCACTCAAGCCAAACTCCAAACTCTATCTCCAAAATGGCAAGCGATCTGGACACATTATTCCAACAAAAGATGCTGATCCAGGAGAAGATGCTCAACTCACTGCCAAACGAAATGTTGTGAGCTGTTTTGGACAAATTGGATGCGCCTGAGCTGATTGCGATTCGAGGTGTGAGACGACTGTGGCAAACCGTGGTAAAGGACATTTGTCGAAAGAAGAGATCGATTGTGATTGTGGGAAAATATGATGAAAAAGATGTCGAATTTCCCAATGCATCCGACTGTTTAAATGGATTGGTTCAGTTTAACCAAAATTTGGCTATTCTCAAAGTTAATTTTTGCGCGTTTAAAAGAATTTCATTGCCTACTGATTTTTGTGCTCTTTTGATGAAACTGTTCCACCAAATAGAAAATCTGCTTATCTTGTCAGATCTTGACCTTACTGTCCCTCGCACTACCCAAAATCTCATCTCTTTACTCAAGCAGTGGTCCGCAACTATCGTCAATTTGCACTTAGCATTACCATCTAACGACGTCCTTCTTGACCTTCCTTTATTTCATCTCGCTGAATTGTTTGATCAAATCGACAATTTGACCGCTCTCAAACGATTTCAAGCCCTGGATATTGGCGGTCTCAAGCCGACTACTTAAGCTCGACTGGTGCACTACTCATTCCATATAAAGGATTTACTTGAAATAGTGCCCCACTTAGGTACCATTTGTACCAGTTTGGCTTTGTCTAACCTTGTATCACTCAACGATGTCACTCAAATGGACAAACTCAATGCTCGACTGGTGGAAAGGCTTACTCATTTGAGTTTGGTGACATTAGAACAAGCTTTGCCATTTGTTTGCTCCAATTTTATGGCACTCCAAATGTTAAACTTGGATATTTTCTACTCAAAAGTAAAACAAATTCAATGGAATACTTTATAATTTCTTAATTAACTATTTAATTTATATAGACTATCGACGCAGACACGATTGTACACTTTGCCCGACTGACCAACCTGTCGCAACTATCAATCAAAGGGCCCGAGATCGCTTTGTCCACCCTAGCCCAATTAGAAAACTTGCCAACTTTGAATTGGATTCAAAGTCTTTCGTTGTCTGCTTTTATGCTCCGAAATGGCGACCAACAATTTGACGGAGACCAATTCTGTCGAATTCTGTCTCGCATCTTTCCCAACCTTCAGCAGCTCACCATCAAACATGAGAATCAGTTCGTTAGTGATGGTATCGCTTTGCACCTGAATCATTTCGGCTATTTGCGCAAACATGTGATCGTTTCTATTTAGTATTTATTACATCATGTATAACACCAATACCAATATTACTACACACAGAAAACATATTTTCAGTTGCATCTGAAAATACCAAAAATTTCAGTTAAAACTGAAATTTTTCTCATTTTTGAAGATTATTAGTTAATTTTTAATGACTAATTTAAGTGCGAGGAATGCAATTATGGACAATTATTGGTACTAGGAACTCTCTTGGACAAAATAGTGTCCAGAATAAAATTCCTGACCTTTGAATTAGTCAATAAAAATTAACTAATAATCTCCAAAAATGAGAAAAATTTCAGATGCAACTGAAAAGTTGTAAAAAATTTCAGTTGCAACTGAAAATGTGTTTTCTAGGTGTATGTTCCAACTATCTCTCTATATTGTATTCACTCATAATCACAATTAAATTGTACCACTAAATGTACACAAACACTTTTAATAAAATGCCATTATAATGCCAATAAATATGGACAATTGTCAAATACTCCTATTCTGTTCTTCACTTCATTGCAAAAGACAAATTGAATTAGCCTTGTCGAGGTTTCAACGTAGCATAACCGATACTCCAAATGTTGATTTTCTGGTTTCAAATAATTGTTTAATAAAATTAACCGTCATTTTTGTTCAACTTTCCATTGTTTGTTCTCTGGAACACTTGGAACATGCTCCTTGTCCGAATTGTTGGTGGCTGGTCGTGTATTGTTCACGATTTATGCAATTTCGTGGTTTGACAGTCAAATCACGACCTCTCACGGCTTCTCTCCGTTTTGGTTTGTCTTATTTATTGAATGTCAGCTTATAATCCATCATGCAGTGAGATTCGCTAAGAGGACATATTCATAGAACAAAAAAATGATTGATAATTGAAAAGTTGATTGATTGAAAAAAATTGGCTTATGTCAAATAATAGAATCAGTCATTTATTAAATTGTTACAATTGTGAATTTTGCAAATAGTGAAATATATTAATGATTCAATTGAATCGTGGTGTAAATAAACAAATATATTATAATTATAAAGAGATTGAATGTGTGGTCTGTGTGGAGAATATTGTGGGACATGACATTGAGGTGAGTGGGATTGAGTGATGTGGTGTGGTGAAGAATGGTGCTCAGATTGGTCAGTTGACGTTTTCCTTCAGGAGATAGTCGTGAGGATCGCGATTGTCTTCAATGCCGAGTTGGTCCTGTTTCTTCTGGGTTGTTGGGAGATGGAAATGTTGAGTGCGAATGTGTTGGATTACATTGCTGCCTGTTGTTGAAACATAGTCACACTTGTTCCAAGTACATTTGAAAGGTTTCACATTTTGATGCATTCGTTGGTGACAGTCTAAATTGTACTTTCTGTTGAATGCCTTGCCACAGTGATCGCAAGTGAAGATTGTTGTCTTGCGATGGACTGATAGTTGATGTTTCCTTATTTCAGATCGAAGTGTAGCCACTCGATCATAGTGACAACCATCATAGCCACACTTGAATTGACCTTCGAAGTGATAGTTGTATAGATGATTGAACAAACGATTGTGAGTGTTGAATGTCTTTGTGCAGCGAAGACATGGCCAGGTGGAGATGTTCGAATGGTTGTGTCGAACATGATTACCTAATTCAATCCTACAAAGCAAATCAATTAAACCAACTCAACACCACCACATCACACTCACCATTGCTCAAATCGTTCGTTGCATCCAACAGCCAAACATCGATAAGGCGATATGTGATGTATAACTCGCAAGTGATCGTGCAACTCGTCTGTGCCTTCAACCTCATCCTCACAGCCATCCTCAGTACACTTCAACTTGACAATCTCAATCTTGTAATGTCCACCTTCATATTCTTCAGCCAACTCGGTTTCAGCGTCTTCAAATTGTCCCAAACCTTCTCCTCCTCCATTTGAATCGTCAATTAAATCAACTCTCAATCCAGTGCTCAATTGCTCGACGGTCTCTGTGTGGTCCAACGGAGTAGACATTCGAGTTCCCTTCGACCTCTTCGTCGAACCAGGAGTTGACACCTCGCTGATTGTCGTTGCTGTGCGTTTTCGTGTGCGACTTTGTGACTGTTTCGTAGTTGGCCATTGGTTGTGGCCGTGATTGGCTGGCTCGTTTGGCCCATGATCACCTTTGTCCACTTGTTGGTCATTCACGGAACCTTGATTCGTTCCATTTGACTCCTCGTGCAAATCATCGTTTCGGTTGTGGTTGAGTTCCTCTCCACCATCAAGTGCCACTTGAATTTCAACATTCTCATCGTCACTTGTTTCTTCCTTCTTGACTTGAGTCCAAATTTGAACAGACTGACCGTTATCGGGATCCAATTGGCAAGTCTCATCGAATTCCTCCTTTATTTCTTGCTTCACAATGCAATCGTCAGATCCACCGTCACCATCCGAGTCCGAGTCGGTGATGTATTGTGCATCTTGTTCCATCTTGACTCGTTTACACATTTGGACTGACTGTTGACTGTTTGATGCATCTAGACAATGCACAGAAATGCACTAAATTATGTCAACATTCAACAACAACTACAATTGCTTACCTTCAGTCTTGATGTTCGTGTCAATGATTGAACTTGATGTAGGTACGTCCTTGCTGCTGTAGACTGCAGAAGGAATTGGTTCGACAGTTGAGAGATAGTTCACTTGTTCGTTGTCACTAGTCGATGAGTTGATATCGTTGACAGTCGAAGTAGAAGGGACATTTGTGTCGAGGCCGTTCATGTGTACTTCGGGACGAATTTCATTTCCACCTAGATTGTTCGCAGACTGTTCAACAGTAACATTATCACCAACTTCTGATGCGTCCAAATCGTGTGACTGTTGGTTGTTTGCAGTGACACCTTCGAGTATGGTACGAATACGATTAGGCAAGTCACTCAGATCGCGTCGATCGTCCCACTGTGCCATCAGATTGTTGATTTGATCGAGAGCAGACTGAGCACACTTCAATTTGTTGACCTCTTCCTTCAACGAACTAAATCGTCGGTCGATTAGTGACTCGACATCACGCTTCAGGTCTGTCTGGTTCGAGTCAATTAGACTTTCGAGTCGATTCACAGATGCAACGAATTCGTTTTCATTTGACATTGTGAGACAAATGACGAGTAGAACAAACAGAAAGAAAGGAGAACCGTCGGTAGTTGGTGGCGGAGAAATGACAGAGAGCGGTGTTCGGTAGGACAGCGTGCAACCTAAACAAAACAGCTGACTGTGCCTGTGTGTGACAATCGATGCCTCTCTCTCACTCGGTCTGTAGCACACTACTTTTGCACAGCTGAGTTGTACACATGTGTCTTGTTGTCTGTGTCTGTCTGTTCACTTGTCATTTCTATTTGTTCACCACGTCTGATTCTACTTTTTCTTGCTTTCCCCAACCCAACATTACCTACTTCTCATCTACGAACAAATGGATCGTCACGTATCTGAAGACAACCATCAGGCCAATTGTCAATCACATCACGAGTTATCAGTGGAAATTGGTCAACTGAAGGAACGTGAACGAGTGCTGATTGGTGAAAATGACCAATTACGAGGACAACTGGTGGAAATGGAAGAAGAGGCTCTCAAGAAATATGATGATTTGATGGTGCAGTATTATAACTTGAAACGAGAATATGAAGATGGTGAGTTTGGTTCGGTTGTTTGTATTTGACTTTATTTAGAATTTTTGCTATTCTGCACAGGCACATCAAACAATCAGGTGACGGTCAAAACTGAATGGGACGATCAAGAGGTGAAGGAAGAAGTCAAAGTGGAAATCAAAGAGGAAGAAGATGAAGAGGATCATGACATTTTGATCAAACGAGAATATGTGTCTGCATACATCAAAACCGAATCGAATGATGTGAAGGTAGAAATCAAAGAAGAAGATGAAGATGATGACGACGATTGTGGATTTGTCCGTTGTGTTGTGAAGAAGGAAGAGGTGAGTGATGATGATGAAGTGGACAATGAAGGTGGACTGATTCGAGGTGGTGACAATGATGAAGTGGATGATGAACGATATGAAGTGACTCAACCAAATGTTGATTGTGGCCAACTGTTGAGCAATCCATCCAGAGACAGGAAAAATGATTCGAATGCGAATGAATCGATCGAGGAAGGTGGCACTAATTTGTCAAGTCAACAACTGCTCAACACTTTGAATGAGCCCAATGAGGTGACAACAGTGACTCAATCAGCTGATCTATTGTCACCTTCGACCAGCACTGCACAAACAGACAATCCAACTGCACTCAACCAACAGGCAACTGTGTCCACGGGTCGAAATGGCAACAAACGAAGACAACCAACATCGAATCGATCTGCGAAAAGATCGAAGAAAACAATCGAGGAAGATGATGATGGAGAGGATGGTGAAGACATTGCCAATGAAGATCGAGAAGAAACAAAGGTCAAAGTGCTCTATTTGAATTGTACCGAGTCAAATTGTAATGTCAAGTTGGATTCATTGGATCACTTGCACGATCACTTGAGCACTGTGCATCGACTTTCTCCTCTTCAATGTTTTGCCACCAATTGCAATGCGCGATTCGATACTTCGTAAGTGAATATTATTATAATGTTACATTAAATTGATCTAGTTTTATTTTGCAGAACACAACTTGGTGATCACATCAAACTGAGCCATTCTCAATATACTTGATTCATGTATTCAGTTTGTCTCAAAGAATTTGATTCGCAAATTAAAGCTTACAATCACTGGTACCACAATCATCTGACTGGTCAGTTCCAGTGCAATTTCGTGAGCGACTGTGCCCAAGTGACTGACAATTGTGGCATTATCGTGGCAAACTCATCAACAAACCAAACATTACTCCCAATTGAAGCACTTCCCCTGCACCCACCCTGGCTGTACTGCTTCGTTTTCCTGTAATAGTCAACTGAAACGACACCAACTGACTCATCTCGCCACTAATCAATTCCATTGTAACTGGCCTCATTGCAGTAAGAAATGCAAATTACGTGTAAATCTAGTCTCGCACATCCGAACGAAACACTTTGGTCTGCCTCAATCCGTGAAAGAACAGAAGGCCAAGAACATTGTGGACCTGCGAGACCCGAACGAATATGTTCGAGTGGTGGTGGACGAGTGATGCTCGAGTCGATTCTACTTTTTATTTACTTGTAACGTTTGTCAGAGCTTTCATTTCATTGCATTTTCCCCTTTTTTCCTCTCATTAATATTTCCCAATTTGTTTCTCACAATGTTCTGTGTCTGAGTATTACCACAATAAACTGAAATGCTCTTTTGTTGAATCGAAACGTGCGTAATAATTTGAAATTGGTCAATCAACATGTCATGAAATTATGGCACTTATTTCTGTAAATGTTATAAGTGACGTATTTGCTTGCCAGAATCACATAAAATGGAACTGTGTAGATTAATTCCGTATCGAAATACGTGCGCCACGGTGTAAACACAGTCCAAAATATGAGTGATGTCAAATTGAGATTGTAAACAGAGTGAATGAACAACACGTGGACATAAGCAAAAATGTATCCAAACAGAAGGAATGTGTTTTCCATGAGTATACTCTATACTCTTTAGAGCCAACTTGAGGATTCGCTTTCGGACACATTCTGTTCATCACTTTTCCTATTCACTCTAATTAAATGAGGGAAAATTAAGAAACTCTTCTCAATAGGTGGAGTAAACAAGAAACCAATCCAACAGCCAATGCAGAAGAGCACAATCATAATCAGTTGTCCGTTCACTAGTTCTTCTGTGTCAAGTTGCATTGTTGCAAGTTGTAATTGCACAATAAAATCAAAGTCAAGCCATAATAGAACCATTCATTTATTTTATTAGTGCAATTATGAATATTCAAAATAGTAATAGGGTAAATATTAGCATAAAATTGAATGTGTGGAGAACGTTGTTGGACATGACATTGAGGTGAGTAGGATTGAGTGGTGTGGTGTGGTGAGGAGTGGTCAGTGGATTTTTGGTTAGATTGGTCAGTTGTCGAGCTCCTTCTGGAGATAGTCACGAGGGTCGCGATTGTCCTCGATGCCGAGTTGATGCTGTTTCTTCAGGGTTGCTGGGAGATGGAAATGTTGAGTGCGGATGTGTTGGATTACAGAGCTATGTTGTGTTGAAGCAAAGCCACACTTGTTCCAGGTACATTTGTAAGGTTTGACATTTTGGTGAGTTCGTTGATGAACGTCAAGATTACCTTTTTGGGTGAATGACTTGCCACAACCTATCCAATCGCAACGAAAAACTTTGACACCAGTGTGAATTAGCTGGTGTCTTTTGAAATTAAACTTTTGTTGAACGATTTGCCACAGTTGTTGAATTGACAAGTGAACATTGTTGTCTTGGGATGGACTGACTGCTGATGATTTCTTATTTCAGATCGAAGTGTGGCCACTCGATCATAGTGACAACCATCATAGCCACATTTGAATTGACCTTCGAAGTGAAAGAAATGTAGATGCTTATACAAAACATTGTGAGATTTGAATGTCTTGGTGCAGTGAGCACATGGCCAGGTGGAGATGTTCGAATGGTTGTCTTGAACATGATTACCCAAGCCATTTCCATCCCTACAAAACAAATAAATTAAACCAACTCAACACCACCACACCACACTCACCATTGTTCAAACCGTGCGTTACATCCTTCAGCCAAACATCGATGAGGAGAAATGTGATGTTTAACTCGCAAGTGATCGTGCAACTCGACTCTGTCAGCAACCTCATCCTCACAGCCATCCTCAGTGCACTTCAACTTGACAATCTCAATTTTGTAATGTCCACTTTGATCTTCTTCACCCAACTCGGTTTCATCGTCTTCAATTTGTTCCAAACCTTCTCCTCCATTTTTCCGCGTCTACTTCACTCAAGTCAAGTGCCACTGCAGAACTCACTTCCTGGACGGTCTCTGTGCGGTGCAAGTCTGTGGACACTCGAGTTCGCTTCGAGTTGGTCATCGGACCATTCATGGACACTTGGCCGCTTGTCATGGCTGTGCGTTTTCGTGTGCGACTTTGTGACTGTTTCGTAGTTGGCCATTGGTTCTGGTCGTCATTGGCTGGCTCGTCAGGCTCGTGATCAGCTTTGTCCACTTGTTGGTCAACACTTTGTTCAATCTGTGAGCTGTTGGTCAGTTGCATTTGGCAGTTGGCTGATGGAGACAGCTCAAACACAGACTGCATTGGCCTGTTGACTTGATCACGTGATACAATGTCCTTTGGCTCAGCTAAATTGGCCTGAATCACTTCATCGGAATTGGCTGGATCATCGAGTTGCTGAGAGTTGTCGACATCATCACTTACCAATTCTTTCTTCACAATACATCGGTCACATCCGTAATTGTCGTCATGATCATCTTCATCATATTCCTCCTTGATTTCTTGTTTGATTATATCCTTCACATCTTCATCATTCAATTCGGTTTTGATGAATGCAGGAACATATTCTTGTTTGATGAAAATGTCATGATCCTCTTCGTGTTCCTCTTTGATCTCCTCCTTGACCACCACACCATCGCAGTCCATCGATTCAGTTTTGATGTTGAAAGTGACATTGTCAGTATTTGTAGATGTGCCTGTGCAAATAGCAACAAATGTAAATTGTGTCAACAAACAACCGAAACTCACCATCATCTTCATATTCTCGTTTGATGTAAATGTCATGATCCTCTTCTTTTATTTCTTGCTTCACATCTTCATCGTCCCATTCAGTTTTGACCGTCACCTGATTGTTTGATGTGCCTGTGCAAATATCAACAAATGTAAATAAGTCAAATACAAACAACCAACAAGTCATACCATCCCTGTCCAGTCCGTCATCTTCATATTCTCGTTTCATGTTATACTGCACCATCAAATCATCATATTTCTTCTTCTCTTGTTCCTTCATCTCCACCAGTTGTGCTCGTAATTGGTCATTTTCTCTAATCAACAGTCTTTCACGGTCACGAAGTTGACCAATTTGCTCTACTAACTCGTGATGCGATCGAGAAGTTGTCTCGTGGTTGCCAGCAGCTGCGTGACGATTCATTTTTCCGTAGATGGGAATAGGACGAGTGCAGAGATAAGGAGAGATAAGGAAGAGATAGTATAGCAAAAGGGAATATGACAACACACAAAACGAGGCGGCGAAAGGTGCTGTCTTGCAAAGCAAAGTGCGTGAGTGCGACTGTTTGTTGTTGTGTGCATCACGCCGTGTGAGAGTGAGAGGTAATGCAGCATGTCACACCATCGATACTATCGAGTGAGAGCACGGTTCTCACACGGATGTCAGTTGTGTTACACATTATCGATTTATTTATTTATTCTGGATATAATGTTAATGATCATTTAGAGAATTTTGTTTAAAAATTAACATTCAAAGCCGTATTAATTGTTAGGGTTGATTTATTAACATAATTATTATACATTAAATTATAATTGAATTTTGAATCTTATCCCTAAAAAGACTAGAGAACTCCACCAATTGAATTTTAGGGAACATCATAAAATGTTTCCACAGGCACCCCAATTGGCCTGTATTATATCCCTCTATTGTAGAATCGGAATATTATTCAACTAGTATTGAACCAGCCGCTGGTATTATGAAACCTTTTAGCTATCGTAAATCAAAATAGGTAATGCCATTGGCATAAAAGTCGGAGCGAGAGTATGTTAAACATTTGTTTGTCGTTTGATCAGTTGTGTCCCAAATCAGTTCATGTACAACAAAACTATTTTCTGCCTCTGGCCACAAAATAACCATTTCGTTTTTAAAATAGACACACAGATCTATGCCCATCCAAACAATTTAATAATCTTCAATTGCCAATTGATATGGAATTTTAAAAATTCCGGTTAAAAAGGAAATATAAGTCGAGATATTTTTGCGCTAATTGTGGGATTATGAAATAATGCCTAAGACATGTCTAATATGAAATCAATTTTGATACTGGATCATTAGGAAATATTTTAATGGCCAATTGTTGGCATCTGAGTTTTGGAAATGGGGTCATTTAGCAATTGGTAGCCTACCTCTGATACATTAAAACATGTAATTTTAATTATTAAATATTATTAAATAATATCCAATATTTGATTACAAACTAATTCTCTCTGAATTCTCAATGGACAAAGAACTCTAAATTTAGTTTAATTGGGGTTGGGTTATATTGGGAGTTTTGAGAATAAATTCATGTTCTTAATTTCAATCTAATTTGTCATATATTTACATTTTAAAATTATTAGATATTATTAACTCTTTGTACATTTTTAGAATCAATTTCTGAGCCAAAATAAATCATATCACATCTCGTATAATGAACTAAATTCAAACTCAAACGAATATTAAATATTTGTTTGGATCACAAATACAAATTCACCATTCAACAATCTTCTAGGTAGCACTTCAAGATCTGATTGATCGGATAAACCTCTGTAATCAAATTTTCCTTATTGTCATCACACAAATCCATAATGCAGGATCCACCAAATTTGATGGACAGAATAATTTTGTTTTCCGAAAAATGAAATTTTTTTTGAAAAAACTAAACAAATGTATGTTTCATGATTGCTTTCTGATTAGTTCGGATCTTACCATACGCGAAAAATATTAATTATTACAAAACATTTCACTTAATTTCTGTGTTCTGTGTCGTATTGTTAATACCTAGTTGGAGGAGCGACCGAAATCACTCACACCTCGCTCGCTTCGCTCGCTCAGCGTGAGTGATTTCGGTCGCTCCTCCAATTAAATGTCATTGTGCACACTTTTGACAATATTCTGGCACAATTGGTTCTTTAATTCAACATTTTGGGCCAAAGAAAGCACTTTTACCAAGGCCTTTTGGTAAATGTGCAGATTTACTTCCCCAGTCAGACTGTAGACATCAACTTCGACTTTGACTAGTACGAGTATCTCGTAGTGCAAGTTTTAACCATTTTACCGTGACCAATATTGATTTATTGATTTTAAAATTGAGCAACACTATATATTCTACTTCATTTGTTTCCAAATGCAAATTGCATTTCTGAACACTTTTCTTTGCCATTTTCGTGACACAATTGACATATGTTTAATATTATAATTGTAAATTTTATTTCATTTCTGATTAAAATTTATAATTTTCTCATGAAGGTTTTGTTTTTTAGTTTAAATATTTAAATTCAAATATTAAATTAAATGGAATTTCTTAAATTAAACATTGTTTGTTAAACTTTGTAAATAATGTTTAATTAAAATGTTCCATTTAATTTAAATACTCACAAAAAGTCAAATTACTTCAAAGAGCTAGGTCAGAAAAAGTTCTTAAATTACAAGAAATATGAATTTAAACGAATTTGTTCTAAAGTCTTGCAAAGCATTAAACATTTTCTTTAAGCCATCATCGTGATCACTGATCACGTCATCCATATTTTGTCTATCATTTTTCCCAATCTGATATAGTTGCCATAATCCTTTTACTACCTTTTTTCTATTGCTTACTCAACGCTTTATCATTAAACTTACTTTAGATGGGTATTTAGTCACCCTAATTAGATCACCATGTAGTTACCTCATTTGATTGAAATCTAGCTACCCTAATATTTATTGGTCTTGTTACTATTTATATTGGTTGAAAAATATATTGGGCAAAATATTAATTTTGTTGGCCAAAGTTACTATTGGCAAAAGTAATTATTTTCTATTGGGCGAGTCACTAATTTTATGGGGCCGTTAATTACCATCCATTTTTCCAATTCTGATCGAGTTGAATCTTCGTATTTATTGTGCGCATTAAGACAAAATGCGAAATAAAATGGAGCGACAATTGTGTCGATTTTCAAAGTTATGCCAACATCGTATTTGTCTTTATAATGTTTACTAATATCTCTTTTATTGGAAAGACTAATATATTTTAATATAGTTGCCATAATCCTTTTACTACCTTTTTCTATTGCTTACTCAACGCTTTATCATTAAACTTACTTTCAAGAGAAAACTAATTTTGGTTTGCTTTGGATTGAGGATCTAAAGTTTGGCCACAAAATTTTAGTTGGAAAGCTTGGGATTGTAAAGGAAATTGATTGGCTAATGAGCCTCACTTGGTGGTCAGTTGGTTGTAATTCACAAAACTTTTATTCGGTTTCATTTTACTCATGAACAGAACATGTGATTGCACAAATAGTGATCCAATTGCACAATAAAATCAAAGTCAAAAACAATAATAGAAGCAATCATTTATTTTATTAGTGCAATAATGAATATTCCAAATAGTTATAGGATAAATATTAGCATTAAATTGAATGTGTGGAGAATATTGTGGGACATGACATTGAGGTGAGTAGAATTGAGTGGTGTGGTGTGGTGATGAGTGGTCAGTGGAGTTGTGCTCACATTGGTCAGTTGTCGTGTTCCTGCTGGAGATAGTCACGAGGGTCACGATTGTCGTCGATGCCGAGTTGACGTTGTTCCTTCAGGCTTCGAGGGAGATGGAAATGTTTCATGCGGATGTGTCTGATTACATCGCTTTGTTTTGTTGAAGCATAGTCACAAATGTTCCAGGTACATTTGAATGGTTTGACCATTTGGTGAATTCGTTGATGAACATTGAGATCTCCCTTTCGGGTGAATGACATGCCACAATCATTCCATTCACAACCAAAAGGTTTGACACCAGTGTGAATTAGTTGGTGAATGTTGAAATTGCCCTTATGGTTGAACGACTTGCCACAATTGTCGAGTGGGCAAATGTAGATTGTTGGGTTTATTGTCTTAGGATGAACTGAATACTGATGATGCTTTATTTCAAATCGAAGTGTAGCTACTCGATCATCGTGACAACCATCATAGCCACACTTGAACTGACCTTCGAAGTGATAGAAATGTAGATGGACATACAAAATATTGTGAGATTTGAATGTCTTAGTGCAGTGAGCACATTTCCAGTTGGAGGTGTTCGAATGATTGTGTTTAACATGATTACCAAGTTCACCCCTATAAAACAAATCAATTAAACCAACTCAACACCACCACACCACACTCACCATTGCTCAAATCGTTCGTTGCATCCAACAGCCAAACATCGATGAGGAGATATGTGGCCGTGATTGGCTGGCTCGTTAGGCTCGTGATCAGCTTTGTCCACTTGTTGGTCAACACTTTGTTCAATCTGTGAGCTGTTGGTCAGTTGCATTTGGCAGTTGGCTGATGGAGACAGCTCAAACACAGACTGCATTGGCCTGTTGACTTGATCACGTGATACAATGTCCTTTGGCTCAGCTAAATTGGCCTGAATCACTTCATCGGCATTGACTCGATCATCGAGTTGCATCGAGTTGTCGTCATCATCACTCACCTCTTCATTCTTCACAACACCTCGCTCACATCCATAATCATCGTCCTCATCATATTCCTCCTTAATTTCTTGTTTGATTATATCCTTCACATCTTCATCATTCGATTCGGTTTTGATGTATGCAGGAACATATTCTCGTTTGATGAAAATGTCGTGATCCTCTTCGTATTCTTCTTTTATTTCTTGCTTCACCTCATCATCCGATTCAGTTTTGACCGTCACCTGATTGTTTGATGTGCCTGTGCAAATATCAACAAATGTAAATAAGTCAAATACAACCAACCGAACCAAACTCACCATCTTCATATTCTCGTTTCATGTTATACTGCACCATCAAATCATCATATTTCTTCTTCTCTTGTTCCTTCATCTCCACCAGTTGTGCTCGTAATTGATCATTCTCACACCGCAGCACTCGTTCACGGTCCACAAGTTGACCCATTTGCTCTAATAACTCGTGATGTGGTTGAGAATTGGCCTCGTCGTTGCCAGCAGTTGCTTGACGATCCATTTTGAGTATACGAGAATAGACGAGTGCAGAGATGATGAGAGATAAGGAGACAGAGCAACAATAGCGCAAAGTGAATGTCACAACACAACAAGCAAAGGTGCTGTCTAGCAAAGAAAAGTGCGACAGTGCGACTGTTTGTTGTTATGTTGCCGTGTGAGAGTGAGAGGTAATGCAGCATGTCACACCATCGATACTATCGAGTGAGAGCAACATCGAGGGTGCATGCTTCTATTGATGTATTTCAAGAAATTCTCGATTAATTTTGTCACAATATGCAATTTCTCCGCACTTTTTAGATTGGATTTTTTTTTGTACTATTCTCATGAATTATAATGACTCACAAGGTCAGTTTGTCAGTTTGAATGGAAGTTATTCAGTAGATCATTTACTAGCATATCTTACTTGTTGGTTTGTTTATATTGACGAATTTTAAATGCAAAATTTTACAGGATTGTCATATTTTTTAAAAATATGAAATCTGTTTTGATATTTACTTTTGAATGACCAAATTTATCAGTTAACATTGACAGTCATATTGAACTTAAAATTCAGATCTGATCTTTTCATAAAAGGTCTTCATTATTCATAGTAATTCTCTAACTGTTGAACTGTTGCAAACACTAATTGGATCTCTCTGAATGATCAATGTGCTTGGACAAATTGGACATTGTTACGTTAACAAATCGATAGATTTTTGCTGATTTGTGGATCATTCCATTTGCTTAATTTTTTTATTAATTTGGAAAAGTGCAATTCTTTGGTTATTCTACAAGTTCTCCGAGATTTTATTTCGCTGATGAATTGTGATTTGAAGTGCTTGTTAATTAAAATAAACAATCAAGTAATAAAAAATTTATTTAAATAAAGAAATGGCAAATTGGCCGAGTCCCTTGGATTGGTGCTCGACCTGACGCTAGTTCAATGTCTGCTAAAATCTGCTGATCAGTTTCGAAACGTCCAATTCTACCCGTCAGTAGTATCACCTTCATGGACAAGACATTGACCTGTCAGTGACCAGAAAAAAACGAATCATCTGCTCCAGCACTCAATCTCACCGATTTGTTGCAACAATGGGAAAACTATTTCTGTTGTATTCAAAGGTTGGACGATGTCTATCATACTTGACTCTTTACCGAGTGCATTGAGTTTTACTGTCTCGATGATCTGGTGAATCAAACTGCAATTGACATTCCATCAACGATGAAAGGCAACAACAAGAATTTTAGTGCATTTAGAGAGTACTTCAAAGAAGGCTCTCGATCAATTGCAACTTTGCCATCTTTCATGAATTCGATTTTCATGATATCAAAAATAAAACATTCTCACTTTGCTTTCGTTTTTTTAAATTAATTTTTTGCTTTCATTAATCGTTTTTTTGACAATGACAATTTTAACTCAACTCTTCAATGTTTTTTGTTCCTTCACATAAAATCACTTGATTTGACAAACAATCGATTTGACTTGGTTCGAATTTGTGTTTTCAAAAAAATATCTCATTCCAGACATATTTCAAAGTATTAATTACAATTAGAATATTTTGTCGTTAAATCTCTATATTAATTCAGCACCCCATTTCATTTGGGATGTAGTTTTCTGTTCTGTTTTTCTTGACTTTTTATAGTGACGTCGGCTTATAGCGACTTTCATCTCTTCGAAACATACTCAAGTCTCAAGCTCGTCGATCGAATCGAAGGTAAAACACAAATATTTATACATTTTGAGTGATGAGCACACGATTGCCCAAACATTTCGATGAATTGTCCCATCTCGACAAGTCGGTTTTCCATCTCATAGCGATTCGGTCAAAATTTCATTTTCTATGGAGTGTCTTATGGGTAAAACACAAATATTTATACATTTTGAGTGATGGGGACTCGATTGCTCAAACATTTTGATGAATTGACCCATCTCCACAAGTCGGTTTCCCATTTCATTGATTGAACCACATTTTTGTAAATCTACAAATATGTTTGCAAATAAACACGTTTTCGTGTGAGCACGGTTATTCACGATTTACTTTCACCAAAATTGGTCCACATTTTGTAAATCTACAAATATGTTTGCAAATAAACACGTTTTGGTGTGACCACGGTTATTCGCGATTAACTTTCACCAAAATTGGTCCACAGTTTGTAAATATACAAGTGTCCATCGAAAATCTACTTCTCCAAGAAAGCTCACTTTGCATCGATTAGTTTGTTCACTCACCAGCAGTGCATTTTCAACTTTGGTCAGTGTCCATTTCAGTATCCACCTAAACAAGTGAGCTATTTAGACTTTCAATACGTACTCAACAATCCAACCACAACATCAAACCCACAAGCAGGCATGTCCTCTCTCAATATGACAAATGCCCAACTTAACAATGTTCAATTCAACATCAACGGAACAATGAACACTGGGGATAATTTGTTTCGACAAAAATAAATATTTTTAGCTTGGTCGCATCTATGTAAGACAAAATCTATAGTAATTCTTTTATCAATTTTCTAATTTACATTCAATCTAGATTAACCATCCAGTTCATCACAGCCATCTTTTCATGTACCAAAATCCAAATCCCTTATCATCTTCAATATTAATCATTTTCATCTCTCCCAATTTCTTTCCCCCAGAGTATCTGAGTGTCGATTGTGTCTCAACCAAAGCCCAACCTGAGTCTTTTGATTTCAGTGCAGTGACATCATTGATAAGATTTTACTTATAGGAATTATTGACTTAGGATATAATACAAAGAGTAAGGAAATATAATACAGCAAGGGATAGGAAAGGTTAGGATAAAGTCTCGGTAGCAACACGCAGAGGGTACCAGCGCAAGGTGGTAAGGCAAAGGTAAAGTACAATAGGACCTACAAGGAGAACAGAAGGCAAGTTAGATCGAGCACGAAGGCACACAACTTCCTGAGAACTTACTAGGGCACAGTAAGCCTCCAACTGAACTAACGAGGCATTGGCAGACGACGACTTATATACCAGGGCGACACCACCATACGATGACCAAGCACAACCCAGTCACCAGGCACGATGTTAGTCGGACCGTCATCACCAAGCCATGAGTAGACCGATGAGTACAATCGATCGTCATAGTCATCATTGACACTGACCAGACAGTGTGAGTCAATGTTGACTTTCATCAATCATTGCTCTATGTCTCGATTGTGTAGTACAGAAAATAACGTTAAATCACTAATTGTTCAAAATGCACTATCTTTCTAAATCAGTAGATGGCGTTCAAGATTTTGAGACAACTTTGCATTGGATACTCAGCGGCAGCTGCACTCAAGTTACAATTAGAATACGTCATTCGTCTAGAACACGCATCCACAGAGTGCTGTAATGTGATCACAATCGGTTACCAATGGCAGCAACCATTAGAGGCCAACACTAATCTTTGATCAGTCAATAGACACACTACCAGTTCCACAATTCGAAATTTTATACACTAAATTTTATTTTAAATTAAAATATAATTTTTAGTGAAGATGTTACAATTGTTATAAGTTGTATACGATAGAAGTTATCTCTAAGTTTCTATCAGTTTAGGGATCTAGTTACTTATCATGAATAGCCGTCTCTGTTTAGCTAACGATAACTCCCTTAAAATTAAATATTTTTGAATTTATTTTGGTTATAAATTATAAATTATAATTTTGAATTTTGTGAGCATGAAATACAAGATCGGGCAAAGGAAGGTACGTTTGACAGGCGTACGCAGTAGGACTTGATGATGATAACTTATCAATGATAGGGTTGATCCACTTTAATATAATAAGTGGATTTATTGATAGTAATTGGTTGAGTCAGTTGGTGATGTTGTTTTGTTGGTGACTATTTTGTGATGTGTTGAGTTGGAACTGAAAAAATTGATTGAAAATGAAGGAAACAATCAGAAAATCGAAACTTGGAGAATTAAAGAAAATTATTATTGATTGTGTTAATGGTGAAATTGATTTGGAAGATTTGACAAAATATAAAAGTGATTTTGATGAAAACTTGTGGGAGGTGGAGGGACTGTGTGTGCTCATGCGGACAGATGTGTTCAAATTGGTGGAAGATGTGGATATTTTCGAAATATTCATTGGAACGCATTCGGGGAAATCGGATAGAGTTTTTCACTCATTGAAGAATTTGATTAATTTGCATGTGAAAGAATTGAAGACACCAAAGGAATGTGACTGGTGGGAACATAGGAATTTGTGCTTGTTGTTGAGAGATATGATTGGGAAAGGTAAAAATGTGATTGATGAAATTGGTGATGAAATATTCGAATACATTGTGACTGTGGTGGAGGTGTGTGAAGATGAGTGGACTGTTTGGTTTACAGTACATGTGTTCATTGCATACCCCACAAGTAAAGTGACGTGTTGGTTGATGCAACGATTGGATTGGTTGATGACTCAACTCGATGGAGAAGTGGTGGACTGGACGGGACATAGAAACGTGGGTGAACTGATTTGGGTGATGTTGAGATGTGTTGTTGGAGATGGTGGAGATGAAGAAAGAAAGTATTACTTGAATGTATTGAATCCAGAAGTAAGTGATCGAATATTGAATTACATGATGAGACTAATCGACTGTGAAGAAGATGAAAGAGCGAAGGTAGTGGCCATTGTGAACTTGGAATTGATGTGTGTGGCGAATAGAGTGGACAGAGATGGTCAAGACTGGTTGAAGGTCAAGTTGAGGAATATGGCGGAGATGGTCGAGTCTGCTGCACTTCCCAACCAACAATTCAACTCAGTCGAGCACCAAGTTGGGTGGTGTGCAAAGTGGTGTTTGGACAACCTGTGGAATGAAAAGGGACGAGTGGACCAATTGTCTCCAGTCAAACTATCGCCTGATCGATTTGAAGCGAGAAGTGATACATCATACTTCACTACAGTTCGTTCTTCATTTGGAGTTACTTTGGGCATTTATTACTATGAAGTTGTTCTCATTACACAAAGATGGATTAGAATTGGGTGGAGCACGAGAGATGGAACATTTGGTTGGGAGAAGGAGATTTATTGTAAGGTTGGAGACGATGAACATTCGATTGCATTTGATGTTAAATTTGGTGATATTGTTCACAACAACATTCCCCACCCAATCACCAATCTCCCTGCCCACGAATCTCCGAACGTCGTTGGTTGCTTGATCGACACCCACAACCGTCAATTTGTGTTCTATCTCAATGGACACAAAATTGATTGCCAAATTGATGTCTACTTTTCCCTATTTCCATACTATGCCTCTGTAAGTCTCTATGCCCATCAACAGTGTCAATTTAACTTTGGCCAATCGCCATTTAAATTTCCACCAAAAGATATTCGATTTAAAAGTTTCGATGAAGTTACAAATGGAGATGTGAGAAAATATAGATTGACGGAAACAGAAAAGTTAAATGGTATTTTCTGGTTCAAACATCCTGTCGTAGAAAATCAAGTAGATCTGTTTTATCAAGACACGAAACAAAACGAATGTGACGAGTTGGTGCGACAATTCGAGATAGATATCGCCAAAAAGCAAAGCACCAAACCAGACCTCACTCAACTCGAATGTCTTCGATTCGTTCAATCAGTCATTGAAGTGATGCAAATCGAGTTGCAAGATGACGAGTACATTCGAAAAGTATTGATCAAACAAATAAATCATCAATATATTCTCAAAAAGTTAAATCAACAATTATACCCTAAACTCAACGAACTGCTCTATCCCTACACACAACTTCAATTCAACAGTGGAAATCACACAAAGTGTCACAATGTTTGCGTATTCATCACATCTTTAAATATCATCTATTCCAAATGTCTCATCGATGAAGCATTCTCGTTCTTTATAACAAATCATTTCATCTGTATATCAACATTTTTACGGAATCCTCAAATGTTCATCGATGCATTTGCATGCTTTGACCAAATTAAACTGAAAGCAAACTCAAAAAGATTGTTGCTCAATAATCCTACATTCATTTTCTCCCTACAATGGATTTCAGAATTATTCGGTCAATTGAATCAAATCTCACGAATGTACGAACTTACACAAAGTGATTTGAAAAGACTACAAGCTGGCTTATGTGCAAAATGGTTGCGTGATCAGGTGATCCTGAATCAAGAGCAACACATGAGCGATCAAGCTATACTCAACCCACAAGACAAAACGCCATTCCTCAAACTGTCGAGTGACTGTTTGTCTGTGAGAAATGATCACGAAAAATGGCAAAGTATTCGATCGCTGTGTTCAGTCAATTCAGACATTTATTACTACGAAGTAATTCTACTCACAGATGGAGAGATGCGAATTGGCTGGGCTACAAAACAAACTGATTGGATTATTAGAAAAGTTGGTAGTGATAAGTTCTCAATTGGATTCGATGGATGGAGTCAACGTTTATACACTTACAACCATGAATTGTTCGCAAATCCAATAAAACTAAACTTGAAATCTCGATGGTCGCCTGGAGATGTTGTTGGATGCTTGATCGATTTCACCAACTCTAAATTTACATTCTACACGAATGGAAAGAAACTCAAGTATGACACCAACAAATCGATTTATTTTTCTCCAAACGAACCTTACTATGCCGCAATCAGTCTCAAAACGCGTCAACAGTGTTACTTTAACTTTGGACAAACATCCTTCAAGTATCCACCTAAAGATGTAACCTTTCGAAGTTTTAAAACTAAACTTCCTATATCCGAAAAATCATTCATCGAACCATCATTATCAAAGTGTTATCCAATTGTGGAAGTGTTGGTGAATGATCAAATCAAACTTGTGTTTGACGATGATAAACAGAAAGAAATTCATCGAATAGCAATACAAGTTGAGCAAGATATTGTGGATAGTAAAGTTGTGAAGCTCAATTTGGTGAATGGAGATGACTGCTTGAGACTGATTCAGTCGGTGATTGAAGTGATGGGCGAGTCAAACAACGATAAAATCGATTTTATCGCAAATTGGATTGTTCTATTTATCAATGAATCATCACAAAAGCTTCTGCATTATTCAGATCTGGTTTGTCAAGTGCTCTATCCCTACTTTAGCCTTCAACTGACCGCAGAAACGTACATCAAACATCGCAATGTCTGTCTAGTCCTCTCAGCTCTGATCACCACGATGAATGATCTCCAATTGCGAGTCAATCTGCACAAACAAGTGATTACATATCTCACCTCACTTGTGACCAACAGTGATCAAGTGGTTGATGAATGGATGTGGATATTTGCAATCATTTGTTTGGAAAAGATGGACTTGGCCAGAGAAGACAAAGATCACATGTCTTTGAATGCAAAGTTTCGCAAGCAACTGGAGTCAAAGTGTTGTTCAAATTATAGCCTTGCCTCATCATATTACCAAGTCTCTGAGCATCTTCTTCGTCAAACTGACTTTTGTTGTCAGTGGTTTCTGGATAATGTTCTCAAGTCGTGTCAATTGTCCACCACCAGCACTCACAAAGCAACACTGAACCCTCTCGACAAAACAAGTCATCTCAAACTATCGTCTGATCTGCTCTCAGCTCGCAGTGATCGTCACTGGCAGAGTGTTCGCTCGAGCTCGTCAGGCAATTCGAACATATTCTACTTTGAAGTGACACTGGTCACGGGTGGAGAGATGCGATTCGGTTGGACCACTAAACGCAAAGACACAGACGAGAGCAAAGTGGGCGACAATGACACTTCGATTGCTTTCGACGGCTACAATCGATGCTTGTGGCACGATGGACAGAGAACGGTGCTCAGGAAGGTGTCTCAATGGAAAGCAGGTGACGTGGTTGGCTGTCTCATTGACGGATTTGGCCGAGTGTTCACATTCAGCCTCAACGAGCACATCTTCAAGTGTCCATCGAAAATCTACTTCTCCAAGAAAGCTCACTTTGCATCGATTAGTTTGTTCACTCACCAGCAGTGCATTGTCAACTTTGGTCAGTGTCCATTTCGGTATCCACCTAAACAAGTGAGCTATTTAGACTTTCAATACGTACTCAACAATCCAACAACAACATCAAACCCACAAGCAGCCATGTCCTCTGTCAATATGACAAATGCCCAATTCAACAATGTTAATCTCAACATCAACGGAACAATGAACACTGGGGATAATTTGTTTCGACAAAAATAAATATTTTTAGCTTGTTCGCAACTGGGTAAGGAAAACTATATAGTAATTTATTTATCAATTTTCTAATTTACATTCACTCCAGCTTCAGGTTTCAGTTCATCCCAACCTCTTTTAAAGTACCAAAATCCAAATCCCTTATCATCTTCAATATTAATCATTTTCATCTCTCCCAATTTCTTTCCCCCAGAATATCTGAGTGTCGATTGTGTCTCGACTAAATCCCAACCCGAGTCTTTCAATTGCAGTGCTATGACATCATTGCTTTATGTCTCGATTATACAGAAACTAACGTTAAATCACATAATTGCTCAAAATGCTCACTATCTTTCTAAATCAGTAGATGGCGTTCAAGATTTTGAGACAACTTTGCATTGGACACTCAGTGGCAGCTGCACTCAAGTTACAATTAGAATACGTCACCCGTTTCGCACACGCATCCACAGAGTGCTGTAATGTGATCACAATCGGTTACCTATAGCAGCAGTTGGAGGCCAACACTAATCTCCGCTAATGATCAAAGTCAATCAACACTACAAGTTCCACAATTCGAAATTTATACACTAAATTTTATTTTAAATTAAAATATAATTTTACTGAAGATGTTACAATTGTTATAAGTTCTATACAATAGAAGTTATCTCTAAGTTTCTATCAGCTTAGGGATCTAGTCATCTTATCATGAATAACCGTCTCAGTTTTGCGAACAATAACTCCCTTTATTAAATATTTGTAAATTTATTTTGGATATAAATTATAATTTTGAATTTTTAGAGCATGGAATACAAGATCGGGTAAAGGAACTTACGTTTGACAGGCGTACGCAGTAAGACTTGATGATGATAACTTATCAATGATTTTTTTTTTAAGATTTGGGCCCGAAGGCCTTTATTGTTTTTGGGTGACATGCTCGGGTATCTTTTCAGGTAGACTGCCTGCGAGCAAGTCAATTACAGGCGGTGTTTTTTGAGGTTTTCAGTTGGTGTTGTTGAATTACAGTTGGTGTGGGGGTTTCAGAGATGACAACAAACTAGAAGCGTGCTGCCATCTCTCGGACAGTTGTCTAGGTCAACTATGTAAACATAGCTGCTGTGGCAATGCCGCTGGCAGGGATCGAGCCACCGACCCTCGACCCTAACTGACCGGTCGACTGCGCTTCTGACCACTGGGCCGTCGGCCACAGTCGACACTTACTTACTTATCAATGATTAGGTTGATCCACTTTAGTAATAATAAGTTGGTTGAGTGGTGGTAATTGGGCCAACTCAACTCAACTGCAAATGAGTGAGTCGAGCGAGCCAGTCACGATTCAAGGCGCGCCATGGAGGAATGTGTGAATATGGCAGTCGTGGTGAATCAATTGCCAATCGAGTACAGTTTGGGCCAAAATGTCGCACTACTTCAAACAGCTCATTGGTGTCATCATGCAAATTGCTGTATGACAAGTGATATAGCCGACGAATTGTTGGTACAATCAGTTCTAACAAAGAGCCATAAAATTTTCCGCATATTTCAAGTTGTTTCAGCGAGGTGAGTGCATTGATGCGATGGGCAATGCAATAGCTCTCTTGGGTTGAGACAACGTATGAATCATAAAATGTAATCGATAGGGAGACGATCCTCGGAGACAATAAATCGAGATTCGATTCGACAAAATTGTAAATCGGATAATGCTCGCTACAGATGAACACAAATTGGTTCACAGAAGGAAATAGACCGACAATGAGTGTTTCGAGGCTTGAGGCAGGAGAGGCGTTGAGCATTTTCAAATTGACCCGTGCACAATTGTCAAAATCGAGTGTTCCAAAGAATTTGTTTGTTTGTTCATACCAAAAATCATTTAAAATCACCAATTTCTTCTCTTCACCCATCGAGTGGATCACAGCTCGCCATCGTTTGCACACCACTCGAAGGTGAGCCAACTGGGACCAGGTGAGCTTTTTTTTTGAAATGGTATTTTATTGACCTTTTAAGCAAATTAATGCTAAATGTGAGCTAGAAAATGCACATACATATCGTTAAGGTATAGTTCGATACATTACAATTGTTTACAAGTAATAGAATACAAATTGAATTATTATGGAGAATTAGCGAATTAAAAAGTGGGTATAAAAACTTATATAGAGATATTTACAGACCAGGTGAGCTTGTTGAGAATCATAATCAAAAACTTTTTGGGGAGATCGTCGATTTGTTGAGAATTGTTGGTTCGTCTCCGTCCAAGTCCGATTGCGGTGAGCTGGCGCAACGAATCGTAGCCACCATCCTGGTTCGGGTTTGAGTCCATTCCTGAAATGTTACCAGAAAATTAGCTCAAGTGAGCAGACCTAACTCAACACATAAAAGGAAACGGAACAAACACACCACAAAGCACATGCCTTCACACAGACAGTGGCCTGTTCATAGAAGATGTTACAAAGTACAATTACAAGCACATTACATTAAGCCAGGACAAGATTTTGTCTTCATATGTGGATGACCCCCGATATATGATGGGAAAAGTGGTCTCCGATGAGTGCATTTTTAACCGACAACATATTAACCGATTTTGGCTTTAAGCGAGAACAGAAGCAAAGCGAAAGAAGTTTTTTCAAAATGGCATTTTATTGATAACAAAATAAGATTATTACTAAGCAGCAGGTTTGGATGACTTTGACTTAAGCGTCACTTTCCTTTTTCTCTCTTTTGCCCTTTCTTCCCTTGGCCACCACTTTTGCTTGCTTTTTCTTGTGTCCACCGAGCAAACTGGTGATCTTGCTTTGGACAGAGCCCCAAGCGCTGGACACTTTGCTGGCCAGTGAGTGTTGTTCGTCTGAGTCGGGTTCAGGTTTTCGTTTCTTTCGGAAACTGAAAATGTTTCTCACCTTTCGACCACGTCGCTTGGCCTTTGCCCTCTCAATGGTCAAGTGGGTGCAGTAGCAGATGATGGCCAGCACGACCAATGCCACAATGCCCACTACCAGAGCAATTGTCCAATTGGAAATGTCGGTTGCTTCAGTTTCGGGGTCATCATCCGTTTCGAATGTTTCGTTTGGCTTGGGTAGTTCTTCTGTAGCTTCTACTTTAGGGTAACACAAAATGAAGCTGCTTAAATTCACTTTGAATCGGTCGCTGTACAAAGATTCGATCTTTTTGGTAGGAAACTGTTCATAGTCATGAGCATTTTGCCTTCGAGTCACGGTGACCAGTCCTGCACTGTTCAGGAAGTAGTAATAGCCACCATTCTTGTTTGAGTCCTCTAGATAGAACACAGCGACAATCTCGGTAGTGCTGGAAAAGTCCATCATACGCCTTGGAAAAGTTGTATAATTTCTATTTTACAATAAAATACATAAAATTATATAAAGATAATCTATCCAAATTGTATGAAACTCACGTCATTTTGAGCCCATTAATATTGACCGCCTTGAACGTACACAATCGACTAAGTTTTGAATCGTGAAACCATGAACTCATTTTCAAGGCATACGAAATGTCCGAATCCAGTCCAAGGCTTGCCATTACAATTCGTTTGTAGTCATCCTGTGACACGTCTTGTGGACGTATCGGGCCAGACTGTCGCCCATTGAGGTCGTACAGTTGAATGGCGACTTTATCTTTGTCTTCTTGACAGAGAAACATTCGACCCACGAACATGTTTCGATTCTTGTCGGAGATGAGGAAAAATTTACTATCTCGCTTGAACTCAGATTGATTTACGCCGAACAGAGTGTCCGCCCGAATGTAGTCTCGGTCAATGGTGACGGAGGTGGTCTTCTTCTTTGTGTCCACATGTAGATTCGCCAGCGGTAACTTGAACATGTAGCCACCTTCTGCGAGGATGTAAAAGTGTGCATCGAGTAGAGATGTGCCTCGGGTGCCCATTGTCAGGATTTTCCGTTGGTTTAATCGGATTTGGTCACATAGTTTCTGTGGAAAACAGAGTCAGATATGCTAAAAGTGTTGATCATGACTTACCTCACGGGTGATGGTGCTGTACTCGAGAGTGCTTGACAGTGCTACCACAGCAACCACCATCACGACAATCACAATCACATTCATCGAGGGCTAGACGAGACTTGTCCACTTGGTGACACAACAAAGTACAGTGAACTAGTTTGCAAAGTGGCAACGAAAACAAATCGAACAGAGCAAATACTGACAATATATGACTTTGGAGACAAAGTTTCGAATTCGATTTGCTTGACTTTCTGTTTAATTGATTTTTAATTGAATTCTTCCTTCCTTCGTTGTTCATCAAAAGTTAACGTTGATATTGAATTCAAACCAACAAACCTATAACCAAACTTTCAATCTATTTGACTTGCCACTTTGACAGCAAAAGTTTTAATGACAAATACCACAAATCCAACTTGCTACATTAAGAATGACGACAACAACTCGAAGGACAAGAAAAATTACAATTAGGATAATTAGAATTTAATTGTTCTTTCAAATATAATAAAAATTATTGTGTTAATGGAGATACTAATAGCATAGTAATAGAAAATTATGATTGAAAATGAAATTGAACATTATTATTAGTTCAATTAGTTATAAAAATGTTCTTCCAGAACAAACTTGTGAGTGCGCAAAGCTGTGAAACGATCCAAATATTGTCCAAAATCCGAGAAATTAGGATACCAATCAAGTCCACTTCTGTGCATAAGGGTTATGTCCAAATGTTCGACATTGGGGAAAATGGTAGAAAGAATTCGAGTGAACCGATCACTGGTGAGATAGTGCAAATCCACACAAAGTGAGCAAGTGCGAACATTGACAAGTGGACCAACGTTGATGTGAATGTAATCCAAAAAGACGCATTTCAACTCGAGTTCAACCAGATGAACTAGACGGGAAAGGTCATTCATGGCTTGGCTTGTTATGGTGGGCAAATTAATCTAAAATAACTAGTATAGAACCAGCCGCTGGTATTATGAAACCTTTTAGCTATCATAAATCAAAATAGGTAATGCCATTGGCATAAAAGTCGGAGCGAGAGTATGTAAACCATTTGTTTCTCGTTTGATCAGTTGTGTTCCAAATCAGTCCAATACAACAAAGTTGGACAACTATTTTCTGCGTCTGGCCACAAAATAACCTTTTTGTTTTTTAAATAGACACACAGATCCATCCAAACAATTTCATGATCTTCAATTACCAATTGATATGAGATTTTAAAAATCCGGTTAAAGGGGAAATTAAAAATGAAGATAATTTTATTTTAAAATACTTTAAGTTATGCACCAAAAACAGTGCTCTATAATAATTCGGTAAGTTAGATGTGTATTAATTGAAAATGTATTGGATGGTAGGGGAAGTAAGCTCGAATTGTGTTGACTCGATTTAATAGATCACACAGACTTGCAAATTACATGTCTTGATCGTTGTTCAATGTTTATGAACAGATACAGTCAACAGTATGCAATTTGGTCTAAAGTTAACACAATCAAACCAATATATATTCATATATGTGAATCACAGAACTCCAGTGTGGGTGTGTTTGTCACTGCGTATCCTCTTTGCGCACAGTGGGCGCGCTGCTCGGCGTGTGTGCTTGTCTGTGTCACACACAGTGTTTTGTACTTCCACTGTGGACACTCGGTCCTTACACATTTCTATACAAAATTTGATTTATTTTTTGAAAAATCGCTGCTTCGTTGACCTTTGACTTATTTGCCAAAAGGCACAACTTCACCCCAACCAGAACACTGTGTTAAATTTTCAGACCGATCCATTGAACCATGTAGCCACAATCCTCTGCACAAGCCTTTTCCTATCAAGTGGCGCCAGAGGACTCGTTCACTCACAAACTCACACCCTCGCTTCGCTCGGGCGTGAGTTTGTTCGTTCGCTCCTCCAATTATAAAAAATATTAATCATTAATTAATAATTATTATCAATATTTATTAATATATTATCTACACTTACGAGACCCTTATCAACAGTATTTGTACTACTAATAGCTTCAAAACGAAACACTTGCAAGGAGGTGACATTCTCGGCGAGAAATTGTGCAAGTTGATCGAATTGCTCAATATTCGATCTCAACTGCAGATGAGTGAGTTGATTGAGCCAGTTACGATTCATGGTAGAAAGAATATTGCTATACGGTAGAGTTTTAGCATCAAAGGCGAATCGAGTACAGTTTTGGCCAACATTTCGCACTATTTCAGTCAATTCAATAGCCTCGACATAAGAAGTGCTGTATGAGAAGTGTTCTACTCGGTGAAGGGTGGGCCCAATCAATGGTAACAAAGTGGCAAATTCTCCGCAGAGTTCAAGTTGTTTCAAAGAGGTGAGTTGATTGATGTGATTGGCAAGGCGATGATGGGATTCGGTTGGGATTTCGTAAGAATCATTAAGTGAGAGCAAAAGAGAGGTGATTTTTGAAGGCAACAAGTAGAGATTCGACTCGAGATAAATGTCAATCGGATATTTGTCCTCAAAATTGAATACAAATTGATCGACAGAAGGAAATAGACCAACAACGAGTGGAATGGGGCGCAATTCTGAAGTGGAGACATTTGGCAATTTCAAGTAGACGCGTGCACTATTGTGCAAATCGAGTGTTCCAAAGAATGATCGTTTCAGTTTGGTTTGTTCACCCAAATAGTTGACAATCAGCAGCTTCTTCTCTTCACCCATCGAGTGGACCACAGCTCGCCATCGTTTGCACACCACTCGAAGGTGAATCAACTGGGACCAGGTGAGCTTGTTGAGAATAGTCTTCAAACATTGATTGGGGAGATTGTCAATTTCTCTTTTGTTGATCTCCGTTTTCTTCTTGATTGGTCTCATTCGCTGTAATGGCATGTTAATGTCCGATGTACGAGTAGTAAACATAAGGAGATGAGACAAATCAGTGTCACAATCCTGGTTCGGATTGGCGTCCATTTCAGGAACACCGATTTTCATGTTGGCTTCACTCGGCTCATGATAATCTTGGTCCATTTGTTGGACAATCGATTGGTCATTCTCATTACTTTGGCTCGTTCCATTAGACTTATTCACAGATTCATTATGATTGTAATTGTCTTCTTCTTGTCCAACTTCAGGTATATCGATTTTGTTTGCATTTGAAGTTGTCTCATTTGACTTTTGCATCGAAGTTACATTCGTCGATTGATGTTCATGTTCAGTGTCGTTGGTAGTGTAGACTGAGGACAGGTTGGCAGTATCGCCGTTGGTTTGTTCGTTTGCACTCGTGGATTTGTTGAGATTAGCATCATTCGCTGTAGAAAGGACAGTTTTATCGCGGCTTTTCACTAGTTCTTCAGTACGAAGTTCATTTCCACCTAGATTGTTTGTTAGAACAGTCTTCGGTTTCTGAGTTTCAGCAAAATGCAGAAACGAGACCCACAAATTCTGAAAGCCAATTGGTTCTACATTAACACGCACTTCTGATGAGTCCAAATCGTGCGTTGATGTAGTCTTGTGGTCGTTTGAATGTTCTCTTGATGTTTCTAGTGCACGAATTCGATTTGAAAATTCACACAAATCACGTCGATTTTCTTCGTCGTGTTCAACCAACATATCAAGAACATTGATGAATTGAGACTTTAATTTGGCGACCTCTTCCCTCAACGAGCCAGATCGTCGGTCAATTCGATTCTCCAGTCGATTCAGAGATGCCACGAACTCGTTTTCATTTGACATTGTGAGGGATGAGACAAATCACGAGTAGAACAAACAGAAAGTAGAAAACGTCTACACAAAAACACCAAACATTGTAGCCTGTTGCACACAGCCAACAAAATGCGCACTCACTCAATATCTTGCTCGAGCATTCATAGACGACTTTACTTTGATTTTGTTTTTGCAAATGTAAACTTTGATATTTAAAATTATGATTTGGTGACAAAACAAAAACAAAACTTTTTATCGATTTGGCACCACTGAAGCTTCAACATTAATGAAAAATTACAGCTAACTTCCTGCATTTAAGAATTACAACGAACGAAATTAGCATTGAAATGTTCATTTCAAATTGTGATTGGCAACACCAAATTTTTCTATTACGATTTGGTTCAAGTGAAAAATCTGTCAAACATGTTCCGAATGAGAATCTCCATCGTTTCATAAAGTTGACATCCACATGACAGTGAACAATTTTGGACTTTTGTACAAAATCAAAGCCAAACAATAATAGAACCACTCGTTTATTTTATTAGTGCAATTATGAATACTCCAAATAATAACAGAATATATATTAACATCAAATTGAATGTATGGAGAATATTGTTTTGACATGACATTGAGTGGGATTGGGATTGAGTGGTGTGGTGTGGTCAGTTGTCGAGTTCCTTCATGAGATAGTCATGAGGATCGCGATTGTCTTCAATGCCGAGTTGGTCCTGTTTCTTCTGGGTTGCTGGGAGATGGAAATGCCGAGTGCGGATGTGTTGGATTACATTGCTACCTGTTGTTGAAGCATAGTCACACTTGTTCCAGGTACATTTGAAAGGTTTCACATTTTGATGAATTCGTTGGTGACGATTGAAATCACCCTTATGGTTGAAAGACTTGCCACAGTTGTTGAATTGGCAAGTGAAGATTGTTGAGTTTGTTGTCTTGGGATGGACTGATTGCTGATGACTCTTTATTTCAGATCGAAATGTGGCAACTCGATCATAGTGACAACCATCATAGCCACACTTGAATTGACCTTCGAAGTGATAGTAGTATAGATGATCATTCAAAATATTATGAGTTTTGAATGTCTTGGTGCAGTGACATGGCCAAGTTGAGATTTCCGAATGATTGTGTTGAACATGATTACCTAGTTCAGTACTATAAAGCAAATCAATTAAACCAACTCAACACCACCACATCACACTCACCATTGCTCAAACCGTTCCATACATCCAACAGCCAAACATCGATAAGGCGAAATGCGATGTATAACTCGCAAGTGATCGTGCAACTCGACTCTGCTTGCAACCTCATCCTCACAGCCATCCTCGGTGCACTTCAACTTGACAATCTCAATCTTGTAATGTCCACCTTGATCTTCTTCGCCCAACTCGGTTTCATTGTCATCGTCTTCAATTTGTTCCGAACCTCCCCCTCCCCCTCCAATAGAATTGTCCATTAAATCAACTATCGATCCAGTACTCACTTTCTCGACGGTCTCTGTGACCAACGGAGAAGGTTTTCGAGTTCCCTTCAACCTCTTCATCGAACCATGAGTTGACACCTCGTTGATTGTCGTTGCTGTGCGTTTCCGTTTGCGACTTGAGGACTGTTTCGAAGTTGGACATTCGTTCTGGTCGTCATTGGCTAGCTCGTTTGGCCCATGATCACCTTTGTCCACTTGTTGATCATTCACGGAACCTTGATTCGTTCCATTTGACTCCTCGTGCAAATCATCGTTTCGGTTGTGGTTGAGTTCCTCTCCACCATCAAGTGCCACTTGAACTTCACCATTCTCATCGTCACTTGTCTCTTCCTCCTTCTTGACTTGAGTCCCAAGTTGAACAGACTGTCCGTTGTTTCGATCCAATTGGCAAGTCTCAACGAATTCCTCCTTCACTTCTTGCTTCACTATGCCATAAATGCACTCGTCACAATCGCAGTCACTATCCGAGTCCGAGTCGGTGATGTATTGTGCATCTTGTTCCATCTTGACTCGTTTACACATTTGGACTGACTGTTGACTGTTTGATGCATCTAGACAATGCACAGAAATGCACTAAATTATGTCAACATTCAACAACAACTACAATTGCTTACCTTCAGTCTTGATGTTCGTGTCAATGATTGAACTTGATGTAGGTACGTCCTTGCTGCTGTAGACTGCAGAAGGAATTGGTTCGACAGTAGAAAGATAGTTCACTTGTTCGTTGTCACTAGTCGATGAGTTGAGATTGTTGACAGTCGAGGTTGAAGGGACATTTATGTTGAGACTGTTCACGTGTTCTTCGGTGCGAATTTCATTTCCACCTAAATCGTTCGCAGACTGTCCAACTGTGACATTAGAACCAACTTCTGATGTGTCAAAATCGTGTGTTTGCTGGTTGTTGTTTGCAGTGACACCTTCGAGTATAGCACGAATACGATTAGGCAAGTCACTCAAATCGCGTCGATCGTCCCACAAAGCCATCAGATTGTTGATTTGATCGAGAGCAGACTGAGCACACTTCAATTTGTTGACCTCTTCCTTCAACGAACTAAATCGTCGGTCGATTAGTGACTCAACATCACGCTTCAGGTCTGTCTGGTTCGAGTCAATTAGACTTTCGAGTCGATTCACAGATGCAACGAACTCGTTTTCATTTGACATTGTGAGGCGAGATGAGACAAATCACGAGTAAAACAAACAGAAAGAAGGAGAATCGTTGGTAATACGAAGAAATGACAGAGAGCACATACAAATCACCGCTCAGTTTCGATGCAGCGTGCTAAACACAACTGTCTGTTCCTGTGAGAACACACAACAAACAATCAACACAAAATACATTCACTCAAGAACATTCATATACGACGTTACTTTGTATTTCAAAAGTTAATTTTCATTTAAATTTCAACTTTGAGACCAACAAATCGATTTTGAATTCTAGTCGACTAAAATCTAAAACAAAACATTTTATTGATTAGTTGCCAATTTAACCGTAATGTTTTTGATGACAAAACAAGAAAACAAATCATTTGAGGCTCAAGTATCCAAACAGTATGAGCCCGGACTGGATAGGTACAACTCAATGCACCGAAGAGTTTAAAGTATTACAAGAGTCTAATGTGAGAGTTTGAGATAAGAGTGAAAAAGTTCCAGCGAAATGACACTCAAATCTTTCTTGGCACAATTGGTTTTTTCATGTTTTAATTGGTTGTTTTAACAATTTTCTCAATGCATTATTTATGTAGTTTGTTTCGAAATCCAAATTACAAAATATTGGTTGAAAATGCATCCAATCAATTCGGTACTTGCGTACAAAAACACTTACACTAATCAATATTAAAATCATTTCTAACGTTTACTGAAATAGAATATTATTGAATCTATTAAAAATTGATATTCTTTTGCTTCAACCCACCCGAAGGGTGTTTTTTACAAGAAAAACAAACCGCAGCGCAGCGGAGGTTTCGCAAGAGCGTGAAGCCAGGCTTTAGCCGCTTCACGCCTTGCGGTTTTTCTTGTATTAGCTTTAATTTTTCACACTATGACAAAAAAAATCAAAAAATCGAAATTTTGGTCTTTGACCCAGAATAAAACAAAGTCCAAAATGAAAAATCCAGCCACCTGCCGCTAAACTACATACATTTATCTTTAATTTAAGCCATAGAAAAGCAAAATCGGTTTAGAAATGAAGAAACTGTGTGGGTATGATAATATTCGTCAAATCCCGTCATTTTTGCATAGCAGCTGTTTTGGCTGAAAAGACGCTGCGTCCCGCCTTAAACTGAAACTGTCTTTGATTTTGAACTTGTTTTGTTTTGATTCAAGTTACGATCCAAAACAATATTTCATTGTCGAAATAATTTACAAAATCAATAACTGTTTCATGAATAATGCTATTTATTAGTTGATTTGTAGTTTTGGGTTTTTGAACATTTGGGACATTCGATAAATGGTTTGATACAATCGAGACATAGACTAATGGCGTCACAGCACAGGAATCGAAGGTTGCGGGTTTGCGTTTGATCGAAACATAATCGACATTCTGACACTGAAAGGAGAAAATTATGAGAGGTGGAAAATTGAATGATTCGAAGTGATTTGATACCTTGAAATGTTGGTTTATTTAAACTTATTGATGGGGGATTGGAATTGGAAGATTGTTTCGAACATTTGGGACAGAGTAAATGAAGTTTGACACAGTCGAGACATAGAATCAGATTGGGACAGCAGACGAAACGAACTAATTTGGTGGTGAATGGTTCGGTGCACAGACGACATTCGACATGGGGACGGGGAATTGATTCGACTGGAAAGAAAAGATATGTGAAAGGGGAATAAGATTATGAAGTTTGTTTAGTTACGTAGTTTTAGAGAACTAATTTTAGTAGAGAGATCAATTGAACCAATTTGAAGTTGAGGCGTTTGACCATGGTATATTTTGGCTTTTTTATTTGGATAGAAATTGGACCCTCGTGTTTGAAAATTGTTGTGTTTTCGTTTAATTGAAATATCTCCAACCATTGAAGAGTTGATTAAAATAACAGAGCTGTTGAGTCTTGCATTGTCAAAATTTGCAGATAATTTGGAAGTTTGGATTGGAGTTTGATAAGACAAGGCGAGATGAAAGTCCCAGTAGTGGATGTGTTGTGGACCATACTTGAATGGTGCTTGACCAAAGTTGAAGTAGACTTGCTGGTGAGAGGAGAGACTGACTGCCGCGTGGTAAGGAAGGGAAGAGAAGTGCAGGTCTGGGGGGAGGGACAGTGCTTGCCCGTTCAGGCTGAAGGTGAACTTGCCATTGGTCTTGTCAATCAAACAGCCAATCACGTCGCCTACTTTCCACGGTTCAATATCGTCTACTTGATGCACTTCTCCTTGGTGTCGTACAGCTCGAGTGAATCCATCGAATGAAATGGAGAAGTTATCTTTGCCAATTTGTGATTCATTCAGCTCAGTTCTTTTGGTAGCCCAACCGATCCGCATAGAACCTTCTGTGAGCAGAATCACCTCGAAGTAGTAAATGTCGGATGGGACGTGATCGATGGAGCGAACACTTTGCCAGTGACAATCACTTCTGGCGGACAATCGATCCGAGGAGAGCTTGAGGAGGGCACTGCGGTCTGTGGGATTGAGAGTGGCACCACGGATTTGACTCTCACTGGCACCAGAGACCACTTGGTCATACAACCACTTGGCACATAGTCCTGCTTGCAATGTTTGTGAGTCATAAGTCGGTTCGTACAAACGGGAAATACTGTCGAGTTGTCCATATCGCTCGATGTCTTTCAAAGTTAAAGTGAAAGTTTGATTTTTCAACAACATTTGTTTGATGCGATCATTGAATCGAAATGCGTCAAAACTAGCGAGAGCACTTGTGACCAACTTGGCATTTCTCCTCAATGTTTCGATGCTAATGAGTTTGGTGGAAAGTAAAAAGTTGAGAGACATTTGATAGATCACTGGAGGAATGTTGGGGAAGAGGTTGAGGATTGAGATGAGGATTATGCCTAGGTTGTGACACTTGGTACTGTTCTCAGGGTTGAACTGCAGTTGAGTGTAGGGGTAGATCAATTCGAATGTTTTGCTTGTAAAAATATTCAATTTCTCTTTTGTATGTAAGCTCAATTGGTTTGTCAATGTCTCCCGAATGAACTCATCATCATCGTTTAGTTTTGTCTGCATCACTTCAATGACCGATTGAATGAATCGATTGCATTCCATGTGAGTGAGATCAATTTTGTGCGTTTGCTTGTTCGAGATGTGGTACTCGTGTTGACGCACAAAGTCATCGTGTTCTTGTTGTAGTTGGTCACAATACAACAGATCCACTTGGTTGTCCACTACAGGATGTCTAAACCAATTTAGATGGTTATTATCTTCAGTATCCACCAATTGAAATTTTCTCTCATCTCCATTTGTGACTTGACTAAAGGTTAAAAAGTTAATATTTTGAGGAGGGTACTTGAACTGCTTTTGACCAAAATTAAATTGACATTGTTGATGAGGATAAAGACTTACAGTTGCATAGTAAGGAGAAGTGGAAAAGTTGACATCAATTTGGCAATCAAGTTTGTGTCCATTGAGATAGAACACAAATTGACGGTTGTGGGTGTCGATCAAGCAACCAACGACGTTCGGAGATTGGTGGGCAGGGAGATTGGTGATTGGGTGGGAAATGTTGTTGTGAACAATATGACCAGGGTAAACATCAAATGCAATCGAATGTTCATTGTCTCCTACTGAATAATTATTATCCCAATGACCAAATGTCCCATCTCGAGTGTCCCACCCAATTCGAATCAATCCTGGTGTAATCAGAGTGACTTCATAGTAGTAAACACCTGATTTAACACCAAATGAAGAACGGACTGTAGTTAATAATGCATCATTTCTCACCTCGAATCGATCAGGTGATAGTTTGATTGGTGGCAATTGGTTCACTCGTCCTTCCTCGTCCCACAGATTGTTCATAGACCACCTTGCACACCACCCAACTTGGTGCTCGACTGAGTTGAATTGTTGGTTGGGCACAAGTGCTGCAGACTCGACCATCTCCGCCAAATTCCTCAACTTGACTTTCAATCTGTCTTGACCATCTCTGTCCACTCTATTCGTCACACACATCAATTCCAAGTTCACAATAGCCACCAACTTCATTTGATCATTTTTGTCACAGTCGATTAGTCTCATCATGTAATTCAATATTCGATCACTCACTTCTTGATTCAATACATTCGAGTAATACTTTCTTTGTTCATCTCCTTCATCTCCAACAACACATCTCAACATCATCCAAATCAGTTCACCCACGTTTCTATGTCCCGTCCAGTCCACCACTTCCCCATCGAGTTGAGTCATCATCCAATCCAATCTTTGCATCAACCAACACGTCACTTTACTTGTTGGATATGCAATGAACACATAAACTGTCAACCAAACAGTCCACTCATCTTCACACACCTCCACCACAGTCACAATGTATTCGAATATTTCATCACCAATTTCACCAATCACATTTCCACCTTTCTCAACCATCTCTGCCAACAACCAACACATTTTCCTATGTTCCCACCAGTCACATTCCTTCGATGTCTTCAATTCATTCAAATGCGAATCAATCAATTTCTTTAATAAGTCACAAACTTTATCTGATGACATCGAATACTTTCCAATGAATACTTCGAAAATATCATAATCTCTCACCAATTTGAACACATCTGTCCGCATGAGCACACACAATCCCTCCACCTCCCACAAGTCTTCATCAAAATCACTTTTATATTTTCTCAAATCTTGCAAACTTATTTTCTTTTTCACACAATCAATAATCACATTCTCCAAATCTTTTATTTTTGCATCTCTATCTCTTTCTTCCATCTTCTTTTGCAAGTCACGCAATCACAATCAACAATATTCACAATGCAAATCGTCAATTTAACACAACAAACAACAAAAAGCAACTAAATTGGGCAACAACGACTCAATCCATCTTTATCACCATCGCTCAGTATACTTTACTTTAGTAATCTCCAATTACCTTTACTCTTTTTACAGTCAATAGCATTGACAATGTATCACCACAACTACGTCTAACCTATTGGTCATAAACCACGAAGCACATGATTGGCCGGTTGAGATAAGATATCACAGACAACGAAACAAGTCTCGTAAGCTCAACTCCCCTAAATCAAACACAAATTAACCCTTACTGTCTCATCAGTTATATTTCACCAAAGTGACCAAGAATGTAAAAAATGTTTAAAAAAAGTTCAATTAAAAATAATCCAATTTGTAAAAAAAATAATTAAGTAGTAAAAAATCATGTCATGTTTCACTTCTCATCCTCAAACTTCACTCCCAACTTAAGTTTAAATATATTTGTTATGTAAAAACGTACAGAATTTGTCTATTGGAAAAAGGGGAAAGTTAATTTATTAAACTCAAATTTTGTTCACATTTCTACAATAGTCAGAGGATAGGTTCAAATTGAGTGCAAAAATGCCCAAAAATATATCAAAAATACAAAATTCAAAAATTTAACAACAACTAAATCAAAAACAGCCTTAAACTTGAACTAATCCTTGCTTCAACGTCAAAAGTGTTCCGTGCTGTCTGTTTTTATTATTTTTATTTTGCTGTCTGTTTTTATATTCTTCAAGATTATCGATCTGTTTTTTACCAAATCCTTAAATACAATACGAAAATAGCAAAATTCCTTGAGTAAAAATAATTATTATTACAGGTACAATGTTGAATGCCAAAATATTATATTCGAATCAAATGTTTGCTAAAAAAAATTGTTGAATAAAAACACAAAATATTCTTTGTTTTGTTCAAACATTCAAAATTGTTTGTTGAAAAGTCATCAAAATGAGGACCAAAATAATTGTCCTTATCAACTCACTACTCCGAACTCTACTTCCATCATTCTCACTGAAGTATTACGATGACTATTTCACCGACTCTGAGTCGATTTATCTATTCCACAATCGTGCTCTCATGTTTAAATATCATATGATATATCCTACCCATCATAGTTTCGCGATAATACAAGGCGAGATGAAAGTCCCAATAGTGGATGTGTTGTGGGCCATACTTGAATGGTGCTTGACCAAAGTTGAAGTAGACTTGCTGGTGAGAGGAGAGACTGACTGCCGCGTGGTAAGGAAGGGAAGAGAAGTGCAGGTCTGGGGGGAGGGACAGTGCTTGCCCGTTCAGGCTGAAGGTGAACTTGCCATTGGTCTTGTCAATCAAACAGCCAATCACGTCGCCTGCTTTCCATGGTTCAATGTCTTCCATTTGATACACTTCCCCTTGGTGTCGTACAGCTCGAGTGAATCCATCGAACGAAATGGAGAAGTTATCTTTGCCAATTTGAGATTCGTTCAGCTCGGTTCTTTTGGTAGCCCAACCTATTCGCATGGGACCATCTGTGAGCAAAATCACCTCGAAGTAGTAAATGTCGGATGGAACGTGATCGATGGAGCGAACACTTTGCCAGTGACGATCACTTCTGGCGGACAATCGATCCGAGGAGAGCTTGAGGAGAGCACTGCGGTCTGTGGGATTGAGGGTGGCACCTCGGAATTCACTCTCACTGGCACCAGAGACCACTTGGTCATACAACCACTTGGCACATAGTCCTGCTTGCAATGTTTGTGAGTCATAAGTCGACTCGTACAAACAGGAAATAGTGTCGAGTTGTCCATATTGTTCAATGTGTTTCAGAGTTAAAGAGAAAGTTTGATTTTTCAATATCATTTGTCTGATGCGATCATTGAATCGAAATGCGTCAAAACTAGCGAGAGCACTTGTCACCAACTTGGCATTTCTCCTCAATGTTTCGATGCTAATGAGTTTGGTGGAAAGTAGAAAGTTGAGGGACATTTGATAGATCACTGGAGGAATTTTGGGGAAAATGTTGAGGATTGAGATGAGGATTATGCCTAGGTTATGGCACCTGTTGTTGTTCTTAGGGTTGAACTTCAGTTGAGTGTAGGGGTAGATCAATTCGAATGTTTTGCTTGTAAAAATATACAATTCCTTTACTGTATGCAAGCTCAATTGCTTTGTCAATGTCTCACGAATGAACTCATCATCATCGTTTAGTTTTGTCTGCATCACTTCAATGACCGATTGAATGAATCGATTGCATTCGATGTTAGTCAAGTCCATCTTGAGTGTTTGCTTGTTCGCGATGTGGTACTCGTGTTGACGCACAAAGTCATCGTGTTCTTGTTGTAGTTGGTCACAATACAACAGATCCACTTGGTTGTCCACTACAGGATGTCTAAACCAATTTAGATGGTTATTATCTTCAGTATCCACCAATTGAAATTTTCTCTCATCTCCATTTGTGGCTTGACTAAAGGTTAAAAAGTTAATATTTTGAAGAGAGTACTTGAACTGCTTTTGTCCAAAATTAAATTGACACTGTTTGTGAGGATAAAGGCTTACAGTTGCATAGTAAGGAAAAGTGGAAAAGTAGGCATCAATTTGACAATCAAGTTTGTGTCCATTGAGATAGAACACAAATTGACGGTTGTGGGTGTCGATCAAGCAACCAACGACGTTCGGAGATTGGTAGGCAGGGAGATTGGTGATTGGGTGGTGAATGGTGTTGTGAACAATATGACCAGAATAAACATCAAATGCAATCGAATCTTCATTGTCTCCGACTGAATAATAACCATCCCAATGACCAAATGTCCCATTTCGAGTGTCCCACCCAATTCGAATCATTCCTGTTGTAATCAGAGTGATTTCATAGTAGTAAACACCTGATTTAACACCAAATGAAGAACGAACTGTAGTGAATATTGTATCAATTCTCTCCTCGAATCGATCAGGTGATAGTTTGATTGATGGCAATTGGTTCAATCCTTCCTTGTCCCACAAATTGTTCACTGACCACTTTGCACACCACCCAACTTGGTGCTCGTCTGCGTTGAATTGTTGATTAGACACAAGTGATGCAGCCTTGGCCTCATCAGACAAATTCCTCAACTTTTCCTTCAATCTGTCTTGACCATCTCTGTCCACTCTATTTGTCACGCACATCAATTCCAAGTTTATAATTGCCACCACCTTTGCATTATCATCTTTTTCATCGATTAGTCTCATCATGTAATTCAATATTCGATCACTCACTTCTTGATTCAATACATTCGAGTAATACTTTTTTTCTTCATCTCCACCATCATCAGCAATCCATCTCAACATCACCCAAATCAGTTCACCCACGTTTCTATGTCCCGTCCAGTCCATCTCTTCCCCATCGAGTTGAGTCATCAACCAATCCAATCTTTGCATCAACCAACACGTCACTTTACTTGCTGGATATGCAATGAACACACCTACTGTCAACCGAACAGTCCACTCATCTTCACACACCTCCACCACAGTCACAATGTATTCGAATATTTCATCACTAATTTCACCAATCACATTTCCAACTTTCTCAACCATATCTCCCAACAACCAACACATTTTCCCATGTTCCAACCAGTCACATTCCTTCGATGTCTTCAATTCATTCACATGCGAATCAATCAAATTCTTTAATAAGTCACAAACTTTATCTGATGACATCGAATACTTTCCAACGAATACTTTGAAAATATTCTTATTTCTCACCAATTTGAACACATCTGTCCGCATGAGCACACACAATCCCTTCACCTCCCACAAGTCTTCATCAAAATCACTTTTATATTTTCTCAAATCTTCCAAATCAATATTTTCATTAACACAATCAATAATCATATTCTCCAATTTTTTAATTTTTGCTTCTCTATTCATTTCTTCCATGTTCTTTTGCAAGTCACGCAATCTCAATAAACAATATTCACAATTCAAATCTCCAAATTAACACAACAAAACAACAGAACGCAACTAAACTGGTCAATTGCAACAACGACTCAATCCATCTTTATCACCATCGCTCAGTATACTTTACTTTAGTTATCTCCAATTACCTTTACTCTTTTTATGGTCAATAGCATTGACAATGTATCAGCACAACTACGTCTAACCTATTGGTCATAAACCACTAAGCACATGATTGGCCACTTGAGATAAGATAACTCAGGTAAGGAATCTCGTAACTTAACTCCCCTAAATCAAACGCAAATTAACCCTTTCAGTCTCATCAGTTTTATTTCACTAAAGTGAACAAGAAGGTAAAAATGTTTAAAAATTTAATTAAAAAATCCAATCGATCACACAAAAAGGTGATAACAATTTTGAACAATTCAAAAGGCAGTTGGAGATTGAGATGAACTTTGGCCGAAAGTGGATCGAGATTGAATTGTTTGTACTTGAGACAGAGACGCATCACGTGACCCATGAGGGAGAAGACAAAATCGTGAGGCGCTTCTTTGGCCTTGGGATAGTGCAGCAGTTCGAGTACGTCACTACGCTTCCAGGTGAGGGAGGCAATTTGGTTGAAGAAATATCTAAAAGGGTAAAAAAGAGGATTAGATAAGACAAAACAAACAAAACTAATCGCCTAAACTAACATCTAACAAATCTAACAAACAGACCGGCGGTAATCGAGAGTGCGGCGGTAAATCGAGAATTAACGGTAATATCTAATTGCCTAAGCTAACATCTAATGAAAGAACCAAAAAGAATTAAAATAACTAAACACGAGGGAAAAACCCAAAAATCAAACAGTATAGTATACATAATCATAATGGTCTTAATGGCCTAAGGAAACATCTAACTAATGTCTAAATTACAGAGGAGATTTAAAAATATAAAAGGAAACCCATAAGAATCAAAACAATATCTAATTACCTAATCAAATATCTTACAAAAGTACAAATAGGTTTGAAAGTATAAAACAAGGAACTAATCATCATAGTTCCTAATTGCCTAAACTAACATCCAAAAAACTAAAGTAATAATAACAAAAACATACCTAAAAATTCAAATAATTGGCATAGACCTTCTTGAATTGATGTCGGCCCGTGACACTATTACCCGTCATACTAGCGAACCGTTCAACGGTCAACTTCGAATAGCATCGTAGAAACTGTCTCAAAAAGTCCAAATTGAGCGCACTCGGTGCCAAAAAGTACTGATACGAATCGTTGAGTGTACTGGCCAACATCTGGTACAGGCCCGCCTGGAAGCTGCCTCGAATGGAGTGGAAGAAGGACTTGTCTCGTATTGAGGGTAGTGCTCCTGGAATAGATAAATAAAATATATATTAAAAAAAATCTAAAAAATCAAAAAATCTTACTCAAAAAGCGATCATTCTGAGGTTTGCGTGTATTCAACGACATCGACAACATCTCTTGATACGAATGATACGTGAACTGACCCACTTGGGTACGAATTTGAGACAGTTGGGAATTGCGCTGTGAGGTAAAGTCGTCATAGTCACCAAATTATCATAATTATTAGCTCTAAAACTGATTATTATTTTCTTATTAGTTTACTGATGATTACTTGTGATTTATCACAAAATATTGTCTTAGATTAACTAACTTGACTATCGATAGCTTCGTTCATTAAATCTTTGTGAATTTATTACTTATGATTGTAATTTCAAATTTTGTGAGCATGAAATGCAATGTCGGACAAAGGTGCGATTGTTAAGTCATTTGACAGACGTAAGCAGACTAAGGCTTGATGCTGATAAGGTTGATTGGGCGAGTGAATTGTGGACAGTGCAATAACAAAGTCATAAAAGTGCAGACATGGAATGGTTGTGATAATGAGTGGATTGAGTGGTGCTGGATTGGATGAGTCAGTTGGTGGTGGTGTTGTAGTGTTGGTGACTGTTTTGTGCTGCTTGGAACTTAAAATTGTTTGAAAATGGCGGAGACAAACAGAAACCCGAAACTGGAAAAATTGGAGAAAATTATTATTGATTGTGTGACAAGAAAAATTAGTTTGCAAGATTTGAGAAAATATAAAAGTGATTTTGATGAAGACTTGTGGGAGGTGGAGGGATTGTGTGTGCTCATGCGGACAGTTGTGTTCAAATTGGTGAGAGATTGGGATATTTTCAAAGTATTTATTGGGAAGTATTCGATGTCATCGGATAGAGTTCGTCACTCATTGAAGAATTTGATTGATTTGCATGTGAATGAATTGAAGACACAGAAGGAATGTGACTGGGAGGAACATACAAAAATGTGTTGGTTGTTGATAGATATGGTTGTGAAAGGTGAAAATGTGATTGGTGAAATTGGTGATGAAATATTCGAATACATTGTGACTGTGGTGGAGGTGTGTGAAGATGAGTTGACTGTTTGGTGGACAGTACATGTGTTCAGTGAATATCCCACAAGTAAAGTGACGTGTTGGTTGATGCAAAGATTGGATTGGATGATGACTCAACTCGATGGGGAAGTGGTGGACTGGACGGGACATAGAAACGTGGGTGAACTGATTTGGATGATGTTGAGATCTGTTGATGGAGATTATGGAGATAAATATAGAAAGTATTACTCGAATGTATTGAATCAAGAAGTGAGTGATCGAATATTGAATTACATGATGAGACTAATCGACTGTGAAGAAAATGATAATGCGAAGGTGGTGGCTATTGTGAACTTGGAATTGATGTGTGTGACGAATAGAGTGGACAGAGATGGTCAAGACAGATTGAAGGTCAAGTTGAGGAATATGGCGGAAATGGTCGAGTCTGATGCACTTGTGTCCAACCAACAATTCAACTCAGTCGAGCACCAAGTTGGGTGGTGTGCAAGTTGGTCAGTGAACAATCTGTGGGACGAGGAAGGACGAATGGACCAATTGTCACCAATCAAACTATCACCTGATCGATTCGAGGTGAGAAATGATGCATTCTTACATTCAACAGTCCGTTCTTCATTTGGTGTTAATTTAACAGTTAAATCAGGTGTTTACTACTATGAAGTCACTCTGATTACACAAGGATGGATTCTAATTGGATGGAACACGAGAGATGCGACATTTGGTTGGAAGAATGGGAAATATTGTAATGTTGGAGACGATGAACATTCTATTGCATTTAATGTTTACTATGGTCGTATTGTCCACAACCGCATTCGCTACCCAATCACCAATCTCCCTGCCCACCAATCTCCGAACGTCGTTGGTTGCTTGATCGACACCCACAACCGTCAATTTGTGTTCTATCTCAATGGACACAAACTTGATTGCCAAATTGATGTCAACTTTACCACTTCTCCATATTTTGCCTCTGTATGTCTCAATACCCATCAACAGTGTCAATTTAACTTTGGCCAATTGCCATTTAAATTTCCACCAAAAGATATTCGATTTAAAAGTTTCGATGACGTTACAAATGGAGATGTGAGAAAATATAGATTGACGGAAATTGAAAATTTATATAATATTTTTTGGTTCAAACATTCTGTGGTAGAAAATCAAGTAGACCTATTTTATCAAGACACAAAACAAGACCAATGTGACGAGTTGGTGCGACAATTCGAGATAGATATCGCTAAAAAGCAAAGCACAAAACCAGACCTCACTCAACTCGAATGTCTTCGATTCGTTCAATCAGTCATTGAAGTGATACAAATCAAATTGCAAGATCACGAGTACATTCGAGAAGTATTGATCAAACAAATTAATAATCAATATAATCTTGAAGAGTTAGATAAACAATTTTACCCCAAACTCAACGAACTGCTCTATCCCTACACTCAACTCCAACTCAACAGTGGAAATCAAACAAAGTGTCACAATGTTTGCGTAATCATCACAGCTCTAAACACTATTGTTCCTACATGTCTTTGCCTTGATGTACTCGTGTTCACTGTTTCAAATAATTTTATTGGATTTCGACCTTTTGTAAAATTCCCTCAAAGAGTGATAAATGTTTTGTCAAATTTCGACAAAATTAAACTAACGTCAAATTCAAGAAATCTATTGCTCACAGACCATCGAAGCACCGCAAGTCTAAACTGGTGGTCAGAATTATTTGGACAATTGTCACCAATCTCTCGGTTGTACCAACTTTCACATGGTGACATACAAAGACTACAAGTTGGCTTATGTGCGAGGTGGTTGCGTGATCAGGCGATTGGGGGACAAGAGTTACTATTTGGCGATCAAGCAATATTCAATTCACAAGACAAAACGTCAAACCTCAAACTGTCGAGTGACTGTTTGTCTGTGAGAAATGATCACCGTCAATGGGAAAGTATTCGTTCACTGTGTTCAGTCAGTTCAGACATTTATTACTACGAAGTAGTCCTTCTAACAGATGGTGAGATGCGAATTGGGTGGGCCACGAAACAAACTGATTGGAATGGAACTATAGTCGGCGATGATAAATTCTCAATTGGATTCGATGGATACAGACAACGCTTATATAATATCAATTCTGAATTTAACCAAGAACCAATCAAATTAAACATGAAATCTCGATGGTCTCCTGGAGATGTTGTGGCATGCTTGATCGATTTCACCAAATCTAAATTTACATTCTACACGAATGGAAAGAAACTTAAATATGACTCAGACAAATCGATTTATTTTTCTCAAAACGAACCTTACTATGCCGCAATCAGTCTCAAAACGCGTCAACAGTGTTACTTTAACTTTGGACAAGTATCTTTCAAGTATCCACCTAAAGATGTATTGTTTCGAAGTTTCAAAACTAAACTTCCTCTATCCAAAACACCATTCATCGAACCATCATTAGCAAAGTGTTATCCAATTGTTGAAGTGTTGGCGAAAGATCAAATCAAACTTGTGTTTGACGATGATAAACAGAAAGAAATTGATCGAATAGTAACACAAGTTGTGCAGGATATTGTGGATGTTAAAGTTGTGAAGCTCAATTTGGTGAATGGAGATGATTGCTTGAGACTGATACAATCTGTGATTGAAGTGATAGGCGAGTCAAACCATGATAAAATCGATTTTATCGCAAATTGGATTGATCTATTTATCGTAGAATCATCACAAAAGCTTCTACATTATTCAGATCTGGTTTTTCAAGTGATCTATCCCTACTTTAGCCTTCACCTGACCGCTGACACGTGCATCAAACATCGCAATGTCTGTCTAGTCCTCTCAGCTCTGATCCCCACGATGAATGATCTCCAATTGCGAGTCAATCTGCACAAACAAGTGATTACATATCTCACCTCACTTGTGACCAACAGTGATCAAGTGGTTGATGAATGGATGTGGATATTTGCAATCATTTGTTTGGAAAAGATGGACTTGGCCAGAGAAGACAAAGATCACATGTCTTTGAATGCAAAGTTTCGCAAACAATTGGAATCAAAGTGTTGTTCAAATTATAGCCTTGCCTCATCACGTTACAAAGTCTCTGAGCAACTTCTTCGTCAAACTGACTTTTGTTGTCAGTGGTTTTTGGATAATGTTCTCAAGTCAAGTGAATTGTCCAGCACCAGCACTCACAAAGCAACACTGAACCCTCTCGACAAAACAAGTCATCTCAAACTATCGTCTGATCTGCTCTCAGCTCGCAGTGATCGTCACTGGCAGAGTGTTCGCTCGAGCTCGTCAGGCAATTCGAACATATTCTACTTTGAAGTGACACTGGTCACGGGTGGAGAGATGCGATTCGGTTGGACCACTAAACGCAAAGACACAGACGAGAGCAAAGTGGGCGACAATGACACTTCGATTGCTTTCGACGGCTACAATCGATGCTTGTGGCACGATGGACAGAGAACTGTGCTCAGAAAGGTGTCTCAATGGAAAGCAGGTGACGTGGTTGGCTGTCTCATTGACGGATTTGGCCGAGTGTTCACATTCAGCCTCAACGAGCACATCTTCAAGTGTCCATCGAAAATCTACTTCTCCAAGAAAGCTCACTTTGCATCGATTAGTTTGTTCACTCACCAGCAGTGCATTGTCAACTTTGGTCAGTGTCCATTTCGGTATCCACCTAAACAAGTGAGCTATTTAGACTTTCAATACGTACTCAACAATCCAACAACAACGTCAAACCCACAAGCAGGCATGTCCTCTCTCAATATGACAAATGCCCAACTTAACAATGTTAATCTCAACATCAACGGAACAATGAACACTGGGGATAATTTGTTTCGACAAAAATAAATATTTTTAGCTTTAAAACTAAACATGAAATCTCGATGGTCGCCTGGAGATGTTGTTGGATGCTTGATCGATTTCACCAACTTTACATTCTACACGAATGGAAAGAAACTCAAGTATGAAAGCAAATCGATTCATTTCACCCCAAACAAGTCATACTATGCCGCAATTAGCCTCTCAACGTGGCAACAGTGTCACTGTAACTTTGGACAAACATCCTTCAAGTATCCACCTAAAGATGTAACGTTTCGAAGTTTCAAAACTAAACTTCCTATATCCGAAAAATCATTCGTCGAACCATCATTATCAAAGTGTTATCCAATTGTGGAAGTGTTGGTGACAAAATTGCGACAAAAATAAATATTTTTAGCTTTATACTGCTCTTAACTGGGTAAGAGAAAAACTAAAGTAATTCTTTTACCAATTTTCTAATTTATATTTACTCCAGCTTCAGGTTTAAGTTCATCACAACCTCCTTTTCAGGTACCAAAATCCAAATCCCTTACAGTCTTTATTATTTATTTATTTATCCTGGCTGTTAGTCCCATGCGGTCATAGGGTCAGCACACCTGCTTCTCAGCCTCCAGTAACCACGATCTTGTGCATCCTCTGCCACCAGCCCCATATAATCCATGTCTGCGGCCACGTTGTCAAACCATTTGCGTTTGGGGCGTCCTATCGGTCGGGAGCCAGGGACCTTTAGCTTGAATGCGGTGAGAGCCACAGATTTTGTTTCACATCTTGACACATGGCCATACCAGCGGAGGCGTGCTTCTCGAACCTTATCAACTATCGATGTCACTGCAAGTTCAGAGAGGACGTCTTGGTTCCCTTACAGTCTTTAATATTAATCATTTTCACCTCTCTTTCTTTCCCCCAGAGTATCTGAGTGTCGATTGTGTTTTGACCAAAGCCCAACTTGAGTCTTTCGATTTTAGTGCAGTGACATCATTGCCCTATATCTCGATTGTATAGTACAGAAAAAAAACGTTAAATCACATAATTGTTCAAAATGCACTATCTTTCTAAATCAGTAGATGGCGTTCAAGATTTTGAGAAAGAGAGACAACTTTGCATTGGACACTCACCGGCGGCTGCACACAAGTTACAATTAGAATACGTCACCCGTCTAGCACACGCATCCTCATAGTGCTGTAATGTGATCACAATCGGTTACCAATGGCAGCAGCCATTGCAGGCCAACACTAATCTCCGATAATGACTTTGGTCAATCAATAGACACACTACCAGTTCGAAATTTTATATACTAAATTTTATCCTAAATTCAAATATAATTTTAGGGAAGATGTTACAATTGTTATAACTTCTATAAGATAGAAGTTATCTATAAGTTTCTATCAATTTAGAGATCTAATTACTTATCATGAATAACCGTCTCTATTTAGCTAACGATAACTCCCTTAAAATTAAATATTTGTAAATTTATTTGGGTGATAAATTATCAATTATAATTTTGAATTTTGAGAGCTTGAAATACAAGATCGGGCTGAGGAACGTACGTTTGACAGGCGTACGCAGGAAGACTCGATGATGATAACTTGTCAATGATAAGGTTGATCTACTTTAGTAATATTAAGTGGATTGATTGAAAGTAATTGGGTGAGTCAGTTGGTGATGTTGTTTTGTTGGGGACTATTTTGTGATGTGTTGAGTTGGAACTGAAAAAATTGATTGAAAATGGAGGAAACAAACAGAAAATCGAAACTTGAAGAATTTGAGAAAATTATTATTGATTGTGTCAATGGTGAAATTGAGTTGGAAGATTTGAAATATTTTAAAAATGATTTTGATGAAGACTTGTGGGAGGTGGAGGGATTGTGTGTGCTCATGCGGACATATGTGTTCAAATTGGTGAGAGATTGTAATATTTTCGAAATATTTATTGGAACGTATTCGATGTCATCAGATATAGTTTGTGACTTATTAAAGAATTTGATTGATTCGTTTATGAATGAATTGAAGACATTGAAGGAATGTGACTTGTGGGCACATAGGAAAATGTGTTGGTTGTTGGGAGTGATGGTTGAGAAAGGTGGAAATGTGATTGGTGAAATTGGTGATGAAATATTCGAATACATTGTGACTGTGGTGGAGGTGTGTGAAGAGGAGTGGAATGTTGTGATGTGCTGAGTTGAAACTGAAAAAAATTGATTGAAATGGAGAAAACAAGCAGAAAATCGAAACAGAAAAAATTAAAGAAAATTATCATTAATTGTGTTAATGGTGAAATTGAGTTGGAAAAACTGAGAAAATATAAAAGTGATTTCGATGAAGACTTGTGGGAGGTGGAGAGATTGTGTGTGCTCATGCGGACAGATGTGTTCAAATTGGTGAAAGATTATGATATTTTCGAAGTATTCAATGGAACGTATTCGATGGCATCATATAAAGTTTTTGACTTATTAAAGAATTTAATTAATTCTCTTGTGAATGAACTGAAGACATCGAAGAAATGTTACTGGAGGGAACATTGGAAAATGTGTTGGTTGTTGACAAAGATGGTTGGGAAAAGTGGAAATGTGATTGATAAAATTGGTGATGAAATATTCGAATACATTGTGACTGTGGTGGAGGTTAGTGAAAATGATTTCACTGTTTGGTTGACAGTAAATGTGTTCAGTGCATATCCAACAAGTAAAGTGACGTGTTGGTTGATGCAAAGATTGGATTGGATGATGACTCAACTCGATGGGGAAGTGGTGGACTGGACTGGACATAGAAACATGGGTGAACTGATTTGGATGATGTTGAGATGTGTTGTTGGAGATGGTGAACATAGAAAGTATTACTCGAATGTATTAAATCAAGAAGTGAGTGATCGAATATTGAATTACATGATGAGACTAATCGATGAAGAAGATGACCGAGCGAAGTTGGTAGCCATTGTGAACTTGGAATTGAGGTGTGTGACCAATAGAGTGGACAGAGATGCTCAGGACAGATTGAGGCTCAAGTTGAAGAATATGGCGGAGATGGTCAATTCTGCTGCATTTATGCACAACCAAAAATTCAACTCAGTCGATCACCAAGTTGGGTGGTGTGCAAGGTGGTGTTTGGACAACCTGTGGAATGAGGAGGGACGAGTGAACCAATTGCCACTGGTCAAACTATTACCTGATCGATTTGAGGTGAGAAATGATACACGATACTACTCTACAGTTCGTTCTTCATTTGGTGTAGCATCAGACATTTATTACTATGAAGTTGTTCTCATTACACAAGGAGAGATTCCAATTAGATGGAGCACGAGACATGGGACATTTGGTTGGAAGAATGGATATATAATATCAATTCTGAATTGAACCAAGAACCAATAAAACTAAACTTGAAATCTCGATGGTCGCCTGGAGATGTTGTTGGATGCTTGATCGATTTCACCAACTCTAAATTTACATTCTACACGAATGGAAAGAAACTCAAGTATGACACCAACAAATTGATTTATTTTGCTCCAAACGAACTTTACTTTGCCGCAATCAGTCTCAAAACGCGTCAACAGTGTATCTTTAACTTTGGACAAACATCCTTCAAGTGTCCACCTAAAGATGTAACGTTTCGAAGTTTTAAAACTAAGCTTCCTATATCCGAAAAATCATTCATCGAACCATCATTATCAAAGTGTTATCCAATTGTGGAAGTGTTGGTGAATGATCAAATCAAACTAGTGTTTGACGATGATAAACAGAAAGAAATTGATCTAATAGTAATACAAGTTGAGCAAGATATTGTAGAAAATAAAGTTGTGAAGCTCAATTTGGTGAATGAAGATGACTGCTTGAGACTGATTCCGTCGCTGATTGAAGTGATGGGCGAGTCAAACAATGATCAAATCGATTTTATCGCAAATTGGATTGTTCTATTCATCAATGAATCATCACAAAAGCTTCTGCATTATTCAGATCTGGTTTGTCAAGTGCTCTATCCCTACTTTAGCCTTCAACTGACCGCTGACACGTGCATCAAACATCGCAATGTCTGTCTAGTCCTTTCAGCTCTGATCACCACGATGAATGATCTCCAATTGCGAATCAATCTGTACAAACAAGTGATTACATATCTCACCTCACTTGTGACCAACAGTGATCAAGTGGTTGATGAATGGATGTGGATATTTGCAATCATTTGTTTAGAAAAGATGGACTTGGTCAGAGAAGACAAAGATCACATGTTTTTGAATGCAAAGTTTCGCAAGCAATTGGAATCAAAGTGTTGTTCAAACTATAGCCTTGCCTCGTCATATTACAAAGTCTCTGAGCATCTTCTTCGTCAAACTGATACAAAACGATATGAAAAGACTACAAGTTGGCTTATGTGCGAAGTGGCTGCGTGATCAGGTGATCCTGAATCAAGAGCTACAAACGAGCGATCAAGCTATACTCAACCCACAAAATAAAACGTCAAACCTCAAACTGTCGAGTGACTGTTTGGCTGTGAGAAATGATTCTCATCAATGGCAAAGTATTCGATCACTGTGTTCAGTCAATTCAGACATTTATTACTACGAAGTAATTCTGCTCACAGATGGAGAAATGCGAATTGGTTGGGCTACGAATCAAACTGATTGGAATGGAACTATAGTTGGCGATGATAAATTCTCAATTGGATTCGATGGATGCAATCAAAGTTTGTATAATGTCAATCCTGAATTGAACCAGGTACCAATTGAACTAAACATGAAATCTAAATGGTCACCTGGAGATGTTGTGGGATGCTTGATTGATTTCAACAACTCTAAATTTACGTTTTACTTGAATGGAAAAAAACTCAAGTATGACTCAAACACTTTGATATATTTCTTCTCAAATTACTATGTCGCAATCAGTCTCTCAGAGGACCAACAATGTTACTTTAACTTTGGACAAATATCTTTCAAGTATCCACCTAAAAATGTAACGTTTCGAAGTTTTAAAACTAAACTTTCTCAATCAGAAACAACATTCACCGAACCAGCATTATCTAAGTGTTATTCAACAGTAGATGTGTTGGTGAATGAACGAGTTGAACTTGTGTTTGACGATGATAAACAGAAAGAAATTGATCGAATAGTAATACAAGTAGAGCAGGATATTGTGGATGGTAAAGTTGTGAAGCTCAATTTGGTGAATGGAGATGACTGCTTGAGACTGATTCAGTCGGTAATTGAAGTGATGGGCAAGTCAAACAACGATAAAATCGATTTTATCGCAAATTGGATTGTTCTATTTATCAATGAATCATCACAAAAGCTTCTGCATTATTCAGATCTGGTTTGTCAAGTGCTCTATCCCTACTTTAGCCTTCACCTGACCGCTGACACGTGCATCAAACATCGCAATGTCTGTCTAGTCCTCTCAGCTCTGATCACTACGATGAATGATCTCCGATTGCGAGTCAATTTGCACAAACAAGTGATTACATATCTCACCTCACTTGTGACCAACAGTGATCAAGTGGTTGATGAATGGATGTGGATATTTGCAATCATTTGTTTGGAAAAGATGGACTTGGCCAGAGAAGACAAAGATCATATGTCTTCGAATGCAAAGTTTCGCAAGCAATTGGAATCAAAGTGTTGTTCAAACTATAGCCTTGCCTCATCATATTACCAAGTCTCTGAGCATCTTCTTCGTCAAACTGACTTTTGTTGTCAGTGGTTTTTGGATAATGTTCTCAAGTCGAGTGAATTGTCCAGCACCAGCACTCACAAAGCAACACTGAACCCTCTCGACAAAACAAGTCATCTCAAACTATCGTCTGATCTGCTCTCAGCTCGCAGTGATCGTCACTGGCAGAGTGTTCGCTCGAGCTCGTCAGGCAATTCGAACATATTCTACTTTGAAGTGACACTGGTCACTGGTGGAGAGATGCGATTCGGTTGGACCACTAAACGCAAAGACACAGACGAGAGCAAAGTGGGCGACAATGACACTTCGATTGCTTTCGACGGCTACAATCGATGCTTGTGGCACGATGGACAGAGAACGGTGCTCAGGAAGGTGTCTCAATGGAAAGCAGGTGACGTGGTTGGCTGTCTCATTGACGGATTTGGCCGAGTGTTCACATTCAGCCTCAACGAGCACATCTTCAAGTGTCCATCGAAAATCTACTTCTCCAAGAAAGCTCACTTTGCATCGATTAGTTTGTTCACTCACCAGCAGTGCATTGTCAACTTTGGTCAGTGTCCATTTCGCTATCCACCTAAACAAGTGAGCTATTTAGACTTTCAATACGTACTCAACAATCCAACAGCAACATCAAACCCACAAGCAGGCATGTCCTCTCTCAATATGACAAATGCCCAACTTAACAATGTTCAACTCAACATCAACGGAACAATGAACACTGGGGATAATTTGTTTCGACAAAAATAAATATTTTTAGCTTTAAAACTAAACATGAAATCTCGATGGTCGCCTGGAGATGTTGTTGGATGCTTGATCGATTTCACCAACTTTTATATTTTTACATTTTACACGAATGGAAAGAAACTCAAGTATGAAAGCAAATCGATTCATTTCACCCTCAAACAAGTCATACTATGCCGCAATTAGCCTCTCAACGTGGCAACAGTGTCACTGTAACTTTGGACAAACATCCTTCAAGTATCCACCTAAAGATGTAACGTTTCGAAGTTTCAAAACTAAGCTTCCTATATCCGAAAAATCATTCGTCGAACCATCATTATCAAAGTGTTATCCAATTGTGGAAATGTTGGTGACAAAATTGCGACAAAAATAAATATTTTTAGCTTTATACTGCTCGAAACTGGGTAAGGGAAAAATAGTAATTCATTTATCAATTTTCTAATTTACATTCACTCCAGCTTCAGGTTTCAGTTCATCACAACCTCCTTTTCAGGTACCAAAATCCAAATCCCTTACAGTCTTCAATATTAATCATTTTCATCTCTCCCAATTTCTTTCCCCCAGAGTATCTGAGTGTCGATTGTGTCTCGACCAAAGCCCAACCCGAGTCTTTTGATTTTAGTGCAGTGACATCATTGCTCTATGTCTCGATTGTATAGTACAGAAAACAACGTTAAATCACATAATTTCTCAAAGTGCACTATCTTTCTAAATCAGTAGATGGCGTTCAAGATTTTGAGAAATAGAGACAACTTTGCATTGGACACTCAGCAGCAGCTGCACTCAAGTTACAATTAGAATATGTCACACGTCTAGCACACGCATCCACAGAGAGCTGTAATGTGATCACAATCAGTTACAAATGGCAGCAGCCATTGGAGGCCAGCACTAATCTCCGCTCATGACTTTGCTCAATCAATAAACACTACCAGTTCCACAATTTTATACTCTAAATTATATTTTAATCTAAAATGAAGTGAAGGTGTTACAATTGTTATAAGTTCTATACGATAGAAGTTATCTCCAAGTTTCTATCAGTTTAGGAATCTTGGCATCTTATCATAAATAACCGTCTCAGTTTAGCTAACGGTAACTCCCTTAATTAAATATTTGTAAATTTCATTTTTTTCATTTTCTACTAACCGCATTTTCCTAAATTGTAAATTTGTAAATTTATTTGGGTTATAAATTATAAATTTTATTATGAATTTTGAGAGCATGAAATACAAGATCGGGCAAAGGAAGGTACGTTTGACAGGCGTACGCAGTAGGACTTGATGATGATAACTTATCAATGATAGGGTTGATCCACTTTAATATAATAAGTGGATTTATTGATAGTAATTGGATGAGTCAGTTGGTGGTGTTGTTGTAGTGTTGGTGACTGTTTTGTGATGTGTTGAGTTGGACTGAAAAAATTGATTGAAACTGGAAAAATTGGAGAAAATTATTATTGATTGTGTTAATGGTGAAATTGATTTGCAAGATTTGAGAAAATATAAAAGTGATTTTGATGAAGACTTGTGGGAGGTGGAGGGATTGTGTGTGCTCATGCGGACAGATGTGTTCAAATTGGTGAGAGATTGGGATATTTTCAAAGTATTCGTTGGAAGGTATTCGATGTCATCAGATAAAGTTTGTGACTTATTAAAGAATTTGATTGATTTGCATGTGAATGAATTGAAGACATCGAAGGAATGTGACTGGTGGGAACATAGGAAAATGTGTTGGTTGTTGGTAGAGATGGTTGAGAAAGGTGAAAATGTGATTGATGAAATTGGTGATGAAATATTCGAATACATTGTGACTGTGGTGGAGGTGTGTGAAGATGAGTGGACTGTTTGGTTGACAGTAGATGTGTTCATTGCATATCCAACAAGTAAAGTGACGTGTTGGTTGATGCAAAGATTGGATTGGTTGATGACTCAACTCGATGGGGAAGTGGTGGACTGGACGGGACATAGAAACGTGGGTGAACTGATTTGGATGATGTTGAGATGTGTTGTTGGAGATGGTGGAGATGAATAAAGAAAGTATTACTCGAATGTATTGAATCAACAAGTGAGTGATCGAATATTGAATTACATGATGAGATTAATCGATTGTGAAGAACATGACCATGCAAAGGTGATGGCTATTGTGAACTTGGAATTGATGTGTGTGACGAATAGAGTGGACAGAGATGGTCAAGACAGATTGAAGGTCAAGTTGAGGAATATGGCGGAGATGGTCGAGTCTGCTGCACTTGTGCCTAATCAACAATTCAACTCAGTCGAGCACCAAGTTGGGTGGTGTGCAAGGTGGTGTTTGGACAATCTGTGGAATGAGGAGGGACGAGTGAACCAATTGCCACTGGTCAAACTATCACCTGATCGATTCGAAGTGAGATGTGATACACAATACTACTCTACAGTTCGTTCTTCATTTGGTGTCACATCAGACATTTATTACTATGAAGTTGTTCTCATTACACAAGGATAGATTCGAATTGGATGGAGCACGAGAGATGGGACATTTGGTTGGGAGAATGGGAAATATTGTAATGTTGGAGACGATGAACATTCGATTGCATTTGATGTTAAACTTGGTGATATTGTTCACAACAACATTCCCCACCCAATCACCAATCTCCCTGCCCACCAATCTCCGAACGTCGTTGGTTGCTTGATCGACACCCACAACCGTCAATTTGTGTTCTATCTCAATGAACACAAACTTGATTGCCAAATTGATGTCAACTTTTCCACTTCTCCATACTATGCCTCTGCAAGTCTCCGTGCCCACCAACAGTGTCAATTTAACTTTGGCCAATCACCATTTAAGTTTCCACCAAAAGATATTCGATTAAAAAGTTTCGACGAAGTTACAAATGGAGATGTGAGAAAATATAGGTTGACAGAAACAGAAGAGTTAAATAATATTTTCTGGTTCAAACATCCTGTCGTAGAAAATCAAGTAGATCTGTTTTATCAAGACACAGAACAGTACGAATGTGACGAGTTGGTGCGACAATTCGAGATAGATATCACCAAAAAGCAAAGCACCAAACCAGACCTCACTCAACTCGAATGTCTTCGATTCGTTCAATCGGCCATTGAAGTGATGCAAATCGAGTTGCAAGATGACGAGTACGTTCGAGAAGCATTGATCAAACAAATTAATCATCAATATATTCTAGAAGAGTTAGATAAACAATTATACCCCAAACTCAACGAATTGCTCTATCCCTACACACAACTTCAACTCAAAAGTGTTAATCACACAAAGTGTCACAATGTTTGTGTTGTCATCACTGCTTTAAATATCATCTATTCCAAATGTCTCATCGATGAAGCATTCTCGTTCTTTATAACAAATCATTTCATCTGTATATCAACATTTTTACGGAATCCTCAAATGATCATAAATGCATTTGCATGTTTCGACCAAATTCAACTGAAAGCAAACTCAAAAAGATTGTTGCTCAATAATCCTTCATTCATTTTCTCCCTACAATGGATTTCAGAATTATTCGGTCAATTGAATCAAATCTCACGATTGTACGAACTTACACAAAGTGACATGAAAAGACTACAAGGTGGCTTATGTGCAAAATGGTTACGTGATAATGTGATCCTGGATCAAGAGCTACACATTTGCGATCGAGCTATACTGAACCCACAAGACAAAACGCCATACCTTAAACTAACCAGTGACTGTTTGGCAGTAAGAAATGATCACGAGCAATGGCAAAGTATTCGATCGCTTTGTTCAGTCAATTCAGACATTTATTACTACGAAGTAGTCCTTCTAACAGATGGAGAGATGAGAATTGGCTGGGCTACGAAACAAACTGATTGGAGTGGAAGAAAAGGTTGGTCGTGATAAATTCTCAATTGTAATCAACATTTGTACATTTATACATCAAAAATCATGCATTGTTCACGGATACTGTCAACCTAAACATGAAATCTAAATGGTCACCTGGAGATGTTTTGGGATGCTTGATCGATTTCAACAACTCTAAATTTACTTTCTATTTGAATGGGAAAAAACTCAAGTATGACAACAACATTTATTTTTCTTTCTACGAGTCTCTGAGATACTATGCCGCAGCCAGTCTCTCAACTCACCAACAGTGTTACTTTAACTTTGGACCAAACATCTTTCAAGTATCCACCTAAAGATGTAACGTTTCGAAGTTTTACAAAAGTACAACTGCGAGAAGAATTGACATTGACCGATTTATCCTTATCAAAGGGTCACCCAATTGTGGAAGTGTTGGTAAATGTTCAAGTTGAGTTAGTGTTTGACGATGATAAACAGAAAGAAATTGGTCGAATAGCAATACAAGTAGAGCAAGATATTCTGGATAGTAAAGTTGTGAAGCTTAATTTGGTTAATGGAGATGACTGCTTGAGACTGATTCAGTCGATGATTGAAGTGTCTGGAAAGATAAACAGTGATAAATTGGATTTACTCGCAAATTGGATTGATCTATTCATCAAAGAATCGTCAAGAAATATTCTCCATTTTCCTGATTTGGTTTGTCAAATAATCTACCCATACTTCAGTCTTAATTTGACCATTGACACGTTCGCCAAACATCGCAATGTCTGTCTCGTCATTTCTGCTTTGATAACAAAAATGAAAGATTTCAAATTGCGAGTCAATCTCCACAAAGTAGTGATCACATATCTCACTCAGATTGCGATGAAATGTGATGAAATGGAAGACGAATGGATGTTCATGTTTGCGGTCATTGGCTTGGGAAATTTAGACTTGGGCAAGGAAGACATCAAAATACTTGAAACAAATAGAAAATTCTGTAAAATACTTGAAGCACAGAGTTACTCTAATTATGACAATTGTCTCGACTATTACAACACACCAAAGCATTCGATTCAATCTAATTTATGCTCTCGATGGTTTTATGATAAAATATTTGGTAAAGCCACTCAACTCTCTGCAATAACAAATCAAACCAAATTGGACATCAATTCAGCCACCTGCCACCTCAAACTGTCGGCCAATTGTCTCTCAGCTCGCAGTGACTGGGCCTGGCAAAGTGTTCGATCTACTCGAGCAGTCAGTGGGCACACTTTCTACTTTGAAGTGACTTTGCACACAAATGGACCAATCAGAATTGGATGGTCAACCAAACGAACTCACTTGAAAGATGTTGACATGTTTGTGGGCAGTGACGAGCACTCGATTGCATTCGATGGCTATCATCGACTCATTTGGCACGAGAACAAATCGTATCCCGTCAAGTGTTTCACAATGGAAAGTTGGAGATGTGGTTAGATGCTTGATCGGCAACAATCAATTCAACTTTTATCTCAACCAGCAGCACATCCCAACTCCTTCACTGGTCTACTTCTCCTCCAAAGCCTACTTTGCCTCAGTCTCCCTGTCGAGTCACCAACAGTGCACATTCAACTTTAGCCAATCGAAACAGCCACCAAGGAGAACTAGTTTCCTGCATTTTTATTCAGTTCGAAGTGCTCGCAATTCTTTCATTAAAGCAAAGAATTGTCTCAAAGACAACAACATTGTCAATTCAATCGTTTTGAATGGTTCCAAATTGATAGCCCAAAATGTGTTCCTAAAAAGCATCACAACTCACCACGGAGGTTCTACTTCAAAGGAAACCTCAGCAAACGATTCTAATTTTACTGAGGAGAGTGAGGATGCAAAATTCTTGGAAGATGACACATTGGATTAATTAGAAAAAGTTATGACAATTTAAAATTCAAATTCTGAAGTGAGTCGAATTAACAAGGACATTAAGAATTATTATTAAAATTCAAAGAGCACCAATTTCACTGAAACTGTACTCCATCACAATCATTTTTGGTTTTTTGACAAACTAAAAAATCAGCACATATATTTATTCAAGGATTAATGTAAAAATTAACAAACAAATAATTTTCATCGATTTCCAAATTTTATATAAACACTATATTGTATGTAACACATCTCCAATAGTAATTTGCTATTTCCTCGATTCTTTGTCATTGATCTATTCTTATTATTCATGATATTAAGCCTTAATCAATAAACTTACTTCAAATGATTATGCGTCATAAACATGATTTGAATGGAATTATTTTGACTTGAATTTTGAGTTGTCAGACAGACGGGGATTTTGTTCTGTTTCTGCAATTGTGTTGGTTGTTTTGTCGTGATTTATGTTCCATTGCTATATTGTTAATCTTTGTTTTTGAAATGCATTGAAATTGAACGTTGATATTCGATTCGAATTTCTGCTGTTACTATTACGTTTAAACAACTAATCACTATAGTCATTTTGCTGTTTGGACTGGTTGTTGTCGTGTCGCTCAACTATTCTCTCGAGTTTGTATCTCCTTCCCCAAGTGACCTCAAGTTAGGCCCTCCTCTCTCGTCATGCCACGGACTCGCGGACGCGCTCGTCAACGACAAGAAACAGACGTCTACACTGAGCATCCACTGATGTACTCTGTCTGGCACAATCATCTCGACTATTTGCGTGTCCAGCTTCAAACTATGGCAGACGAGGACGAAGACGCTCTCCTGGATGCACTGAGCGAACGCGATCTGCATGGCCGAACACTGCTGCAGTTGGCCGTGGAACTGTTCCATCGGGATGCGGCCTGTGAACTGATGGCTTATGGGGCACAGATTGAGGACAAAGATTCGAATGGCTTCACTAGTAAGTCTGAGTAATCGAACAACCTTGTAACCAACTTTTTTGGATTTTACAGTTCTGGAGAACGTAACCGCCACCCAGGACATGGCCCTACTGCACTCGACCTATCTGTACTGGCAGTATCAGCGCTGTGTCACCTATGCCTATCGAATCAGTTGCATTTTCGAGCAATTCTCCTACCACAATCGCGATTTCTACTTTGAGATCGATCACACCTTTGATTTTACTCGTAAGTCGTGTAACACTCTGTGTGCATGTTGTTAATTATTATATCATTTTCTAATTACAGCTTTAGGTGTCCTTGTGCCCCTCTATCCGTACACCAAGTATCGAGTGTACAAGTTGAGACACAAAGTCTGTGTCGAGAAGGTTCGAGTCACGAGTGAAACTCAAATCAAACTACTCGAGTCGTACATTTTCGTGGTCGCGCCAACTGGAGACGATGGTGGTAAGTGTAGACCTATATTGACCTATATCCTTTGTCATATAATCTTTGACCTATAACCTAATGATCATCTAACCCTATAGGAGAAGGCAAAGCGAGCATGATCATTCTGGACCATATTAAGCGAACCAGTACACTTGTGGCCATAACCACCTCTGAGCCGCTCACCTCTGAGCAAGTTCACATGCCCGATCGGGCCAAACTGATTGGAATGGTCAATGGACCCCTTGTGAGTACCCAATACGATATGCAAAGTCTCCAATTTGAGCCTGAGACCAATCTGTTGGGCATGAACAAGACTGACAAACTCAAGCCAAAGTACATCAAACAGCCGAATCGACTCTGTGCCAAGTTTGAGGCCATGTGGTTCAATGAGACCACTATTAAGCGTGTCGATCATTTCGAAAGGAAAAATTCTCTGGCGAATGTAAGTTTTTTGTATTGATGGACATTATCCCTTCTAATAATGTCCTCAACTTACTTAGCTCAACTATGAACAACTTTGCAATCCACACGGAGTGTCCCTTTCGACGTACTTCACCAGTGACCCGTCTCTGCCCGACATTGGCATTGAGAAAAAGTTCACACGATCGCGTTCCGGCCAACAGTTGGTCAAGCTGTGGCTGTTCAAGGACAACTATCCACTCACGGTGCCAGGCCATTTGATGCCGGTGCTCGAGCTGATCAATCTGACGGACAACAAATCGGGTTATCCAGTTAAAGTCGGTATGTACCTTCATTTTCTTAGATAAGATTTACTAATCAACTCAATCCTTCCGCTTCCAGAATTCTTAATGGAATCCGACCTCGTCTATGCAATGGCCAAGTTCAAATTGACCAACTTCAATGGCCTGTCCGAGCGGAACCCGAACGTGACCGCGGAACACGTCAACAAGCACCAGTACAAAGTGGCCATCAAGCGTGAGCTCTTTGCCATTCCAAACAATTACTACATGCTCGGTGGCATCAACATTTAACATCGTCGCTTATGACGATTCTGACCAATTCTTATTATTTAAATAAAAATTTTAATCTGTATTATGTAATAGTGAGTTAATGTAACTAAACCAATTACAATCACAATCTGTATTACACTAAATGTTCAAACATTTACATATGTCAATTCACATATTACTTGATTTTCTACTAATATTTTGTTTTGATTGTGTGAACGTGACTTTATTGTGAATGTGTATAAAGTGTCAGCTGCTTTGGTGGCATTTACATTTCTGTTTGTCTGGCACGCTCACATCGAGTCGATTTTCTCTTCTTTCTTTTGTTATTGATTTTCTTTTATTCTGAATTTCTGAACTTGAAAATGCCAAACTCTAACATCAGTAGAGAGGACCTCATCTCCTACTGTATCGGTCAAATTGTAAAGAAGGCACTCTACAGTTCACCAATCTATCGACAACCCAACGAGATATTACGTCCCATTTTGGCCGAGCTGGACATGCAGGAGCTGATTGGACTTCGTGCGGTCTGCCGCCGTTGGAAGGACGTGATCGAATCGATTGGTTATACGAACAAATCACTTATTTTGTCTTATGGTTTTGATGGTTGTCATGTTGAGGGACTGAACAGACGGTTTTTTTCGGGAATTTGATTTGGATCGTGACTTTGTCTACGTCAAGCTCACTAATGCTCAAGGTGATGTTCGTGATTTGGCCTTACTCCTGTTGGACATGTTTCCCAAAGTGGAACATCTCCTCCTCAAATGTTCGCCTTCGACTGGTTTTGATCTGCACTTTCTACTGACCTTGTGGCCATCCAAACAAATCACCACTCTCTCCCTCACCGCTCAACTCAAAGACGTGACCAGTCGTCAACTTTATCACTTTGCCCAGTGCATCAACTCTTTCAGCTCACTATCACAACTCGATTTATGCGGTAACTTTCAATTCATCCTCAAACGACTGTCTCCGGAACTGTTTGCCCGATTGGGTCACTTTTCTATGCTGGCCCGTGTCAGTCACTCGAATTTGTCCGTCATCTTGGACCCGCCTGTACTCGACTCTATCTGTCGGGCTCGAATTATACCTTGACTAGTGATGAAGTGGAGAAATGGTTGAATCCTGAACTGATTTCGGGCATTACTCATCTCTCGTTACCAATTCGTACCAATGATGAACCATTTTGGCTATTTATTTGCGATAAGTTTGTTTCGTTGCGTACATTGCAGATTCACGACTATTACTACGTAAGTTCGGTTTGATATTTATGATATTTTTAAAAATCATATTTCTCTCTCCCAATACAGCAAAATCATCTCACTCCCCAACTGATGAGTCTATTGAGCCTTCTACGCAACCTGACCAACATGCAACTCTACGGCTTCTTTGTTTACTTTGATCACTGGTCCAAGGAGGAACTTGAACGGCTGGTCCCTCTGTCCACAGTGAAGACGTGCACTCTCCGCCTCAAAGGTCGTCACGACATTTCGCTCAACATTCATCGGCTTATTGTCATTCTGAGTACAATCTTCCCCAATTGCCTCAAATTGGACTTTGAACAGGAGGCTCAATTCTGTATTCAGTAATTTTAGTATAATTTATTATCACCTTTATAATATTTAATCATATAAGGTATAAGTTTAAGATATATTAGCTTTCACTAATTAGTAAATATAGTAAATCATATATTTAATGATGTAGTTTTATTATGTAAAGTAAAGTTGTATAATATCTTGTTATAAAAGTCAAATTGATAATTAGCCATAATTATAAGATGTACATTTTGTATTAATATTACAGATTAATTGTGTTATTTTGTAATACAAAGAGTATGACCATTTCATAATAAAGTATAATAACATTAATATTCTGCATTTTGACCATTTCCAAGATTTTAACAATTTTCAAATCAAACAAACAAACGGTCAGAATCTCTAATCTCAACCTCCAAAACAAAAACACAAACAAGCGATTGTTAATCGAATTTGATTTCAAAACTGTGGAACCATTTTGGTTAAAGTAAATTGCTCAAAATGCATTTTCGTTCTACCCACAATACAACAATATATTGCACAGTTAATCTTCCCAAAGTTGCATGCTCAATTAATAGGTAACTTTACAATTGTTTTATTGGAATTAAAAGTGTATACATTTAGTGGTACGATTTAATGTGATTATAGAGAGAATAGAAACAGGGTAATTTTGGTTATACATGACATAAATATTAAATTGGAACAATCATGTGTTTGCGCAGATTGCTGAAATGATTCAGGTTCAAAGCGATACCATCCAAAATGAGTTGATCCTCATGTTTGATGGTGAGCTGCTGCAGATTGGGAAAGATGCCAGACACAATTCGACAAAATTGTTCCCCGGAAAATGGTCGATGGTCATCATTTTGGACTTTAAAATCAGACAACGAAAGACTTTGAATTGAATTCAAAGTTGGCAAGTTTTCCAATTTGGCTAGGGTGGACAAAGCAATCCTGGGCCAATTCATAGATAGTTGCGACAGGTTGGTCAGTCGGGCAAGGTGTGCAATCGTGTCTGCATCGAAAGTCTATATAAACTAAATTGTAATTTAGAAAATTCAAGTAACAAGGTATTAGGTTGAATAAGCTTTACCTTGGAGTAGAGAAGATTCAAATCCAACATTTTGAGGGCCATAAAATTGGAGCAAACAAATGACAAAGCTTGTTCCACTGTCCTCAAGCTCAAATGAGTGAGACTTTCCATCAAACGAGCATTGAGTTTGTGCATTTGAGTGACATCGTCGAGTTGTAGATATCCAGACTAAGCCAAACTGGTACAACTGGTACCTAAGTGGGGCACTATTTCAAGTAAATCTTCTATATACAAAGAGCAGTGCATCAGTCGAGCACAAGTTGCCGGCTTGAGACAATTAACATCAATGGCTTGAAGTCGTTTGAGAGAGGCCAAATTGTCGATTTGATCCGACAATTCAACGCGAACAGATTGGGGAAAGTCGAGAAGACGGAAGTAGTATGGTGGTATAACTGCTGATAAGTGCAAATTGACGATAGTTGCGGACCACTGCTTGAGTAAAGAGATGAGATTTTGAGAAGTGCCAGTGACAGTGAGGTCGAGATATGACACGATAACCAGATTTTCTATTTGGTGGAAAAGTTTAATCAAAAGAGCACAAAAATGAGTAGACACCAAAATTCGTGTAAAATCGCCAAACTTCACTTTGAGAAAAGCACAATTTTGGTTAAACTGAACCAATCCATTAAAACATTCGGATACATCGGGAAATTCGACATCATTTTCATCATCTTTTCCCACAATCACAATCGATCTCTTCTTTCGGCAAATGTCCTCTATCACGTTGTGCCACAATCTGCCCTCACACCTCGAAGGCCAATCAGCTCTGTCGCATCCAATTTGCCCAAAACAGCTCGCAACATTTCGTTTGGCAGAGAGTTGATCATCTTCTCCCTGGATCAGCATCTTTTGTTGGAATAATGTGACCAGTTCGCTGGCCATTTTGGAGATAGAGTTTGGAGTTGGGTTTGTGTGTAGACAGCACAGACACAAACAAACGGCAGAAAATGTTCACAGCCGAATGTGCAATAGGAGTTATTGATGGAAGAAAAGATCGGTGATGCAAAAGAACAGAGAAACAGTTTGATAAGTTCGTCGAATGAGGTGAGATGATCCAACAGCAACAGAGAAAGAAGAAGAAAACCATACGCCAACAGGTCAACGAAGTGTACACTTGAAGGAACCCAACTAACGGTAGAGAGGTTCAAAGGATAACATACAAACACGAGGACTAAGCACGATCAACCTCACACAAAACATACGTGGCACACAATGATTGGCTGCTTCAGCTTTAGCAAGTTTATATAGCGATAAACAGCATGGTTTGAGTCATTTCTAGTGACGGTTATGTTCACATTGACCTGTGGCAGAATGACTGGCAGAAAGCGAATGTGACTCACTTGTGATAACTTGTTAGTGGAGTGTGAAGGTTTTGATTATGACCGTCATCGGTTAGTGAAGGGAGCCACATACAAAATAATCGTACAAAACGCAAATTTTGACCGAAATGCATAGTTGAGAATGTTTAATCATCCGAGGATCAAACACTCAAAATGTATTTACTATTTTTTTACTATTTGTGTAACGACATTTTACTTAATATTCGTCTCGCTTATTGAATCAATTCAGAGTGCAATTTTCCCCCAATGTAATCAAATTTGAATATGAAAAGGAATCTCACTGTTTTTGTATTGTCAATGATTTTTTAAAATTTCGTATCATTTTAATCATAAGGTATGAATTGGGTATGAGTGAATACAATATAGAGAGTTGGAACAGTGTAATAGGGGTATGTGTTATACATGATGCAATAACTAAACTGGAACGATCACGTGTTTGCGTAAATAGCCGAAATGATTCATGTGCAAAGCGATACCATCACGAACCCACTGATCCTCATGTTGGATGGAGAGCTGCTGCAGGTTGGGAAAGATGCGAGACAGAATTCGACAGAATTGTTCACCGGAAAATTGTTGATCGCCATTTTGGACTTTAAAACAAGACAACGAAAGACTTTGAATTGAATTCAAAGTTGGCAAGTTGAATAGAGCCAAAATGGATAAGTCGATTTCGGGCCATTTGATTGATAGTTGCGACAGGTTGGACAGTCGGGCAAGGTGTGCAATCGTGTCTGCATCGAAAGTCTATAATAAATCAAACTGCAAATTCAAGTAACTAGGTATTAGGTTGAATAAGCTTCACCTTTAAGTCGAGAAGATACAAATCCAACATTCTGAGTGTCATAAAATTTACGCAAACAAATGACAAAGCTTGTCCATTTGTCATCAAGCTCAAATGAGTGAGATTTTTCACCAAACGAGCATTGATTTCGTTCATTTGAGTGATCTCGTTAAGTATTACATATCCAAACAAAGTCAAACTGGTACAACTGGTTCCTAGGTGGGGAACTATTTAAAGTAAATTGCCTATTTCCAAAGAGCAGTGCGTCAATCGAGCACAAGTACGGCTTGAGACTGCCAACAGCCAGGGCTTGAAATCGTTTGAGTGCGGTCAAATTGTCGATTTGATCAGACAATTCAGCGAGAATAGATTGGGGAAGGCCGAGAAGGACTTTTCTAGTTAATCTAAGACAGAATTTTGTGATAAATAAACAAGATGTGATGTCGTTGAATACACGCAAACCTCAGAATGGTCGCTTTTTTGAGTAAGATTATTTTGATTTTTAATATATTTCATTTATCTATTCCAGGAGCACTACCCTCAATACAAGACAAGTCCTTCTTCCACTCCATTTGAGGCAGCTTCCAGGCGGGCCTGTACCAGATGCTGGCCAGTACGTACGGCCAGTGTACACTCAACGATTCGTATCAGTACTTTTTTGGCACCGAGTGCGCTCAATTTGGACTTTTTGAGACAGTTTCTACGATGCTATTCAAAGTTGACCGTTGAACGGTTCGCTAGTATGACGGGTAATAGTGTCACGGGCAGACATCAATTAAAAAAGGTCTATGCCAGCTATTTGAATTTTTTAGGTATGTCTTTGTAACTATTACTTTAGTAGTAAGTAGTTTGGATGTTAGATGTTGGTTTAAGCAGTTAGGAACTATGATGATTAGTTCCTAGGTTTTATCCCTTTCAATCCTATTTGTACTTTTTGTAAGATATTTAATTAGGTAATTAGACATTATTTTTATTCTTCAGCGTTTTCTTTTTACTTTTTAATCTCGTCTGTAATTTAGACATTTCCACGGAAATCACTTATCGTGGAATGACCATTCTGTTGCCTTCCCTGAAGGACGTGAACGATGCGGAGATTTATGGACGAACTGTGGCGGCACTGATCACCTCATATCTCGAGACTATCAAGTTGGCCACTTTTATGAATCTATCGCGACTACCAGGAGGACACGGAAGGGGTGCTGGAGGAACGACCTGAGGATGATTTGGAACAACATTTACGGTATCAATTTGCGCTGGTTTGGGGACGACAGCCCGCCGAACAAGAGGTAGACCATCTGGTGGAGGATGTGGAGATGCTGCCTCGGATTCGACAGTTTGTTGTTTGAGAACAGATGCCTGCTCCGTGAGATCCCGATTCGGACTGTTCCACTGATGACCCGAAAGATGATGGCTCACAGAAGAATGTTCTGGTTGGATACTTTGAACTGCTGCTGATGGATGTGGACTGTTTGGTGAACAAAATGAAGAAGTTGGGAGTGAAGTTTGAGGATGAAAAGTGAAACAAGATTGAATCTTCTATTACTATAGTACAATATATACTTAATTACTATTTATTTATTTATTTATTTATTTATTTAAGGCACGCAACTTTACTCAAAGAGCAAGCGTGCGGTCGCTTTATTAAATAATTGAGTTAATACATTGAGTTAAACAATTGAGTGATCAGCAAGGCGACAATCAAAGCAATAAATTGCTGGTAAGCACACGATATGCACCCAGGAACAAAACATTGAGTTAAATCATTGAGTTAAATATGAGAGGGATAATTGAGTTAAGAATTGAGTTAAACAATTGAGTCACGAAATGAACCACATTAAAAGGTGGGTCTTGATGTTGATTGAATGAACAAAAGAGTCGCGAATGGACCCGAAAATGTTTGATTATTGAACTAAGACCGCAATGGGCCAAAAATAATCAAATGAATTATCAAAAGAGTCGCGAATGGACCCGAAAATGTTTGATTATTGAACTAAGACCGCAATGGGCCAAAATAATCAAATGAATTATCAAACGAGTCGCGAATGGACCCGAAAATGTTTGATTATTGAACTAAGACCGCAATGGGCCAAAATAATCAAATGAATGATCAAAAGAGTCGCGAATGGACCCGAAAATGTTTGATTATTGAACTAAGACCGCAATGGGCCAAAATAATCAAATGAATGATCAAAAGAGTCGCGAATGGACCCGAAAATGTTTGATTATTGAACTAAGACCGCAATGGGCCAAAATAATCAAATGAATGATCAAAAGAGTCGCGAATGGACCCGAAAATGTTTGATTATTGAACTAAGACCGCAATGGGCCAAAATAATCAAATGAATGATCAAAAGAGTCGCGAATGGACCCGAAAATGTTTGATTATTGAACTAAGACCGCAATGGGCCAAAATAATCAAATGTATGATCAAAAGGTCGTGAATGGGCCTGAAAATGTCTAATTATTGAAATTGGACCGCAATGGGCCAAAAAAGATCAAATGAATGATCAAAAGAGTCGCGAATGGACCTGAAAATGTTTGATTATTGAACTAAGACCGCAATGGGCCAAAAATAATCAAATGAATTATCAAAAAGAGTCGCGAATGGACCCGAAAATGTTTGATTATTGAACTAAGACCGCAATGGGCCAAAAATAATCAAATGAATTATCAAACGAGTCGCGAATGGACCCGAAAATGTTTGATTATTGAACTAAGACCGCAATGGGCCAAAATAATCAAATGAATTATCAAAAGAGTCGCGAATGGACCCGAAAATGTTTGATTATTGAACTAAGACCGCAATGGGCCAAAATAATCAAATGAATTATCAAAAGAGTCGCGAATGGACCCGAAAATGTTTGATTATTGAACTAAGACCGCAATGGGCCAAAAATAATCAAATGAATGATCAAAAGAGTCGCGAATGGACCCGAAAATGTTTGATTATTGAACTAAGACCGCAATGGGCCAAAATAATCAAATGAATGATCAAAAGAGTCGCGAATGGACGCGAAAATGTTTGATTATTGAACTAAGACCGCAATGGGCCAAAATAATCAAATGAATGATCAAAAAGAGTCACGAATGGACCCGAAAATGTTTGATTATTGAACTAAGACCGCAATGGGCCAAAATAATCAAATGTATGATCAAAAAGGTCGTAAATGGACCTGAAAATGTTTGATTATTGAACTAAGACCGCAATGGGCCAAAATAATCAAATGAATTATCAAAAGAGTCGCGAATGGACCCGAAAATGTTTGATTATTGAACTAAGACCGCAATGGGCCAAAAATAATCAAATGAATTATCAAAAAAGAGTCGCGAATGGACCCGAAAATGTTTGATTATTGAACTAAGACCGCAATGGGCCAAAAATAATCAAATGAATTATCAAAAGAGTCGCGAATGGACCCGAAAATGTTTGATTATTGAACTAAGACCGCAATGGGCCAAAATAATCAAATGAATGATCAAAAAGAGTCGCGAATGGACTCGAAAATGTTTGATTATTGAACTAAGACCGCAATGGGCCAAAATAATCAAATGAATGATCAAAAGAGTCGCGAATGGACCCGAAAATGTTTGATTATTGAACTAAGACCGCAATGGGCCAAAAATAATCAAATGAATTATCAAAAAGAGTCGCGAATGGACCCGAAAATGTTTGATTATTGAACTAAGACCGCAATGGGCCAAAAATAATCAAATGTATGATCAAAAAGGTCGTAAATGGACCTGAAAATGTTTGATTATTGAACTAAGACCGCAATGGGCCAAAAATAATCAAATGAATTATCAAAAAGAGTCGCGAATGGACCCGAAAATGTTTGATTATTGAACTAAGACCGCAATGGGCCAAAATAATCAAATGAATTATCAAAAGAGTCGCGAATGGACCCGAAAAATGTTTGATTATTGAACTAAGACCGCAATGGGCCAAAATAATCAAATGAATTATCAAAAAAAGAGTCGCGAATGGACCCGAAAATGTTTGATTATTGAACTAAGACCGCAATGGGCCAAAATAATCAAATGAATGATCAAAAGAGTCGCGAATGGACCTGAAAATGTTTGATTATCGAACTAAGACCGCAATGGGCCAAAATAATCAAATGAATGATCAAAAGAGTCGCGAATGGACCTGAAAATGTTTGATTATCGAACTAAGACCGCAATGGGCCAAAATAATCAAATGTATGATCAAAAGGTCGCGAATGGACCTGAAAATGTTTGATTATCGAACTAAGACCGCAATGGGCCAAAATAATCAAATGAATGATCAAAAGGGTCGCGAATGGACCTGAAAATGTTTGATTATTGAACTAAGCTACTTAATTACTAGCTTTTTCCAAATTAGATTATTTTTAATTGAATTTTTTTTCTTTAACATTTTTTACATTCATTTAGGTGAAATAAAACTGATGAGACCGAATTGGTTAATTTTTTTGTTTGATTTAGGGGAGTTGAGCTTATGAGACTCGTTATCTTATCTCAACTGGCCAATATGATCATGTGTTTTGTGATTTATCGGTGATAATAATATCACCAATATGAATAGGTCGTTGTTGATCCATAGTCAATGCTATTGACTACAAAAAGCAATAGGCCAGCTTTGTTGTTTTGTTGTATTAATTTGCATTGTGAATATTGTTGATTGTGATTTCGTGACTTGCACAAGAAGATGGAAGAAAGAGATAGAGAAACAAAAATTAAAGATTTGGAGAATGTGATTATTGATTGTGTTAATGAAGAAATTGATTTGGAAGATTTGAGAAAATATAAAAGTGATTTTGATAAAGACTTGTGGGAGGTGGAGGGATTGTGTGTGCTCATGCGGACAGATGTGTTCAAATTGGTGGGAGATGTGCATATTTTCAAAGTATTCATTGGAACGTATTCGAAGTCATCAGATAAAGTTTGTGACTTATTAAAGAATTTGATTGATTTGCATGTGAATGAACTGAAGACATCGAAGAAATGTGACTGGTGGGAACATAGGAAAATGTGTTGGTTGTTGGTAGAGATGGTTGAGAATGGTGGAAATGTGATTGATGAAATTGGTGATGAAATATTCGAATACATTGTGACTGTGGTGGAGGTGTGTGAAGATGAGTGGGCTGTTTGGTTGACAGTAGATGTGTTCAGTGCATATCCAACAAGTAAAGTGACGTGTTGGTTGATGCAAAGATTGGATTGGTTGATGACTCAACTCGATGGGGAAGTGGTGGACTGGACGGGACATAGAAACGTGGGTGAACTGATTTGGAGAATGTTGAGATGTGTTGTTGGAGATGGTGGAGATGAACAAAGAAAGTATTACTCGAATGTATTGAATCAAGAAGTGAGTGATCGAATATTGAATTACATGATGAGACTAATCGACTGTGAAGAAGATGACCATGTGAAGGTAGCTATTGTGAACTTGGAATTGATGTGTGTGACGAATAGAGTGGACAGAGATGGTCAAGACAGATTGAGGCTCAAGTTGAGGAATATGGCGGAGATGGTCGAGTCTGCTGCACTTGTGCCCAATCAACAATTCAATTCATTCGAGCACCAAGTTGGGTGGTGTGCAAAGTGGTCTGTGAACAATCTGTGGGACGAGGAAGGACGAGTGAACCAATTGCCACCAATCAAACTATCACCTGATCGATTCGAGGTGAGAAATGATGCATTATTCACTACAGTTCGTTCTTCATTTGGTGTTAAATCAGGTGTTTACTACTATGAAGTCACTCTGATTACACCAGGAATGATTCGAATTGGGTGGGACACTCGAGATGGGACATTTGGTTATTGGGATGATAATTATTCAGTAGGAGACAATGAACATTCGATTGCATTTAATGTTTATTCTGGTCATATTGTTCACAACAACATTCCCCACCCAATCACCAATCTCCCTGCCCACCAATCTCCGAACGTCGTTGGTTGCTTGATCGACACCCACAACCGTCAATTTGTGTTCTATCTCAATGGACACAAACTTGATTGCCAAATTGATGTCAACTTTTCCACTTCTCCTTACTATGCAACTGTAGGTCTTTATCCTCATCAACAGTGTCAATTTAATTTTGGTCAAAAGCAGTTCAAGTACCCTCCTCAAAATATTAACTTTTTAACCTTTAGTCAAGCCACAAATGGAGATGAGAGAAAATTTCAATTGGTGGATACTGAAGATAATAACGCACTAAATTGGTTTAGACATCCTGTAGTGGACAACCAAGTGGATCTGTTGTATTGTGACCAACTACAACAAGAACACGATGACTTTGTTAGTCAACACGAGTACCACATCGCGAACAAGCAAACACACAAAATGGACCTTACGCACATCAAATACAATCGATTCATCCAATCGGTCATTGAAGTGATGCAGACGAAACTAAACGATGAAAAGTTCATTCGGGAGACATTGACAAATCATTTAGGCTTGCATGCAGAAAAGGAATTGTATATTTTTACAAGCAAAACATTCGAATTGATTTACTCATACACTCAACTGCAGTTCAACCCTGAGAATAGTAGAAAGTGTCACAACATAGGCATAATTCTCATCTCAATCTCAACTTTTTCCCGGAAATTCCTCCAGTGATCTATCAAATGTCCCTCAACTTTCTACTATCCACTAAGCTCATTAGTATAGAAACATTAAAAAGAAATGCCAAGTTGGTCACAAGTGCTCTTGCTGGTTTTGATGAATTTCGATTCAATGATCGCATCAAACAAATTCTATTGAAAAATAAAACTTTCACTTTAACTCTGAAAGACATCGAGCAATATGGACAAATTGACAGTATTTCTAGTTTGTACGAACCCACTTATGACTCACAAACATTGCAAGCAGGACTATGTGCCAAGTGGTTGTATGACCAAGTGGTCTCTGGTGCCAGTGAGAGTGAATTCCGTGGTGCTTCCCTCAATCCCACTGACCGCAGTGCCCTCCTCAAGCTCTCCTCGGATCGATTGTCCGCCAGAAGTGATCGTCACTGGCAAAGTGTTCGCTCAATCGATCACGTCCCATCCGACATTTACTACTTCGAGGTGATTTTGCTCACCGATGGTCCTATGCGGATCGGTTGGGCCACCAAAAGAACCGAGCTGAACGAATCACAAATTGGCAAAGATCACTTGTCCATTTCGTTCGATGGATTCACTCGAGCTGTACGACACCAAGGGGAGGTGTATCAAATGGACGACATTGAACCATGGAAAGCAGGCGACGTGATTGGCTGTTTGATTGACAAGACCAATGGCAAGTTCACCTTCAGCCTGAACGGGCAAGCACTGTCCCTCCCCCAGACCTGCACTTCTCTTCCCTTCCTTACCACGCGGCAGTCAGTCTCTCCTCTCACCAGCAAGTCTACTTCAACTTTGGTCAAGCACCATTCAAGTATGGCCCACAACACATCCACTACTGGGACTTTCATCTCGCCTTGTCTTATCGTACACCTTTCATCGACTTTAGCAATTCCAATCTAAACCAAGCAATCATTTCAATCAATTCTTCTGTTACCACAGGAAATATTTCATTCCAATCATCATCAAATTTCGACCCAAACAAAACAGTCAAACTCAACTCTGGCCTATCTCCTCAACCTCAATTTGCATCAATTGATCACTCCACTCCACCCTCTACCACCAATCGTAACCCAACCCATCTCATAATCTATGCCATTTTCACATTTTCTCTCTCCCTCCAGTTCCATCAATTCCCCGTCCCCATGCCGAATGTCGTCTGTGCACCGAACCATTCACCACCAAATTAGTTCGTTTCACCTGCTGTCCCAATCTGATTCTATGTCTCGACTGTGTCAAAGTTCTTTTACTCTGTCCCAAATGTTCAAAACAACCTTCCAATCCTCAATCTCCCTCAATAAGTTTAACTCCATCAACTTTGCAAGGTACCAAAAGTTTACTTCGAATAAATTTAATTTCAATCCTCTCACAATTTTCTCCTTTATCCAGTGTCCGAGTGTCGATTATGTTCCGATCAAACTCAAACCCGAAACCTTCGATTCCTGTGCTGTGACACTATTACTCTATGTCTACATTGTATCAAACCATTTATCGAATGTCCCAAATGTTCAAAAACCAAACTACAAATCAACAAATAAATAGAATATTAGTTATTTATGAAACAGTTATGGATTTTGTAAATTCTTTTGACAATGAATTTTTGTTTTGGATCATAACTTGAACTAAAACAAAACAAAAGTTTCAGTTTACAGAAAAGATTTATTATTCAATAAAATAATACAAAGGTCAGTAATAGATAGGTTAGATTTGTGTAGACAAACAAATAGTGTCCAAAAATAATTCACAAGGATAGATCATTGAAAATACTCAAATACCTCGCTTGTTGGAAGGTTTGTTAAAAGTTGGCCATATTTGACTCATTTCTTGTTCAAAATTACATAAGATTTTTTTTAAATATTGTAAAAGCATTTACCTTTAGAGATACTCAAAGATGCCATCGTTGGTTGAGCATTAATTGAAACATCTCCCATTGTGGACGTTGAGTTGACATTGATTATTGTGTTGACCAATGATGAGTTGGAAATTGATGCATTTGCAGTTGTTAACTTGTTCAGTCTATATTTGAACTTGAGTTGACCGAGGTAAAAGTAACACTGCTGGTGTGAGTAGAGACTTGTGGCTGGGTAATATGGCACAGTGGAAATGTAGATTGTACAGTCAAATGCAAGTGATTGACCGTTGACTCAAATCGATAAAAGGTTTGGTTTATGTTGATTAGTTAGAATTCAAATTCAAATCTATTTTTTAGTTCCAAATCTGAAAATCTTGAATATCCAAGTTCATACCTTTTGCAAAACAAATAAAGTAACGTCGTCTATGAATGGACTTGAGTGAATCCATTTTGAGTCGGTTGTTTGTTGTGTGCACTGCACAAACAGTCGGTAGTGTTTGGTGTTTTGCAAGACGTTTAGTACTTTTTGTCTTGATTGTGTTTATTCCTCTTCATCGTAACTCGAAACTACTATCTTCTGAAATGGACCCAAGTCCGAACCAGAATTATGACACTGATTTGTCACATCTACTTATGTTTACTACAGCTGGGATTGGCCTGCCATTACAGCGAATGAGACCAAACAAGAAAATAGAAATTGTTCGCCTGCCCGACTTGGCGGAAATCGAAGAAAAGTGTTTGAAGACTATTTTCAACAAGCTCACCTGGTCCCAGTTAATTCACCTTCGAGTGGTGTGCAAACGATGGCGAGCTGTGATCCACTCGATGGGAGAAGCAAAGAAATTGTTGATTTTTAATTATAATCGTCATTTTTGGAACGAACAAGCCATATTGAATCACTCATTCTTTGGTGCACTCGATTTTGACAATTTTGCACGTGTCAATTTGAAAAAAGCTAACCGTCTTGCCTACTACAAACTTTGTATCATTTATTGTCAGTCTATTTTCTTCTGTCGATCAACTTTTGTTCAAATTTAGCGACCAATATCCGATTGACATGTTTTTCAAATTGAATTTATACTTGTTCTCAACCAAGATCGCTTCTCTATAGAAATATAGATATAGATAGATAAATATAGATAGACAACTTTGATATATCACTTATTGTTACTTGCGATGTCTCGAACGAATCTCATCGCCTTGTCAATCGCATCAATTTGCTCACCTCTTTAAAACATCTTGAATTTGTTGGAAAATGTTCCACTTTGTTACCATTGATTGCGTCAACCCTTCACCGAGTAGAGCACTTCTAATTGGAGGAGCGAAGGAACAAACTCACGCCCGAGCGTAGCGAGGGTGTGAGTTTGTGAGTGAACGAGTCCTCTGGTGCCGCTTGATAGGAAAAGGCTTGTGTAGAGCCTAGCGCCTATACGGTTCAATGGATCGGTCTGAAAATTTTACACAATATTCTCGTTGGCGTGAAGATGTGCCTTTTGTGCCAATAGGTCACTATAGGTCAAAGGTCACCGGAGATAAAAAATAATTAGGGATATTTTACATAGATCTGTATTGAGGAATGAGTGGACGTGTATGTCTGTAGCACTTTTATGACTCAACGATGACTGAACTGATAAGGATGAGGGTTTGCAATACTTCGGCTCCGACTTCACGCCAACGGCGTCACTTAAGACTAGTACAAAAATCGTCATATCGAGACTAATGACGACTCGATTGGTCCGTCAATTTGGCCGAAACTGTACTCGATTCGCACTCAATGCTCTAAATCTATCATTTTACAACATTTCTCAATGGTCTAACTTGAGTCGTGGCTGGCTGGCTCGACTCACTCATCTGCACTTGAAGGCGAACATTGTCAAATTCAATCAACTTTGCACAATTTATTTCGGTGAATGCTGTTTCACTGCAAGTGTTTAGTTGCAATGTAAGTAAAGTTAAAAGTAAAGATTCTCTAATTAACTAATTGTGTGTGATTATATTTTAGAATCCTAAAGTTACCCCTAACACCTCAAGCCATGGATCATCTTTCCCGACTTGTTCATCTGGTTGAGCTCGATCTGGCGGGCTTCTTGTTTCAATCGATTCAACCCGATGGATCCTTTGGCATGGACTCTCGCCCACTTGTCAATGTTCGCACTTGCACTCTTCGCGTCAATGTGTTCCGTTCTCTGACCGGTGATGTATTTTCTCAAATTCTTTCGGCTATTTTCCCCAATGTCGAACATTTGGACATTACCATTTTGAATAGTAGTGAATCGCATTTTCCACAATATTTGAATCGTTTCCCTGCTTTGCGTACATACAAGTTTGTTTCCAAATAACATCATTATAATTATTAACCGATAATGTTCCATTTCATTTTGAATCATATTTTACTTTGTAACTCTTTTTAATAACAATAAATATGAATCATATTTTCTTTGTTAATATATAATTTGATTAATTGTATTTGTACTAGTATGACTAACATTGTGAGCCATCTTTTGTATCTTTCTGGTATCATCATCACTAGTTTTGTTAAAGTCATCCTTTGTCATTATTTCTACATCTGATAATACGTTTTCGCCTTATTTGAATATCTTGGTTGCTTCATTTTATGTTTTACTATTTTTTTGCCAGTCTGACGAGTTTGACAATTTCACCAATTTAATTATCTCGAAACAAGAACAATTGAATTTAAATTTGTCTAATTTATTTATAGTAATTAGAATTTTTCTTATTCTGAGTTGCACAAATACAAGAACATTATGATTATTATTAATCAATAATGTTCATTATTTCATATATAAAACATATTTTCCTGTTTATCTCTTTTTGTCTGTAGAACATGTAAACAATATAATAAAGATTAATCACAAAATCATCTCTTGGAAAAGTTAGAACGTTAAATGTTTATTTTTTACAAGAAAAACCGCAAGGCGTGAAGCGGCTAAAGCCTAGCTTCACGCTCTTGCAAAACCTCCGCTGCGCTGCGGTTTGTTTTTCTTGTAAAAAACACCCTTCGGGTGGGTTGATTTGACCCGGTTGAAGTAAAAGAATATGAATTGTTTAATAGATTCAACAGATTTTAGTAATATACCTATTTTAGTAAACGTTAGAAATAATTTTAAAAATATTGATTAGTATAAGTGTTTGTGTACGCAAGTATCGAATTGATTGGATGCATTTTCAACCAATACCGTAAAATCTCTAACAAGCGCCGCATTCAATTAAGCGCCGCATTCAAATAGTCGCCGCAGCCAGAGCCTGTTGAAATTAATAAGCGCCTCATTCAAATAAGCGCCGCACATTTTAAATTTATGCTAAATTTTAGTGTTTTACAAGGTAATTTCATTAGAAAAGCATCAACGTTTGAGTGAAAAATATGAAAAAAAGATTCCGAAGTTAATAATCGCCGCAGTCAGAGCCTGTTGAAATTAATAAGCGCCGCGGCGCTAGTTTGAGATTTTACGGTATTTTTGTAATTTGGCTAAAGATATTTTAATTTAGATTTGGAAACAAACTTCATAAATAATGCATTGACCAAACTGTTAAAACAATTAATTAAAAACATGCAAAACCAATAATGTCAAGAAAGATTAGGCGTCATTTTACATTTCGCTGGAAGTCACACTCTAATTTGAACATAGTAGAATATCGACGAAATGTCTGTCAACTTTCGATACCACTGCTGAGATTTAGCACATTTTCGTTAATCAAGTTGAACCAGAAATACTTTAAATCTTTGGGACAAAGATATGTGAAAATGTTTAAGAATTTTGAGCATTTGTCGAGGTAATGGAAGAAACATATCAACTGAGACTCGATCATTGAGCCCACCCGGGTGGTATGCGAGACCGCATCGAATAAATGGTTGTTGTTTAGATCGATAATGAATGAATGAAATTAAACAATTACCTTAATTCGCAACAATTAACTTCACTTCTCATCTTTCCCGTAAACTAAATTAAATAGCAATTTATTAAAATACGTTTATAACATGATAAGTTTACTTTTATTCATTCATTGATCTACAGTTTGGAAATAGTGAAAAGGATTGCTAACTTACACGGATTAGTTGAGGACCACGGTTATTCGTGATTTACTTTCACCAAAATTGGGATTCTCTTTTGGCATGGTATAGAAGAGATTTAGACCCAGACCTAAGCAAAATTAAGACTTGACTTTCGCATGACGTGACCTAGTGTTCAGTCAGTTCAGATATCTATTACTACGAAGTAGTCCTTCTCACAGATGGAGAGATGCGAATTGGTTGGGCCACGAAACAAACTGATTGGAATGGAACAGAAGTTGGCGATGATAAATTCTCAATTGGATTTGATGGATACAATCAACGCATACATAATGTCAATCCTGAATTAAACCAGGAACCTATCAAACTAAACATGAAATCTAAATGGTCACCTAGAGATGTTGTTGGATGCTTGATTGATTTTATTAACTCTAAATTTACTTTCTATTTGAATGGAAAAGAACTCGAGTATGACACCAACAAATCGATTTATTTCGCTTCAAACGAGTCTTTCTATGCTGCAGTCAGTCTCTCAAACCGCCAACAGTGTTACTTTAACTTTGGACAAGCATCTTTCAAGTATCCTCCTAAAGATGTAACGTTACAAAGTTTCAAAACTAAACTTGCTCAATTCGAAACATCATTCACCGAGCCATCCTTATCAAAGTGCTATTCAACTGTAGAAGTGTTGGTGAATGATAAAATTGTATTTGTGTTTTACGATGATATACAGAAAGAAATTGATCGAATAGCAATACAAGTAGAGCAAAACATTTTGGGTGGTGAAGTGGTGAAGCTCAATTTGGTGAATGGAGATGATTGCTTAAGACTGATTCAGTCAATGATTGAAATGACGGGCAAGATAAAACAGGTAAACAGCGATAAAATGGATTTACTTGCAAATTGGATTGATCAATTCATCAAAGAATCGTCAAAGAATCTTCTTCATTTTCCTGATTTGGTTTGTCAAATAATCTACCACTACTTCAGTCTTCATTTGACTATTGACACGTTAACTAGACATCGCAATGTCTGTCTCGTCATTTCAGCTTTGATAACAAAAACGAAAGATTTCAAATTGCGAGTCAATCTCTACAAAGTAGTCATCACATATCTCACTCGGATTGTGATGAAATGTGATGAAATGGAAAACGAATGGATGTTCATGTTTGCTGTCATTGGTTTGGGAAATTTAGATTTGACCAAAGAAGACATCAAAATACTTGAAACAAATAGAAAATTCTGTAAAATACTTGAAGCACAGAGTTATTATAGTTATGACAATTGTCTCGACTTTTACAAAACACCAAAGCAACTTTTGATTCAATCGAATTTGTGCACTCGATGGTTTTGTGACAAAATATTTGGTAAGGCCACTCAACTCTCTCCAATAACAAATAAAACCAAATTGGACATCAACTCAGCCACCTGCCACCTCAAACTGTCGGCCAATTGTCTCTCAACTCGCAGTGACTGGGCCTGGCAAAGTGTTCGATCTACTCGAGCAGTCAGTGGGCACACTTTCTACTTTGAAGTGACTTTGCACACAAATGGACCAATCAGAATTGGATGGTCAACCAAACGAACTGACCTGAAGGGTCTCGACATGTTGGTGGGCAGTGACGAGCACTCGATTGCATTTGATGGCTATCATCGACTCATTTGGCACGAGAACAAATCGTATCCAGTCAAAAGTGTTCCTCAATGGAAAGTTGGTGATGTGGTTGGATGTTTGATCGGCAACAATCAATTCTCATTTTCCCTAAACCAGCAGCACATCCCAACTCCCTCATTGGTCTACTTCTCCTCCAAAGCCTACTTTGCCTCAGTCTCACTGTCGAGTCACCAACAGTGCACATTCAACTTTAACGAATCGAAACAGCCACCAAGACGAACCAGTTTCCTGCATTTTGATTCGGTTCGAAGTGCTCGCAATCTTTATAATATTAAAGTAAAGTCAAAATGTTTCGTCGTGGTGGGATCGCTCAAAGGTACAGAATGGGACATGCGCAGTTGAGACATTCTTTCATATTCAGTTCAGACACACACTATGCACTATTGACAGTACACAATGCCTATCTTTATAATATTAAAGTAAAGTCAAAATGTTTCGTCGTGGTGGGATCGCTCAAAGGTACAGAATGGGACATGCGCAGTTGAGACATTCTTTCATATTCAGTTCAGACACACACTATGCACTATTGACAGTACACAATGCCTATCTTTATAATATTAAAGTAAAGTCAAAATGTTTCGTCGTGGTGGGATTGCTCAAAGGTACAGAATGGGACATGCGCAGTTGAGACATTCTTTCATATTCAGTACAGACACACACTATGCACTATTGACAGTACACAATGCCTATCTTTATAATATTAAAGTAAAGTCAAAATGTTTCGTCGTGGTGGGATCGCTCAAAGGTACAGAATGGGACATGCGCAGTTGAGACATTCTTTCATATTCAGTACAGACACACACTATGCACTATTGACAGTACACAATGCCTATCTTTATAATATTAAAGTAAAGTCAAAATGTTTCGTCGTGGTGGGATCGCTCAAAGGTACAGAATGGGACATGCGCAGTTGAGACATTCTTTCATATTCAGTACAGACACACACTATGCACTATTGACAGTACACAATGCCTATCTTTATAATATTAAAGTAAAGTCAAAATGTTTCGTCGTGGTGGGATCGCTCAAAGGTACAGAATGGGACATGCGCAGTTGAGACATTCTTTCACTTTCAATGCAACGGGAGAAGCGGACAACCCCCCGTTGCTTGCAACGGGGGGTTTTTAACAAGTCAACTACAAACGCGCAGCAGTTTGCGGAGTGAAACGCAGCAAACGCGAAGCGTTTGGGTTGACTTGTTATTCTTTCATTAAAGCAAAGAATTGTCTCAAAGACAACAACATTGTCAATTCAATCGTTTTGAATGGTTCCAAATTGATAGCCCAAAATGTGTTCCTAAAAAGCATCACAACTCACCACGGAGGTTCTACTTCAAAGGAAACCTCAGCAAACGATTCTAATTTTACTGAGGAGAGTGAGGATGCAAAATTCTTGGAAGATGACACATTGGATTAATTAGAAAAAGTTATGACAATTTAAAATTCAAATTCTGAAGTGAGTCGAATTAACAAGGACATTAAGAATTATTATTAAAATTCAAAGAGCACCAATTTCACTGAAACTGTACTCCATCACAATCATTTTTGGTTTTTTGACAAACTAAAAAATCAGCACATATATTTATTCAAGGATTAATGTAATAATTACAAACAAATAATTTTCATCGATTTCTGAATTTTCTCCAACACTATATTGCATGTAACACATCTCCAATAGTAATTTTCTATCTCCTAAATTCTTTGTCATTGATCTATTATTATTATTCATAATATTAAGCATTAAACAATAAACTTACTTCAAATGATTATGCATCATTAACATAAATTGAATGGGATTGTTTTGATTTAAATTTTGAGTTGTCAGGCAGAAGAGGGATTTTGTTCTGCTTCTGCAATTGTGTTGGTTGTTTTGTCGTGATTTGTGTACCATAGCTATATTGTTAATCTTTGTTTTGGAAATGCACAGAAATTGAACATTGATATTCGATTCGAATATCTTCTGTTACTATTACGTTTAAACAACTAATCACTATGGTCATTGGGATAGTTTGGACTGGTTGTTGTCGTGTCTCTCAACTGTTCTCTCGAGTTTGTGTCTCCTTCCTCAAGTGACCAAGTTGGGCTTTCTCTCGGCATGCCACGGACTCGCGGACGCGCTCGTCAACGACAAGAAACAGACGTCTACACTGAGCATCCACTGATGTACTATGTCTGGCACAATCATCTCGACTATTTGAGTAAACAATTGCAAGCTTTGGCCGACGAGGACGAAGACGCTCTCCTGGATGCACTGAGCGAACGCGATCTGCATGGCCGAACACTGCTGCAGTTGGCCGTGGAACTGTTCCATCGGGATGTGGCCTGTGAACTGATGGCTTATGGGGCACATATCGAGGACCAAGATTCGCATGGCTTCACTGGTAAGTGACTGACTGTAAAGAGAGATCGAACAACCTTGTAACTAACTTTTTTTCTTCATTTTACAGTTCTGGAGAACGTAACCGCCACCCAGGACATGGCCCTACTGCACTCGACCTATCTGTACTGGCAGTATCAGCGCTGTGTCAACTATGCCTATCGAATCAGTTGCATTTTCGAGCAATTCTCCTACCACAATCGGGATTTCTACTTTGAGATCGATCACACCTTTGACTTTACTCGTAAGTCGTGTAACACTCTCTGTGTTCATGTTGTTAATTATATTATCATTTTATAATTACAGCTTTAGGTGTCCTTGTGCCCCTCTATCCGTACACAAAGTATCGAGTGTACAAGTTGAGACACAAAGTCTGTGTCGAGAAGGTTCGAGTCACGAGTGAAACTCAAATCAAATTACTCGAGTCGTACATTTTCGTGGTCGCGCCAACTGGGGACGATGGTGGTAAGTGTAGACCTATATTGACCTATATCCTTTGTCATATAATCTTTGACCTATAACCTAATGATCATCTAACCCTATAGGAGAAGGCAAAGCGAGCATGGTCATTCTCGACCATATTAAACGAACCAGTACACTTGTGGCCATAACCATCTCTGAGCCGCTCACCTCTGAGCAAATTCACATGCCCGATCGGGCCAAGCTGATTGGAATGGTCAATGGACCCCTTGTGAGCACCCAATACGATATGCAAAGTCTCCAATTTGAGCCTGAGACCAATCTGCTGGGCATGGCCAAGACTGACAAACTCAAGCCAAAGTACATCAAACAGCCGAATCGATACTGTGCCAAGTTTGAGGCCAAGTGGTTCAATGAGACCACTATTAAGCGTGTCGATCATCTCGAAAGGAAAAATTCTCTGGCTAATGTAAGTTTTTTGTATTGATTGTCCAATTCTAATAATGTCCTCAACTTACTTAGCTCAACTATGAACAACTTTGCAATCCACACGGAGTGTCCCTTACGACGTACTTCACCAGTGACCCGTCTGTGCCCGACATTGGCATTGAGAAGAAGTTCACACGATCGCGTTCCGGCCAACAGTTGGTCAAGCTGTGGCTGTTCAAGGACAACTATCCACTCACGGTGCCAGGCCATTTGATGCCGGTGCTCGAGCTGATCGATCTGACGGACAACAAATCGCTGGACAAGTGTCGAGCCGTTGTGGCTCATCCCAATTTTCCCCATTATGCGGGTTATCCAGTTAAAGTCGGTATGTACCTTCATTTTCTTAGATAAGATTTACTAATCAACTCAATCCTTCCGCTTCCAGAATTCTTAATGGAATCCGACCTCGTCTATGCAATGGCCAAGTTCAAATTGACCAACTTCAATGGCCTGTCCGAGCGGAACCCGAACGTGACCGCGGAACACGTCAACAAGCACCAGTACAAAGTGGCCATCAAGCGTGAGCTGTTTGCCATTCCAAACAATTACTACATGCTCGGTGGCATCAACATTTAACATTGTAGCTTTTGACGATTCTGACCGATTCTTATTAGTTAAATAAAAATGTATTTTAATCTGTATAATATTTATTATCATGTAATAGTGAGTTAATGTTACTAAACCAAGTACAATCTAAATCTGTATTACACTACATTACATTATCAAACATTTACATATCAATAAACATTACTTGATTGTCTACTCATTTTCATTTTGGATTGTACGTACGTCATTTGTGAACGTGACTTTATTGTGAATGTGTATATGAATCAGCTGTATTTGGTGGTGGTATTTACATTTCTGTTTGGCTGGTACGCTCACATCGTGTCGATTTTGATCTTTCTTTTGTTGTTGTTTTTTATGTGAATTTCTGAACTTGAAAATGCTTAAACCTTACATAAGTAGAGAGGACCTCATCGCCTACTGTATCGGTCAAATTGGACTTCGTGCGGTCTGTCGCCGTTGGAAGAACGTGATCGAATCGAATAATTTGCTAAATAGCCATAATTATGCATATACTCGTACATTTTAGTGTTAATATGTTACAGATTAATTTTTATTTTGTAATACATTTTAAATTATCATTTAATAAATAATATAAAGAATTAGTCAGTTACGCTCTATATCCTCTCGGTTTGTTGTTTTTCTTCTTCTTCGTCTTATTCTTCGCAAACACTGATTCGGATCAGGAGTTAAGCATTGATAAGTTTATTACTTTATGTTTGCACTTTCCACTTGTGCTTTTTCCCCCTTTGGGGTTTTTTCAAACTCTCGCACCGTTTATCAGTGAAATTCAACTCACATTCAGTTCCTGTCCCACTTCACCTAACGCAGTCCTGATAATTACATCTCAAGAAGCCATCTTTTGTTAATCAAGCCTCAAATCGTTACTTATGTTTAACTATTTGTTACTTTGTTGTCTCAAATTGTACTTTTGTGCTCTTATTCTTAACTTTATGTATTTTCTTTGTGATATATGTGATTATTATAGATACACTTTTTGTGCTCTATTTTGTTTCATCTCAAATCACTAAGCCTTAAACCCACATCTTCATCCCAACGCAGTCCTGTCACTCTCCAGAATTTATTTATATTTTGCCTCAAGTCGTTTGTTGTTAACATTTATTTAAGTTTTTTATATCAAATTGTTACTCTTGTGCTTCAATTTAACACTACATGCACTTTTTGCTCTATGTCACCTCAATACACTCGTTCATTCACTCTGATCACATAAGGCTTTAATCTCTCAAAAATCACTCAACCGTCAAAAGTCGTCATTTCTGATCAACATTTCTTCACGAATTTTCGGTGACTCGAAATCTCAACCCGTTACTTTGTCGCCTTCCGGAAGACATCATATCTAACTTAAGTATAACTTCAATCTCTTCGTCATTTATCTCAAGTCCTCTTCATTAAGTCATCATATTTTTTTGTTAATCAAGAATCGAGTCACTTTATGTTAACAACTTTTATCACCCTTTTACACTCTATTCAAACTCTCTATTTCAAACACTAAATTTAAACACTATTTCACACTCAATTCAAACGCACAATAACAATAATAATTGTTATTAACATCACTTAATTCAAACACTTCGGTACATTAAGTTGTACCTATCCAGCCCGGGCTCACACTCGAGGCTGGTTAGTTGGTCGTCTAGTGCTTACTCACTCATTTTTAAAACACTTAATTCAAACACTATGTATTAAAATAAACGGCCCCGCGCGATTCGATTCATCGAATCGTGCATAAATAAATAATATAAAGAACTTAAATTAATGTTCTGCATTTCGACAATTTTACAAATCAAACAAACAAACAGTCTGAACCAGTCTTACCTCAATCCAAAACAAACAACCCAAATCTTCCCAAATTTGTGCTCAATTTCTAACTTGACAATTGTTCATATTATATTTTAAATTTATTGGAATTAAAAGTGTTTGTGTACATTTAGTGGTGAAATTTAATGTGATTATGAGTGAATACAACATTTAAAGAGTAGGAACAGGATAATATTTATATGCGTATTATACTTGATATAATAAATACTAAATAGAAACAATCACATGTTTGCGCAAATTTCTGAAATGATTCAGTCGCAAAGCGATACCATCACGAACGAGCTCATCTTCATGTTCGATAGTGAGCTGCTGAAGGTTGGGAAAGATGCGAGACAGAATTCGACAGAATTGGTCACAGGAAAATTGTTGGTCGCCATTTTGTACATTAAAATAAGAAATCGAAAGAATTTGAATCGAATTCAAAGTTGGCAAGTTGGTCGACCAGGCCAGTGTGGACAAAACCATCTTGAGTGGTTTGATTGTGAGTTGGGACAGGTTGGACAGCCGGGCAAGGTTTGCAATCATGTATGCATCAAAAGCCTATATAAATCAAATTGTTACTTAAGAAATTTAATTAGTAGTATTACATTTGAGTAAGGAAATTCCAAATCCAACATTTGGAGTGCCATAAAATTGGAGCAAACAAATGACAAAACATGTTTCGAAACATTCTCTGTCATCAAGCTCAAACGAGTGACACTTTCCACCAGACGAGCATTGAGTTTGTGCATTTGAGTGAGCGCGTCGAGTGATACATGTCCAAACAAAGTCAAACTGGTACAACTGGTACCTAAGTGGGGCACTATTTCACATAAATCGTCTATAACCAAAGAACAGTGCACCAGTCGGGCACAAGTAGTCGGCTTGAGACAATCAACATCAAGGGCTTGAAGTCGTTTGAGTGAGGTCAAATTGTCGATTTGATCAGACAATTCAACGAGAACAGATTGGGGAACGTAGAGAAAGGCGCATGGAAAGTGCAAATTGACGATAGTTGCGGACCACTGCTTGAGCAAAGAGATGAAATTTTTGGTAGTGCCAGTGACAGTAAGGTCAAGTGACAAGATGATCAGATTTTCTATTTGGTAGAACAGTTTCATCAAAAGAGCACAAATATGAGTAGCCACCAAAATTCGTGTAAAATCGCCAAACTTCACTTTGAGAAAAGCACAATTTTGGTTAAATCGAACCAAGCCATTAAAACAGTCGGATACATCAGGAATTTTGACACATATATCATCATCTTTTCCCACAATCACAATCGATCTCTTCTTTCGACAAATGTCCTCTATCACGGCCTGCCACCGTCGGCTCACACCTCGAAGGCCAATCAGCTCTGTCGCATCCAATTTGACCAAAACAGCTCGCAACATTTCGTTTGGTAGCGAGTTGATCATCTTCTCCTGGATAAGCATCTTTTGTTGAAATAATGTGACAAGATCGCTGGCCATTTTTGGAGATAGTTTGGAGTTGGGTTTGTGTGTAGACAGCACAGACACAACAAACGGCAGAAAATGTTCACAGCTGAATGTGCAATATGAGTTATTGATGGAAGAAAAAGATCGGTGATACAAAAGAACAGAGAAATAGTTTGATAAGTTCTTCGTATGAGGTGAGATGATCCAACAGAGACAAAGAAAGAAGAAGAAAACCATACGCCAACAGGTCAACGAAGTGTACACTTGAAGGAACCCAACTAACGGTAGAGAGGTTCAAAGGATAACATACAAACACGAGGACTAAGCACGATCAACCTCACACAAAACATACGTGGCACACAATGATTGGCTGCTTCAGCTTTAGCAAGTTTATATAGCGATAAACAGCATGGTTTGAGTCATTTCTAGTGACGGTTATGTTCACATTGACCTGTGGCAGAATGACTGGCAGAAAGCGAATGTGACTCACTTGTGATAACTTGTTAGTGGAGTGTGAAGGTTTTGATTATGACCGTCATCGGTTAGTGAAGGGAGCCACATACAAAATAATCGTACAAAACGCAAATTTTGACCGAAATGCATAGTTGAGAATGTTTAATCATCCGAGGATCAAACACTCAAAATGTATTTACTATTTTTTTACTATTTGTGTAACGACATTTTACTTAATATTCGTCTCGCTTATTGAATCAATTCAGAGTGCAATTTTCCCCCAATGTAATCAAATTTGAATATGAAAAGGAATCTCACTGTTTTGTATTGTCAATGATTTTTTTAATTTCGTATCATTTTAATCATAAGGTATGAATTGGGTATGAGTGAATACAATATAGAGAGTTGGAACAGGGTAATAGTGGTATGTGTTGTACATGATGCAATAACTAAATTGGAACGATCACGTGTTTGCGCAAATGGCCGAAATGATTCAGGTGCAAAGCGATACCATCACGAACGAATTGATTCCCATGTTTGATGGTGAGCTGTTGAAGGTTGGGGAAGATGTGAGACAGAAGTAGACAGAATTGCTCACCGGAAAATTATTGGTCGCCATTTTGGACTTTAAAACAAGACAACGAAAGACTTTGAATCGAATTTAAAGTTGGCAAGTTTTCCAATTGGGCTAGGGTGGACAAAGCGATCTTGGACCAATTCATAGATAGTTGCGACAGCGTAAAATATACAAATTCAACATTCTGAGTGTCATAAAAATTTGCTCAAACAAATGACAAAGCTTGTCCTTCTGTCATCAAGCTCAAATGAGTGAGATTTTTCACCAAACGATTGATTTCGTTCATTTGAGTGATCTCGTTAAGTATTACATATCCCGACAAAGCCAAACTGGTACAACTGGTTTCTAGGTGGGTAACTATTTCAAGTAAATCGTATATATCAAAAGAGCAGTGCATCAATCGAGCATAAGCTTGAGACTGCCAACAGCCAGGGATCGTTTGAGTGCGGTCAAATTGTCGACTTGATCAAGAAATTCCGCGAGAACAGATTGGGGAAGGCCGAGATGGACTTTGCAATATGGTGATGCTAAGTGCAAATTGACGATAGTTGAGGACCACTGCAGTCTCGATTGGTTGATCTCAATTTAGCCCAAACTTGCCAACTCTCTTCTCGGCTCAACTTTTGCATTTGATTTCGCGCAAATTTTCGATTTAAAATTTGAATCAATTTGCAAATCTTTTTTGAGTTGATATTTCTGTTTGATTTGTAGGTAGCGAGTGAGTATGAATTAAAATGCCATTATTGTTAATGCTGTAAAAACGTTGGTTTTTAGTTAATTAAATAATCAATTTAAAATTAAATCATAAATAATCACCATATTTCAAATTATAGAAATACAATGGAATGTATCCAGCCATGAAATAGTAACGAAAACGATTCTGCCAAATTTGAGCCAATCCACATGTTGAGATATGTGATTAGGTTAGTCTGTAACATTCTTGTCATGACTAGAACATTCTAGAACAAGTAGAGTTTACTCGAATTGTATAGAAACATCTAGAACATTGTAGATTGTAAATGTAGAAACGAGTAGAAGGTTCTCGAAGCGAAATTTGCCAGACATTTCTCGATTGTTCTCTCGTTGTATATAAGCTGCTGTTCTGTGCTCAGTTTGTTATCTCGTTATGTTGAATAAACATCGATTTCATTCTGTGTCCCGTGTCCTGCAACACCACAGAGAAAGACCACAACAGCTTTGAGTAGAATGTAGAGAAAGAGAAGTAGGAGACCGGGGTTTGCTTTTTTGACGAAAATGAAGAATTTTGTCTGATAATTCGCGATAACTAAACAAATGTACGTTTTATTATACCATGGTATGTTTTTAAGAAAAATGCGATAATGAACATTGCAAATTGTATTTCGGAACTGCACTCTACCAATCGATATGGCATAACTTATGGACTCGGGGGTGGGCCTCATTACGCTCAATACTATTGCAAAGGTAAATTTGTTTTGTGTTTTTGTTTGCAAAAACTATATTGATCTTATGATTACTCTTTTTTGGTCAATTTTACAGTGCGCAATGTTGTATGCAAAGATTAAAATAATTTTGTACAAAATTTATCGAAAGAAATTTTAAATTGTAATTATTCCATTTTCCAGAAATATAATAAATTTATAAGATTTAAATAATGTTTATTTAGAAATTCGTCTTGTGCACTTTGGACAAGCTTTAAATTGGAACAAACAATCAAGACAAAACACCAAACTGTTGCAACAGACAAACTGAAGTAGCTTAGTTGGGGTCTCAATTGAGCACACTCGGCATTCCAAATTTTGATTTTCTGGTTAAAATTAAAAAAATAAAATCAATCCAGTGACTAAATTTTAGTCAAACTTACCATTATTTTTGAATTCATTGATTGTTTGTCCTCGAACACTTTGGACATGCTCGCAATTGTGGCAAACATTCAAGGCACAAAGTTATCTTGTTGCAGCATTCAAAACGAAGTAATTTGAGTTTGGTGAGTTCGAAACAAAGTTGACATTCGGTGCTAGGACGTCGAATTGGTTGAACTAATTATTAATTAATTAATTAATACTGGGGAATTATATCAATAATAAATTTAAAATTTTCGAACTTACCACTAAAAGATGGATCTGCACATGAATCGGTTGAAGCTTGAGGCGATTCTAAAATTGGTGCTGAAACAATACAAGTTTGATGATTGATTGCTAGGTAATTGGATTTAGTTGCATTTGGTGTAAACTGTTTGATCGAAATGTCTCCATAGGTGTTTGTAGAATTGACTGAAATGAATGAATTGTTGACATTCGCTTGGTTGAAATCGATTGACAGGAGTTTTTTGCTGTAGGAGAGTCGAAGTTGAAAGTCCCAGTAGTGGATGTGTTGTGGGCCATACTTGAATGGTGCTTGACCAAAGTTGAAGTAGACTTGCTGGTGAGAGGAGAGACTGACTGCCGCGTGGTAAGGAAGGGAAGAGAAGTGCAGGTCTGGGGGGAGGGACAGTGCTTGCCCGTTCAGGCAGAAGGTGAACTTGCCATTGGTCTTGTCAATCAAACAGCCAATCACGTCGCCTGCTTTCCACGGTTCAATGTCGGGCTGTTGATACACCTCCCCTTGATGTCGTACAGCTCGAGTGAATCCATCGAACGAAATGGAGAAGTTATCTTTGCCAATTTGTGATTCGTTTAGCTCTGTTCTTTTGGTGGCCCAACCTATCCGCATGGGACCATCGGTGAGCAGAATCACCTCGAAGTAGTAAATGTCGGATGGGACGTGATCGATGGAGCGAACACTTTGCCAGTGACAATCACTTCTGGCGGACAATCGATCCGAGGAGAGCTTGAGGAGGGCACTGCGGTCTGTGGGGTTGAGGGTAGCACCACGGATTTGATTCTCACTGGCACCAGTGACCACTTGGTCATACATCCACTTGGCACATAGTCCTGCTTGCAATGTTTGTGAGTCATAAGTTGGTTCGTACAAACAGGAAATACTGTCGAGTTGTCCATATTGCTCGATGTCTTTCAGAGTTAAGGTGAAAGTTTGATTTTTCAATAGAATTTGTTTGATGCGATCATTGAATCGAAATGCGTCAAAACTAGCGAGAGCACTTGTGACCAACTTGGCATTTCTCCTCAATGTTTCGATGGAAATGAGTTTGGTGGAAAGTAGAAAGTTGAGAGACATTTGATAGATCACTGGAGGAATGTGGGGGAATAAGTTGAGGATTGAGATTAGGATTATGCCTAGGTTGTGGCTCCTTGTACTGTTCTCAGGGTTGAACTGCAGTTGAGTGTAGGGGTAGAGCAATTCGAATGTTTTGTTTATAAAAACATACAATTTCTCCTTTGTATGAAAGCTCAATTGATTTGTCAATGTCTCCCGAATGAACTCATCATCATTGTTCAGTTTTGTCTGCATCACTTCAATGACCGATTGAATGAATCGATTGCATTCGATGTGAGTGAGGTCCATTTTGTGCGTTTGCTTGTTTGAGATGTGGTACTCGTGTTGACGCACAAAGTCATCGTGTTCTTGTTGTAGTTGGTCACAATACAACAGATCCACTTGGTTGTCCACTACAGGATGCCTAAACCAATTTAGTTTGTTATTATCTTCAGTATCCACCAATTGAAATTTTCTCTCATCTCCATTTGAGGCTTGACTAAAGGTTACAAAGTTAATAATTTGAGGAGGGTACTTGAACTGCTTATTACCAAAATTAAATTGACATTGTTGATGAGGATAGAGACTTACAGTTGCATAGTAAGGAGAAGTGGAAAAGTTGACATCAATTTGGCAATCAAGTTTGTGTCCATTGAGATAGAACACAAATTGACGGTTGTGGGTGTCGATCAAGCAACCAACGACGTTCGGAGATTGGTGGGCAGGGAGATTGGTGATTGGGTGGGGAATGTTGTTGTGAACAATATGACCATGATAAACATCAAATGCAATCGAATGTTCATTGTCTCCAACTGAATAATAACCATCCCAATTACCAAATGTCCCATCTCTCGTGCTCCATCCAATTCGAATCCATCCTTGTGTAATGAGAACAACTTCATAGTAATAAATGTCTGATGTAACACCAAATGAAGAACGAACTGTAGAGTAGTATTGTGTATCACATCTCGCTTCGAATCGATCAGGTGATAGTTTGACTGGTGGCAATTGGTCCACTCGTCCCTCTTCATTCCACAGGTTGTCCAAACACCACCTTGCACACCACCCAACTTGGTGCTCGCCTGAGTTGAATTGTTGGTTGGGCAGAAGTGCTGCAGACTCGACCATCTTCGCCACATTGCTCAACTTGAGCCTCAATTTGTCTTGACCATCTCTGTCCACTCTATTCGTCACGCACATAACTTCCATGTTCACAATAGCTTTCACCTTCATTTGATCATTTTTGTCATAGTCGATTAGTCTCATCATGTAATTCAATATTCGATCACTCACTTCTTGATTCAATACATTCGAGTAATACTTTCTATATTTATCTCCATCATCTCCAACAACACATCTCAACATCATCCAAATCAGTTCACCCACGTTTCTATGTCCCGTCCAGTCCACCACTTCCCCATCGAGTTGAGTCATCAACCAATCCAATCTTTGCATCAACCAACACGTCACTTTACTTGTTGGATATGCAATGAACACATTAACTGTCGACCAAACAGTCCACTCCTCTTCACACACCTCCACCACAGTCACAATGTATTCGAATATTTCATCACCAATTTCATCAATCACATTTTCACCTTTCTCAACCATCTCTCCCAACAACCAACACATTTTCCTATGTTCCCACCAGTCACATTCCTTCGATGTCTTCAATTCATTCAAATGCGAATCAATCAAATTCTTTAATAAGTCACAAACTTTATCTGATGACATCGAATACTTTCCAATGAATACTTCGAAAATATAAAAATCTCTCACCAATTTGAACACATCTGTCCGCATGAGCACACACAATCCCTCCACCTCCCACAAGTCTTCATCAAAATCACTTTTATATTTTCTCAAATCTTCCAAATCAATTTCACCATTAACACAATCAATAATCACATTCTCCAAATCATTCATTTTTTCTTCCATGTTCTTCAATCCCTCCACTTCCCACAAGTCTTCATTAAAATCACTTTTATATTTTCTCAAATCTTGCACACTTATTTTCTTTTTCACACAATCAATAATCACATTCTCCAAATCAATCATTTTTGTTTCTCTATCTCTTTCTTCCATCTTCTTTTGCAAGTCACAAATCACAATCAACAATATTCACAATACAAATCGTCAAATTAACACAACAAAACAACAAAAGTCAACTAAGTTGGGCAACAACAACTCAATCCATCTTTATCACCATCGCTCAGTATACTTTACTTTAGTAATCTCCAATTACCTTTACTCTTTTTATGGTCAATAGCATTGACAATGTATCAACACAACTACGTCTAACCTATTGGTCATAAACCACGAAGCACATGATTGGCCACTTGAGATAAGATATCACAGGCAAGGAAACAAGTCTCGTAAGCTCAACTCCCTTAAATCAAACACAAATTAACCCTTTCAGTCTCATCAGTTTTATTTCACCAAAGTGAACAAGAATGTATGAAAATGTTAAGAAAAAGTTCAATTAAAAATAATCCAATTTGTAAAAATGCAAGTAATTAAGTAGTAAAAAATCAATGTCATGCTTCACTTCTCATCCTCAAACTTCACTCCCAACTTCTTCATTTTGTTCACCAAACAGTCCACATCCATCAGCAGCAGTTCAAAGTATCCAACCAGAACATTCTTCTGTGAGCCATCATCCTTCAGGTCACCATCAGCGGATGAACAGTCCGAATCGGGATCCCACGGAGCAGGCATCTGTTCTCGTGCAAATTTAGTCGTTGTAAGACAAAGATATATTTCCGCCAAATGTACAGTTAGAATCGAAAATCACTACCGAATTTGTAACATTCATGCTTTGTATTGAATCCATCACCAGATGATTGGAACTGACTTGGCTCTCCATCTGTGCAATTGAATCGTCACGTTCATTTTTCAATTTGAGAAGAACTTCAATCTGTTTTGTAAAAATTTACATAAAAATTTAATTAAAACTAAATCAATATATTTACTTCACAATTGATTATTAAATTATTTTCAGGTAATAATTCGTTCTCTTGCTCAAACAAGTAATCGTTTTCGATGTACCGATCACAAGCGATGCCTTTCTGTCCGATCAGCTTTCCGTAAATCCCTAAAGCGGAAATCAATCATGAATATAAATGGCAACAAACATTTGACAAACATTTGGAATTGCGTAATTTGTTTTGATAATCACGAATTGACAAGCGTGATAAAACTTTCACTTGATCAATTTCTCCATCTGAAAGATTCATCAATAAAGCGAGATGATTTTCTTTTTTTGTTTGTCCTTATGGAAATAATTTCAAGAAAAATTGCGACGAATCCAAATTTTCAATTGCAAAACTGTCTGATGATGGCCAAATGTTGTGTTGATGTATGAATTTGTATTGCGGAATGGTCCATTGGTGCTCGTGCTTCAGTACATACTCACTTGCATCCCAAACGCTCCAAGATTCAACGATTGGAGGTTCATTGGTTTGACCTCTGGAAATGGATGCAAGTGAAAATGAATCTTCATAATTTGTTGCAAGCAATTCAAAATTTCAATCTAAGTGCACAAGTGCTCAAATATGACACACGATCTCCATGTACTAACCTGACAAAGGACTATCAACTTTCCAGGCAGATATCCGTGTCTATGTAAAACTGTGCAATCGTTTGTGACAAAATCATCGAAACCCAATTGGTTGTCCTTGGTCAGTAATCCTTTGATTGCTAAAGAAAATGTTCAAATATGAAGATTTGCAAGACAAATGGTGCAAGGAACTCACATTTTGTATTGCACACTTTCAAACGAAAGTCTAAAATGGACAATTTGCATTCAACATGAACATCGGGCCCAGTAAGAAGATGCACAAATATTGAGATGTATTTTGAATTTTCTGCTTCCGAATTACCACAATTTGGGTAAAGACGTAATCAAAACTGTACATTGTATTGGTGTAATTCAAATGAATCAAACTGTATCATTGTGGGACTGTGGTGGTCATCAATGTAGAAGTAACCATAATTCTTGATTAAAAATTTGTGTTCTAATTTGAAATAATCTTGCTTTTCTACAGACATATGTCCTGCTGCTCTACCACACCTGATACTCCGCCGTATGATTGATAAATTACGTTTTCTTTGTTTCAACCAAAATTGAGAATAATTTTTAAAAATTTCAGGTTCAAATGTTTCAATCTAATTGAAAATTACCGAAATTTACCGACATTTAGTTAATGATGACAAATGGTTACTTACCTGAGCAACGATTGTGATCATATCACTAGGCAGTAAACCTCTTCTCAAGTCCATCAACTAGTCAACATGAAATAAAATTTGTTGCACCCCGCCCATCCCCTTTGGAATGCATTTTATCTGTCCCTCTGGTATAGACAAACAAAAATAAAATCAAAAATCAAAATTCAATTGTTGCAACATACCACCAGTGATATAAGGTTTGCCCTTCCAATTGAGAATAGACATTCGATAGTGTCGACATTCAATTTAAGTTGAAATGGTCTTGAGTATCACCTTGGGTGTGGCCATACTCCATAATGAGGGAAGAGTTTTACAAAAAATTTTTGCTTCATACTTTGCGAGTTGATGTAACTAAAATTGTCTTTGGTATATTTTCGTTTTGATTATCATAATAATTTACAAGAGAATGCTCAACAATTTTGTCAATTTTTGTGCACCATTTTTCCAAATGTCGAAAAATTGAATCTCTACAGTCGCATTAAAGCTGAGCTTAAGCTAATTAGACATTTACTTGAACGTCATGTGAATGTTTTTGTCAATTTGCGTTCGTATGATTTTGGTTTGGAGGATCCGATTATGCGTTTGATAGACTGAAATGGACAGATAGTAATAAGAACGTTGTCATCTCTATTTGCTTTTGTCATTCATTTTTGTCATGATTTGTATTTGATCCATTCGAGATTTTTAATGTGTAAATGTCTAGCAAATTACATAAATTATCGTAATATTTATATATTTTTTTCAATACAATGTATACATTTGTGAATTTGTTTGCATTCATAACTTTTACTTTCATAATCAAAAAAATTCAAAAACAAATCACATGAGTACAGTATAAATGCAGTGGACTTCTACTGTTCAAGTTATATTCAACTGTGCCTTTGCTTCTCCAACAGTTAACGTTCGCTTAGTGACTATATAGTGGGTATATACCCATATATAGGCCTATAGGCTATAGCCGGCTCATACGAGGGGTTATCTGTATCGCTACAACCACGGTTCATTTTGTCTGCTGTTGTGATGACAGTTGGCGCACTCACTCGTGTGTTTTGATGGTGTTTGGACTGTTCTCTATTCACGAATCGAGCTCTCTGTTGACTTTATGAACCAAATTTTTGTGTTTTTGTTCACTTTGAAGCTTTTTAGTAAGTGCTGAAACCATTTATGTTTATATCTATGTAAGATATCTTTTGAATTACAGACACAAATAATGGATTCTGCCACCTCGATTCAGCTCAGCCAATCAACACAAGGTTCCATCAAATCTAGTAAATTGTCACCCGAAATGTTACGAGCCATTCTTCAGAGAGTGCCAGCACACCACTTGATTCGACTCAGATCGTTGTCCAGTGAGTGGAAGGCCCTGATTGAGGACATTTGTAGGGACAAAAAGAGTTTGGTGGTTGTGGATCGTTTCTACGACGACTATCTTACTAAATTATCGAATCAATTCAATGGTTACTGCAAATTTAGCCGCAATTTTGTCTTTATTCAATTTGAATCCAATCAAATCCAACGTAAAACTCACATGTCTGCAAATCTGTGCCCAATTCTGGCAAATCTATTTCCCCAAATTGAACAATTCTTCACCAATGTGAAATTTTCGTACTCTTCTCCTGAATTTATATCGATGTTCCAACAGTGGTCTCCATCTCTGACTACTCTGTCTTTGCCTAATTGCGTCAATCTTCACGATCAAATCAACAATATCTCCAGTCTGCAGCGACTTAATTTGGACAAATTTGATCCTGAAATTGCAAACCTATTTTCACCAACATTGAATCGACTTGAACATTTTTCTGGATGTTTTAGTGATTCGATTACCAGCATTGTGCCATTGTTGGGCGCACGATTGACCAGTTTGGGACTGCGGAGTTTGAGCATTGAAAAGATTACCAAATGGCGTAATATGAATGCTCAATTTGTGTCGAGTCTCGAGCGTTTAAATTTAGTTACAATGGATCCTCAAGTACTTCAGTCCGTTTGTAATCATTTTTCATCATTGCGAATGTTACGAATTAAATCTAATAATAATGTTGGTCTTCTCAAGGTAAGTGTTTTGTTGTATTTGCATCAGTTCATTGCAATTGTTCATTTATAGGTCAACACCGACATAATTGAGCACTTGGCTCGATTGACGCATCTCACCGAATTACGATTTGATTCTGTTGTAATTGACCTGGCCAGCTTTGATCTCGCCAATCTTCAGCCACTGCCCAACATTCGAATTCTATCTATGGTCAATTTAACTTTCGAGCCAGGAAATTCTGATGCTCACCGCTTTTGTTGTGTTCTCTCCACCACCTTTCCCAATGTGAACAAATTGATCATCAAAAGCGAGTTGTATAGAATGCTTGAAGATTCGCTCGAATCACATGTGAACCATTTTCGTAATTTGCGGTCATTCGATTTCAGTTTGGACGATCCGATTGATCGTTTGATGGACTGAGATGATGAATCGATTGTTTGTCTACGCAAATCTAATCTATCTATTACTGATCTTGTTTGTTGAACAATCCAAAAATCAAACAGTACAGCAATGTCCTAAAGTAACATCTAACCAATGTCTATATTACCGTTGGGAATAAAAAGTTAGACAAAAGCAAAGAAAATCCAAACAATATCTTATCGCCTAAGCTAACATCTAATGTAGTAAATACCAAAATAAATTAAAATAGCTAAACAAGAGGAAAAGAGCCTAAAAATCAAAAAGTACAATATACCTAATCATAAGGTCCTAATGGCACTAAGGTAACAGCTAACTAATGTCTAAATTACAGACGAGATTTAAAAAGTAAAAAAACCATAAGAATCAAAACAATATCTAATTACCTAATCAAATATCTAACAAAAGTACAAATAGGATTGAAAGGATAAAACAAGGTAATAATCATCATAGTTCCTAACTGCCTAAAATAACATCCAAACTACTAAAGTAATAAAGTAAAAACATATCTAAAAAATTCAAATAATTGGCATAGACCTTCTTGAATTGATGACACTATTACCCGTCATACTAGCGAACCGTTCAACGGTCAACTTTGAATAGCATCGTAGAAATTGTCTCAAAAAGTCCAAATTGAGCGCACTCGGTGCCAAAAAGTACTGATACGAATCGTTGAGTGTACTGGCCAACATCGGGTACAGGCCCGCCTGGAAGCTGCCTCGAATGGAGTGGAAGAAGGACTTGTCTCGTATTGAGGGTAGTGCTCCTGGAATAAATAAATAAAATATATTTAAAAATAATATAAAAAACAAAATATCTTACCCAAAAAACGATCATTCTGAGGTTTGCGTGTATTCAACGACATCGACAACATCTCCTGTCTGTCTTCCACATCCTCAAACCACGAATGATACGTGAACTGACCCACTTGGGTACGAATTTGAGACAGTTGGGAATTGCGCTGTGAGGTAAAGTTGTCACCAAAGAAATTATCATAATTATTAGCTCTAAAACTGATTATTATTTTTTATTAGTATACTGATGATTACTAGTGATTTATCACAAAATACTGTCTTAGATTAACTAACTTGACGATCGATATCTTCGTTCATTAAATCTTTGTGAATTTATTTTTTATGATTATAATTTCAAATTTTGTGAGCATGAAATGCAATATCGGCCAAAGTGCGATTGTTAAGTTATTTGACAAACGTACGCAGACTAAGGCTTGATGATGATAAGGTACCTTATCAACGTTGATTGGGCGAGTGAATTGTGGACAGTGCAATAACAAAGCAATAAAAGTGCAGACATGGAATGGTTGTGATAATGAGTGGATTGAGTGGTGGTGGATTGGGTGAGTCAGCTGGTGGTGTTGTTGTTGTGTTTGTGGCTGTTTTGTGCTGTGTTGAGTGGGAACTGAAAATTGATCAAAAATGGCGGAAACAAACAGAAAATCTAAAGTGGAAGAATTGGAGAAAATGATTATTGATTGTGTTAATGGTGAAATTGATTTGGAAGATTTGAGAAAATATAAAAGTGATTTTGATGAAGACTTGTGGGAGGTGGAGGGATTGTGTGTGCTCATGCGGACAGATGTGCTCAAATTGGTGAGAAATGTGCATATTTTTAAAATATTCATTGGAACGTATTCGATGTCATCTGATAAAGTTTGTGACTTATTAAAGAATTTGATTGATTTGCATTTGAATGAATTGAAGACACAGAAGGAATGTGACTGGTGGAAACATACAAAAATGTGTTGGTTGTTGGCAGAGATGGTTAAGAAAGGTGGAAATGTGATTGGTGAAATTGGTGATGAAATGTTCGAATACATTGTGACTGTGGTGGAGGTGAGTGAAGAGGAGATGATTGTTTGGTTGACAGTACATGTGTTCATTGCATATCCAACAAGTAAAGTGACGTGTTGGTTGATGCAAAGATTGGATTGGACTCAACTGGATGAGGAAGTGGTGGACTGGACGGGACATAGAAACGTGTGTGAACTGATTTGGGGCATGTTGAGATGTGTTGTTGGGGATGGTGGAGATGAACAAAGAAAATTTTACTCGAATGTATTGAATAAAGAAGTGAGTGATCGAATATTGAATTACATGATGAGACTAATCGACTGTGAAGAAAATGATCAAATGAAGGTGGTGGCTATTGTGAACATGGAATTGATGTGTGTGACGAATAGAGTGGACAGAGATGGTCAAGACAGATTGAGGCTCAAGTTGAGGAATGTGGCGGAGATGGTCGAGTCTGCAGCACTTGTGCCCAACCAACAATTCAACTCAGTCGAGCACCAAGTTGGGTGGTGTGCAAGGTGGTGTTTGGACAACCTGTGGAATGAGGAGGGACGAGTGGACCAATTGCCACTGGTCAAACTATCACCTGATCGATTCGAAGCGAGATGTGATACACCATACTACTCTACAGTTCGTTCTTCATTTGGTGTTACATCAGACATTTATTACTATGAAGTTGTTCTCATTACACAAGGATGGATTCGAATTGGATGGAGCACGAGAGATGGGACATTTGGTTGGGAGAATGGGAAATATTGTAATGTTGGAGACGATGAACATTCGATTGCATTTGATGTTTACTATGGTCATATTGTTCACAACAACATTCCCCACCCAATCACCAATCTCCCTGCCCACCAATCTCCGAACGTCGTTGGTTGCTTGATCGACACCCACAACCGTCAATTTGTGTTCTATCTCAATGGACACAAACTTGATTGCCAAATTGATGTCAACTTTTCCAATTCTCAATACTTTGCCTCTGTAAGTCTCCATGCCCATCAACAGTGTCAATTTAACTTTGGCCAATCGCCATTTAAATTTCCACCAAAAGATATTCAAATTAAAAGTTTCTATGAAGTTACAAATGGAGATGTGAGAAAATATAGATTGACCGAAACAGAAGAGTTAAATGCTATTTTCTGGTTTAAACATCTTGTCGTAGAAAATCAAGTAGATCTGTTTTATCAAGACACAAAACAAGACGAATGTGACGAGTTGGTGCGACAATTCGAGATAGATATCGCCATAAAGAAAAGCACCAAACCAGACCTCACTCAACTCGAATGTCTTCGATTCGTTCAATCGGTCATAGAAGTGATGCAAATCGAGTTGCAAGATGACGAGTACATTCGAGAAGTATTGGCCGAACAAATTAATCATCAATATGTTCTCGATAAGTTAGATAAACAATTATACCCCAAACTCAACGAATTGCTCTATCCCTACACACAACTTCAACTCAACAGTGAAAATCACACAAAGTGTCACAATGTTTGCGTAATCATCACATTTTTAAAGTATCATTTATCCCAAATGTCTCACCGATGAAGCATTCTCGTTCTTTATAACAAACCATTTCATTTGTATATCAACATTTTTACGGAATCCTAAAATGTTCATAGATGTATTTGCATGCTTCGACAGAATTCAACTGAAAGCAAACTCAAACAGATTGCTATTCAATAATCCTTCATTCATTTTATCCCTACAATGGATTTCAGAATTATTCGGTCAATTGAATCAAATCTCACGATTGTACGAACTTACACAAAATGATATGAAAAGACTACATGGTGGCTTATGTGCAAAATGGTTACGTGATAATGTGATCCTGGATCAAGAGCTACACACGAGTGATCAAGCAATACTCAATCCACACGACAAAACTCCATTCCTCAAACTGTCGAGTGACTGTTTGGCTGTTAGAAATGATCACGAGCAATGGCAAAGTATTCGATCGCTGTGTTCAGTCAATTCAGGCATCTATTATTACGAAGTAGTCCTTCTCACAGATGGAGAGATGCGAATTGGCTGGGCTACAAAACAAACTTATTGGAATGCAACTATAGTTGGTGATGATAAATCTTCAATAGGATTTGATGGATACAATCAACGCATATATAATGTCAATCCTGAATTGAACAAAAATTCAATCAAACTAAACATGAAATCAAAATGGTCTCCTGGCGATGTCGTGGGATGTTTGATCGATTTCACCAGCTCTAAATTTACTTTCTACTTGAATGGAAAGAAACTTAAGTATGACTCTGACAAATCGATTTATTTTTCTCAAAACGAGCCTTACTATGCCGCAATCAGTCTCTCAACTCGCCAACAGTGTTACTTTAACTTTGGACAGACATCTTTTAAGTATCCACCTAAAGATGCAACCTTTCGAAGTTTCAAGACTAAACTTCCTCTATCCGAAACATCATTCATCGAACCGTCATTATCAAAGTGTTATCCAATTGTGGAAGTGTTGGTGAATGTTCAAATCAAACTAGTGTTTGACGATGATAAACAGAAAGAAATTGATCGAATAGCAATACAAGTTGAGCAGAATATTGTTGCTGGCAAAGTAGTGAAGCTCAATTTGGTGAATGGAGATGACTGCTTGAGACTGATTCAGTCGGTGATTGAATTGTCTGGAAAGATAAACAGTGATAAAGTGGATTTACTCGCAAATTGGATTGATCAATTAATCAAAGAATCATCAAAAAATCTTCATTTTCTTGACTTGGTTTTTCAGATAATCTACCCATACTTCAGTTTCCATTTGACCATTGACACGTTCATTAAACATCGCAATGTTTGTCTCGTCATTTCAGCTTTGATAACAACAACGAAAGATTTCAAATTGCGAGTCAATCTCTACAAAGTAGTCATCACATATCTCACTCATATTGTGATGAAATGTGATGAAATGCAAGACGAATGGATGTTCATGTTTGCGATCATTGGTTTGGGAAATTTAGACTTAGACAAGAAAGAAATCAAAATACTTGAAACAAACAGAAAATTCTGTAAAATACTTGAAGCCCAGAGTTACTCTAATTATGACAATTGTCTCGACTATTACAACACACCAAGGCAACTTTTGATTCAATCGAATTTGTGCATTCGATGGTTTTGTGACAAAATATTTGGTAAAGACACTCAACACTCGCCGATAACAAATCAAACCAAATTGGACATCAATTCAGCCACCGTCCACCTCAAACTGTCGGCCAATTGTCTCTCAGCTCGCAGTGACTGGGCCTGGCAAAGTGTTCGATCTACTCGAGCAGTCAGTGGGCACACTTTCTACTTTGAAGTGACTTTGCACACAAATGGACCAATCAGAATTGGATGGTCAACCAAACGAACTGACCTGAAGGGTCTCGACATGTTGGTGGGCAGTGACGAGCACTCGATTGCATTCGATGGCTATCATCGACTCATTTGGCACGAGAACAAATCGTATCCCGTCAAAAGTGTTCCTCAATGGAAAGTTGGAGATGTGGTTGGATGCTTGATCGGCAACAATCAATTCTCATTTTCCCTCAACCAGCAGCACATCCCAACTCCCTCACTGGTCTACTTCTCCTCCAAAGCCTACTTTGCCTCAGTCTCACTGTCGAGTCACCAACAGTGCACATTCAACTTTAACCAATCGAAACAGCCACCAAGACGAACCAGTTTTTTGCATTTTGATTCTGTTCGAAGTGCTCGCAATTCTTTCATTAAAGCAAAGAAATGTATCAAAGATGGTAATATTATCAATTCGGTCGTTTTGCTCGGTTCCAAATTGGTTGCACGAAATGTGTTTCTGAAAAGCATCACAGCACCACAACAAGGCAGTGGTTCTACTTCAAAGAAAACCTCTACAAATGAAACTAATTCTACTGAGGAGAGTGAAGATGAAAAATTCTTGGAAGATGACACGTTGGATTAATTAGAAGAAAATTGTCACAATTTCAAGTTTAAATTTTAACAAGCACTTTAAGAATTAAGATTCAAATTCAAAGGAACTAATTTCACCAAAACTGTTTTCGATCGCCATCATTTTTGGTTTTATGACAATTGTTTAAACTTTATGAAAATAATAACCACATATATTTATTCAAGGATTAATGTAATAATTACAAACTTATAATTGTCATAGATTTTATTCAAACACTATATTGTATGTAACACATCTCCAATATTAATTTGATATTTCCTCGATTTTTTGTCATTGATCTATTCTTATTATTCATAATATTAAGCATTAAACAATAAACTTACTTCAAATGATTATGCATCATTAACATAAATTGAATGGGATGTTTTGATTTAAATTTTGAGTTGTCAGACAGACGGGGATTTTGTTCTGCTTCTGCAATTGTGTTGGTTGTTTTGTGTGTTGTATGTTACCTTAATCCTTAAATTTCGAGTTTCGATTAGACGCTTCCTCGACCCAGAAGAGATATATTAACTGATCAATTTAGTTTAGTCATTAAAATTTTTGATACAAAATTCTTCACTACGTATATGTTCTCATTTGTTTTGTCGTGATTTATGCGCCATTGCTAAATCTTTGTTTTAGAAATGCACAGAAATTGAACGTTGATATTCGATTCGAATATCTACTGTTACTATTACGTTTAAACAACTAATAAACTATAGTCATTGTGCTAGTGCTGTTTGGACTGGTTGTTGTCGTGTCGCTCAACTATTCTCTCGAGTTTGTGTCTCCTTCCCCAAGTGACCTCAAGTTGGGCCTTCTCTCGTCATGCCACGGACTCGCGGACGCGCTCGTCAACGACAAGAAACAGACGTCTACACTGAGCATCCACTGATGTACTCTGTCTGGCACAATCATCTCGACTATTTGCGTGTCCAGCTGCAAACTTTGGCCGACGAGGACGAAGACGCTCTCCTGGATGCACTGAGCGAACGCGATCTGCATGGCCGAACACTGCTGCAGTTGGCCGTGGAACTGTTCCATCGAGATGCGGCCTGTGAACTGATGGCTTATGGGGCACATATCGAGGACAAAGATTCGAATGGCTTCACTGGTAAGTCTGAGGGTAATCGAACAACCTTCTTAACCAACCTTTTTTTGCATTTTACAGTTCTGGAGAACGTAACCGCCACCCAGGACATGGCCCTACTGCACACGACCTATCTGTACTGGCAGTATCAGCGCTGTGTCAACTATGCCTATCGAATCAGTTGCATTTTCGAGCAATTCTCCTACCACAATCGCGATTTCTATTTTGAGATCGATCACACCTTTGATTTTACTCGTAAGCAGTGTAACACTCTGTGTGCATTATGTTAATTGTTATATCATTTTATAATTACAGCTTTAGGTGTACTAGTCCCCCTCTATCCGTACACCAAGTATCGAGTGTACAAGTTGAGACAAAAAGTCTGTATCGAGAAGGTTCGAGTCACGAGTGAAACTCAAATCAAACTACTCGAGTCATACATTTTCGTGGTCGCGCCAACTGGGGACGATGGTGGTAAGTGTAGACCTATATTGACCTATATCCTTTGTCATATAATCTTTGACCTATAACCTAATGATCATCTAACCCTATAGGAGAAGGCAAAGCGAGCATGGTCATTCTGGACCATATTAAACGAACCAGTACACTTGTGGCCATAACCATCTCTGAGCCGCTCACCTCTGAGCAAATTCACATGCCCGATCGGGCCAAGCTGATTGGAATGGTCAATGGACCTCTTGTGAGCACCCAATACGATATGCAAAGTCTCCAATTTGAGCCTGAGACCAATCTGCTGGGAATGGCCAAGACAGACAAACTCAAGCCGAAGTACATCAAACAGCCGAATCGACTCTGTGCCAAGTTTGAGGCCATGTGGTTCAATGAGACCACTATTAAGCGTGTCGATCATCTCGAAAGAAAAAATTCTCTGGCGAATGTAAGTTTTTTGTATTGATGGACATTATCAATTCTAATAATGTCCTCAACTTACTTAGCTCAACTATGAACAACTTTGCAATCCACACGGAGTGTCACTTACGACGTACTTCACCAGTGACCCGTCTGTGCCCGACATTGGCATTGAGAAGAAGTTTACACGATCGCGTTCCGGCCAACAGTTGGTCAAGCTGTGGCTGTTCAAGGACAACTATCCACTCACGGTGCCAGGCCATTTGATGCCGGTGCTCGAGCTGATCGATCTGACGGACAACAAATCGCTGGACAAGTGTCGAGCCGTTGTGGCTCATCCCAATTTTCCCCATTATGCGGGTTATCCAGTTAAAGTCGGTATGTACCTTCATTTTATTTGATAAGATTTACTAATCAACTCAATCTTTCCGCATCTCCAGAATTCTTAATGGAATCCGACCTCGTCTATGCAATGGCCAAGTTCAAATTGACCAACTTCAATGGCCTGTCCGAGCGGAACCCGAACGTGACCGCGGAACACGTCAACAAGCACCAGTACAAAGTGGCCATCAAGCGTGAGCTGTTTGCCATTCCAAACAATTACTACATGCTCGGTGGCATCAACATTTAACATCGGCTTATTAGACGATTCTGACCAATTCTTATTATTTAAATAAAAATTTTAATCTGTATTATGTAATAGTGAGTTAATGTAACTAAACCAATTACAATCACAATCTGTATTACACTACATTACATTATCAAACATTTACATATCAATAAACATTACTTGATTGTCTACTCATTTTCATTTTGGATTGTACGTACGTCATTTGTGAACGTGACTTTATTGTGAATGTGTATATGAATCAGCTGTATTTGGTGGTGGTATTTACATTTCTGTTTGGCTGGTACGCTCACATCGTGTCGATTTTGATCTTTCTTTTGTTGTTGTTTTTTATGTGAATTTCTGAACTTGAAAATGCTTAAACCTTACATAAGTAGAGAGGACCTCATCGCCTACTGTATCGGTCAAATTGGACTTCGTGCTAGAGGTGAGTTTTGGCGACCCGGCAGACCCGCGACCCGACCCTGACCCGACCCGACCCGCGAGACGGGTCAGGGTAGGGTCAGAATAATTTACATCTACCTCAATAATTAACACAATTCAAGAACAAATGAGGCCAAAAAGTATTTTCAATGGTTAATTTATCATGAAGAAACCCCAAATGTCTCAGAAACACACCAGAAAAATAATGTACCATTTGATAACATACCTTAATGCGACCTGACCCGCCAACGACCCGCAAAGACCGGACCGTTTGACCCGACCCTGACCCGACCCGGCGGGTACGGGTCGGGTCAGGGTCGAGGGTTTTTGCCGATTCTCTCACCTCTACTTCGTGCGGTCTGTCGCCGTTGGAAGAACGTGATCGAATCGAATAATTTGCTAAATAGCCATAATTATGCATATACTCGTACATTTTAGTGTTAATATGTTACAGATTAATTTTTATTTTGTAATACATTTTAAATTATCATTTAATAAATAATATAAAGAACTTAAATTAATGTTCTGCATTTCGACAATTTTACAAATCAAACAAACAAACAGTCTGAACCAGTCTTACCTCAATCCAAAACAAACAACCCAAATCTTCCCAAATTTGTGCTCAATTTCTAACTTGACAATTGTTCATATTATATTTTAAATTTATTGGAATTAAAAGTGTTTGTGTACATTTAGTGGTGAAATTTAATGTGATTATGAGTGAATACAACATTTAAAGAGTAGGAACAGGATAATATTTATATGCGTATTATACTTGATATAATAAATACTAAATAGAAACAATCACATGTTTGCGCAAATTTCTGAAATGATTCAGTCGCAAAGCGATACCATCACGAACGAGCTCATCTTCATGTTCGATAGTGAGCTGCTGAAGGTTGGGAAAGATGCGAGACAGAATTCGACAGAATTGGTCACAGGAAAATTGTTGGTCGCCATTTTGTACATTAAAATAAGAAATCGAAAGAATTTGAATCGAATTCAAAGTTGGCAAGTTGGTCGACCAGGCCAGTGTGGACAAAACCATCTTGAGTGGTTTGATTGTGAGTTGGGACAGGTTGGACAGCCGGGCAAGGTTTGCAATCATGTATGCATCAAAAGCCTATATAAATCAAATTGTTACTTAAGAAATTTAATTAGTAGTATTACATTTGAGTAAGGAAATTCCAAATCCAACATTTGGAGTGCCATAAAATTGGAGCAAACAAATGACAAAACATGTTTCGAAACATTCTCTGTCATCAAGCTCAAACGAGTGACACTTTCCACCAGACGAGCATTGAGTTTGTGCATTTGAGTGTCGAGTGATACATGTCCAAACAAAGTCAAACTGGTACAACTGGTACCTAAGTGGGGCACTATTTCACATAAATCGTCTATATGCAAAGAACAGTGCACCAATCGAGCACAAGTAGTCGGCTTGAGACAATCAACATCAAGGGCTTGAAGTCGTTTGAGTGAGGTCAAATTGTCGATTTGATCAGACAATTCAACGAGAACAGATTGGGGAACGTAGAGAAAGGCGCATGGAAAGTGCAAATTGACGATAGTTGCGGACCACTGCTTGAGCAAAGAGATGAAATTTTTGGTAGTGCCAGTGACAGTAAGGTCAAGTGACAAAATGATCAGATTTTCTATTTGGTGGAACAGTTTCATCAAAAGAGCACAAATATGAGTAGCCACCAAAATTCGTGTAAAATCGCCAAACTTCACTTTGAGAAAAGCACAATTTTGGTTAAATCGAACCAAGCCATTAAAACAGTCGGATACATCAGGAATTTTGACACATATATCATCATCTTTTCCCACAATCACAATCGATCTCTTCTTTCGACAAATGTCCTCTATCACGGCCTGCCACCGTCGGCTCACACCTCGAAGGCCAATCAGCTCTGTCGCATCCAATTTGACCAAAACAGCTCGCAACATTTCGTTTGGTAGCGAGTTGATCATCTTCTCCTGGATAAGCATCTTTTGTTGAAATAATGTGACAAGATCGCTGGCCATTTTTGGAGATAGTTTGGAGTTGGGTTTGTGTGTAGACAGCACAGACACAACAAACGGCAGAAAATGTTCACAGCTGAATGTGCAATATGAGTTATTGATGGAAGAAAAAGATCGGTGATACAAAAGAACAGAGAAATAGTTTGATAAGTTCTTCGTATGAGGTGAGATGATCCAACAGATACAAAGAAAGAAGAAGAAAACCATACGCCAACAGGTCAACGAAGTGTACACTTGAAGGAACCCAACTAACGGTAGAGAGGTTCAAAGGATAACATACAAACACGAGGACTAAGCACGATCAACCTCACACAAAACATACGTGGCACACAATGATTGGCTGCTTCAGCTTTAGCAAGTTTATATAGCGATAAACAGCATGGTTTGAGTCATTTCTAGTGACGGTTATGTTCACATTGACCTGTGGCAGAATGACTGGCAGAAAGCGAATGTGACTCACTTGTGATAACTTGTTAGTGGAGTGTGAAGGTTTTGATTATGACCGTCATCGGTTAGTGAAGGGAGCCACATACAAAATAATCGTACAAAACGCAAATTTTGACCGAAATGCATAGTTGAGAATGTTTAATCATCCGAGGATCAAACACTCAAAATGTATTTACTATTTTTTTACTATTTGTGTAACGACATTTTACTTAATATTCGTCTCGCTTATTGAATCAATTCAGAGTGCAATTTTCCCCCAATGTAATCAAATTTGAATATGAAAAGGAATCTCACTGTTTTGTATTGTCAATGATTTTTTTAATTTCGTATCATTTTAATCATAAGGTATGAATTGGGTATGAGTGAATACTAGGTCAGGATAAAAGTCTTTATGTTGAGTTGATGGATTTTATTTATCAGACAGACTACAGACGTGCGCGTCACTTTAGGATGAAGGATTCAGATGACATTCAACCAAATAGCTATTTGTTGGCTCATAATTGTGCACTTCATTTTGGTTTGTCTATGAACTGTCTTGAAATATCCTTTAATATTTGGAGCAATTAATTTTGTAGAAGTGATGAAACTAATAAAATAATTAAACTAAAAAATATTCTTCAACATATTGTCAAATGCAGATGATTGCTCTTAACCAGAGAAAAACTTGAACAAACATTTCTTTTATTTCCAAACTGTGGACCAATTTTGGTGAAAGTTAATCGCGAATAACCGTGGTCACACGAAAACGTGTTTATTTGGAAACATATCTGTAGATTTACAAACTGTTAACCAATTTTGGTGAAAGTTAATCGCGAATAACCGTGGTCACACGAAAACGTGTTTATTTGGAAACATATCTGTAGATTTACAAACTGCGAACCAATTTTGGTCAAAGTAAATCGTGAATAACCGTGGTCACACGAAAACGTGTTTATTGGCAAACATATTTGTATATTTACAAACTGTAGATCAATCAGTGAGACGAGGAACCGACTAGGTTGATGTAACAATTTATCGAAATGTTTGAGCAATCGAGTGCTCATCACTCAAAATGTACTAATATTTGTGTGAAACCCATAAGACATTCCATAGAAAATGTAATTAGTGATATAATGCTATGAGATGGAAAACCGACATGTGCAGATGAGACAATTCATCTAAATGTTTGAGCAATCGAGTGCTCATCACTCAAAAATGTACTAATATTTGTGTGAAACCCATAAGACATTCCATAGAAAATGTAATTAGTGATATAATGCTATGAGATGGAAAACCGACATGTGCAGATGAGACAATTCATCTAAATGTTTGAGCAATCGAGTGCGCATCACTCAAAATGTATAAATATTTGTGTTTTACCCATAAGACATTCCATAGAAAATGTAATTTCGACCGAATCGCTATGATTCAGGGAACCGACTAGGAAGATGTGATAACGTTGTCTCACCTAAAACTTGTTTCTGTTATCGGTCGATTTCCAAACTGTAGATCAATTTCTGTTAAAGTAAATCACAAATAACCGTGGTCCTCAACTAATCCGTGTTTATTGGCAAACATATTGATTGATTTCCAAACTGTGGACCAATTTTGGTGAAAGTAAATCGTGAATAACCGTGGTCACACGAAAACGTGTTTTTTGGCAAACATATTGGTTGATTTACAAACTGTGGACCAATTTTGGTGAAAGTAAATCGTGAATAACCGTGGTCACACGAAAACGTGTTTATTGGCAAACATATTGGTTGATTTCCAAACTGTGGACCAATTTTGGTGAAAGTAAATCGTGAATAACCGTGGTCACACTAAAACGTGTTTATTGGCAAACATATTGGTTGATTTCCAAACTGTGGACCAATTTTGGTGAAAGTAAATCGTGAATAACCGTGGTCACACTAAAACGTGTTTATTGGCAAACATATTGGTTGATTTCCAAACTGTGGACCAATTTTGGTGAAAGTAAATCGTGAATAACCGTGGTCACACGAAAACGTGTTTATTAGCAAACATATTTGTTGATTTACAAACTGTGGATCAATCAATGAAATGAGGAAACCGACTAGTTTGATGTGACAATTCATCTAAATGTTTGAGCAATCGAGTGCTCATCACTCAAAATGTATAAATATTTGTGTGAAACCCATAAGACACTCCATAGATAATGTAATTTCGACCGAATCGCTATGATTTGAAGAACCGACTTGTGGAGATGGGACAATTCATTAAAATGTTTGAGCAATCGAGTGCCCATCACTCAAAATGTATAAATATTTGTGTTTTACCCATAAGACACTCCATAGAAAATGTAATTTCGACCAATGAATGAATAAAGTAAACTTATAATGTTACATACGCATTTTATTAATAAGTTGCTAATTAGTTTCTATACATGATGTACAATATTGTCGTGGTGTGTTGCAAGAAACAATATCATTTGTCAGCAGGTTTGTTTTAAAGTCAACTAAGTTGCCGAGTGATCATAAATCTAAAAACTGGAGTGTGTCAAATGTCTTGTGAAATATGTAAAATAGAGAAAAATGAATGACAAAAATAACAGATGATAATGAAAGTATGTTGAAACATGTTTAAACAATTGCTAAGGCAAATTAAAGAGCACGATGTCCCTGGAACAATTTCATAAACAGCGTGCTTATGTACGAAAATAACTAAATATAGAAAAAAATGTTAATAGATTAATCAAACATTCAAAACATACCATTTCAAACATTTTCGAATCAATCTGATGATTGGTCACCAACTTGAAACCCACTTTAGCCACACACTTCTGCTTAGCCACAATCGAATCAATCTTCAACAACTTTCCAAATGTGACCCAACAAACCATTCTATAGAGAGCGCACAGTTTGATGTACTGTCGATGGATTTGTACAGTTCGTTTGACAATCAACGAACACTCCAACGTGATCAGCAGAAGAATCACAAAAATTCAGTACCAAAAAAGATGAAAAGTTGTCTATAGAATTGACTCACTGAACTGGCCACAAAGAAGAACGCATACACGAGGTAACATATTGCGACAGTGTAACCCGCGAAATAAATACTCAAATAAGTGCTCCAAAACTGATCTCTTGAGTCAGTTCAACGATGTCTCGATTGGTTGTGCTCAATTTAGCCCAAACTTGCCAACTCTCTTCTCGGTTCAGCTTTTGCATTTGATTTTTGGAAAATTTGCGATCTAAAGTTTGAATCAATTTGCAAATCTTTTCGAGTTGATATTTTTGTTTGATTTGTAGGTAGCGAGTGTTGAGTATGAATTGAAAAGCCATTATTGTTAATGCTGTAAAAACGTTGGTTTTTAGTTAATTAAATAATCAGTTCAAAAATAAATCATAAATTACAATATTTCAAATTATAGAAATACAATGGAATATATTCAGCCATGAAATACCGTGTGTTCAATAAGTAAAGATAATGTGGGTTTATGAATTTTATCTTTGGCCAAAGGCTTTCATAAAATTTTTTGATATGCTATTTGAGACACCAACTTAGTAGAGTATCTGATGGCATGGGTTCCAAACTTGGGGCCACGCCCTCCTGTGAATATTCCGGAAGTCAAATTAGAAGTTTTGCTTTGCGGGTTTATTTTGGTCAAATAATTAGTGAGAAAATTCTTAAAAATTAAAAAATAGCCTACTCCTAGCACGAATAATTAGATTCAAAGTCGATTGTTCCAATTGGAACGCTTTGGATCATTTCCAAAAAATAATTTCCGGTTTCATAAAATCATTTCAAAATAATTTTTAATTATTTTAAATAGGAATTTGTGCTTTAAAACAGTCAGAAATAGGTGTTCCAGTTGGAAATTTTAATTAAAAGTGGTTATTAAAATATTTTATTTTTTAACTATTGAGAATCTCCAATTAAAAATGTGAAACACTTAATAACGGTCGTTTAATGACATAAATTATTGATTAGAATATTTTTAAATAATTTTTATCTGATTTTGAAATGATTTTATGGAAATGGAAATTATTTTTTGGAAATGACCCAAAGCGTTCCAATTGGAACAATCGACTTTGAATCTAATTATTCGTGCTAGGAGTAGGCTATTTTTTAATTTTTAAGAATTTTCTCACTAATTATTTGACCAAAATAAACCCGCAAAGCAAAACTTCTAATTTGACTTCCGGAATATTCACAGGAGGGCGTGGCCCCAAGTTTGGAACCCATGCCATCAGATACTCTACTAAGTTGGTGTCTCAAATAGCATATCAAAAAATTTTATGAAAGCCCTGACTTCTACCATGACATTTTGTGTTTGTTGTACGGGAAATTCCGGCAAAACTACTGAATCAAATTGCACCAAATTTTAAACTTAATCTTTTGGGATAGGTCTGAGTTGCATAAAAATAGTGGTTATCTCAGAAATGCAAAGATAAGATCCCACCCCTAGCGCCACCTAGTGTTGAGAATTGTAACTATTGAGACTATTGACAACAACAGCTGTCATTTCAACACACAACTCATGTGCAACTTTTTATGAGAGTGTAGACACAGAAGTGTTTGGTTTGTTGCCAGTCGTGAACCAAAAACTATAAAATGCATCACTTTTAGTTGTGCATTGTTTTTTTAATGATTGGAAGATTCAATGCAAGACCCAGATGAAGACTACCCGGAAGAAGTAGGAGACCAGGAAGCTGTCCTAATCAACGTTTCTACCGTTACAACGTCAGACGACGACAACAGCATCGACGACAATAAAAAACAAACCTGACCAAGTTCTACCAGAACCGTTTTATCCGGTGTCTGGATTACGCACTAACTTCAATCGAGATGATTGAAACCGCTAAGGAGTTTGATGAGGATATGAAGGCTATCTTACACCTGTGTGAGATGCAAACGGTCTTTCCCCTCGAAGATAAAATTAAAGATAAAATTCATAAACCCACATTATCTTTACTTATTGAACACACGGTAGTAACGAAAACGATTCTGCCAAGTTTGAGCCAATCCATAGAGAAAAACCACAACAGCTTCGAGTAGATTGTAGAGAAAGAGAAGTAGGAGACGGGGTTTTGTTTTTTGAAGAAAATGAAGAATTTTGTCTGATAAATCGCGAGAACTAAACAAATGTACGATTTATGATATGTTTTTAAGAAAAAGGTGATAATGAACATACCTTTATCATTGGAAATCAATCTAATTTCTGCGTCACTTGATTTTGATTCACAATTTTTGATTGGCCAAAATCAATTGGCGCATTCTTTTTGTTGTATGTTAGTCGAAATTGAGAGTTCCAAAAGTCGATTTGTTTGGGTGAAAATACAAATTGCGATTGACCAAAATTGAAATAGACCTGCTGGTGAGGGGACAGACTGGCAGAGGAGTAGTAGGGCAGGGCGGAGAAGTAAAAGTTTGATTGAAATGAAATTGCTGCATGCACCAGAGAAGCCATTGCTTCATTCTATGCCCAACTTATTAAGAAATGCTCGTGACTCAATTCAATTTGCAAATTGTATTTCGGCACTGCACTCTACCAATCAATATGGCAAGACTTATGAACTCGTGGTGGGCCTCATTACGCTCAATACTATTGCAAAGGTAAATTTGTTTTTGTGTTTTTGTTTGCAATAACTATATTGATCTTATGATTACTCTTTTTGGTCAATTTTACAGTGCGTAATGTTGTATGCAAAGATTAAAATAATTTTGTACAAAATTTATCGAAAGAAATTTTAAATTGTAATTATTCCATTTTCCAGAAATATAATAAATTTATAAGATTTAAATAATGTTTATTTAGAAATTCGTCTTGTGCACTTTGGACAAGCTTTAAATTGGAACAAACAATCAAGACAAAACACCAAACTGTTGCAACAGACAAACTGAAGTAGCTTAGTTGGGGTCTCAATTGAGCACACTCGGCATTCCAAATTTTGATTTTCTGGTTAAAATTAAAAAATAAAATCAATCCAGTGACTAAATTTTAGTCAAACTTACCATTATTTTTGAATTCATTGATTGTTTGTCCTCGAACACTTTGGACATGCTCGCAATTGTGGCAAACATTCAAGGCACAAAGTTATCTTGTTGCAGCATTCAAAACGAAGTAATTTGAGTTTGGTGAGTTCGAAACAAAGTTGACATTCGGTGCTAGGACGTCGAATTGGTTGAACTAATTATTAATTAATTAATTATTACTGGGGAATTATATCAATAATAAATTTAAAATTTTCGAACTTACCACTAAAAGATGGATCTGCACATGAATCGGTTGAAGCTTGAGGCGATTCTAAAATTGGTGCTGAAACAATACAAGTTTGATGATTGATTGCTAGGTAATTGGATTTAGTTGCATTTGGTGTAAACTGTTTGATCGAAATGTCTCCATAGGTGTTTGTAGAATTGACTGAAATGAATGAATTGTTGACATTCGCTTGGTTGAAATCGATTGACAGGAGTTTTTTGCTGTAGGAGAGTCGAAGTTGAAAGTCCCAATAGTCGATGTGTTGTGGGTCATACTTGAATGGTGCTTGACCAAAGTTGAAGTAGACTTGCTGGTGAGAGGAGAGACTGACTGCCGCGTGGTAAGGAAGGGAAGAGAAGTGCAGGTCTGTGGGGAGGGACAGTGCTTGCCCGTTCAGGCTGAAGGTGAACTTGCCATTGGTCTTGTCAATCAAACAGCCAATCACGTCGCCTGCTTTCCAAGGCTCAATGTCGTCAAGTTGATACACTTCTCCCTGGTGTCGCACAGCTCGAGTGAATCCATCGAACGAAATTGACGAGAGATCTTTGCCAATTTGTGATTCATTTAACTCAGTTCTTTTGGTAGCCCAACCTATTCGCATGGGACCATTGGTAAGCAAAATCACCTCGAAGTAGTAAATGTCGGATGGGACGTGATCGATGGAGCGAACACTTTGCCAGTGACGATCACTTCTGGCGGACAATCGATCCGAGGAGAGCTTGAGGAGAGCACTGCGGTCTGTGGGATTGAGGGTGGCACCACAGGATTCACTCTCACTGGCACCAGAGACCACTTGGTCATACAACCACTTAGCACATAGTCCTGCTTGCAATGTTTGTGAGTCATAAGTGGGTTCGTACAAACAGGAAATACTGTCGATTTGCCCATATTGATCAATGTCTTTCAAAGTTAAAGTGAAAGTTTGATTTTTCAACAGCATTTGTTTGATGCGATCATTGAATCGAAATGCGTCAAAACTAGCGAGAGCACTTGTGACCAACTTGGCATTTCTCCTCAATGTTTCGATGCTAATGAGTTTGGTGGAAAGTAGAAAGTTGAGGGACATTTGATAGATCACTGGTGGAATGTTGGGAAAAAGGTTGAGGATTGAAATGAGGATTATGCCTAGGTTGTGACACTTGGTATTGTTCTCAGGGTTGAACTGCAGTTGAGTGTATGGGTAGATCAATTCGAACGTTTTGCTTGTAAAAATATTCAATTCCTTTTTTGTATGCAAGCCCAATTGGTTTGTCAATGTCTCCCGAATGAACTCATCATCATCGTTTAGTTTTGTCTGCATCACTTCAATGACCGATTGAATGAATCGATTGCATTCGATGTGCGTAAGGTCGATTTTGTGCGTTTGCTTGTTCGAGATGTGGTACTCGTGTTGACGCACAAAGTCATCGTGTTCTTGTTGTAGTTGGCCACAATACAACAGATCCACTTGGTTGTCCACTACAGGATGTCTAAACCAATTTAGATCGTTATTGTCTTCAGTATCCAGCAATTGAAATATTCTTTTATCTCCATTTGTGGCTTGACTAAAGGTTAAAAAGTTAATATTTTGAGGAGGGTACTTGAACTGCTTTTGACCAAAATTAAATTGACATTGTTGATGAGGATAAAGACCTACAGTTGCATAGTAAGGAGAAGTGGAAAAGTTGACATCAATTTGGCAATCAAGTTTGTGTCCATTGAGATAGAACACAAATTGACGGTTGTGGGTGTCGATCAAGCAACCAACGACGTTCGGAGATTGGTGGGCAGGGAGATTGGTGATTGGGTGGGGAATGTTGTTGTGAACAATACGACCAGAATAAACATCAAATGCAATCGAATGTTCATTGTCTCCTACTGAATAATTATCATCCCAATGACCAAATGTCCCATCTCGAGTGTCCCACCCAATTCGAATCCATCCTTGTGTAATCAGAGTGACTTCATAGTAGTAAACACCTGATTTAACACAAAATGAAGAACGAACTATTGAATGTAAAAATGCATCATTTCTCACCTCGAATCGATCAGATGATAGTTTGATTGATGGCAATTGGTTCACTCGTCCCTCTTCGTCCCACAGATTTTTCATAGACCACCTTGCACACCACCAAAGTTAGTGCTCTTCTGAGTTGAATTGTTGATTGGTCATAAGTGAGGCAGACTCGACAATCTCCACCATATTCTTCAACTTGAGCATTAATCTGTCTTGACCATCTCTGTCCACTCTATTCGTCACACACATCAATTCCAAGTTCACAATAGCTTTCACCTTCATTTGATCATTTTCGTCACAGTCGATTAGTCTCATCATGTAATTCAATATTCGATCACTCACTTGTTGATTCAATACATTCGAGTAATATTTTCTTTCTTCATCTTCACCATCTCCAACAACACATCTCAACATCATCCAAATCACTTCACTCACGTTTCTATGTCCCGTCCAGTCCACCACTTCCCCATCGAGTTGAGTCATCAACCAATCCAATCTTTGCATCAACCAACACGTCACTTTACTTGTTGGATATGCACTGAACACATGTACTGTCCACCAAACAGTCCACTCATCTTCACACACCTCCACCATAGTCACAATGTATTCGAATATTTCATCACCAATTGCATCAATCACATTTCCACCTTTCTCAACCATCTCTGCCAACAACCAACACAATTTCCTATGTTCCCACCAGTAACATTTCTTCGATGTCTTCAGTTCATTCAAATGCGAATCAATCAAATTCTTTAATAAGTCACAAACTTTATCTGATGACATCGAATATCTTCCAATGAATACTTTGAAAATATAACAATCTCTCACCAATTTGAACACATCTGTCCGCATGAGCACACACAATCCCTCCACCTCCCACAAGTCTTCATCAAAATCTCTTTTATATTTTTTCAAATCTTCCAAATCAATTTTACCATAAACACAAACAAGAATCACATTCTCCAAATTAATCATTTTTTCTTTTCTATCTCTTTCTTCCATTTTCTGTTTCAAGTCACAAATCACAATCAACAATATTCACAATACAAATCGTCAAATTAACACAACAAAACAACAAAAGTCAACTAAGTTGGGCAACAACAACTTAATCCATCTTTATCACCATCGCTCAGTATACTTTACTTTAGTTATCTCCAATTGCCATTACTTTTTTTTTATCGTCAATAGCATTGACAATGCATCACCACTACAACTACGTCTAACCTACTGTAGTAGTACTGGTTCACCATAAACACAATCAATAATCACATTCTCCAAAACCAAATAAGTTGGGCAACAACAACTTAATCCATCTTTATCACCATCGCTCAGTATACTTTACTTTAGTTATCTCCAATTGCCATTACTTTTTTTTTATCGTCAATAGCATTGACAATGCATGACAATTACGTCTAACCAATGGGCGATAAACCACAATGTACATGATTGGCTACTTGAGATAAGATAACTCAGGAAACGAGTCTCGTAAGCTTAGCTCCCCTAAATCAAACACAAATATTAACCCATTCAGTCTCATCAGTTTTATTTCACCAAAGTGAACAAAAATGTATGAAAATGTTAAGAAAAAAGTTCAATTAAAAATAATCCAATTTGTAAAAAAGAAATAATTAAGTAGCAAAAAAAATATTCCATTTCATAACGTTTCACTTCTAATCTCACACGCAAATGACTAGTCTCCTCACTCATTGCAGACACAGTTTGGTTTCACTCAAAATTGAATTCTCCTGTCCTGATCAAGTATTCACTGATGAACATCACTAAACTCAAATGTACTTTCTGCTGCGCACGTCGCACATGGATGCGCGGGGGTAGAGTGCGTGATTTTGTTACCTTAACCATCTTATTCAGTTTTTTGCACAGGTTCCAAAACACTAACTTATTAAAAAATCCGTGATCAAATAACCGAGTTATAGCCATTTGAAAATTAGCCTTCCACAGTTAGAAAATTGAATTTTTCATTTTGCTGCTACTGGTAGTGTCGCCTAGCGGCGACTTTTGAATTACTATTTTTAAGCTGTAGAAGGCTAATTTTCAAATGGCTATAACTCGGTTATTTGATCACAGATTCAATATTAAAGTATATCGTATACGAGCCAACAAATGTTCGCATGGACTGTTGGCTAAGTTTGCCTCTGGAGACAATTCTTGGATACAATCGACAATTGAATTTCACTTCGGTGCTGATTTCCACGGATTTTTCTTTTTGAAGATTATTTTTGTTCTTAACGTTGACAACATTGTCAATCAATTTAAGTTGAAATGGTCTTGAGTATCACCTTGAGTGTGGCCATACTCCATAATGAGGGAAGAGTTTTACCAAAATTTTTTGCTCCATACTTTGCGAGTTGATGTAACTAAAATTGTCTTTGGTATATTTTCGTTTTGATTATCATAATAATTTACAAGAGAATGCTCAACAATTTTGTCAATTTTTGTGCACCATTTAATAAAATTTTTTCCAAATGTCGAAAAATTGAACCTCCACAGTCGCATTAAAGCTGAGCTTAAGCTAATTAGACATTTACTCGAACGTCATGTGAATCTTTTTGTCAATTTGCGTTCGTATGATTTTAGTTTGGAGAATCCGATTATGCGTTTGATGGACTGAGATGGACAGATAGTAATAAGAACGTTGTCATCTCCATTTGATTTTGTCATTCATTTTTGTCACGATTTGTATTTGATCCATTTGTGATTTTTTATGTCTAAATGTCTAGAAAAATACATAAATTGTTGTATATTTATATTCTTATTTTTAATACAATGTATACATTTGTGAATTTGTTTGCATTCATAACTTTTACTTTCATAATCAAAAAATTCAAATGAGTACAGTATAAATGCAGTGGACTACTGTTCAAGTTATATTCAACTGTGCCTTTGCTTCTCCAACAGTTAACGTTCGCTTTGGGTATAGTGACTATATAGTGGGTATACCCGAAGTATACTATAGCCGGCTCATACGTGGGGTTATCTGTATCGCTACAACCACGGTTCATTGTCTGCTGTTGTGATGACAGTTGGCGCACTCACTCGTGTGTTTTGATGGTGTTTGGACTGTTCTCTATTCACGAATCGAGCTCTCTGTTGACTTTATGAACCAAATTTTTGTGTTTTTGTTCACTTTGAAGCTTTTTAGTAAGTGCTGAAACGTACTTATATCTATGTAAGATATCTTTTGAATTACAGACACAAATAATGGATTCTGCCACCTCGATTCAGCTCAGCCAATCAACACAAGGTTCCATCAAATCTAGTAAATTGTCACCCGAAATGTTACGAGCCATTCTTCAGAGAGTGCCAGCACACCACTTGATTCGACTCAGATCGTTGTCCAGTGAGTGGAAGGCCCTGATTGAGGACATTTGTAGGGACAAAAAGAGTTTGGTGGTTGTGGATCGTTTCTACGACGACTATCTTACTAAATTATCGAATCAATTCAATGGTTATTGCAAATTGAGCCACAATTTTGTCTTTATTCAATTGGAATCCAATCAAATCGAACGTAAAACTCACATGTCTGCGAATCTGTGCCCAATTCTGGCAAATCTATTTCCCCAAATTGAACAATTCTTCACCAATGTGAAATTTTCGTACTCTTCTGAATTTATCTCGATGTTCCAACAGTGGTCTCCATTTTTGACTACTCTGTCTTTGCCTAATTGCGACAATCTCCACGATCAAATCAACAATATCTCCAGTCTGCAGCGACTTAATTTGAACGAATTTGATCCTGAAATTGCAAACCAATTGGCACCAACCTTGAATCGACTTGAACATTTTTCTGGATGTTTTAGTGATTCGATTACCAGCATTGTGCCATTGTTGGGCGCACGATTGACCAGTTTGGGACTGCGGAGTTTGAGCATTGAAAAGATTACCAAATGGCGTAATATTAATGCTCAATTTGTGTCGAGTCTCGAGCGTTTAAATTTAGTTACAATGGATCCTCAAGTACTTCAGTCCGTTTGTAATCATTTTTCATCATTGCGAATGTTACGAATTAAATCTAATAATAATGTTGGTCTTCTCAAGGTAAGTGTTTTGTTGTATTTGCATCAGTTCATTGCAAATTGTTCATTTATAGGTCAACACCGACATAATTGAGCACTTGGCTCGATTGACGCATCTCACCGAATTACGATTTGATTCTGTTGTAATTGACCTGGCCAGCTTTGATCTCGCCAATCTTCAGCCACTGCCCAACATTCGAATTCTATCTATGGTCAATTTAACTTTCGAGCCAGAAAATTCTGATGCTCACCGCTTTTGTTGTGTTCTCTCCACCACCTTTCCCAATGTGAACAAATTGATCATCAAAAGCGAGTTGTATAGAATGCTTGAAGATTCGCTCGAATCACATGTGAACCATTTCCGTAATTTGCGGTCATTCGATTTCAGTTTGGACGATCCGATTGATCGTTTGATGGACTGAGATGATGAATCGATTGTTTGTCTACGCAAATCTAATCTATCTATTACTGATCTTGTTTGTTGAACAATCCAAAAATCAAACAGTACAGCAACTAATGTTTTAAAGTAACATCTAACCAATGTCTATATTACCGTTGGGAATAAAAAGTTAGACAAAAGCAAAGAAAATCCAAACAATATCTAATCGCCTAAGCTACCATCTAATGTAGTAAATACCAAAACAAATTAAAATAGCTAAACAAGAGAAAAAGAACCCAAAAATCAAACAGTATAATATACCTAATCATAAGGTCCTAATGGCTTAAAGTAATATCTTACTAATGTCTAAATTACAGACGAGATTTAAAAAGTAAAAGTAAAAGAAAAACCTAAAAATCAAAACAATATCTAATTGCCAAATAAAATATCTAACAAAAAAGTACAAATAGGATTGAAAGTATAAAACAAGGAACTAATTATCATAGTCCTTAACTGTCTAAACTAAAATCTAACACGAATTTGAGACAGCTGGGAATTTCTCTGTGAGGTAAAGTCATCGTAGTCACCAAAGAAACCATCGAAATCGAAAATTTTGAATTAATTAGAGGGAATTTTAACATTTTTTAAAACTTCATAATTATTTGTTCTAAAACTGATTATTATTATTTTTATTAGTTTACTGATGATTACTAGTGATTTATCACAAAATACTGTTTTAGATTAACTAACTTGACTATCGATAGCTTCGTTCATTAAATCTTTGTGAATTTATTATTTATGATTATAATTTCAAATTTTGTGAACATGAAATGCAATAACGGCCAAAGGTGCGATTAAGTCATTTGACAGACGTAAGCAGTAAGGCTTGGTGATAAGGTTGATTGGGCGAGTGAATTGTGGACAGTGCAATAACAAAGTCATAAAAGTGCAGACATGGAATGGTTGTGATAATGAGTGGATTGAGTGGTGCTGGATTGGGTGAGTCAGTTGGTGGTGTTGTTGTTGTGTTGGTGACTGTTTTGTGATGTGTTGAGTTTGGACTGAAAATTGATCAAAAATGGAGGAAACAATCAGAAAATCGAAATTTGAAGAATTGGAGAAAATTATTATTGATTGTGCTAATGGTGAAATTGATCTAGAAGATTTGAGAAAATATAAAAGTGATTTTGATGAAGACTTGTGGGCGGTAGAGGGATTGTGTATGCTCATGCGGACAGATGTGTTCAAATTAGTGAAAAATAATAATATTTTCAAAATATTCATTGGAATAAATTTGATGTTATCTGATAAAGTTCGTCACTCATTGAAGAATTTGATTAATTTGCATTTGAATGAACTGAAGACATCGAAGGAATGTGACTGGTGGGAACATAGGAAAATGTGTTGGTTGTTGGGAGAGATGGTTGAGAATGGTGGAAATGTGATTGATGAAATTGAAGATGAAATATTCGAATACATTGTGACTGTGGTGGAGGTGCGTGAAGATGAGTTGACTGTTTGGTTGACAGTTGATGTGTTCATTGCATATCCAACAAGTAAAGTGACGTGTTGGTTGATGACTCAACTCGACGGGGAAGTGGTGGACTGGACGGGACATAGAAACGTGGGTGAACTGATTTGGATGATGTTGAGATGTGTTGTTGGTGATGGTGAAGATGAAGAAAGAAAGTATTACTCGAATTTACTGAATCAAGAAGTGAGTGATCGAATATTGAATTACATGATGAGACTAATCGACTGTGAAGATTATGACCATGCAAAGGTGGTGGCTATTGTGAACTTGGAATTGATGTGTGTGACCAATAGAGTTGACAGAGATGGTCTAGACAGATTGAAGGTAAAGTTGAGGAATATGGCGGAGATGGTCGAGTCTGCTGCACATCTACCAAACCAACAATTCAACTCAGTCGAGCACCAAGTTTGGTGGTGTGCAAGATGGTGTTTGGACAATCTGTGGAATGAGGAAGGACGAGTTAACCAATTGCCCACCAGTCAAACTATCACCTGATCGATTCGAAGTGAGATGTGATACACAACACTACTCTACAGTTCGTTCTTCATTTGGTGTTGCATCCGACATTTATTACTATGAAGTTGTTCTCATTACACAAGGAGAGATTCGAATTGGATGGAGCACGAGACATGGGACATTTAATTGGGAAAATGGGAAATATTGTAAGATTGGAGACGATGAACATTCGATTGCATTTGATGTTCGTTTTGGTCGTATTGTTCACAACAACATTCGCCACCCAATCACCAATCTCCCTGTCCACCAATCTCCGAACGTCGTTGGTTGCTTGATCGACACCCACAACCGTCAATTTGTGTTCTATCTCAATGAACACAAACTTGATTGCCAAATTGATGTCAACTTTTCCACTTCTCCATACTATGCCTCTGTATGTCTCAATACCCATCAACAGTGTCAATTTAACTTTGGCCAATTGCCATTTAAATTTCCACCAAAAGATATTCGATTTAAAAGTTTCGATGACGTTACAAATGGAGATGTGAGAAAATTTCAATTGATTGATGCTGAAAATACTTTTCACATAAATTGGTTTAAGCACCCTGTAATCGACAACCAAGTGGATCTGTTTTATCGTGACCCAAGACAACACGAACACGATCATTTTGTACGGCAACACGAGCACCATATCACGAACAAGCAAACACACAAAATCGATCTAACTCATGTAGAATGCAATAGATTCATCCAATCGGTCATTGAAGTGATGCAGGTAGAACTAAACGATGACAAATTCATTCGAGAGATAATGACAAAGCAATTGAATTCTTTTAAAGAAGATTTGAAGTTAAATCTTTTTCTTATTAAAATGTTCGAATTGACCTGCCCCTACACTCAACTGCAGTTCAACCCTCAAAACAGTGCCAAGTGCCACAAAATTGGTTTAATTCTCATCTCAATCCTAAATCTATTTCCCAAAATTTCACCTGTTTTCTATCAAATGTCTCTCAACTTTCTACTTTCCACCAAACTCATTAGTATCGAAACATTGAGAAGAAATGCCCAGTTAGTCACGAGTGCTCTAGCTGGTTTTGATAAATTTCGATTCAATGAACTCCACAAACGAATACTGAGAAACAATGAACACTTTTCCAAGACAATGAAATGCATTGTTGAATATGGACAAATAGAGAGTATTTGCCAATTATACGAACCAAATTGTGACACCCAAACATTTGAAGCAGCAATTTGTTCCAAGTGGTTGTATGATCAGGTGTTCTCGGGTGCCACTGATTCTGAGATTCAAGTCCGTCTCGCCACCCTCAACCCCACAGATCGAAGTGCCCTCCTCAAGCTCTCCTCGGATCGATTGTCCGCAAGAAGTGATCGTCACTGGCAAAGTGTTCGCTCCATCGATCACGTCCCATCCGACATTTACTACTTCGAAGTGATTCTGCTCACAGAAGGTTCTATGCGGATCGGTTGGGCCACCAAAAGAACCGAGCTGAACGAGTCACAAATTGGCAAAGACAACTTCTCCATTTCGTTCGATGGGTTCAATCGAGTTGTACGATATCAAGGAGAAGTCTATCAACAGCCCGACATTGAACCGTGGAAAGCAGGCGACGTGATTGGCTGTTTGATTGACAAGACCAATGGCAAGTTCACCTTCAGCCTGAACGGGCAAGCACTGTCCCTCCCCCCAGACCTGCACTTCTCTTCCCTTCCTTACCACGCGGCAGTCAGTCTCTCCTCTCACCAGCAAGTCTACTTCAACTTTGGTCAAGCACCATTCAAGTATGGCCCACAACACATCCACTACTGGGACTTTCATCTCGCCTTGTCTTACCAAACTTCCAACCAAAATCAAATCCTCAAACAAATTGATTTCCGCAATGCCCAACTCACCAATGCAGTAATTTCAGTCGACTCTACTTTGATAACCGGAAACATTTCATTTCAAAATCAAATTCATAATTTCAAGAATCAACATTCAATATTAACTTAAACTCAAACACCAGACTCAGCCCTGTTCCTTTTCCTCAGCGTCAACTTGATTCGATTGATTACTCAACTCAACATTCTTTCCACGATCGTAACTAACTAAACCTCCTAACCTTATTTATTACATTTGACATTTTCATTTCAGTTCGGCCAATTTCCATTATCAATAAATGTTGTCTGTGCACCGAATCATCATCCGAAAAATTAGTTCGTTTCATCTGCTGTTCCAATCTGATTCTATGTATCGACCATATCAAACTTGTGCCTCAATGTTCCAATTGTTTAAAACAACCATCTAAATTTCCTATGAGTTGAACTTTTTCCGGCAATAACCAAATTTTATTTAGACATAGGCAAGAGGTTCTCAAGCAGTCCACGGTTTCGACGTAATATCAAACAAAATTTACATCGATTTCCCAATTTTTTCAAACACTTTATTGACTTTAAATAATTATAATTGAACATTTTTACTTCAATATTTTTCATTTACACCTTTTCTTTTGTACCAAATTATCTCTCACAAAAATACACTCAACTTAATAAGCTTTAATTGATAAATCCATTGACTTTGTATATTCTGGTATTTGATTTTGTCGTGATTTATGCGCCATTGCTAAATCTTTGTTTTAGAAGTGCACAGAAATTCAACGTTGGCATTCGATTCGAATATCTACTGTTACTATTACGTTTAAGCAACTAATCACTATAGTCATTGTATTAGTGCTATTTGGACTGGTTGTTGTCGTGTCGCTCAACAGTTCTCTCGAGTTTGTGTCTCCTTCCCCTAAGTGACCTCAAGTTGGGCCTTCTCTCGTCATGCCACGGACTCGCGGACGCGCTCGTCAACGACAAGAAACAGACGTCTACACTGAGCATCCACTGATGTACTCTGTCTGGCACAATCATCTCGACTATTTGCGTAAACAATTGCAAGCTTTGGCCGACGAGGACGAAGACGCTCTCCTGGATGCACTGAGCGAACGCGATCTGCATGGCCGAACACTGCTGCAGTTGGCCGTGGAACTGTTCCATCGGGATGCGGCCTGTGAACTGATGGCTTATGGGGCACAGATCGAGGACAAAGATTCGAATGGCTTCACTGGTAAGTGACGGTGTAAAGAGATCAAACAACTTTTTAAATTTTTGATTTTACAGTTCTGGAGAACGTAACCGCCACCCAGGACATGGCTCTACTGCACTCGACCTATCTGTACTGGCAGTATCAGCGCTGTGTCAACTATGCCTATCGAATCAGTTGCATTTTCGAGCAATTCTCCTACCACAATCGCGATTTCTACTTTGAGATCGATCACACCTTTGACTTCACTCGTAAGTCGTGTAACACTCTGTGTGCATTGTTAATTATATTATCATTTTATAATTACAGCTTTAGGTGTCCTTGTGCCCCTCTATCCGTACACCAAGTATCGAGTGTACAAGTTGAGACACAAAGTCTGTGTCGAGAAGGTTCGAGTCACGAGTGAAACTCAAATCAAACTACTCGAGTCGTACATTTTCGTGGTCGCGCCAACTGGGGACGATGGTGGTAAGTGTAGACCTATATTGACCTATATCCTTTGTCATATAATCTTTGACCTATAACCTAATGATCATCTAACCCAATAGGAGAAGGCAAAGCGAGCATGGTCATTCTGGACCATATTAAGCGAACCAGTACACTTGTGGCCATAACCATCGAGGAGCCGCTAACTTCCGAGCAAGTTCCCATGCCCGATCGGGCCAAACTGATTGGAATGATCAATGGGCCCCTTGTGAGTACCCAATACGATATGCAAAGCCTCCAATTTGAGCCTGAGACTAATCTGTTGGGCATGGCCAAGACTGACAAACTCAAGCCTAAGTACATCAAACAGTCGAATCGACTCTGTGCCAAGTTTGAGGCCAAGTGGTTCAATGAGACCACTATTAAGCGTGTCGATCATTTCGAAAGGAAAAATTCTCTGGCGAATGTAAGTTTTTTGTATTGATGGACATTATCAATTCTAATAATGTCCTCAACTTACTTAGCTCAACTATGAACAACTTTGCAATCCACACGGAGTGTCACTTACGACGTACTTCACCAGTGACCCGTCTGTGCCCGACATTGGCATTGAGAAGAAGTTCACACGATCGCGTTCCGGCCAACAGTTGGTCAAGCTGTGGCTGTTCAAGGACAACTATCCACTCACGGTGCCAGGCCATTTGATGCCGGTGCTCGAGCTGATCAATCTGACGGACAACAAATCGCTGGACAAGTGTCGAGCCGTTGTGGCTCATCCCAATTTTCCCCATTATGCGGGTTATCCAGTTAAAGTCGGTATGTACCTTCATGTTCTCATAATAAGATTTACTAATCAACTCAATCCTTCCGCTTCCAGAATTCTTCATGGAATCCGACCTCGTCTATGCAATCGCCAAGTTCAAATTGACCAACTTCAATGGCCTGTCCGAGCGGAACCCGAACGTGACCGCGGAACACGTCAACAAGCACCAGTACAAAGTGGCCATCAAGCGTGAGCTCTTTGCCATTCCAAACAATTACTACATGCTCGGTGGCATCAACATTTAACATTGTCGCTTTTAGACGATTCTGACCGATTCTTATTATTTAAATTAAAATGTATTTTAATCTGTAATTATCATGTAATAGTGAGTTAATGTAACTAAACCAAGTACAATCTAAATCTGTATTACACTAAATGTTCAAATATTTACATATCAATAAATATTACTTGATTGTCTATTCATTTTGTTTTGATTGTACGTACGTCATTTGTGAACGTGACTTTATTGTGAATGTTTATATGAATCAGCTGTATTTGGTAGCATTTACATTTCTGTTTGTCTGGCACGCTCACATCGTGTCGATTTTCTCTTCTTTCTTTTGTTGTTGATTTTTCTTTTATGTGAATTTCTGAACTTCAAAATGCCAAACTCTAACATAACCAGAGAGGACCTCATCGCCTACTGTATCGGTCAAATTGTAAAGAAGGCACTCTACAGTGCACCAATCTATCGCCAACCCAACGAGATATTACGTCCCATTTTGGCTGAGCTGGACATGCAGGAGCTGATTGGACTTCGTGTGGTCTGTCGCCGTTGGAAGGACGTGATCGAATCGATTGGTTATACGAAGAAATCACTTATCATGTCGAGGGACTGAACAGACGATTTTTTCGGGAATTTGATTTGGATCGTGACTTTGTTTACGTCAAGTTGATGACTTCAAAAGGTGATATTCGTGATTTGGCGTCGCTCTTATTGGACATGTTCCCCAAAGTGGAACAGCTCCTCCTCAAATGTTCGCCTACGACTGGTTTTGATCTGCACTTTCTACTCACCTTGTGGCCATCGAAGCAAATCACCACACTCTCCCTCACTGCTCAACTAAAAGACGTCACAAATCGTCAACTTTATCACTTTGCCCAGTGCATCAACTCTTTCAGCTCGCTATCACAACTCGATTTATGCGGCAACTTTCAATTCATCCTCAAACGACTGTCTCCGGAACTGTTTGCCCGACTGGGCCACTTTTCCTATGCTGGCCCCTGTCAGTCACTCGAATTTGTCCGTCATCTTGGACCCGCCTGTACTCGACTCTATCTGTCTGGCTCGAATTATTCCTTGACTAGTGATGAAGTGGAGAAATGGTTGAATCCTGAACTGATTTCGGGCATTACTCATCTCTCGTTGCCAATTCGTACCAATGATGAACTATTTTGGCTATTTATTTGCGATAAGTTTGTTTCGTTGCGTACATTGCAGATTCACGACTATTACTACGTAAGTTCGGTTTGATATTTATGATATTTTTAAAAATCATATTTCTCTCTCCCTAAATAGCAAAATCATCTCACTCCCCAACTGATGAGTCTACTGTGCCTTCTACGCAACCTGACCAACATGCAACTCTACGGCTTTTTCGTCTAATTTGATCACTGGTCCAAGGAGGAACTCGAACGGCTGGTCCCTCTGTCCACTGTGAAGACGTGCACTCTTCGCCTCAAAGGTCGTCACGACATTTCGCTCAACATTCAACGGCTTATTGTCATTCTGAGTACAATCTTCCCCAATTGCCTCAAACTGGATTTTGAACAGGAGGCTCAGTTCTGTATTCAGTGATTTTAGTATAATTTAGAATCATTTTACAATCTTTATTAATCATAAGGTATAAATGTAAATTTAAGTTATTATTATTAGCTTTCACTAATTAGATTGATATAGTAAATCATATATTTAATGATGTAGTTTTATTATGTATAAAGTTGATATAATCTTGCTGTAAAAGTCAAATTGTTGATTAATTAGCCATAATTATAATATGTACATTTTAGTGTTAACTTTGCTGATTAATTAAGTGATTAATTGTTTTATTTTGTAATACAAAGAGTATGACCATTTCATAAAGTTTAATTTTGTGTGATTACAACTGGTACAACTGGTTCCTAGGTGGGGAACTATTTCAAGTAAATCGCCAATTTCCAAAGAGCAGTGCGTCAATCGAGCACAAGTAGTCGACTTGAGACTGCCAACAGCCAGGGCTTGAAATCGTTTGAGTGCGGTCAAATTGTCGATTTGATCAGACAATTTAGTGAGAACAGATTGGGGAAGGCCGAGAAGGACTTTGTAATATGGTGATGCTATGTGCAAATTGACGATAGTTGAGGACCACTGCTTAAGCAAAGAGATGAGATTTTGAGCAGTGCCAGTGACGGTAAGGTCAAGATATGACAAGATAACCAGTTTTTCTATTTGATGGAACAGTTTCATCAAAAGAGCACAAAAATCAGTAGGCAATCTAAAATCGCCAAACTTCACTTTGAGAATAGCCAAATTTTGGTTCAACTGAACCAATCCATTGAAACAGTTGGATGCATCGGGAAAATCGACATCATTTGCATCATATTTTCCCACAATCACAATCGATCTCTTCTTTCGACAAATGTCCTCTACCACGGTCTGCCACCGTCGTCTCACACCTCGAATCGCAATCAGTTCTGTCGCATCCAATTTGTCCAAAACAGCTCGCAACATTTCGTTTGGTAGTGAGTTGATCATCTTCTCCTGGATCGACATCTTTTGTTGGAATTAGAGATAACAAAATTGGGATTTTTGCTCCTTGGTTGTGTATCAAAAATAACTTTTCGTGTTCGCTCGAAACCACTCTAGAGAGCAATTCATAAAGTATTTAATGCCTGACAGTTTAGTTTGAGCGACCGCTTTTTGCACGCAACCAAACCTGCTTTCAAATCACTGCATAGTAGCACATTTTGGCACATTAAAACTCAAATTTGTCACATATTGTCAAATGCAGATGATTGCTCTTAACCAGAGAAAAACTTGAACAAACATTTTTTTATTTCCAAACTGTGGACCAATTTTGGTGAAAGTAAATCGCGAATAACCGTGGTCACACTAAAACGTGTTTATTAGCAAACTTATTTGTTGATTTCCAAACTGTGGACCAATTTTGGTGAAAGTAAATCGCGAATAACCGTGGTCACACTAAAACGTGTTTATTAGCAAACTTATTTGTTGATTTCCAAACTGTGGATCAATTTTGGTGAAAGTAAATCGCGAATAACCGTGGTCACACTAAAACGTGTTTATTAGCAAACTTATTTGTTGATTTCCAAACTGTAGACCAATTTTGGTGAAAGTAAATCGCGAATAACCGTGGTCACACTAAAACGTGTTTATTAGCAAACTTATTTGTTGATTTCCAAACTGTGGATCAATCAAAAAAAATGAAGCCGACTAGTTTGATGTGACAATTCATCGAAATGTTTGAGCAATCGAGTGCTCATCACTCAAAATGTACTAATATTTGTGTGAAACCCATAAGACATTCCATAGATAATGTAATTAGTGCTCGAATGCTATGATTTGGGAAACCGACTTGTTGAGATGTGACAATTCATCTAAATGTTTGAGCAATCGAGTGCTCATCACTCAAAATGTATAAATATTTGTGTTTTACCCATAAGACACTCCATAGAAAATGTAATTTCGACCGAATCGCTATGATTTGAAGAACCGACTTGTGGAGATGTGACAATTCATCGAAATGTTTGAGCAATCGAGTGCTCATCACTCAAAATGTATAAATATTTGTGTTTTACCCATAAGACACTCCATAGAAAATGTAATTTCGACCGAATCGCTGAGATGAAAAACTGACTAGTTTGATGTGACAATTCATCGAAATGTTTGAGCAATCGAGTGCTCATCACTCAAAATGTACTAATATTTGTGTTTTACCCATAAGACACTCCATAGAAAATGTAATTTCGACCGAATCGCTATGAGATGAAAAACTGACTAGTTTGATGTGACAATTCATCGAAATGTTTGAGCAATCGAGTGCTCATCACTCAAAATGTATAAATATTTGTGTTTTACCCATAAGACACGCCATAGAAAATATAATTTCGATCGAATCGCTATGATTTGAAGAACCGACTTGTGGAGATGTGACAATTCATCGAAATGTTTGAGCAATCGAGTGCTCATAACTCAAAATGTACTAATATTTGTGTTTTACCCATAAGACACTCCATAGAAAATGTAATTTCGACCGAATCGCTATGAGATGAAAAACTGACTAGTTTGATGTGACAATTCATCGAAATGTTTGAGCAATCGAGTGCCCATCACTCAAAATGTATAAATATTTGTGTTTTACCCATAAGACACTCCATAGAAAATGTAATTTCGACCGAATCGCTGAGATGAAAAACTGACTAGTTTGATGTGACAATTCATCGAAATGTTTGAGCAATCGAGTGCCCATCACTCAAAATGTATAAATATTTGTGTTTTACCCATAAGACACTCCATAGAAAATGTAATTTCAATCAATGAATGAATAAAGTAAACTTATCATGTTATATACGCATTTTATTAATAAATTGTTAATTAGTTTCCATACAATATTTACAATATTGTCGTGGTGTGTTGCAAGCAACAATATCATTTGCTACCAGGTTTGTTTTAAAGTCAACTAAGTTGCCTAGTGACCGTAAATCTAAAACTGACGTGTGTCAAATGTCTTGTGAAATATGTAAAAAAGAGAAAGATGAATGACACAAATGACAGATGATAAATGAAAGTATGTTGAAACATGTTTAAGCAATTGCTAACGCAAATTAAAGAGCACGGTGTCGCTGCAACAATTTCATAAACAGCGTGCTTATGTACGAAAATAACTAAATACAGGGGAAAATGTTAATAGATTAATCAAACATTCAAAACATACCATCTCAAACATTTTCGAATCAATCAGATGATTGGTCACCAACTTGAAACCCACTTTAGCCACACACTTTTGCTTAGCCACAATCGAATCAATCTTCAACAACTTTCCAAATGTGACACAACAAACCATTCTATAGAGAGCGCACAGTTTGATGTACTGTCGATGGATTTGTACAGTTCGTTTGACAATCAACGAACACTCCAACGTGACCAGCAGGAGAATCACAAAAAATTCAGTACCAAAAAAGATGAAAAGTTGTCGATAGAATTGACTCACAGAACTGTCCACAAAGAAGAACGCATACACGAGGTAACATATAACGACAGTGTAACCCGCGAAATAAATACTCAAATAAGTGCTCCAAAACTGGTTGAGACAGTCGATCTCTTGACACAGTTCAATGATGTCACGATTTGTTGCACTCAATTTAGCCCAAACTTGCCAACTCTCTTCACGATTTAGCTTTTGCATTTGATTTTTTACAAATTTTCGATCTAAAATTTGAATCAATTTGCAAATCTTTTCGAGTTGATATTTCTTTTTAATTTGTAGGTAGCGAGTGTTCAGTATGAATTGAAAAGCCATTATTGTTAATGCTGTGAAAAATATAGATTTTAAAAAATAAAATGAAAAATAAATTAAAATAAATCATAAATAATCACCATATTTCAAATTATAGAAATACAATGGAATATATCCAACCATAAAATAGTAACGAAAACGATTTTGCCAAGTTTGAGCCAATCCATAAAGAAAGACCACCACAGCTTCAAGTAAAATGTAACTAAAGAGAAGTAGGAGACGGGGTTTTGCCTTTTGGCGAAATTTGAGTATTTTGTCTGATAAATCGCGATTAAGAACTAATAAACAAATTGAAAATTTAGAAAAACATTTTAAATTTACACAAAAAAATCCAAACCTTTATCATTGGAAATCAGTCTAATTTCTGCGTCACTTTGATTTTGATTCGCAACAAACTGAAACATGTAATACTTTGAGTTGACCATTGGATCAAACAGCAAACAGCCAATCATACAAATAGCCATCATTGTCACCACAAAAATGCTCACATCTCCTTGAGCCCAAAATTCCCTCGGAAAGATCAAATGACTCAACAACAGAGGCAAAGTTTTATGAGAAAATTGAAAACGATCTTCACTTGCAATGATCAACGAATCGATCACCAAGTAGAACACAACCAGAAATGGAATCAGATAACGAGAGTTGAATCTGGTTTTCTTCTGTTCATTGAATTGATTCTTAATTTGCGAATAATTTGACAGATTTTTCACTTGATCCAAATCGTAATAGAAAAATTTTGTATTGCCAATCACAATTTGAAATGAACATTTCAATGCTAATTTCGCTTGAGAGTAAATCCATTTGATCATGAAAGACATTTTCTTAAGATTTTTTTCACAAGTTTGAAAAAAAATATTAAAAATATTAAATATTCTTCTGAATATATTCTGAATATTAAATATTAGATTAACTTAGTCAAATGAATTTCAAATTTAAAATGTCAAGTGACAGTAAACAGAACCATTAAGTTGATAATTTCAGGAAATTAATTTTCTTAAAAAATGCAATTAAATTTAAATTAGGTTAATTAATCGTATACGTATTATAATTAAAATTTTCCACATTTGGAGTTGTTATTGCAATTCTTAATGTAGAAAGTTATTTTTCATATATTTTAATGCTTAAGTGGCTCCAAATCGATAGAAAGTTTTGTTGTTTGTTTGGTTAGAAGTCTAGTTTTAATCGATTTGTTGATCACAAAATCTGAATTTTAAATATCAAAGTTAACAGTTAGCTTAACTTTTGACGCAAAATGGTAATAAAGTATTCAATTAAAAATCAATTAAACAGAAAGTAAAAAAAATCGAATTCGAAACTCTATCTCCAAAGTCATATATTGTCAGTATTTGCTCTGTTCGATTTGTTTTCGTTGCCACTTTGTAATTTAGTTCCCTGTACTTTGTTGTGTCACCAAGTGGACAAGTCTCGTCTAGCCCTCGATGAATGTGATTGTGATTGTCGTGATGGTGGTTGCTGTGGTAGCACTGTCAAGCACTCTCGAGTACAGCACCATCACCCGTGAGGTAAGTCATGATCAACACTTTTAGCATATCTGACTCTGTTTTCCACAGAAACTATGTGACCAAATCAGATTAAACCAACGGAAAATTCTGACAATGGGCACCCGAGGCACATCTCTACACGACGCACACTTTTACATCCTCGCAGAAGGTGGCTACATGTTCAAGTTACCGCTGGCGAATCTACATGTGGACACAAAGAAGAAGACCACCTCCGTCACCATTGACCGAGACTACATTCGGGCGGACACTCTGTTCGGCGTAAATCAATCTGAGTTCAAGCGAGATAGTAAATTTTTCCTCATCTCCGACAAGAATCGAAACATGTTCGTGGGTCGAATGTTTCTCTATCAAGAAGACAAAGATAAAGTCGCCATTCGACTGTACAACCTCAATGGGCGTCAGTCTAGCCCGATTCAGCCACAAGACGTGTCACTGGATGTGTACAATCGAATTGTTGTGGCAAGCCTTGGACTGCATTCGGACATTGCGTATGCCCTTCGAATGGACCATTTAGAACTTGATCAATTGTATTCGTTCAAGGCGATCGATATTAATGGAATTGATAAGACGTGAGTATTATACATTTTGGGTAGATTATCTTTATATAATTTCATGATTTTATTGTCAAAATAGAGATTCTGCAATAGCTTTTCGAAGGTTTGTGATGGACTTTTCCAGCACTACCGAGATTGTCGCTGTGTTCTATCTAGAGGACTCAAACAAGAATGGTGGCTATTACTACTTCCTGGACAGTGCAGGACTGGTCACCGTGACTCGAAGGGAAAATGCTTGGGACTATGTCTGGTTCGACGAGACCAAAACTTTGTACAGCGACAAATTCGAAGCGAATCTGAGCAGCTTCATTTTGTGTTACCCTAAAGTAGAAGCTACAGAGGAAGCTACAGAAGAAGCGACAACAAAAGTACTACCCAAGCAGACGACGCCAAACGAAACATCCGAAACTGATGATGAGCCCGAAACTGAAGCAACCGGCATTTCCAATTGGACAATTGCTCTGGTAGTGGGCATTGTGGCATTGGTCGTGCTGGCCATCATCTGCTACTGCACCCACTTGACCATTGAGAGGGCAAAGGCCAAGCGACGTGGTCGAAAGGTGAGAAACATTTTCAGTTTCCGAAAGAAACGAAAACCTGACTCCGACTCGGACGAACAACACTCACTGGCCAGCAAAGTGTCGAGCGCTTGGGAGTCTGTCCAAAGCAAGATCACCAGTTTGCTCGGTGGACACAAGAAAAAGCAAGCAAAAGTGGTGGCCAAGGGAAGAAAGGGCAAAAGAGAGAAAAAGGAAAGTGACGCTTAAGTCAAAGTCATCCAAACCTGCTGCTTAGTAGCAATCTTATTTTATGTTATCAATAAAATGTCATTTTGAAAAAAATTGTTTCGCTTTGCTTCTGTTCTCGCTTAAAGCCAAAATCGGTTAATATGTTGTCGGTTAAAAATGCTCTCATCGGAGACCACTTTTCCCATCATATATCGGGGGTCATCCACATATGAAGACAAAATCTTGTCCTGGCTTAATGTAATTGTACTTTGTAACATCTTCTATGAACAGTCACTGTCGGTGTGAAGGCATGTGCTTTGTGGTGTGTTTGTTCCGTTTCCTTTTATGTGTTGAGCGTGTGCTTGTGTGCTGAGTTAGGTCTGCTCACTTGAGCTAACTTTCTGGTAACATTTCAGGAATGGACTCAAACCCGAACCAGGATGGTGGCTACGATTCGTTGCGCCAGCTCACCGCAATCGGACTTCGACGGAGACGAACCAACAATTCTCAACAAATCGACGATCTCCCCAAAAGTTTTTGATTATGATTCTCAACAAGCTCACCTGGTCCCAGTTGGCTCACCTTCGAGTGGTGTGCAAACGATGGCGAGCTGTGATCCACTCGATGGGTGAAGAGAAGAAATTGTTGATTTTAAATGATTTTTGGTATGAACAAACAAACAAATTGAAACGATCATTCTTTGGAACACTCGATTTTGACAATTGTGCACGGGTCAATTTGAAAATGCTCAACGCCTCTCCTGCCTCAAGCCTCGAAACACTCATTGTCGGTCTATTTCCTTCTGTGTACCAATTTGTGTTCAACTGTAGCGATCAAAATCCGATTTACAATTTTCTCGAATCGAATCTCGATTTATTATCGCCTAAGATCTTCTCTCTATCTTTTAATTTTGAAGATTTTTACGTGATCACAACCGAAGAGCTCCACTGCATTGCCCATCGCATCAATGCACTCACTTCTTTGAAGAATCTCGAAATATGCGGAAAATTTCAAAATGCCTCTTTGTTGGAACTAATTCTTCCAACCATTCGTCGTCGGCTATATCACTTGTCATACAGCAATTTGTACGGTGAATACAGAAATGAGCTCACTGAACTAGTGCGACATTTTGGTCCAAACTGTACTCGATTGGCACTCGACTCAAAAGGATTGCCATATTCACACATTTCTCTTTGGCGCGCACTGAATCGTGACTGGCTCGGCAGACTCACTCATTTGCAGTTGAGCGCGGATGTTGCACCGTTCGATGGACTTGCACAATTTCTTTCGGTGAATGCTACTTCACTGCGAGTGTTTCGTTTTGATGCTAAATACAATATGCACTGTACCAATGGCACTGTATGTATGAATGGTCCATTAGTTGTATTATGATTATTATTTTATATTTTAGATTTCCCTACTGCCTCTAACAGCCCAAGCCATGAACCATCTTTCACGACTTTATCATCTAGTTGAACTCGAACTGAAGAACGTCTATTTTGTATCGTCAATTGGTGTGCGCTCTCGTCGCTTTCTCAATGTCCGCATTTGTACTCTTAGTTGCGATATCAACTATGACGTTGAATGTGATCAATTCACTCAAATTCTTTCGCACATTTTTCCTCGAGTCGAACAGTTGAACATTACCATCATGCGGCAACGTGAATATTATCATAATGTGTTGATGAATTTTGGTGAATATTTGGATCGTTTCAGAGCTTTGCGCACTTACATGTTTGTTGTGGAAGAAATTCCTTATGACTAATAATGAACTAATGTTATTATTTTAAATTCATCATTTCATTTTAAATCATACATTTTTATTGTGAATTTGTGAAGATAATCTCACTTATGACCGATTCTCTCGAATTCTTTCGGTTGTTTTTCATTGCCGTTAAAATCGGAATTAGACATGATATTTATTATTTATTGATAATGTTGATCCATTAACGTATTTAAAGCATTTTTCTACAATATTTAGATAATTTCTCTGTTCATTACATATCATATTTAAATCATATATTTTTCGGTTTATCACTTTTTTATTGTAGAACATATATGAACAATAATTTTAACAATAATAAAGATAAATCACTAAATAATTTCTTGGGAAAGTTAGTATTTGAATTTGAATGTGGACAATTTTAGGGGGATTTTCTCTATTTATAAAAACGCTTTAGTTTTGGTGTAAGTTTGTATATTGTTCGCGGTACTTTTGTACTTTCTACTTTTGTGAATTTGCCTATGATTTTTTAAATTAAAGGTAAATGTATGATCTCTAGAAATGACGATCTGAATTATTTTAAATTTTAGTTTAGTGAAGGAAATTTAAAATCAAATATACAAATCTGTTTTGAGCCATTTGAGATCATATTATTGTGATCATCAAATTTCAGATCGTCATTTCTCAATATCATATACATTTACCTTTAATTTAAGATATTGTAGGCAGAAATTGGTATTTTGGTTTCGGACGAAAAAGGTCCAAACGCAAAATGAAAATTTTCCTATTGAAATACATGGGGCTCATTCACATATGTCGGCGACGTCCTGTCTCCTGCCTTAAATTACAAATGTACTGTAATTTGTAACGTCCTTTATGAAGGGTCGACCGCATGTGTTGTGTTTACGTGTTTTGAGAGCATTTTCCTTCTTCTTGCGGCTCTCGCTTGTATTGCTTCTATTGATGAAGTCTTTGTCTCAAATAAAGTGATTTGTTAATATCTTGCAACAGGTCAACAACCATCGTTTGTTCCTGTCCCACAATGCACATCAACAGTCTTCCCCCACTGGTGTTTAGTCTCATCTTTTCTCGACTCTCCCTTCAGGATCTACTCCTCGTGGGACGTGTTTGCACCCTGTGGAAGTTCTACCAAGTGGACACTGCTCGCCGAGTGCACTCGATCACACTGTTCATTGGTGTTCCATCGTACTATGAAGCCCCAGGATGGACTTACTACATCACACCACAGGATCTCATGGCTCAATCTCACTTTACTCTGCCTCATTCAAACGAATTACGAAACGAAGAAGGTCGTCCGCTGTTTGGTGCCCAATCTCAAGGCAGCCTCAGCCTCACCAGTGCCTACCTCTACACCTCAATCATGAATCAACTTGTAGACTGTGGCCTGGCCAATGTTCGTACCCTCAACATTTTCATCACTGGTGTGCACTGTTACGTGATCGAACGACTCTTTTGGCTGCTCGCCAAATGGAAGCCCAAACATTTGGTCAGCTTCGGACTGTGGGCCCACTTTTCGCGCGACCATCCAAACGATCCCATTTGGTATGCAACACCAAAGGCAATGCTAATGTCGAAACTGATTGAATCACTCAATTTGTTGTCGGCACTCGAGCACGTCACCTTTTCTGGCTCACCCATTTCAGATGATGATTCTGATGTTCTGTCTATTCTTCTTTCTCGTATACGTGAATTCAACTATTCATACAAATCATCACGCCAAGCCAATTTGATAATGTCTCAAGTACCGCGATGGTTGACACAAAATGGCAACAACCCACAATTGGAACGAATTGGACTCGGTGGACTGTACGATGTTCGTCAATTGGCCTCGACTACTTTTGCCGCTAAAATTACAGTTCTACAGAAAAGCCGCCACACCATCGAAGATATTTTAAATCATTTGAAGGCATTCACCTCGCTCACCAGTCTCGAAGTGAACCTATCATCTTTGCCCGGCTACATCAAATCGATTTCTACACTGAGCAACTTGATCCATTTGCGGCTTCGATTGAACTGTTCTCTCACTGCTTTTAATCGTGATATTCCAACACACAAGTTGACCCAACTGCCTTCAGTCAAGTTACTGTCACTGGACGCTTCTATTACTGGCCACAAGAATCTCGCTTCGCCTCACTGGGCATGGATTTTCCCGAATGTTCAAATAGTGTGCGTGGAAGACTGTCACATTAGTGGACTTTACGGTTCTAAGGATTCCATGGCACAACACTTGCACCAAGTTGTTACACTCAACACTGAGCCACGTGGGCCATTGAGCGATGGAATGCTCGCCCTTGTGGCCACCTTCAAGCACTGTCCAAGTCTGCGTCGTATCTATCTCAATGATCAGCTGCCCAAGAATCGTGCAACTTCTGCTTTTGTCAACTTTTTCATTAATATCTTTGTGTGATGATTTTTCGAATGCTTTAAATTTAAATCTGTATATTTTTTCCTTGCTTTTTATGTTCTAGTAGTTTACAATCTTTTCTATATTCTACATTCTGTATAAGATATATTTTAATATTTTGTCTATACTAGTATACTGTCATATGAATTTTGGATCTATCATTATTATATTACCAGGTTATTGGTAGTTCAGTAAAGATTTTGCAGATGTTTTTTACGCAAGTTTATATAACAATATGACTTTAATTTCTGTAAAATTTTCTAAACTATTCCTTATTTCCTGTTTCAATTTATAATATTTTTATATATTTCAATATGATAAATAAAATTTCGAAAAGAAAAACTACCACAACTGATGCTAATATCATAAATGGCGTTCATTTCGTTCATTTTGCGACAAATTAACTTTAAAGTTGACGTTGCTAATTTTTCATAGATTCGAACCAAATGTTCCATTTAGTGAAATGTATAGTACACGAAGCTGTACAGTTGAGCGTCATATTGCAACTTTTAGTGCTCGAGACTGTTTCTATTTGTGCGTGTGTTCGAGTATGGCTATCCTTTCGTGTCTCAAGCGGGCCAAGACTCCCAAGACGTTCAAGAATGAAGTGATCACCTTCTCCCGGTTGGACTACTGGAGCATGCTCGACCTGTTTGACCGTTTACCACTGCACGACTTGGTCCGCCTCAATGGACTCGCTTCGTGGTGGTCTGGCTATGTCACCAAAGTTTGCCGAACCAAACGTGACATTACCGTGCAGTGTGGCCACAAGTCGAAAGGATCTGGTAACGACACTCAAGACCAGTTCAACTTACTCAAAGTGACCAGCATCGACTCGCAAACCTCGGATCGACTTGTCCGCCTCCTGCCGAGCATTACTTCGCTCGAGATTATCATCAATGGCCCTCAGCCTTATGACATCGCCGACATCACCTACCTCATCAACCAATGGTCTCACCAGTTGGTCAGCTTAAAGCTTAAGTGCTTTTCTTACTATTCTTACTTTGCGGCACCCGAAAAGATTGAGAACTTTAATATGCAAGTCAAGCAACTGCTTCTCTCACTGGACACCATAACCTCACTGAGACGACTTTTGATCAACTGTAAATGGTGGCAATGCTCTCAAATGCAGGACCCAATCGATTTGACTATTTTGTCCCAGTTGGAGTATTTCTACTTCCACACTGGAAATTATGATTTTGAGAATTTACGACATTCGCTTGTTCAGTACGCTGGACAGAATCGCAATCTCAAGCAGATCGAACTGCCCACTCTCTATTGGTCTCTACCATGGAATGATCTGCTCGGAGAACATCAACTCCTGTCCAAGCTCACCATGCTCAAGATTGATTTTGGCAATCATTTCACTCGTGACCGATGGGCGCTCTTTTCCAACCTTGTCACAGTCGATCTTGGAATTATAGAAAACCGATCCGAATTTATGGAAACTATTACTGGAATGCAATGTTTAAAGCTTATTCGCAATCTCGAGATGATGCTTGTCATCACCCGTGACTTTGATGGCGAACTTGATCAAGTTCGGGTCGATCTTCCTCAACTACCATCCGTCACCAACTTGAAACTTGAAACGCTTGTGGCCACTGGCGAAGAGCCCACCAATTCGTACTTCAAGTCCCTCCAATTAAGCACCATTTTCCCCAATGTGCAATCGGTCCATTTGGACTATTACTTTGATTTTAAGCTCTCGAGCTCGTGCTGTGTGGTCAAGTGGATGGCCCAGACTTGGAGTAAAATTCGCTATCGAATGCACAAACTCCGCGTGCGACGAGAATTGCCTGGCGTTGAATGCATCTTCATGCAGGTGCCGAAATATTAATTTATTTGAATAAATGCTCGACTTTAAAGTTGATTTAATTTTTCCATATACTATAATTATAAGTACATTTGTATTAAATGTTCCTTTTTGTGAAATCGTGTAGTACGCGCGAGTAATGATGCTTAAGACATTATTTTTTTTGTATGTTGCAACAAATTAACTTTAAAGTTCGAACCAAATGTTCCATTTTGTGTGATGTATAGTACACGAAGGTTAAAGTTTTGCGTCATATTTCAACTTTTAGTTCTCGAGACTGTTTCTATTTGTGCGTGTGTTCGAGTATGGCTATCCTTTCGTGTCTCAAGCGGGCCAAGACCCCCAAGACGGAGGTGGTCACCTTCTCCCGGTTGGACTACTGGAGCATGCTCGACCTGTTTGACCGTTTACCACTGCACGACTTGGTCCGTCTCAATGGACTCGCCTCGTGGTGGTCTGGCTATGTCACCAAAGTTTGCCGAACCAAACGTGACATTATCGTGCAGTGTGGTGACGAGTCGAAAGGATCTGGTGACCACACTCAAGACCAGTTCAACTTACTCAAAGTGACCACCATCGACCCGCACACCTCGGATCGACTGAGCCACCTCCTGCCGAGCATTACTTCGCTCGACATTATCATCGATGGCCCTGAGTCTTTTGCCATCGCCGACATCAACTACCTCATCAGCCAGTGGTCCCACCAGTTGGTCAGTCTAAAGATCGAGTGCCTTTCTGACAATGCACAGGTACCGGAAGAGACTGAGAACCTAAATGTGCAATTCAAGCAACTGCTTCTCTCACTCAACACCATCACCTCACTGAGACGACTTTCGATCGACTGTAAATGGTGGCAATGCTCAGTAATGCAGAACACAATCGATTTGTCTATCTTGTCCCATTTGGAGTATCTCTACTTCTACACTGGGTATAATGATTTTTTCAATTTACGACACTCGCTTGTTCGGTACGCTGGACCGAATCACAATCTCAAGCAGATCGAACTGCCCTCTCCCAATTGGTTTCCATCATGGAATGAACGCCAACTCCTGTCCAAGTTCACAATGCTCAATCTTTGTTTCAACAATCAAATAACTCGCGACCAATTGGCGCTCTTTCCCAACCTTACCACCGTCGATCTTGGATATATCCATGCTCAATCCAAATTTATTAGACTTATGGATAGCATTCAATACTTGAAGCTTCTTCGCAATCTCAACATAACATTTGATATTGCCCGTCATTTTGACTTTGACCTTCAAGTTCCGATCGATCTTCCTCAACTGCCGCTGGTCACCAACTTGAAGCTCACAATTGGGGCTTACACCCTCCCTACTTCGTACTCATTCTTTAAGTGCCTCCAACTGAGCACCATTTTGCCCAATGTGGAATCAGTCCATTTGGAATATGACTTTGATTGCACCCCGATGGATTGGATGGCCAAGGCTCGGCACAAAATTTCCTATCAAATGCTCAAACGCTACATGCGAAGACAATTTTCTGGCGTTAAATGCACCTTCGAAATGTTTAATTCATTTTGTTAAATAAATCTATTCGGCTTATTCCTAATGACAATGTCTGAATTCAATTTAGGTGATTTATTTTGCCATTGTGTTTCAATTTTATTATTTTTAAAGCTATAACTTTTATGATATATCATTAAAATCACTTTTTACTTTCATTATGTCTATAATTTTCTCGATAATTGCTAAACCTATGTATTCAGAAAATTTATATTTATGGGTAGCAGCGCACCTGATTTTACATTTTAGGTTATTAATAAATGTGGTTATATGTGAATGTTTAGTCTGATGGTTATTTTGGTGGGCAGAGAAGCCCCTTGAAGGGCGCTGCGTTGCTCAAACGCCACTGTTGTTTATTGTCGTTTGTTTTGCTTTTCCCACCAAATTGCAGCCGCACACGAGGAGGCTTTCGTTTTGGTGACCGTCACTTGTTTTTCTGTCCTCAAGTCTGCGTTTCCTATTTGTTTGAATTCAAAATGGCAGAAGTTTGGATCGATGAAACTCTACCTAAAGTCATTTCCAAACTCTCAACTCAACAATCCTTCAAGTCAACATTCTCTGCCTTGACCACCAATGCGGACCGTGTCCAGTTTTGTCTTGCCCAAAAGCAAGTTCAACGTAGGCTCGGTCGGTTTGTGAGTCAATTTTCGCTCAATCGAACCGGTTTGAAGTGCTCTACCACTGCTGACAAGTTCCGTAAGAAGGGAAGCGATCACTTTCGTGAGCACAAATTCGAAAGCGCTATTCAACTCTACAGTAGAGCCATTTGTTTTGCTCCTCGAAGCGTGGACAACTCTGCCTCCGAACTGGCCTTTGCATATGGAGATCGTTCTGCTGCATACTTTGAAGCTGGTCAGTACGACAATGCGTTGAAGGACGTCAACGAGGCGCTGTCTTTTGATTTTCGTTTATTCAAATCAATCATCAAATTACAACAACGTAAATGTGATTGTCTTTTTCGACTGGGACGGGATTTGGAAGCAGCGGAATTTCTGAATTCTTTGGATATATCAACGAATGAGGAGGATGGTAATGTGAATTTTAATGAGCTTTTTGGTCGAATCAGTTTGGATGATGACAAAAAGAAGAAGGATGATTCGAATCCAAAGGCGAGCAATGTTTCCCTAATCTCGAAACTCACAAACAAAGGACTGTTCAAGTCCAACGAGAAAATGTCTTCGTTTAGTGCCAAAGTGGCTGTGCAGTATGATGAGGTGAAAGGTGAGATCTGTTTTGATTTTGTTCTGTTTGTTTAATTTTTTTATATTCTTATAGGACGTCATTTAGTTGCTCAGGAAGATATCGAATTTGGCGATATTCTCGCTGTTTCTCGACCTTATGTCACTCTTTTGGACTCGAAGAAAGATGTCCTCAAACACTGTCATCACTGTTGTCGTGATCGTCTCGAATCAACTCCAATTCGTCCAGTCCCTTGCATTGGTTGTTCGAGTGTTGTGTACTGTTCCGAAGAATGTCGTACTGAATCGGTCAATTCATATCATCGTTACGAATGTGGCCAAACCGATTTGTTGGTTCAATTGCCCAAGTTTGCTCGAATGTCACTTCGTATGCTGTACCGTGCTGGCATGGATCAGATTCGTTCGGTTGTGGATTCTACCCCTGAGGATGGAAGCTATATTTCTGATCAACCTGAAGATCACTATTCTCATGTGTACCAATTAGTTCATCACTCGAATGGACCTTTGAAGGATCTGAACATTTCGTACGAAGAAATGTTGAAATTGTCAATGATGTCTTGTTTGTTGCTTCAATTGGTCAAGAAAAGTAATTTCCAAACTGACCCAAAAGAAGAGGATTTGAAGTTGATTGGTGGTATTCTGTTGCGTCATTTCCATCAATTGCGCTTCAACACTTTTGACTATTCTCTACTCATCAAAGTTGAATCCCCATCATCGCCAATTCTGTTGAATCTCTACCCACTGTTTGCTTCTACCCTGAACCACTCCTGTCAGGCCAATGCCCGGCTTGAATCACCGAAACATCAATCTGATTGTCTCCTTCAAGCGGCTCAATCAATTTCCGCTGGAACCGAAATTACCATTCCTTATTTGAGAGATGCGACTAGCTGTGCTGTGAAAATCGCGGATTTATTCAAGGACCGATATTTGGTGAAATGCTTCTGTTCGCGATGTACGTACCGTACTCGCAATACACCATTTGGCCATGCCGGTGGTTATTTAGAGTTGGGCTGTAGTGACTGTGGCCACTTGATGGAACACTCCTCCAAGCATCGATCCAAGTCAGAAGTGTTCCGTTGCACAGCCTGTCGACTGACCATGACCAATGGTGAGATGAAGCGGCGCTATCTCAACTTTGGTCGACTACAACTTGTCTTTCTGCAAGACTACCAATCGAATCCGAATGCAGTGTCAAAACTGAGCAAGAAATTTGAACAAATTGAACCACTACTTCATCGCGATGCAGAGATTCTACTCAATCTGTGGGGCATTCTCGCCTCGTGCTATTTGAAAATTGGTCGACTCGACAAGTGGTGGTCCTGTAACGAGCACTTTCTCTCAATTTATGAACGCACTTTTGGTGTGGAAAGTGTCGAACTGATTGAAGCGTTCGATGTGCTGCCACGGGTGGGACCGATTGAGATGACCAGCCCGGAAATGATTAAACGGTTTGGCCAACAGAACAGTGAGGAATATGAACGTTATTTGGTGAGGATGGAACAGTGGAAGCAGTTGAAACTTAAATACAACAAACATTACTAATCTTATTTCTGTGTAATGTGCATATTTTCTTTTCGATTCTCTCTTTTGTCGATAATCTTTTATATCATATCTCTCTTTCTTTTTATACTATAAATAAACTTTTAATTGCTTGATTCCTATAAAGACACATTTTCTATTGAATCTCAGAAACCATGAATAATACAAAATTCTATTTTTAAAGTCATTTTAGATTAGCATTAAAATCTCATCATTATGATTTACGTTCATGTTGTTGCTGTTATTCTGAAAGTTCAAAGTGAACTGCGCAACTGATTTGATTTCATTTTAGGTTATTCATAAATGTTTTGTTATATGTGAATGTGTTGAGTGACTCAACTCAACTTGGGTCTGGTGATTACTTTTTGTGGGTGAGGCACTTGGTTGTGTGCATTTAGCTTCTCATAACGCCACTTTATTGTCTTGTCCTATTTCCCTCTCACGAAAAGGCATTTTGGTGTTTACTTCGGTGACCGTCACTTGTTTTTACTGTGAGTTTTTGTCCTCTGTCCTCAAGTCTGAGACTTTTTCTATCATTCAAAATGGTCGATGCTTGGATCGAGCAAACTCTGCCTCAAGTGCTTTCCTCACTCACCACTCAACAATCCTTCAAGTCAACATTCTCAGCCTTGTCCACCAATGCGGCCCGTGTCCACTTTTGTCATGTCCAAAAAGAAGTTCAACATTGGGTTGATTCGTTTGTGAGTAAACGGAACCGTCTCAAGTGCTCTACTACTGCTGTCGAGTACCGAAAGGTGGGAATTGATCACTTTCGTGAGAACAAATTCGAAAGCGCTATTCAACTCTACAGTAGAGCCATTTGTTTTGTTCCTCAAATTGGTTTGGACAAGACTGCCTATCAACTGCCATTTGCATATGTAAATCGTGCTGCTGCTTACTTTCAACTTGGTCAATACGACAATGCGTTGAAGGACATCGAGTATGCCTTGACTTTTGGTCTGGATCAATTCAAGCCGGTCACCAGATTACAACTTTATAAATGTGACTGTCTCATTCGACTGGGACGTGCCTCGGAAGCCAAGGAATTCCTGAACTCTATACATAAACTAACCGATGACGAGAAAGACACTAAACATTGGATTGAGCTTTTTGATCGAATCAGTTTGGATGATGACAAAAAGAAGAAGGATGATTCGAAGCCAAAGACGAGCAATGTTTCCCTAATCTCGAAACTCACAAACAAAGGACTGTTCAAATCAAACGAGAAAATGTCTTCGTTTAGTACCAAAGTGGCTGTGCAGTATGATGAGGTGAAAGGTGAGATTTGTTTTGATTATATTCTGTTCTAATTCTTCTTCTTCGCGATTCTTATAGGTCGACATTTGGTTGCAAAGGAGGATTTTCAATTTGGCGATATTCTCGCAGTTTCTCGACCTTATGCCACCCTTTTGGACTCGAATGATCCACTCAAATATTGTCATCACTGTTACCGTGATGTTTATTCTGAATCAATTCGTCCAATTCCGTGCATTGATTGTTCGAGTGTTGTGTACTGTTCCGAAGAATGTCGTACTGAATCGGCTAAATCGCATCATCGTTACGAATGTGACCAAACCGATTTGTTGGTTCAATTGCCCAAATTTGCTCGAATGGCACTTCGTCTGCTGTACCGTGCTGGAATGGATGAGATTCGTTCTGTCGTTGATTCTCCTGCTAAAGAAGCAAACCACCTTTCAGAACAACCAGAAGGTCACTATTCTCATGTGTACCAATTAGTTCATCACTCGGATGGATCTTTGAAGGACCTAAAGATGTCGTACGATGAAATGTTGAAATCGTCAATTTTGGCTTGTTTGTTGCTTCAACTGGTCAAGAAAAGCAATTTCCAAATTGACCCAAAAGAAGAGGATTGGAAGTTGATTGGTGGTATTCTGTTGCGTCATATACATCAATTGCGTTTCAACACTTTTGACTATTCTTCTTTGAACAAAGAAAATGAATCGACAATCTTGTTGGATCCTACCCAACGTTCGCATCTACACTGAATCACTCCTGTAGAGAAAATGCTCGACTCAAATCACCACCAGACAACCAAACTGCTTGTATCCTTCAAGCTGCTCGAACAATTCCGGCTGGAACCGAAATTACCATTCCTTATTTGAGAGATCTAGAGCCCGCTGAGAAGGAGCTTTCAAATTTGGAGCATAACCAAGTTTCGAGAATGGCACGACTTTTTGAGAACCGATATTTCAGCAAATGTTTCTGTGCTCTGTGTACATTTTATGTTCACAATACACCATTTGGACTTTCGGATACTGAATATTTAGCGATCAAATGTAGTTACTGTAGCCACTTGATGGAACTCACTTCTGAGGACAAGTCCGAGTCAGAAGTGTTCACTTGCACCAACTGTCCATTGACTTTCGACAATTCTGAGATGAAAGAACGCTATCGTGAGATTGGTTCGACTCGAAAATCGCTTTGTGATGCTCAAGAATTCCTCAAAACATGTCAATCCAAGGAGATTTTTGTTAAGACGATAAAGTCATTTCCTGACAAACTTTCTCTCTGGCTTCATCGCGATTCGACATTGCTCGCTGGCCTTCTGTGCACGATTGGACTGAAATATTTGGACCACGGTGAAGTTGATTATTGGTGGACCTACACAGAAGACTTTCTCTCGTTTCAAGATCGCATTTTTGGAGTGGAAAGTGTGTGCATTATGGAGTCACTTGATATCTTCCGATGCTTAGTAATCGAAAAGGTTGGTCCGCAAAAGATGCAAAACTTTAAGTTACACAACAACGAGGCGTATGAACGCTTTTTGACTCGAATGAAGATGTTGAAGCAGCTGAGACGTAAACACTATCCATATTACCGATTCTTATCGTAATTCTTAATACTGAACTTATTTCACTTAATCTGAATAATCTTTTCAATTCTCTCTTTTTACTCGATAACCTTTTATTATTGACATTTTCTTTTTTAAAATTATAAATACACTTTAATTGCCTGATTCCAATAAAGTCATATTTCTTATTTGCATGTGAATACCTGCTTAATCTTTTTTGTCCTATCTTATTGACAATATTTAGATGACAATTGTAATCTATTTTCAACTTTAACTTTATAAAATCATTATCATTAAAAGCCCTCTTAATTATGATTTGAGTTTATTTTGTTGTCGATTTTTCGATGATGTATTTATTAAATTGTAGTAGCGCAACTGATTTGGCATTTTAGTTATGTTATTAATAAACGTTATATGTGAATGTTGAGTCTGATGATTATTTTGGAGAAGTCTCTAGTAGATCTAGCGTTGAGCAATCAAAACACGCTTTGTTGTCTCTTTCTCTCCAAATTGCGAGGCACTGCTTTGAGTGATGTAGTCGAGCAGGCACAAAAGGCCTTTGTTTTTGCATTCGGTCGGTTGTGCTAATTCTGTCCTCACATCACCTTCCAAAGTCTTGATTCAAAAATGGCTGACGCTTGGATCGAGGAAACTCTTCCGCAAACCATTTCCAAACTCACGACACAACGAAACTTCAAACCACAATTCTCAGCCTTGACCAACAATACAGACCGTGTGAAATTTTGTCAAACCCAAAAAGAAGTTCAACGTTGGGTTGATCGGTTTATGAGTAAATTTTCTGTCAATCGGACCGGTTTGAAGTGCTCTACTACTGCTGGCAAGTTCCGTGAGAAGGGAAATGATCACTTTCGTGAGCACAAATTCGAAAGTGCTATTCAACTCTACAGTAGAGCTATTTGTTTTGCTCCTCAAATTGGTTTGGATGAGACTGCCTCCGAACTGGCATTTGCATTTGAAAATCGTTCTGCTGCATACTTTGAAATTGGTCAATACGACAATGCGTTGAAGGACATCGAGGATGCATTGACTTTTGGTTATGGTCAATTCAAATCGGAAACCAAATTACAACTTAATAAATGTGACTGTCTCATTCGACTGGGACGCGTTTTGGAAGCTGAGGAATTTCTGAACTCTATACAGAAACCAACCGATGACGAGGATGACAGTCTGCATTGGATTGAGCTTTTTGATCGAATCAGTTTGGATGATGACAAGAAGAAGGAAGATTCGAATCCAAAGGTGGATGATATTTCCCTAATCGCAAAACTCACAAACAAAGGACTGTTCAAGTCAAACGAGAAAATGTCTTCGTTTAGTACCAAAGTGGCTGTGCAGTATGATGAGGTGAAAGGTGAGATTTGTTTTGATTCTGTTCTGTTGTTTTAATTTTTTTCTATTTTTAGGTCGACATTTAGTTGCTCAAGAAGATATCGAATTTGGCGATATTCTCGCCGTCTCTCGACCATATGTCACTTTTTTGGAATTGAAGAAAGATGTCCTCAAATATTGTCATCACTGTTGTCGTGATATCTCCCTCGAATCAATTCGTCCAATTGCCTGCATTGGTTGTTCGAGTGTTGTGTACTGTTCCGAAGAATGTCGTACTGAATCGGTCAATTCATATCATCGTTACGAATGTGGACATACCGATTTGTTGGTCCAATTGACTCAACTTCCCCGAATGTCACTTCGTATTCTGTATAGTGCTGGCATGGATCAAATTATTTCGGTCGTTAATTCTGTCCCTGAGAATGGAAACTATATTTCAGAAGAACCAGAAGGTCACTATTCTCATGTGTACCAATTAGTTCACCACTCGACTGGACCTTTGAAGGACCTAAAGATGTCGTACGATGAAATGTTGATATGGTCAATCATGGCTTGTTTGTTGCTTCAATTGGTCAAGAAAAGTAATTTCCCGATGAACGCCAAAGAAGAGGAAAAGTTGGTTGGTGGTATTTTGTTGCGTCATTTCCATCAATTGCGTTTCAGCACTTTTGACTATTCTCTACTCATCAAAGCTGAATCACCACTTCTGTTGAATCTCTACCCAATGTTTGCTTCTACCCTGAACCATTCCTGTCAGGCCAATGCTCGACTCGAATCACCAAAACACAAATCTGATTGCCTTCTACAAGCAGCTCGGCCAATTCCTGCTGGAACCGAAATTACCATTCCTTATTTGAGAGATGAGTCTGAATGTGCTGTGAAAATCGCAGATTTGTTCAAGGACCAACATCTGGTTAAATGCTTCTGTTCGCGATGTTCATATCGTGCTCGCAATACACCATTCGGTCACCCTGGTGGGTATTTAGCGCTGGGCTGTAGTGACTGCGGCCACTTGATGGAACACTCCTCCAAGCATCGATCCAAGTCAGAAGTGTTCCGTTGCACCGCCTGTCGACTGACCATGACCAATGCTGAGATGAAGAGACGCTATCTCACCTTTGGTCGTTTACAACTTTCGTTTCTTCAACTCTACCAATCGAATCAAAATGCACTTTCGAAACTGCTTAAGATCTTTGAACAAATTGAAGCGCTACTTCATCGCGATGCAGAGATTTTGTTCGATCTTCGAGGCATTCTCAGCATGTGCTATCTCAAAATCGGTCGACTGGACAAGTGGTGGGACTGTAGCGAGCACTTTCTCTCAATTTATGAACGCACTTTTGGTGTGGAAAGTGTTGAACTCATTGAAGCATTCAATTTTGTGCCAAGAGTGGGATCGGTTGAGATGACCAATCCGGAAATGATCCAACGTTTTCAACAACAGAACAATGAGGAATATGAACGTTATTTGGTGAGGATGGAACAGTGGAAGCAGCTTAAACTTAAATACTATCCAGATTATTGACGATACTGTTTCTATTACTAATCTTATTTCTGATTAATCTGTAAAATATTTTTAGATTTTCACTTTTATCGATAACCTTTTTCATCATTATTATATCATTAATCACATTTAATTGCTTGATTCCAACAAAGACATATTTTCTATTGCCCAAGTTTGCGCGAATGTCACTTCGTTTGCTGTACCGTGCTGGCATGGATCAGATTCGTTCGGTTGTGGATTCATCTCCTGAGGATGCAAGCTACCTTTCTGAACAACCCGAAGGTCACTATTCTCATGTGTACCAATTAGTTGATCACTCGGATGGATCTTTGAAGGGCCTGAACATTTCGTGCGAAGAAATGTTGAAATCGTCAATTTTGGTTTGTTTGTTGCTTCATTTGGTCAAGAAAAGTAAATTCCCAATGAAGCCCAAAGAAGAGGAAAAGTTGATTGGAGGAATCCTGTTGCGTCATCTCCTACAATCTCGTTTCAACACTTTCCACTTTTCTCCATTCAACAACAAAGAATCTCCATCATTTCCAGTTGTGTTGGACCTGTTCCCACTGTTCGCCTCTGCCCTGAACCAGTAATTGAATTTTGACTAGTTAAAGATTTTCTAAACGGAAACTAATTTAATCAGAATCTTTCATTTTTAAATAAATGTTGAGTTCCAAAAGCAATGATTTATCAAAGCGGATATACCCGAGTGTAATCACAAGAATACATGACTTTAATTTTTCTTAAACGGTTTAAAAGCTTAGAAATTTTGATATAAACACAATGTTTGCGGTAAAAATGGTCATCATGCAAACTGATTGCCAAAGCGGTTATGCGCTTTTACAAGTAACAAGCAGTGATTGTAAAAACTACTTAAATACGAAAGAAATTGTTGCTGGTGAAATCACTTTGAGTATTAAACTTAAGGAAAGCTTTACTTTAAGTTCTTCGATTTTACTTGAAATACTTCAAGTTTGTTCGTCCATTTTCAATCATCATCATCAGAATCGAATCAATCTTTATCATCACCATGTCCCGTCTGTCCCACTTACCCGATCTATGTATTCTGTCAATCTTCGCTCACATTCCTCTGGTTGAAGTTATTTGCACTATCGGCGGAGTGTGCAAGAATTGGTCTAGATTGCAGAAAAACGAGTTGAAGCGCCGAAGAACCCTGGGATTCTATCAAGATATGTCCGATGAGCAATGGTATTATGACCAGAAACGGGATCCATTTGGAAGTGACTTAATTGAGCACGTTCGTCGTGATGATGGATCGCCTTGGGCACGAGTTCAATCACACAACCAGATAATGCACAATGCCCTTCAAGTGCCTGGTGATGTACTGACCCAAGGGTTCACATGTCAAATTGTGCAAGTCTTACCTCGAATCACTCATCTCAGTATGGAGCAATGTATTTCACGTTTCTCAGTGAGTTCTGCTGTGGGACAGATGATTCGTCTGATTGAACATCATGCAGTAGGACTGATATCGCTCAAAATTAATTTTCTCTATTACTACGCTGACAAACCAACAGAGCGCGAACTCAACCATCTCGAGTGCAATGTGCTCGCACTGTTTGACTGTATCAATCGGCTCAAATCTCTTCGACATCTCATGTTGAATGTAAAAAATCGAGATATGATGAAAATCGGTCCCAAACTCAGATTGCCCATTATGTCCCGCTTGAACACTTTTTGCACTGTGGAACATGAAATGCCAATTTATGTGTGGACTCAGTACGCAAACGAAGGAAATGTTCAAATTAATTGTGACAGAGAATGTTCGCTTGAGAGGTTGCTTCCGCTTGCTCCAGAGTTTTCCACCAAATTTGTTCGTGTCTTAATTGAAAATAACCTAACTATTCATGATTACGACAGAACTAGGCAGTTTTGTGAGCAATTCAGCTCACTCGTCAGTCTTTGTCTCACAATGGAATCAATGCCAATGACCATGTTGGCTCGATCTCTTTCACAGTTGACTCAACTAATTCATTTGAAATTGAAATTCATTTCTTGGAAGCGTCCAATTCCTCAAAATGAACGAATAGCTCCACCCAAAATAGCCCAAGTGTCCTCAATTCGTTTGCTCACATTGAACATCCACACCAAATCTCATCACGACACCGAACGTCTTTACATCTCCGAAATATTTCCCAACATTCAAGTGCTCGATTTGAGTCACATCATTGAAAAGTGCAATGAATGCGCTCTCGGTTGTGGCCAATCGATTGGCCGAAATGAACCAGAATATCGTGCCAAATTTGAGCACTGCATGAGACTAGCACGAAAGCCATATCGTCGTTGTACCAAGCTGCACACCATTAGACTCTATTCGCATTTAACGCATCGAAGTATGATTACTATTGATCAGTTGTGAATGTGTTTCTTTATTTCCATATCAATCAATCAATTTTTTCATCTGTAAATGTGAAGTGACAAATGCAATGATTTATCAAAGCGGATATATATTCGAGTGTAATCTCAATCTAACAGGATTTTGGTAAAAGGATGTTGCATTTTTATTGACATCTGCTATAATCAAGTATTGTTGATCGATATTGAAATATATTTTACAAACTAGAAGTTGTTTTTTTAGTTGAAAAATGTCTGCAATACAACTGAAATTGCTTTTGATCCACTTGGCAAGTTTGTGTCTGATCATTGATTCGAGCAATGAGTCATCATCGAATGAGAAATGTTACTTCATCAATCTGCAAAGTAAAATAGCTGAAAAAATATTAAATAGCAAATTAATAATGTTTTATTAGTGCTTCAACATACCATGACAACTTCCAGGATCAATAGCCCAATTTTACTTCAAAACATGTTTCCGATTGAAAATTGTCTTGCCACACCAATTTCCACGTTATTTTACATTGGTGATGGATGAAGTAACATTTCTCATTCGACAATGACTAATTGCTCGATTCAATGATCAAACCCTAACTTGTAAACAAAATCAAAAGCAATTTCTGTTAAATTGTGAACATTTTAAAACAAAGTTTATGATATTGTTCTTGCCCAGTAAATATTTTACAAAATATGAGTTTTGTGTTTCATTTGTTATTTTCGTTTTCGTACAGAAAATTTACGTATTGAGAATTCGACATTTGTCATACACGACTCATGTGACACATGTCCACTCAATCGTGACTTTTTTGTTCTTTTCAAATCAAACAACGACCTGTCTTTGTACTTGTGCTATCATTGCCAGACGTAATGATATATCATCTATAAGATATATCTTATAAGACTGGAGGCTCGAAGTGGCTTATCATTGATCATTGATGTATGTGACTGTTTGTATGTGTACTGTAAAAGTGCATAGTCTGGTAAATGTGCACATTTACCGGTAAAAGTGAATATTAAAAAATTTTAAAACTTAATATACAGATTTACTGTTAAATGTGCACAATTACCAGTAAATCTGCACTTTTACCAAAACGTCTTTGTAAAAGTGCATTCTTTGACCTAAAATGTTAAATTAAAGGGCCAATTGTACCAGAATATTACCAAAAGTGTGCACCATGACATTTATTTAAAGAATATCTTGATTCTACAATAGAGGGAAAAAATATATGCCAATTGGGGTGCCTGTGGATACATTTTAAGATATTACCTAAAATTTAGTTGATGAAGTTCCCTAGTCATTTTAGGGGATTTTTTAGGGATAGGATTCAAAATTCAATTATAATATCTTTCTGAACTGAAAATGTTTGGTTAGAATCCAAAATTCCTTTTTTTAAGGATAATATCCAAGAATAATAGGTCCAAAGAGTACTTTTACCAAGACGTTTTGGTAAATGTGCAGATTTACTGGAAAATGTGCACTTTTACCAGTAAAAGTATAAAGTTTTAATTTTCACTTAGGAACATGACACTTTTACCTGTAAATGTGCACATTTACCAGAAAATGCACTTTTACAGTAACATATGCATGAAGGACAAAATGATCGAGGTTTGTCGTGAGAAGAAAATAAATTCCTGGAAATGAGATAATTACGATGCATAAAGATTTCTATTCATCACAAATCATGTCAATGAACATTTAATAAGGCTTTCTTAACGTGTGGGCAAGTTGTTGCTACTCAAGTCAAACAAACAAAGTTATTCATGATCAATGTATAAAATAATAAATCTCTTACGTATTAAAATACATTTACTAATGTGCAAGTCTCAAATTTAATTTTTTTGTTGATTTGATTTTTGTTGTTAAAATGCAAGCAATGCATCTGAAATTACTTTTCGTGTTCTTGTCAAGTTTGTGTTTGGTTATTGATTCGAGTAATGAGTCATCTTCAACTGAGAAATGTTACTTCATCAATCAACAAAGTAAAGTAAACGAATTTCATCTGTACGGAATGGAATGGTCCTGAAAATGAAGTTAAATTTTTCGTAGATGACCATTTCAGTGAACCTGTACTGCTCAATGCAACTCGAAGGATTCGATCAAACCAGAACAACAAGGGGTTTTTGATGATAATAAACCACTTCCCGAAAAGCACAATTGGAAATGTCCTCTTTCCATTGTGGACTATGTTCGAGTGTATGAAAAGGTAGCTAATCCAAATGTTGGGTTGAAGTTGGAGCTGTGTGAAGAACAAAACGATGTGGATCAGTCGAGTAAGAAGCAGAGAGAACTTGTCAATTCGATTTGTTCTGTCCAAACTTATCCGGAATCACTTTTGCCAAACATAAACGAAATCGGTCAGTGATTTATACAAAATATCATATTACTAACACATTTGTCATAGACAAATCCGCTGGTTACAATTGGGAACCATGTGGAGGTAATTGGGAGCAGTACCAAGATGAAAAGTGTTTCCAAATAATAGACGATTCAACATATTCATTTGAAAGTGCAATCGAAAAATGTAATTCATTAGAAAACATGTCCGAATTGGTGATCATTCAGTCAGATGAAGAGCAAAACTTTTTGTCTAATTATCTATTTAAAATTCACAAGAAAGTTGACAACTTTTGGATTGGAGCCAAATATTCAAACACGAGCAAATTGTTTAAATTGTTGGATAATTCAGAGCTGAATTTCGTTAATTGGCATTCGAATTATCCCATTGTAATAGACCAACTCAACAACACTTGTGTGCAGATGCAGTCTGACAAAGGTTTGGTTGGAAAATGGAAAAACAAACCTTGCGAGACTAGAAATGCTGTTGTGTGCCAAAAGATGCAACTCTGGCCAATTGAACAACTGCAGGAATCGTTTTTGAATACAAGACACCAATTTAGTGTGCAAAACAAAATTATTCACGATTTAAAAAACGAAATTAATATTTTGAAACAGAATCCTGGTAAAATGATAAAATTTTAACTTCTTATTCATAATTCTAAATTATATTCAGTATTTTCAGTTCCACTTGGTTTTATCTATGTTCAACTGTCAAATCAATCAGAACCCAAACTCTCTTTGGCCTGCTGTACAATGGAAAGATGTCACCTCGGAGAATGCGGAATTATTATCTTGTGCTGAGGGAGGAGGTGCAGCACAGTTTGAACCTGAAAATTCTCCAAGAAATGTGGCAATGCGTGTCTGGAAAAGAGTATGACTTATCAGTTGGAAAAATAATACCTATGATGAATCGAAACTCATATTTATGAATGGCTTATAAAAAGAGTTTTTCATAAATGACGTACAAGATAATAATAAATTAACAAAACAGTTTATTGAACATTTTTAGTTCATTTGCCACAATGGGAGCAAGAGTTAAAAGGCTTGCCCAACTCTCGGAGGGTTTTACCACATTTACAGGAGTGGAATTGGTAGTTGGAGGATGACCATTTGCGTGTTGGTTATTCGAAATGATCAGATTGACTTGGAGGTTCGGCCTTGACAGGATCCTCCTCATGGAACTGATTACTCAAGATTTCATTCCATTGGTCATAATCTGTGCCGGATTCTGGTTCCTCCTCTTCATCCTTGAACAGGCGATTCAATCCCCAATTGTCCAACTCATCCCACTCTGGTAAAGGACTCTTGGATGGATCCAAGTTGCGACTCGAAGTTGATTCAGGGCGACGAGGTGGAGGATTGTGTCTAACCATTTGAGCTCGAGCATGAGAAGTAGGATCTGGATATCTTCTCTGTGGATTGTAGGACTTAGTCGACACGAATTGTCTTTCAGGATTCGATGCTTCAGTGTCCGTAGGGTTGTTCCATTCCTGATAAGTGACTCCAGTCGGTTTGAGAATCTCCGGATTCCAGTGAGAGGACGCCTCGTAGTCCCGAGAATCATCAGAAAGATCTTGTGAAAAGGAAGCAGGCTTCAGACCACCAGGAATTGCCTCAGTATCGTCCTGGTACTGTTCATTCAATTTGTCCCTCATGGATGAACTTGTCGAAGAACCGAAGTTATCTTCTCCCCATTCAAACTTGGCACCACATTGGGGGCAAATGGTCGTGATCTTGTAAGGGCTCACAACCTTGGTTACATCTATGAATAATTTGGTTAGTTAGTTATACCATTTTGAGTATTTAAACAAACTTTTGAAGTGGTCTCCTTTCTTTTGTAGCTGTTGTTGGGGTCGTTCTTGGTTAGTCGGTGCTCGGCGTTCGTGAACTTGTCGTTCTTGAAAGTGGCGCTCCGGCAATTGCATCTCACGACCAACCTTCAAGTACCCGTTTCCAAGGTTCCGCCTCACCTCTTCATCGGGAAAGTTACACTTCGGACAGCGATAGTACCAGTTGACGGGCTCGTCGGGCACTTCGAGCCATTCCACATAGTCGGTCGGCTTGGGAGGACATTCCTTTTCGGGATAGCCACACTCGGGACAGCAGAAGTACGCATTGTCCGGTATCCATCGTTCTTCAAATACTTGACCATAGCATGCGCTACCAGCCATCTTGAGAGAGTCTTGGTCTTGGTTCACACACACGTAAAGTAACTTGAGTAAGTTTCTTGGTTTAGAACAAAGCGTCCACTCAAATCGCAATTTATTCCAAAATCTTAGTACAAAACTATATGACTCAGTCAAAAGGAAATGTTTGTGTAGAAATAGTTCAAATGTTGGGCTAGTTCCATTTGGAACATTCGAATTCGATTTTAAAATTGTTAAATCACCGCACTTTCTTTGGTTTCTTCCTCAAACATTTCAATTTCATTTCTTGTTCATTGTTTGTAGATTGTAGCTACGTAACGATTGACACGATGGCATAAGCTCACACTCTAAAAGAGTCTCGCTAAAAAGACAAAAAAATTGGCATTTGTAATTTTATTTGTTATTTCATGTTATACAACGAGTACATTAGTTATCATCCGTTAAAGAAAACTAGACTAAACATGATAATAATCCATATGGGTATACATTGATATTTGAGCCATTGTATGCGATTTATCATTTTCAAACAAATTTAAAAAGGTTAATAATTGTTTTTGTTGAATGTTCCAATTACAATTTGTGAATTACAATGTAAACAGTATCCCTATTTGTGTTCTGCCTTTTGATGTGTGACTAAAGCAGACCTGTGTTTGTATTTCTTGTTGCAACCTTCAGAAGATCATACAAATCGACGTTCACCTGAGTGAACTGGACGATGCAGTTTCAATTTAGATGAAGTGGTAAAGCCTCGACCACAATTAGGATAATCACATTTGAAGGGTCGCTCACCGGTGTGGGTTCGCATGTGAACAGTCAATTTAGATGGTGCTATGAATGTTTTATCACAATGTTCACAGACATATTTCGCCTGCTCGAGACGCTAATTTGTCATCTAATTCTTGGTCAGATTGCTCGTCCACTTCTGTCTCCTCATCACTCGATTCATCACCATCAAGATCCATTTCATATTCCTCGGAGTCTATTTCTGTTTCGTCTCCTTCACTTTGATCACTCATTTGATCATCAACACTTGACTGGTCATTTTCATTATGCTCATCTTGATTGTTTAATTAAGAATGATCAGAATTCTCACAATCTTTATCAATTTACAATTTAATGCAATAAATGGGCCTGCAACTGTGAAGGCCGTTGCCGACAGCAAAAGTATGAAAAGAACGAATAGGACATTTGGACCTTTGGACAGTAAACATTAATTAATGCTTTTCATGTTTTCAATGTTGATGTTTTAGATTTGTATTTGCAAATGTCTAATAAAGTTTTTGTTTTCGTCAATCAAACATTTTATTTGTCTCGAAAGTGTGTGCCCACCTTGTGTTCAAAGACTAACGGAAAATTTTGAAAACTATAGTTGGAGGAAGCGAACGCACAAACTCATGCGAAGCGAGGCCACATAAGGTCAAATGGCACCGGAGATTAAAAAAATAATTAGTGATATGTTACACATAGATCTGTATTGAGGAATGAGTGGATGTGTAATACAATGTGTATGTCGCCCTGTGAAGACTCGTGGATGACTGAATTTTTTGCTTGAAATTAATGCTTTTTTTCTCCTCAATCGTGTCATTCTCACTTTATAGTTTGTAGTTTTTATTGTTTAAATTTTTGAAATATGCCAAAATATTGAACAAAGCGAAATCCAAAACGAGATATAATTGAACAAAAATAAAAAATCATCAAATTATAAAATATCTGGATTAGGGCGTCATCTGTCGGCATATGTTTTGAATGTTGAACAAAACAGAAGAAATTTAATAGTTGGCATCAATGTCGGCCAAAGCTAAAACTTTTGCAACATTGTTTAACTTTTATCAATTTTGCCCTGACATATTTTCTATTGCATTTCTCAAATGTAAATACACTTTTAATTGTTTGCTTTTAATAAAGACACATTTTCATTTTTGTCGGTGAATTCTTTTGCCAGTACAGATCGCTCAAAGTTGAACTTGTCCACCAACGCGCTTTTTGTTATCCTCTCTTTTCATGATAATCTTTCATGACATCAATTAATTAATGTGATGTTTGTCCGATTCAGACGTAAACATTCTATTACATCGAACACACACAACGCTGTAACCAACAACAACAAACGGCACTTTCACATGCCAATAGTCTGTCTGTCTGGGTTGCATCGATCGCGCCGAGCTCTAACTGGTTCACAGCGGTAGCATCGAGCAGATCAAATTACACTGAGCACACTAACAATCATCAACATTGGCATTTCATGTTTTGTTTTCTGTATGAGTCAGTCGGACTAGAGCAGTCGAGCGTACATCTGCTGTATCATTCCCATTTGTTGAATAAATCGCGTTCGTTCAAACTGCGTACTCAAAATGGCCGAATCTTGGATCGAGCAAACTCTGCCTCAAACCATTTCCACACTCACAACTCAACCCTTCAAACCACAATTCTCTGCCTTGACCACCAATGCGGACCGTGTACAATTTTGTCTTGCCCAAAAAGAAGTTCAAGATTTGGTTGGTCTTTTTGAGAGTAAAATTTGTTCGTTTACGGGCAAACAGACCGGTTACAAGTGCCCTAAATTTTCTGCCGTGTGCAGAGAAAAAGGAATTGACCACTTTCGAGTGAACAACTTCAAAGGTGCTATTCAATTTTACAGTGCTGCCCTTTGTTATGCCCCTCAAATTGGTGTTGACAACACTGGCGAACTGGCATTGGCATTTGGAAATCGTTCTGCCGCCTACTTTAAAATTGGTCAACACGACAATGCGTTGAAGGACATCAACGATGCCTTGGCTTTTGGTTATGGTCAATTTGAATCGGTCACCAAATTACAACTACGTAAATGTGACTCTCTCATTCGACTGGGACGTGCTTCGGAAGCAGAAGAATTTCTGAACTTTATGCAAAAACCAACCGATGATGAGAAAGACACTAAGCATTGGAATAAGCTATTTGGCCTAACCAAATCGGGTGGGGACAAGAAGAAGAGTAATTTGTTTCCAAAAGTGTGTAATATTTCGGTTATCGAGAAACTCACAAACAAAGGACAGTTCAAGTCAAACAAGAAAATTCCTTCGTTCAGTACCAAAGTGGCTGTGCAGTATGATGAGCTGAAAGGTGAGATTCTGTTTTGATTCTGTTCTATTTGTTTAATTATTTTCTATTCTTATAGGTCGTCATTTGGTTGCTCAGGAGGATATCGAATTTGGCGATATTCTTGCCGTTTTCCAACCTTATGTCACTCTTTTGGACTCGAAGGTTGAAATCATTAAATATTGTCATCACTGTTGTCGTGATCACATTGAATCAACTCCAATTCGTCCAGTCCCTTGTACCAGTTGTTCGAGTGTTGTGTACTGTTCCGAAGAATGTCGTACTGAATCGGCCAATTCATATCATCGTTACGAATGTGGTCAAACCGATTTGTTGGTTCAACTGCCTAAATTACTCCGAATGTCACTTCGTATGCTGTACCGTGTTGGAATGGATCAGATTCGTTCGGTTGTGGATTCTGCTACTAAAGAAGCAAGCCACCTTTCTGAACAACCAGAAAGTCACTATTCTCATGTGTACCAATTAGTTCATCACTCTGATGGACCATTGAAGGATCTGAACATTTCGTAGGATGAAATGTTGAAATCGTCAATTTTGGCTTGTTTGTTGCTTCACTTGGTCAAGAATAGCAATTTTCAAATGGACCCAACAAAGAACGAGGAAATGTTGATTGGTGGTATTTTGTTGCGTCAACTCCTACAATCTCGTTTCAACACATTCCACTTTTCTTCATTCAACAACAACAAATCTCCAGTTGTGTTGGACATTTTCCCAATGTATGCCTCAACCCTTAATCACTCCAGCAAGGCCAATGCTCGTCTCGGATCACCAAACAACGAACGTGTCTGTCTCCTTCAAGCAGCTCAATCAATTTCTGCTGGAACCGAAATTACTATTCCATATGCAAACGATAAAGTTGATATTAAGGATCGGAAAATTTCAGAACATTTTAAGGATCGATATTTGTTCGTATGCTCCTGTGCCTATTGTATGATTGAGCGATTGGAAGGGGAGATTAAACAGTTGAACATTAAAAATTTAATTTAAATACTACCCTGATTACAAATTTTGCTGATCTTTCTTCGCTTAATCATCATGATCTTTTTAACCTCTTTTTTCTTGATAATATTTCGATGCCATTAATATCTTTTTTTCCTTATTATATTATAAACTTTATAACAAACTTATTAAAAAATACACTTTTTGTTTGAATCGCTCAATAAAGATTGCTATTAATTATGCCCATTATTTTCCAGCGATTTCTTTTGCGATCGCAGCACAGTCAAAGTTGAAATTTTGCACCAGTGCGCCACTGTCACTGACATAATTCGATATGTGAATGCGAATTGTGATATTTCTGGCATCGTCCGATGCAAGAAATGAGGCCAAATTGGCAATGTCCTCAGATGCTCCAATTCGTTTCATCAGTGATTTGCCCTCGAGTAGATCGTAGAAATTCGTAGAATGCCACTGCTGCTGCCTGTCACCAGGGCAACCTTGCCCGTAAAGTCGTATTTCGAGTTGGGAGACATTTTGGGTGTTTGAATTTTTTACTAAATTTTGATCAACTAATGTCCAGCTTTTTATATGCAAAATGGGCAAATAAGAATAATGGTTTAACTAATTAATTTGATTTGAATATTGAGAAAAACTTGAAGGTCTGCTAATTCAGTTCAATGCAATGTCAAACTTGAATCAAATCACATAGTAACAAGACATTACTTGGATTAATAAAATATTGTTCAATGTTGGATACATACAACATTGGAATGTTGAAGGTTGAATTTAGTAATTTACCTGATCAGGCTTAATTAGTTTAAAGAATTTTTATTGATTGCTTCTCGGTTCGGCCTTGCACAATGCATACTTTCTGTATAAGAGATGTCCATCCGTGAGAACATTAACCGAGCCTGCACAATAAAATCAAAGTCAAACAAATAATAGAACCAGTAATTTAATGTGTAATACAATTTGTTTTAGTGCAGTTATGTATATTATTAGTATTATTATTAAAAATATCGAGATTATATCATATTAAGTTGAATGTTGTTTGGGTTGACTGTGATGGATTGCTGATGATTGTAATGAGTGGAGTTGTGATGTTCAGCAGATAGTCAACAGCATTTCGATTACCGGTATATTTAATTCCGACTTCATTCTGTTTGGTCGCCATTGTCCATCAAATCAAATGGTTGGTTCGCCCAAGCCAAAATCGTGCCAACGCAAATTGGTAAAAAGGTTCAGGTGTGGTTCAAGTAAATTTCCAAACTGTGCATGGTCAGCGCATTTGATGGTCAATTGTTCGACATTGGGAAAAATGGTGGAGACAAATCGGATAAAGCGAACATCAACATTTTCGGGCAAATAGAAATCAAACGTTTGTAGATACTGTTCATGAGCTTCGACTAAAGAAAAATCCACCAAAGTTAATATTCGGATGTTGCGTTGTGGCCGCAGACTGAATTCTTCAAGAGCGGCCACGTCAATCCAATTCCCATCAATATGTAACTCAGTCAAATGAGTCAATTGGCGGATCATTGGGGTGAGCTGTGAATGAATGAACAATTAATTCACTGATACACATACAGAAACACAAAACCTTACTCTGGAATAGCAAACATAAATGCGCAACACTTGCAATGATGAAAAGTGTTTGCAAATGAAAGGAAATATTGCATCATCAATTGAATATAAGCTAAAGTACACAAGATTCGAAACAGATTGAGCATTGAGATGATACCAATTGGTTAGCTCTTCAAGTTTCATATATGAAACTATAGTGGAACGCGTTAATCATAAGCCAGAGAAATTTTCTCCCAAGTGTGGCGCTATTTCGTCAAAAGTTTCATAAATTTCCCGAAAAACTCACAAAAATAGCAGAACGCGCTCTTCTCAATAAATCAATGTATTCAGAAAATTCAATTTTAAGTTGATTTGATTTATTTGGGGTTATTAATAAATGCAATTATGTGAGTGTTTTCTGTCCATTTGATTATTTTGGGGGTTGAGAAGCCCAAGGTTGGGCGTTGAGCGCTCAAAACGCCACTGTCCTTTGTCTGTCTACATTTCCCTCCAAATTGCGCCGCACTTGTGTTGTGTGTTGTAGTCGAGCAGCCACATAAAGGTTTCGTTTTGCCTGCGGTCGGTTGTGCTCCAATGCCCATTTTGCCTTCTCATCACCGTCCTATCCTGACTTCTAAATGGCGGACGCTTGGATCGAGGAAACTCTGTTTCGAGTCATTTCCACACTGACAACTCAACAACCCTTCAAGTCACAATTCTCAGCCTTGACCACCAATGCGGACCGTGTCCAGTTTTGTCTTGCCCAAAATGAAGTTCAACGTTGGGTTGGTTTGTTTATGAGTAAATTTTCTGTCAATCGGACCGGTTCGAAGTGCTCTACAACTGCTGGCAAGTTCCGAGAGAAGGGAAATGATCACTTTCGTGAGCACAAACTCGAAAGCGCCATTCAACTTTACAGTAGAGCTATTTGTTTTGCTCCTCAAACTGTGGGCGACACTGCCTCCGAGCTGGCATTGGCATTTGGCAATCGTTCTGCTGCATACTTTCAAGTTGGTCAACACGAAAATGCGTTGAAGGATGTCAATGTTGCGCTGGCTCTTGGTTATGGCCAATTTAAATCGGCCACCAAATTACAACTTCGTAAATGTGATTGTCTCATCCGACTGGGACGTGCTTCGGAAGCTGAGGAATTGTTACACTTTATGCAGAAACCAACCGGTGACGAAAATGACACTAAGCGCTGGATTGAACTATTCGGTCGTATCAGTTTGGATGATAATAAGAAGAAGGATGATTCGAATCCAAAGGTGTATAATGTTTCTCTAATCTCTAAACTCACAAACAAAGGACTGTTCAAGTCAAGCGAGAAAATGTCTTCGTTTAGTACCAAAGTGGCTGTGCAGTATGATGAGGTGAAAGGTGAGATTCTGTTTTGTTGAATTCTTATAATATAATTGTCGATTCTTTTAGGTCGTCATTTGGTTGCAAAGGAAGATATCGAATTTGGCGATATTCTTGCCGTTTCTCGACCATATGCCACTCTTTTGGACTCGAAGAATGATGTCCTCAAATATTGTCATCACTGTTGTCGTGATATCTCCCTCGAATCAATTCGTCCAATTGCCTGCATTGGTTGTTCGAGTGTTGTGTACTGTTCCGAAGAATGTCGTACTGAATCGGTCAATTCATATCATCGTTACGAATGTGGTCAAACCGATTTGTTGGTTCAATTGTCTAAATATCTCCAAATGTCACTTCGTATTCTGTACAGTGCTGGCATGGATCAGATTATTTCGGTCGTTAATTCTGTCTCTGTGGATGCAAGTCACATTTCTGAACAACCGAATGCTCGGCTTAAATCACCAAACAACCAACATGTTTGTCTTCAAGCAGCTCAGTCAATTTCCGCTGGTACCGAAATTACCATTCCTTATTTGGGAGGTGATGCCTATGCTCCTAACAATCAGTCTACATCAGCCCCGAAACTTTTCAAGGACCGTTATCTCGTCGCGTGTTTCTGTACCCAATGCACCTATCATTCTCGCAATACACCATTTGGAGTTTCGGCTGCATATTTGGCACTAAGCTGCAGTTCTTGTGGCTACTTGATGGAACACTCTTCTGAGCACAAGTCCGAGTCAGAAGTGTTCCGTTGCACCAACTGCCAATTGACTATGACCAATGCTGAGATGAAACGACGCTATCGTGTGTTTGGTCAACTGGGAAGTTCGTTTTCTGAATTACATCGATCTGAGGAGAGGCCAGTTTGGAAGATGCTGAAGATCGTTGAACAAATTGAAGCCTTGCTTCATCGCAATTCACTGGAACTTGGCATTTTTCACAGCACTCTTGCGGGACACTATCGTTTAACCGGTCAAATGGGCAAGGCTTGGGCTTGCTCCGAGCAATTTCTCTCGGTCTATGGACACACTTTTGGAAAGGAAAGTGTGCGATTTTTGGGAGCGCTCGAAATTGTACAAAAACTTGTACTAAACGTCACTCCGATGATGATGGAAGTCTTTGAACAACAGGACAGCGAGTTGTATCAAGGCTATTTGGTTCGAATGGAGCAGTTGAAGCAGCTCAAACGTAAATACTACCCAGATTACTAATTATACTCACTATATTTCACTTAATATGCATAATCTTTTTGAATCCTTTCTCGATAACCTTTTATTCATTAATACCCGTATATTTCTTTCTTAATTATAAATACACTTTTGATTGTATGTTCAAATACCAACACATTTCCTATTTGACCCCTTGCAGCTCGGTCAAAGTTGAAATGGCTACATCTGATTATATCTGCATCATCTTCCGATTCACTTTTTTCTCGATAACCTTTTGATGCTATTAATTTCTTTCTTTATTATAAATACACTTTTGTTTGAATCTCTCAATAAAGACTACATGAATGTTCATTATTTTCCAGCGAGTTCTTTTGCGATCGCAGCACGGTCAAAGTTGAAATTTTGCACCAGTGCGCCACTGTCACTGACATAATTCGAACCGGTGATGTTTCGTGCATCGTCCGATGCAAGGAATGAGGCCAAATTGGCAATGTCCTCAGATGCTCCAATGCGTTTCATCAGTGACTTGCCCTCGAGTATATCGTAGAATTTAACTGCGAATGCGGGGTCGTTTTGACCGGATGAACGGGAGATTGCGGTACGGACAAAACCCGGGCTAAAAAGGATGCAATCGAAATTGGGTTAATTTGGATTAGGTGGATGATGCATACTTGATGGAATTGACACGAATTCCCTTTGGACCCAACTCTAGGGCCGAGGTTTTGGTGACCATATCGACGGCTGCTTTCGAAGAGCTGTACACAAATGCAAACTACGGAAACAAAAATTGATTATCCGAGAATACTGAAATCACTATTATCACTCACCGGTTTAATTCCTGCCATACTCGAAATGTTGATCACATTGCCTTTGGTCTTCTCGAGATGTGGCACCGCAAGTTGAGTCAACTCTACCACAGAACGAACATTCAATCGGAAAACATTGTCCCACTCTTCGAGTAGATTTGGACTGTCGAGTGATCCATCGGGCGCTCTACCCCCTGCATTGTTGACCAGAAAATCTAATCGTCCAAACTTGGCCACAGTTTCATCGATCAACCGTTTCGGTAACGAATCGTCCAACTGAAGATCACCAATGATCTGAAGTGGTTTAACGCCAACTTGTTCGATTTGTTGAGCAATTTTGTTGAGATTTTCGACATTTCGTCCAGTGATTGCCACTGAGGCACCGTATTGGGCGAATTGGATTGCAATGGCAGCGCCAATGCCACTGCTGCTGCCTGTCACCAGGGCAACCTTGCCCGTAAAGTTGTACTTCGAGTTGGGAGACATTTTGGGTGTTTGATTTGTTACTAAATTTTGAGTAACTAATGTTCAACTTTTATATTCACAATGTACAAATAGGAATAATGGTTTAACTAATTAATTTGATTTGAATATTGAGAAGAACTTGAAGGTCTGCTAATTTAGTTCACTCCAACGCCAAACTTGAATCAAATCACATAGTAACATGACATTGTTTGGATTAATAAAATATTGTACAATGTTGAATACATTCAAGTATTGGATGTTGAAGGTTGAATCTACCAATTTACCTGATCAGGCTTAATTAGTTTAAAGAATTTTGATTGATTGCTTCTCGGTTCGGCCTTGTACAATGCATACTTTCTGTATAAGAGATATCCATCCGTGAGAACATTAATCGAGCCTGCACAATAAAATCACAGTCAAACAAATAATAGAACCAGTAATTTAATGTGTAATACAATTTGTTTTAGTGCAGTTATGTATATTATTAGTATTATTATTAAAAATATCGAGATTATATCATATTAAGTTAAATGTTGTTTGGGTTGACTGTGATGGATTGCTGATGATTGTAATGAGTGGAGTTGTGATGTTCAGCAGATAGTCAACAGCATTTCGATTACCGGTATATTTAATTCCGACTTCATTCTGTTTGGTCGCCATTGTCCATCAAATCAAATGGTTGGTTCGCCCAAGCCAAAATCGTGCCAACGCAAATTGGCAAAAAGGTTCAGGTGTGGTTCAAGTAAATTTCCAAACTGTGCATGGTCAGCGCATTTGATGGTCAATTGTTCGACATTGGGAAAAATGATGGAGACAAATCGGATAAAGCGGACATCAACATTTTCGGGCTAAATAGAAATCAAACGTCTGTAGATACTGTTCATGAGCTTCGACTAAAGAAAAATCCACCAAAGTTAAGATTCGGATGTTGCGTAGTGGCCGCAGACTGAAGTCTTCAAGAGCGGCCACGTCAATCCAATTGCCATCAATATGTAACTCACTCAAATGAGTCAATTGGACCAATTGGCAGATCATTGGGGTGAGCTGTGAATGAATGAATGAACAATTAATTCACTGATGCACATACAGAAACACAAAACCTTACTCTGGAATAGCCAACATAAATGCGCAACACTTGCAATGATGAAAAGTGTTTGCAAATGAAAGGGAATATTGCATCATCATTTGAATATAAGCAAAAGCACACAAGATTCGAAACAGATTGAGCATTGAGATGATACCAATTGGTTAGCTCTTCAAGTTTCATATATGGAACTATAGTGGAACACGCGAATCCTAAGCCAGAGAAATTTTCTCCCAAATATGGCGCTATTTTGTCAATAGTTTCATAACCCGAACCAGAAAGAAATTCAAGCCGAGCCAAAGTTGGTGCCAATTGACAATATTGAGTGGCTGAACCTGGGAGTGTGTCCAAATTGATTTGTCTGAGATTGGTCAGTTGGTTGATTTGAGCACAAAGGTCGTTGACATCTTCAGAATGGTGCAAACGAACACAGAGTGAAGTCAAGCTTGATGACCATTGGTGGAGCATTGAGTTGAATTCGGTGGAGGAATACGTAGTGTAATCAAGAATGTACAATTTCTCAAGACGGGGAAATAGCTTCGAGAGATGAGTGCAAAGATGGCCAGATAAGTGAATTACTTCGCGTTGATAATATTTCATTTAAAAACCACAGAATCCTTACTCAACTCATTGAGATTGAATCGTTTCAATAATTTCGTACGTAGATAGTATCGATTCGGTTGATGCTTAATCACCAAGTACTTCTTGTCCGAACAAATAGACTCGATCACCACCTTCCACCTGTTGGACACCAATCTGAGTGGAATTATTTCGAGTATTTGCACTCTCTCCAAAATGGCTCGAAACATTTCGGTGGGCAATGTGCTGAGAAAGTCTTGTGATTCAGGACAGTATATTTCGGGTTGAGTCAAGTTGGCACCACAAAGCGAACGAACCGATTTGATAGCAAGCAAATCCATTTTGTTTGCCTGTAAATTGGTCATATAATTAATCAAAACATCATTCACACCAATGATTTAATCAAAAACTTACCTGTAAATTCGAGATGAACGCAAAAAAAAGTTTAGCTAAGAAAAGTCAACAAACAAATAGCGCAAGGCAGTATGAAAGAAAATGCCACCGAACACAGCAGAGCGCACTTTTCAGTCAATGTATTCAGAAAATTCATTTTTAAGTTGATTTGATTTATTTAGGGTTATTAATAAATACAATTATGTGAGTTTTTCTGTCCATTTGATTATTTTGGGGGTTGAGAGGCCCAAGGTTGGGCGTTGAGCGCTCAAAACGCCACTGTCCTTTGTCTGTCTACATTTCCCTCCAAATTGCGCCGCACTTGTGTTGTGTGTTGTGTGTTGTAGTCGAGCAGGCACATAAAGGTTTCGTCTTGCCTTCGGTCGGTCGTGCTCCAAAGCCCATTCTGCCTTCCCATCACCGTCCTATCCTGACTTCAAAATGGCGAACGCTTGGATCGAGGAAACTCTGCCTCAAGTCATTTCCACACTCACAACTCAACAACCCTTCAAGTCACAATTCTCAGCTTTGACCACCAATGCGGACCGTGTCCAGTTTTGTCTTGCCCAAAAAGAAGTTCAACGTTGGCTTGGTCTGTTTGTGAGTAAATTTTCTGTCAATCGGACCGGTTCGAAGTGCTCTACAACTGCTGGCAAGTTCCGAGAGAAGGGAAACGATCATTTTCGTGGACAAAAATTCGAGAGCGCTATTCAACTCTACAGTAGAGCCATTTGTTTTGCTCCCCAAACTGTGGGCGAAACTGCCTCAGAACTGGCATTGGCATTTGGCAATCGTTCTGCTGCTTACTTTCAACTTGGTCAACATGAAAATGCGTTGAAGGATGTCAATGTTGCGCTGGCTTTTGGTTATGGTCAATTTAAATCGGCCACCAAATTACAACTTCGTAAATGTGACTGTCTCATCCGACTGGGACGTGCTTCGGAAGCAGAGGAATTGTTACACTTTATGCAGAAACCAACCGGTGACGAAAATGACACTAAGCGTTGGATTGAACTATTCGGTCGTATCAGTTTGGATGATGACAAGAAGAAGAAGGATGATTCGAATCCAAAGGCGAGCAATGTTTCCCTAATCCAGAAACTCACAAACAAAGGACTGTTCAAGTCAAACGAGAAAATGTCTTCGTTTAGTGCCAAAGTGGCTGTGCAGTATGATGAGGTGAAAGGTGAGATTCTGTTTTGTTTAATTCTTATAATTTAGTTGTCGATTCTTTTAGGTCGTCATTTGGTTGCAAAGGAAGATATCGAATTTGGCGATATTCTTGCCGTCTCTCGACCATATGTCACTCTTTTGGACTCGAAGAATGATGTCCTCAAATATTGTCATCACTGTTGTCGTGATATCTCCCTCGAATCAATTCGTCCAATTCCGTGCATTGGTTGTTCGAGTGTTGTGTACTGTTCCGAAGAATGTCGTACTGAATCGGCCAATTCATATCATCGTTACGAATGTGGTCAAACTGATTTGTTGGTTCAATTGACTCAATTTCCTCGAATGTCACTTCGTATGCTGTACAGTGCTGGCATGGATCAGATTATTTCGGTCGTTAATTCTGTCCCTGAGAATGGAAACTATATTTCTGACCAACCAGATGACCACTATTCTCATGTGTACCAATTAATTCACCACTCGGATGGACCGTTGAAGGATCTGAACATGTCGTACCAAGAAATGTTGATATCGTCAATCATGGCTTGTTTGTTGCTTCAATTGGCCAAGAAAAGTAATTTCCCAATGAGCACCAAAAAAGAGGAAAAGTTGATTGGTGGTATTTTGTTGCGTCAACTTTTGCAGTCGCGTTACAACTCTTTCGGCTTTTCTCCCTTGTACAATGACAAAGAAGCGCAAATTCTCAGTGGAGTTGGATCATCATCGTCAGTTCTTTTGGAACTCTACCCACTGTACGCTTCTACCCTGAATCACTCCTGCAAGGCCAATGCTCGCCTTAAATCACCAGACAACCAACATGTTTGTCTTAAAGCAGCTCAGTCAATTTCCGCTGGTACCGAAATTACCATTCCTTATTTGGAAGGTGATGCTCTTTTCGAGGACCGTTATCTCGTCGCGTGTTTCTGTGCCCAATGCACCTATCATGCTCGCAATACACCATTTGGAGTTTCGGCTAAATATTTAGCTCTGAGCTGCAGTGATTGTGGCCACTTGATGGAACACTCTTCTGAGTACAAGTCCGAGTCAGAAGTGTTCCGTTGCACCAACTGTCAATTGACTATGACCAATGCTGAAATGAAACGACGCTATCTCACGTTTGGTCAATTGAAAAGTTCGTCTTTTGAATTTCATCGATCTGAGGAGAGGCCAGTTTGGAAGATGCTGAAGATCATTGAACAACTTGAAGCCTTGCTTCATCGCAATTCACTGGAACTTATCCTTTTTCAATGCACTCTTTCGGCATACTATCGTTTAAGCGGTCAAATGGGCAAGGCTTGGTCCTGCCTCGAACAATTTCTCTCTATCTGTGGAGGAACTTTTGGAAAGGAAAGTGTGGTATTTTTGGGAGCTCTCGAACTTGTACAAGAAGCAGTATTAAAGGCCAGTCCGATGATGATGGAAGTTTTTGAACAACAGGACAGCGAGTTGTATCAAGGCTATTTGGCTCGAATGGAGCAGTTGAAACAGCTCAAGCGTAAATACTATCCGGATTACTAATTATACTCACTATATTTTACTTAATCTACATGATCGTTTCGATTTTCTGTCTTTCTCGATAACCTTTTATCATTAATACCCGTATATTTCTTTCTTAATTATAAATACACTTGAATGTATGTTCAAATACCAACACATTTCCTATTTGACCCCTTTCAGCTCGGTCAAAGTTGAAATTGCTACATCTGATTATATCTGCACCATCTTCTTATTCTCTTTTCTCTCGATAACTTTTTGATGCCATTTCTTTCTTTCTTTATTATAAATACACTTTTGTTTGAATCTCTCAATAAAGACTACATGAATGTTCATTATTTTCCAGCGAGTTCTTTTGCGATCGCAGCACGGTCAAAGTTGAAATTTTGCACCAGTGCGCCACTGTCACTGACATAATTCGAACCGGTGATATTTCTTGCATCGTCCGATGCAAGGAATGAGGCCAAATTGGCAATGTCCTCAGATGCTCCAATGCGTTTCATCAGTGATTTGCCCTCGAGTAGATCGTAGAATTTAACTGCGAATGCGGGATCGTTTTGACCGGATGAACGGGAGATTGCGGTACGGACAAAACCCGGGCTAAAAAGGATTCAATCGAAATTGGGTTAATTTGGATTAGGTGGATGATGCATACTTGATGGAATTGACACGAATTCCTTTTGGACCCAACTCCAGATCTGAGGTTTTGGTGACCATATCGAGGGCAGATTTCGAGGAGCTGTAAACAAATGCAAACTACGGAAAACAGAAATTGATTAACCGAGAATACTGAAATCACTAGTCCACTCACCGGTTTAATTCCGGCCATACTCGAAATGTTGATCACATTGCCTTTGGTCTTCTCGAGATGTGGCACCGCAAGTTGAGTCAACTCTACCACAGAACGAACATTCAGTCGGAAAACATTGTCCAACTCTTCGAGTAGATTTGGGCTCTCAAGTGATCCATTGGGCCCTCTACCGCCTGCATTGTTGACCAGAAAATCTAATCGACCGAACTTGTCCACAGTTTCATCGATCAATCTGTTTGGTAGAGAATCTTCGAGTTGAAGATCACCAATTATTTGTAGTGGTTTGACACCAGCAGCACTGACTTGTTCGATCTGTTGAGCAATTTTGTTGAGATTTTCGACATTTCGTCCAGTGATTGCCACTGAGGCACCGTATTGGGCGAATTGGATTGCAATGGCTGCGCCAATGCCACTGCTGCTGCCTGTCACCAGAGCAACCTTGCCCGTAAAGTTGTACTTTGAGTTGAGAGACATTTTGGGTGTTTGAATTGTAACTTTTGGGCCGACTAATTTCCAACTTTTATATGCACAATATGCAAATAAGGTTTAACTAATTAATTTAATTTGAACATTGAGATAAACTAGAAGGTCTGCTAATTAAGTCACTCCAATGTCAAACTTGAATCAAATCACATAGTAACATGACATTGTTTGGATTAATAAAATATTGTTCAATGTTGGATACATTAAACATTGGAATGTTGAATGTTGCATTTACAAATTTACCTGATCAGATTTAATTAGTTTAAAAAATTTAGATTGATTGCTTCTCGGTTCGTCCTTGGCAGTTTAATCAAAGTTGAAATTGTAAATAAGTGCATATTTTTTTAATTTCATAATTATGATTTACGTTCATGTTATTCAGATGTGCAACAACGCAACTGATAAACTGACAAAAAAGAAAAAGAAAATTCAGATTCGTACAAAAAGGATTTATTCATAATACAACGCTGGAAATTATATTTGTGCAATTAATCAAGGTTGACTCACTGGAGAAATATTCCAGAAGGGATCATATTCTTGTTATACAATAATCTGGTACTATTAGATAATCTTAGCCCATCAACTGATCAATCGGATCGTCCAAATTGAAATTGTGCGAACGCAAATTGGCGAAAAATTGATCAACATGAGATGCGAGTAAATGTCCAAACTGTGGATAATAAATAAGAGTTTCGATGATCAATCTTTCCACATTGGGAAAAATGGCGGACAGAAATCGACAAAGGCGGAAAGCATTTTCAGGCAAATCTAAATCGAATAAATGTTCACCATCGTTAATAGATAAATCCGCCAAAGTTAAGATTCGAATGTTGAGAAGTGGCTTCAGATTGGTGACATCAAGAGAGGATGAGTCGATAGTGAGGTTATTGATTTGTAAATCGGTCAAATGAGTCAGACTAGTCAGGTGTTGCACAATGATGCGGGTGGTGAGCTAGAATTAAACAATTAATTAGTTTTCTAATATAAATACAAACACAAAATTTACCTGTAAATTACCACTTATAGTAAGGCGCAACATTTGCAGTGATGAAAAGTGTTTGCAAATGAATGGAACTATTTCAGGATCATCTGTATAGAAGCCAAAGCGTAGCAGATTCGAAACAGATCGAGCATTAAGTTGATGCCAGTTGGTCAGCTCTTTAAGGGTCACACGCCGGTAAATGCATCCTAAACTAGCGAAGCTTGCTCCCAAATATGGCGCTATTTTGTCAATAGATTCAAAACCCAAGCCAGAAAGATGTTCGAGTCGAGACAAAGTTGGTGCCAATTGGTTGGCTGAAACAGAAGGTGAGACCAAATTGAGTTGTCTGAGATTGGTCAGTTGGTTGATTTGAGTGCAAAGATGGTTGACATCCTCCGAGTGGTATAAACAAACACAGAGCAAAGTCAAGTTTGGTGACCACTGGCGGAGCATTGACCTGAATTCGGTGGAGGAATATGTAGAGTAATCAAGAATGTAAAATTGTTCAATACGGGGAAATAATTTCGCGAGAAGAGTACAAAGTTGGCTGGACAAGTGAATTTCTCGGCGTTGATTACTAATTGTATATTTCATTTTTAAAACGACAGTATTCTTACTCAACTCGTTGAGATTGAATTGTTTCATTAATTCCAAAAGATAGTACTTGTTCGGTTGATGCATAATCACCAAGTACTTTTTATCCGAACAAATAGACTCGATCACCACCTTCCACCTGTTGGACACCAATCTGAGAGGAATCATTTCGAGTATTTGCACTAGCTCCAAAATGGCTCGAAACATTTCAGTGGGCAGTGTGCTGAGGAAGTCTTGTGATTCGGGACAGGATATTTCGGGTTGAGTCAAGTTGGCAAGCGAACGAACCGATTTGATAGGAGGCAAATCCATTTTGTCTGTCTGTAAATTGGTCATATAATAATTATATTATATTATAATTAATAAACACCATTAACGCTAGTGATTTAATCCAAATTTACGAGTAAATCCGAGATGAACAAAAAAAGTTTGGCTAAGAAAAGTCAACAAACAAATAAGACGCAAAGCAGCATGCACCAAAAACTTGAGTGAAAGAAAATGCAACCGAACACAACAGAGGGCACTTTTCAATCAATGTATTCAGAAAATTGTTTTTTAAGGTTATTTGATTTATTTTGGGTTATTAATAAATGTCGTTATGTGAGCTTTCGGTCATTTTGATTATTTTGGGGGGTTGAGAAGCCCAAGACTGGGCGTTGAGTACACAAAACGCCACTGTTCTTACGCCGTCTGTTTTATTTCCCTCCAAATTGCGCCGCACTTGTGTTGTGTTGTGTTGTGTGTGTTGTACAGACAGGCACAAAAGGTTTCGTCTTCCCTTCGGTCGGTCGTGCTCCAAAGCCCATTCTGCCTTCCCATCACCGTCCTATCCCGACTTCAAAATGGCGGAAGCTTGGATCGAGCAAACTCTGCCTCGACTCATTTCCACACTCACAACTCAACACTTCAAATCACAATTCTCAGCCTTGACCACCAATGCTGACCGTGTGCAGTTTTGTTTTGCCCAAAAAGAAGTTCAACGCTGGCTTGGTCTGTTTGTGAGTAAATTTTCAGTCAATCGGACCGGTTCGAAGTGCCCTACTACTGCTCTCATGTACCGAGAGGATGGAAACGATCACTTTCGTGGACAAAAATTCGATGACGCTATTCAACTCTACACTAAGGCTATTTGTTTTGCTCCCCAAAATGTGGACAAGACCGCCTCCGAACTGGCATTGGCATTTGGTAATCGTTCTGCTGCTTACTTTCAAGTTGGTCAACACGAAAATGCGTTGAAGGACATCAACGATGCGCTGGCTCTTGGTTATGGTCAATTCAAACCGGCCACCAAATTACTACTTCGTAAATGTGACTGTCTTATTCAACTTGGACGTACTTCGGAAGCTGAGGAATTTCTGCACTTTTTGCAGAAACCAACAAATGACGAGAATGACACTAAACGTTGGATTGAACTATTTGGTCGTATTCGTTTGGGCGATGACAAGAAGAAGGCAAATGGATCGAAGCCAAAGGTGTGCACCTGCACTAGTCTTTCCCTAATCTCGAAACTCACAAACAAAGGACTGTTCAAGTCAAATGAGAAAATGTCTTCGTTTAGTGCCAAAGTGGCTGTGCAGTATGATGTGGTGAAAGGTGAGATTTGTTTGGATTCTGTTGTTTTGTTTAATACTTCTTTTTATTGTCGATTCTTATAGGTCGTCATTTGGTTGCAAAAGAAGATATTCAATTTGGCGATATTCTTGCCGTCTCTCGACCTTATGTCACTCTTTTGAACTCGAAGAAAGATGTCCTCAAATATTGTCATCACTGTTGTCGTGATATCTCCCTCGAATCAAATCCAATTCGTCCAATTCCCTGCATCGACTGTTCGAGTGTTGTGTACTGTTCCGAAGAATGTCGAACTGAATCGGCCAATTCATATCATCGTTACGAATGTGGTCAACACAATTTGTTGGTTCAATTGCCTCCATTTGCTCGAATGTCACTTCGTCTGCTGTACCGAGCTGGTATGGATCAGATTCGTTCGGTTGTGGATTCTGCCCCTAAAGAAGCAAGCCACCTTTCTGAACAACCAGAAGGTCACTATTCTCATGTGTACCAATTAGTTCATCACTCGGATGGACCTTTGAAGGATCTGAACATTTCGTACGATGAAATGTTGATATGGTCAATCATGGCTTGTTTGTTGCTTCAATTGGTCAAGAAAAGTAATTTCCCGATGGACTCCAAAGAAGAGGAAAAGTTGATTGGTGGTATTCTGTTGCGTCATCTGCTGCAGTCTCGTTACAACACTTTTGTCTATTCTCCCTTGTACGTTGACAAAGAATTACGAATTACACCTGGTGGAGTTGGATGGTCGCCTTCTGTTCTTTTGGAACTCTACCCAACGTTCGCATCAACCCTTAATCACTCCTGCAGAGCCAATGCCCGACTCGAATCACCAGACCACCAATCTGTTTGTCTTCAAGCTGCTCAGCCAATTCCCGCTGGAACCGAAATTACTATTCTTTATTTGGATAAAGACGAGCTTGACAATCGTTTTCCAACAGCCCCTGGACGATTTAAGGACCGTTATCTCGTCGATTGCTTCTGTGCCCAATGCACCTATTATGCTCGCAATACACCATTTGGACTCACCGGGAAGCACTGTTTGGAGCTGAGCTGCTATTCTGGTGACCATGGCTTGATGGAACTCTCTTCTGAACACAGATCCGAGTCAGAAGTGTTCAGTTGCACTAAATGCCATAAGACTATGGACAATGTTGAGATGCAAGCACGCTATCGTTTGATTGATCGATTTTCAGATAATTTCTCTCAATTGTTTCATGGCGGGAAGAAGAATCCACCTTGGGAGTTGCTGGAGATGGTTCAACTACTCGAAGCCATGCTTCATCGCGATTGCGGATTACTTTCCGGTTACCGCTTCTATCTTGGGATGCGCTATCTGTCCAACGGTCAAATGGACAACGCTTGGGCCTGCTTCGAACAACATCTCTCTATCTATGGACGCATTTTTGGAGAGGAAAGTGTGTCACTGATGGAAGCAATCAATTTTATACGAAAAGTATTACTCGGAATAATGTCCGATCAGATGTTGATGAAAGACTTTGAACAACAGGACAGCGAGTTGGCTCGTCAATATTTGGCTCGAATGGAACAGTTGAAGCAGCTCAAACTTAAATACTACAAAGATTATTAATTCTACTGATCTCTATTATTTCTCTTATTCTGGGTAATCTTTTTGAATCTCTTTTTTCTCGATAACCTTTTATCATTAATACCCGTATATTTCTTTCTTAATTATAAATACACTTTTGATTGTATGTTCAAATACCAAACATTTGACCCCTTGCAGCTCGGTCAAAGTTGAAATTGTACACCTGATCATATCTGCATCATCTTTCAATTCTCTCGTTTCTCGATAACCTTTTGATGCTATTAATATCTTTCTTTTTCTTTATTATAATAAACTTTATTATTATTACAAATACACTTTTTGTTTGAATCTCCCAATAAAGATTACACGAATGTCCTTCATTTTCCAGCGAGTTCCTTTGCGAGTGCAGCTCGGTCAAAGCTGAAATTTTGCACCAGTGCGCCACTGTCACTGACATAGATCGAACCGGTGATGTTGCGTGCATCGTCCGATGCAAGGAATGAGGCCAAATTGGCGATATCCTCAGATGCTCCAATGCGTTTCATCAGAGATTTGCTCTCGAGTAGATCGTAGAATTTGTCTGCTAGGGCGGGATCGTTCTGACCGGATGAACGGGAAATGGCGGTACGGACTAAGCCCGGGCTAAAATCGGAAGAATCGATATTGGGTTAGTTTCGTAAATGTAAACAACATACTTGATGGAATTGACACGAATTCCCTTGGGACCCAGCTCGAGGGCCGAAGTTTTGGTGATCATGTCGAGGGCTGCTTTCGAAGAGCTGTACACAAATGCAAACTACGGAAAATAAAAATTGAATTACCGTCAACTCGGTTAAATTATTAACCACTTACAGGTTTAATTCCCGCAATACTCGAAATGTTGATCACATTGCCTTTGGTCTTCTCGAGCTGTGGCACTGCAAGTTGAGTCAACTCTACCACTGAACGAACATTCAATCGGAAAACATTGTCCCACTCTTCGAGTAGATTTGGACTGTCGAGTGATCCATTTGGCGTTCCACCGCCTGCATTGTTCACCAGAAAATCCAATTGTCCAAACTTGGTCACAGTTTCATCGATCAACCGTTTCGGCAACGAATCGTCCAACTGAAGATCACCAATGATTTGTAGTGGTTTAACGCCAACTTGTTCAATTAGTTGAGCAATTTTGTTGAGATTTTCGACATTTCGTCCAGTGATTGCCACTGAGGCACCGTATTGGGCGAATTGGATTGCAATGGCAGCGCCAATGCCACTGCTGCTGCCTGTCACCAGGGCAACCTTGCCCGTAAAGTTGTACTTCGAGTTGGGAGACATTTTGAAGGTGAATGTTGAGTCACTAAACGAAAGTGTAACTAAAATATAACATGAATAGCCACAAAATAAACCAACTTATATACTTTCGCCCAACTACTTCTAGAAAATGCCATTTGGGATGTTATCGTAGTTTGTCAATGATAACACTAATAATAGTAATAGCCCTTTGATATGTAACGGATGTACAGGGAAAGCACTCGTAGTTGGTGATGTGTATCAGTGATTTGTATGACATAGGCAAACTTGTGCCTAAAATGTGTGTGCTGTTGCACTGAGAGATTATCGTGATTATACGGCTTAGTGCCCTTTTACATTTGTGTCTGTGTCATTCATTTGACTTGCACTTTACTGGTACGTGCAAATTTAAATTGTGCCAAATGCTATATTATTACAGATATAATTCGAATGTCACATACACGAGAATACAAATGTACAAAAAAAATTGAGTTGTAAATTGAACATAGGCGAAAAAGAATGAGTCGATGTAAATGTAAATGCCAAACTTGGAATTGTATTTGCAATTCTTGTTTTACCATTTGCATAGTATGAATCAATTTGAATGGTTTATATTTGTCAAGTCAAAAAGTGTGCTTTAGTTATCACTTTGTCTAAAGTAATCTTCATAAAGTTATCTATTGTTGAAAGTATTTCTATGATAAATCTTGATGTAAGTCTAATTTGAATTTTGAAAAATTACGTCCTCTGTGACAGCCCACAGTGTGGACTCCACGCCGATCGTGTGCTGCTCAATTTACTCAATGTAAATGTTTGGCTCGACTCAAATCACAAACAAACCTACAACCTTTGTTACCTTTTCTCCATTTCGCCCTTCTGCTCCTGTTTAACCAGGCCAACTCCCAAATGGATCTACTGAAGAAGAAGAATCACGATGCTGAGCAAGTGAAGGTGGACCCACTGCTGGTCCAACAGATTGCTCTTTTGCTCGACGATATCGACAACTTTTGCCCAGCTGTTTACGGTTACTGTAATTCTACCCTTTATGAACTGCAGGAGTATGTCAACCAAGCTCAGTGTTTCATGGACCAGCTGGAACAGCTTACCAAGTCACAATTGTTGGACGTGGAAACATTGCAGGCAATTCAACGACGCAAACGAATCCTTCGGGAACTTATTTAGCTTTACAATGTGCGGAGTTCTAAGTCTATCATCGTAATTCATGTATACAAATCTAAATTGCAATTACTAATTACTAATTGCCAATTACTGTAATAATAATTTTGAAATTCTAATTAAATTTTGATTTTTGATTACATTACACAATATGTTTTTATTTCTATTTGTAAATGAATCCAATAATTATAATTTTTTGATAATCCAAATTGGGTATTTGAGCACATTGCGCGATATAACTCAAATTGTACCGTTTGAAGGAAAGTTTACAAGGCAATTGCCAATTTGCTTCTAATCAAATTATTATCAAAAGTGTGCTTATCACTTCAGTTCATATCACATCAGTCTACTTTCTTGTGAGTATTTTGATGTATTTTTTTGATATGATACGCATTATTAGGGTAAGTCAAATTTGACCTTTGTCAAACGTCTTCTAGTGATGGTCACAACACTGTGCAGGCATTTAGTTGAACATTTTAGTTTTGTTCGCTCATGCTCAACGTTTGTTTGTCAGTGTCGACTCAAAACATACAACTTTTGTTTCCTTTTCTCCATTTGATATTGGAATATTCTCTACTCTACTCCAGTTTGACCAGCCTTTCTCAGATGGAACTACTAAAGGAAATTCCATATATTGAAGAAAGGAAGTTGGACCATCTGCTGATCCAACAGATTGGACTTTTGCTCGACGAAATCGACAACTTTAAACCAAATTATTATTCACTCTATAACCTCAAGGCGCATGCAAAACAGGCTCAGTATTTCATAGAACAGCTGGAACAGTTTGTCAAGTCACATTTGTTGGACATGAAAACATTGAAGGCAATTCAACAACGAAAACGAAATCTTCGCGATCAGATTATGTTATCTGATGAAGTTATTCAATCTAAATTTAAACAGAATATTTAAACAGTGAATTAATCAATGTTCGAGTATAAATTGCATTTCAGTACTATTTACTATCATCGATTACTTTTTTAATTCTAAATAAATTGTATCTTATTACCTTATTATCTGATTACAAAATGAGTTTTTATTTTATGTAAAATATATAATGTAAATGAAGCCAATAATTTGTGATTTATTCGCTATTTGCCAAATCGCGTAATTTTAATCTCAAAAGTAAGTACAACTTCTATGAACGGACCTTCGAGTGTGTTTGCATTTATAAACACACGCACGCTTTCCCCAGCTTTTGGTGACACGAATTTGATGATTTAAGGCAAGTCGCGGAGCAATTTTTTAGTTAAAAATTTCAAATTATTTTAAGATCTTAAGTTATCAGCTATATCATTATCTATCATCTGACAAAAAAATAGATTAATATTCCCACTGGAAGTCCAGAAAACCCAACATTTTCAAGATGCGCTTTTAGCATTTCCCCCCTACCGGCCAATGCTTACCTTTTAGTTTTTTCCTTCTCCTGTAAACCTCGACCTAACCATTTTGTTTTTGCTATATTACATTCAAAATGTAACCGATTTTGTTGAGTCCGGGTTTTAATTAAAGGTAACAACATTTACTAAAAATGGATTAAAAAAACACCCAACAAATTTTATCTCAGTTCATTGTGAGATCTTATCAAAGTGTCAAAATACCCAACTTTTTTTACATTATTCGAGCTATATCTTTAACAAAAGTCATATCTTTAAATGTTTATTAATCCAATTAAAGCCAAACATTTTATCTTTAATTTAAGCTATAGTATGGCTAAATCGGAATAGTATTAACTGACTTATGGCCCTTCAAAAATCATCAAAATAAGCACTGAAATGTGAAGAGGGGCCATTCGTAAAACAGTAACTCCGCGATTGTCCTTAATTTGTTTTGGTATATAAAATCAAAAGAAAGTCCTCATCTCAGCTCCCTCAAACGATTTAACCAAACCATCGAAAATATATACAATATTGTAGCATCATTATCGAATCCGCATCCTCATCAAAATGTCGTGGTTTTTTAATCCGTTTCCCAATTACAAATGTGTTTGTATTGAGAAACTGGACGAGTGCAATTACTACACCTGGAAGGAGGACATTATCATGTGTTTGCGTTTGAATGGTATGATCAGTGCTATCGAATCGGATCTCACTCTTTTGGAGGACAGTGACCCGCAGGACAACAACCAGGACAATGACGAAAACAACAATTTCGAACCCGAAACAAACCCAAAGCAGCCGTCAAACTCCGTCTTGAACGCCCAAACCAGGGCGATCCTCAGAAGCCACATCTCCGAACCATTTCAAAAGTTAATGTACAAACACTTATCGAAATCCACTTTCATCGTCTGGCAAGGCATTGTACACCACTTTGAGTCATACCTTCGAAATCCCCTCCAAGCAGCACGACTTCAGCATTCGATTCTTCAAATCCGTTTCACTAACATACACGAAATCCGTAAATCGATCGCCGAACTCAAAAGTCTAATCGGTCGTCTACGAATTGCCTCACCGGACACCACCGACGAGCAGATACTCGGTTACTACTTGCACTGTTGCGAGTACTCAATCGATGAGTTCTATGTAATTGCGGTTAATGCTGAAATGCAGTTGCATAGAGGAGAGAAGATTGTGGTCAAGGAAATTGAAGATTCGATTTTGAGAATTGCTGATTCGTCTGTGGCTAGAGAGGAATATAGACGAAACAAAGAAATAGAAGAAGCGGAACAACAAATGAACAGTAACAACCGAAAAGGTTATCATCGTCGGTCAAACAATCGAGGACAACGAAATCGAGGAGGATTTCGAGGTTGAGGAAATCTGTTTTGTATTTACATTTGATGATTCAATTTGATTCGCTTATACATTTACATTTATTATTAGCATTATACATTTAAATTTACAGAATATTCTAAATGTACACTGTACAGGTACACAATCGTTTATTCTAAATAATAATATATTTTTCAAAGAATTAAAATCCAAATTACCGAAATGAATATTAAAATCTAAACCTAAATCATAATTTCTGTCTTGTTTACATATTTGATATAATTTGATTTTGTTTATACATTTACATTTATTTTTATTATACATTTAAATTTACAGAATATTTTAAATGCCCATGCAAATTATTTATTGTAAATAATATATTTTACCAAGAACAATTAAATTAAAAATTATTATCTAAAAATATATTATTATAAAATCTAAACCTAAATCATAATTTCTGTTTCGTTTACATATTTGATATATGATTCAATTTGATTTTGTTTATACAATTTTCATTTATTATCATTATACATTTAAATTCAGAGATTATTCTAAATGAACATACGCAATCATTAATAAATAATATATTTTTCTAGAATAAAATCCAAAATTATTTCCTAAAACAAACCTAAAAATCTAAATCATAATTTCTCGCGCCGAATTTCTCATACTTTCAAAGTTCAACTACACCCACCCAAACGACTCACTTTATGATGATGATTTAGTCGATGAGTGTCAATAGCCGACACGGCGCACCACCAACAACAACACATCTGTCTTTTCACTACTACTGTCTAGCGTTACTTTTTGTTCACGTTGCATAACGTGAGTGTGTAGCTGTACAGAGTGAACTGGATTTATATTTAATGCCTTTTATGTCCGCGTGCGAGTGACGTTGACCATTGAAGCACCCAAATCACATCACCTCAACACGATGATCAACCAAAGTTGATGGTCTAAATCTGTCTTTGTCCGAATGTAAGTAGTAAACTTAACCACAACCCGTGAGTCACATTGACAACTCCTTCTCTTTTTTACAGATACTACAACAACAAACGCAATCGTACCGCAATAATAACCTCGATTTAGTAATCCTCGTGTGGTGTTGTAACTTCGGGACCCTTCTTCACCTTCCTCCTCTCACCTCTCACCTCTCACCCTCACCTCCCCTCAAGATGATATCCATATCGGACACACAAAAGATCGGCCTCGGCCTGGCCGCCTTTGGCATATCATTCCTCTTTCTGGGCATGTTGATGCTCTTCGACAAGGGCCTCCTAGCGGTGGGCAATCTCCTCTTCATCTCGGGCCTAGCCTTCATCATTGGTCTCGAGCGCACCTTTTGGTTCTTTTTCCAGCGGCACAAGATCAGGGCCTCGACCGCCTTCTTCGCCGGCATCATCATTGTACTGATCGGCTGGCCAATAGTGGGCATGTGCATCGAGTCATATGGCTTCCTGCTCCTATTCCGAGGCTTCATTCCCGCCACTGTTGCATTTCTGTCCCGTGTGCCTGTGCTCAGCTTTATACTCAATCTACCGCTGGTGCGGACGGTGGTCCGTCAGATTGGCACCGACACTGGACGTAATAACGTTTAATATTAATGTTTCACATATTACTATCCTCTTACTATCCTTACTATCACCTTTATCAGATCAGACCAGTCACTCTTATCTCTTATCTTAATAAGCCACTTGTCATCATTTCCACCCCCACTCTTATTATGTCACATTTTCACTAATTCGTATCCCCATCGTTTCATTTTCTAGGAGCCGATGATTCTAGCTTTTTCTAAATGTGCTCTCCCTCACTCTCAAACACACCTCCTCCTTCTCTTATCAGATCGACATCGGTTTAGTGAGATTATTATTTTATTTTAATATTATTATGAGAAAGAGGAGCGAATTATTGTACACCCTTTTGTTCTTGTTAATGTTGATCTTTGTTTGTATTTGATATAATTCTTCAATCTTGTTCTGTTGTTTGTTGATGTTGTGATTTATTATGAACTTTTGAGAATATATATACTTTTACATTTTTACTAATTTTATTGTATATTTAATTTATTATTTAAATTAATGTTCAAACAATAAATCAAATTATAATAATAATCGAAAAATACAAAAAAATTGTGTATAAAACAAAATAACAACAAAAGTAATATACAAATAATACAAATCATATTAATAGTAATAATAAAAAGTGAAAAAACTAATTAATTAATTAATGTATTGCAATATTATATTATATTTATAATGTGATTTACTACCATTTTTGGTACTATAAGTGAGATGAGCTAGAGTTGTGGGCTCGCGTTCGATTTTGTACTGATTTTCGAATGCGAGCCGGTTCCTTTCGTGTTAGCTTATTCAGAGAGAAATATTCAAAGAGGGAAATATTTTTAAGGATTGAGGATACTTAATAGGAAAATATATATTGAGTGTAAGGGAAATTCGTATAATTTTGAAGGAAAATTAGCGTGTTTGTTGAGAAAATAGATCGAACCTTTACCGTTGAATCCAGATATTTTCGCCTTTGTTATCTTCTTCTTCTTCATCTTCAGTCTGATGATGACGTTTCATCCTTTTTCTCTTCTTCTTCAGGCTTCTTATCCACATAATAATTATCCAGTCCAATAGAGAGCGTACCAATATCGGGCGCCATAATGAGGGTCTTCTCATTTCTGTGGATCCGCTCGCGCTTAAACTCTCGCCTAAAGTCCGCCTCCATCATCTCAAATTTGGCCCTCAACTCGTCGGACACATCCAGTTCAGAGATGACATTCACATCGCCAAAGCCAATTTCCTCTTCCTTCTTGATGAGAATGTCGACAACATTCTCGAGATGATAGAGCGCCTCAGCGTCCTTCTCCCACTTGTGATACTCTCGCAGAAGGTAGTAGATGTTGTAGTCGCGCATCAACATACGCAGACGACGAGTGTTGCACAGCTGGTACAGGGTTTCGAGCAGTAGAACGCGTACGTCCGCGTCCGGTTCACGGACTTTGTCCTCGGGTAAATACTGCAGATCGAGGGGCAGTTCTTTCATTTGTTCTTCGTCAAACTGTTCACCGCCCGCCAGTGGCATTACCAGTTTGATTAGGAGCTAGAATATTAAAGGAAATTATTAGATTTTATGGTAAAAGAACCAAATCATCAAACCTCATCCTCATCCTTGGTAATCAAATTATGGTGAGTGTCCGCATCGATAGCCAAATTGCGCACCACACTGACAATGTTCCGCTTCACCTTCACATCGGCAATCGCCTCATAGCACTCCATCAGCTTAAGGGCCAACTTCTCTTCGGCCAATTTGCGTCGAATCATTCTGTCCTGAGCGAGATTCACCAAATAGGCCGACAGCATGTACTTGTCGTTGTACACTCGATTGTCATGGTGCACCGGATTGTCCGGATCACGCAAGTTCTCCACCACCTTCTCGAGTACACTCGACTCGAAGCGCATAAAGACCCTCTCGGCAATCATCTCCCCGATAGGCGGATAGCGAGTGTAGTTGACCAGAATGCCCAAATGACTCGCACTAGCATTGCAATGGAAGAGTCGATTGTTGAGATGGTACCAAAAGTCCTCCTGTTTGAGGTCGATCATGTAGTCGCACACGGGCAAGACGAAGCCATCGTCCGACGCGGCAGCCATACTAATCTTCATGAGAAGGTCCAGGCCAAAACTGGCGAAGCACTCGTTTGAGTTCCTTCGAGGCCGTTGACCGTGAGCGCTTTTGGTCTTGGCAGACTTTTTCGGAGGTAACTCAGTCGACCCATCAAACTCCAGTACGGTAGTCATCAAGAAACGCATAGTGGGAAAGAGGGCCGCCTGATTGTCCTTGAGATAATCCTGCAGATCGTCATCGTACATAATGTCAACGATTTCTATGAAAATAAAAAAAATGAAAATAAGAGGAAAAGTCAATAAAAATCGAATACTAAGTCGAGTCGACCACTTACCTTGAATACATTTGGACAGCTTCGGACTGATGTCGCACTCGTCCTTGGACTTAACCTTCACTTCCTTGGAGCGGTGATGGTGGCCACCACTGCCGCCACACTTACGATGATGACGAGACATATCTGGAACGATTGATATAACAATTTACGATGACTAATTACCGTGAGAGCAAACAGATTAAGACCAAAAATCTCGGTACAGGAATTCGGCTTTTTGACTAGTTTCGAGGCGCACTTTGGTTTCGGCGCACTTGACTGAAGGTCGAATGGGGGGACTGTTCCAATTGGAGCGCGCTCACGGCAGTGAGTAGTAGAGAATGCGGACGGACAACCCAAAAGAATAATAACAAAATATAATATTAAACCAACGGTACAAAAATTACGGACAGTCGCAGAAGAGCCACACAGCGTGCACATCAAAACAAAACCAAAAATGTATATAGACGCTCGTATTCAGAATATCGAATCGAGGGCGCCAATAACCATAAAATGCGCTATTCACAAACGACGTAACTATATACAAAATAACTACACAGCCCACAGCAGCGCCCAAAAACGCCACTGCAGCACACAGGAGCATCCACAGAAGACGAACCGAAAAGAACGCTCACTGTACAAATACTATATTTTCTCGGATTCGAATCGAAATTTGAAATAAACAGAATCGTAATAAATTCTTAATTCTTTACAAATTTTTTATTAAAATAAAAATAAATCACATTTCTAATAAAATACAATAAAGTATACAATTAAAAAAATACATCATGTATTAAATACAAAGTCAAAATCAAAATATTAAAAATCAATCGAATCATAGATTGATTCATAATATTATAAGAATATAGAATCTAGAATTATTATTGTTCTGGTGGTTAGAATCAATTTACAAAGTATTATTTATATTATACAGGACTATTATTACATATTCATACACACAAAATAAGATATTTATAGATTGAGCTGAGTGAGAGGTGAAAGAAGGTGATGAAGAGTAAATGGAATATTCTTTCACTTAAGTTTCGAATTGAATTCTTTTGATTTAGTAAGGATTAATATGGAGAATACGAATTCTTTCGAGCCAACAAATTCGATGCATATTGTGCGTGTTGCTGTTGTTGTTGATTCGGTGTTTGTTGTTGACCATTTCGAGAATTGTAATTCTGTTTGATTATGAGCTTTCCACTGTCATCACAGGTGAGTGCAAAGTCGTAGAGTACGTGACGGATTCGGTTGACGATTCTGTTTCGAGAATACGAATGTTATTTAGGTTTTTGGGTTATATAGAATTATAACTTACATGTTTGACTGTATAATCCGCCGATGAGCGCCAAACGCAAACAACAGAATAAGAATTACGCAATTGACCGAGAACACATAGTGAATAGTTAACGACTCCAAAAGTGATGTATCCGTATTGACAGAATCGTGCAACCAAAAGTACGAACTCGTCAACGTGACCGAGAGGCTGACAGCCAACAGAATCCGCCACAGTCGCTCCTTTGGCCGCTGCTGTATGATGGTTTCCATTAGTCGGCGCTCGAATGCTTTCAAATCTATAGGAATATATAATAAAAAATGAGATTTCAAAGACAAAAGATTAGGATACTAAAAGGATACTACTAATAGGGACGATCTATACTACCATGCATACCATTGCACTGAATGGTCGGATTGAGCTCAAAGGTTTGTGGCTGCTGGTGATTGTGCAGATTGGTCATCATCGTGTGGTTGGTGAGACGGGCAAAATAATACACGGAGAAATAAATACAAAAAATCTAAAATTTAAAAAATAAAAAATAATAATTAAAATTAAATTAAAAACAAATACAAAAAACCTCAAACCTTAAAATACCGTCGACGCCGTCGTCGTTCTTGAGATCACAGAAACCAAACACAAAATCACCACAAACAAAGGACCGAAAACTGTCAGTTGCCAAGTCTTATTTGTTCTTTGTGTACGTTATCATTGATAAAAAGACTTATCATAAAGTACAGGTCGAAAAGATTATCAATAACGAGAGACAGAGAGTAAATACATTAAATGATTATCAACAGAAAATATAATAAAAAACAAAAACAACAAATTAACATTCAAACAAAAGTATCTTTCCAGCAGTGCTGTCAGTGCAAAAGTACATACAAAACAGGACGGACAGAATGACAAAACGAAAGTGCAGTTCGATCGATGCCTACTTTGTACGATGACGCTTGGCAACTGCTTTTATTTTGATTTATTTTTTGAATTTAAATTTTAAATTAAAAAATAAAATGTACGAAAGAATATTCTGTATATAATACTTTTAATATAAAAAATATAGAAAATAATATAAAAATAGTAGAAAATAACCCAAAACCGAAAATTTCCGATATCAATCAAAAACCCGAATCAACTGTTCCAGCGAGCAGGGAAAGCCCGTAATTGGACATTTTCGGTTATTCTTCACGTAATTGTGTATGCACAGGTAACAGAATACATATCTATATGGCAAATATTACGTAATTAATGATTAATTTGAATATTTAGTATAATATTTACCCGCTTGTGGCCAGTGCGGTCTGGTTGGTTCGCTTCTGCAAACAAAGTGGACACAGCTCGGGTGATGTTGAGAGATTCTGTTTTTTGGAGATTTATTAGATTATTTTATAAGATAAGATACTCGAACCTTTGGTTTAGGAGGCGGCGGAATTGTTTTGGCAGTAGCCAAAATCTCCCGAACATCCGTTCTCGAGTACCAGTACTCAAGAAACTGTATCAAAAAGGCGCCCGACTTGAGACCAAAATCGAACACCCGTGTCAATCGATCCGTAACGGACTGAGTGACCGTCGACTTTCGTGCTTGGAGTATTTGTTCGTTCACATAACCGATCCTCAGATTACCCAACAGCCAGAATGGTAAATTAGGTCCGTGTTGATTGCCCGCAGAGTACGAGATCCAGAACAATATTTTCACCATCTGATGCAACTGTTTCACAGTTTCATAGTGTTTCAACAATATTTGTTCGTTCCTCGAGAGTTCATACAGAGGTTGACCGAATTTTTCGTTTGTCAACGCACGATCGCGCACCGATTCATAATAACGATCGAGTTTGTTGGCCAAGTACGGGAAAATCGACACGAGTACGATCGAATTGAACAGATCAACACGGGACAAATGAGCGCCCGATCGGTTGTACCGTTGAAGAGAGAAAAACCGTTCAGTAAAGGTGCCATTCCACCTGTGCAGGTACGACCATTGGATGAGAAAGTCCACTACGAGGTTGAGTTCCTCAATGTGCGACTTTAGATGGGATGACAGTTGAGAGGGATAGCGACGGATAAAAAACTAGATAAAATATAAAAAGAATTAGTAAATAAAAATACATAAATCAAATCAAATCATACATTAATCACATGTTTGATTGCATTCTGTAGGGTCGAGTTGAGTTGATCCTCGGCCAAAAGCACAAAAATCGATGGTCGTTCAGCAGTGGAAGTAACATCTTTAGATGCATTATCAGATGACATTCTACATTAATCCATTAATCTAAGAAAATAAAAAAATGATCTAATCTAAACTCAAAATTCAAACTCAAAACAGACGACGACGATCACCAAAAATAGCCAAAACAAACAAAAACAGCTGACTCACAAGGCACGTGCCACCTGGTGAGCGAAAAACAAACCAACAAATTTGAAATATTTTACTGTGAAAAATACATTGATACTGATGATGATGATATATTTACATTTGCCTTATTATTAAATATAATTAAAAAAGAATCCTTATTTCATATAATATACCGAAAATCAGAAATAATAAATTAAGAAAGAATATTCGCCGACTGATTACTGTTGTAGCGGAATTTGCGGAAAAGATACGCGAGATCAAACTCATTGTACGAACTTTGGTCCAGATAGTGCTGCACTGTGGCACGTAGACGATCAAAGAAGGCCGAGTACTTGTCCTTGAGTGCTTTGCGTTCGGCTTTCTGTTCGGTGGAGAGGTCCAGGCCCGTGAAACGGCCCAACGCAGAGTCAAAGTCGAAAATGTGCGAAAAGAAGCTCAACTGTTGATACAGTAGATGATCGCTTATCTGTAAAAATGCAAAAGTTAGTTCAAGTTTGAGTAAATTAGAATAAAAACTCTTACCTCGAGTTGTAGTCCTCCATTTTTACACTTGGTACAGGCCACAGCCTTCTGTCCCTGCAGCCGACCCGAAAGATATCGCGTCTTATTCGTGCACGCATGATCGTCACAGTACAACTCCTTCTGATAGAATCGATTCACAAAATCGCTAATTTGCTTCTGCAGTTGAATCTCAAAGTAAAAGTGCGTGGTCACACCAAACCGTTGCTCACAGTGCTCACATCGCGCCATAGTCAACTTGAACAGATTCTTATCGGCCAACAGTTCCTTCGCATCCATCTGCTTCAAATCCTTCGACTGTTTGTTCATCAACACAAACAAATCCCGCACTTCAAAGTCCTTCTTACAGGATGGACAGGCAAACACCAGCGACTTGCACACATCGTACTTGTGATCGCCCGAGTTGAGTGCCGGATCGAGTTCCTCCACTTGGATCGCATGGGACGATCGTTTGTATGTTTCAACGCCCAAAAATTCCGCAATAATGCCCGTGTCCGTGCCTTCGATTGGATCGACCAGTCGGGACACCACCGGTAGTAGTTGTTGTGAGAGATAGTACGAAATGTCCACTTGGAGATTGCCCGCCGCATTCTGTCGAACCTCATCAATGTGATAGCCTCGTTGGGTGGCCGGGTTGGTGGTTCCATCCAAACAGATCACAAACGACACAGTGTCGCCTGCTCGAAATTGTTTGTCTATTTAGAAGAAGATAAGAATACGTCATTTATGAATGTAACTTCAAACGTCTGAAACTTACTTTGATTATTCTGGTTATATCTCAGTGCCACCGCAACGTGCGTCAACTTGCCATCATTGTACTCTTCGGGCCGCTTGGTCAACGCCTTGTTGATCACAAAATTCTCCAGTGGCATTTCATTCGCACGCAACGAGTCGGCCAACTGTTTCAAGTACGAGTGCATATCGTCCACAATCAACTCAATTGGCTTGTCCACCACCAGAATCTTGTCGAGCACAGTTTCACCCGCAATCTTTGCCAACATACTCCAATCACGTCGCACAATGTCCAAACCCTTAATCTCCCTATAAAGTAAACAAATCGATAAATTCGTTCATCACCAAACTAACAAAACAAACTCACCGATTGTACTGCAGCACACCATTTGGTCCCTTCGAGACAGTCAGTGCAGCATATTTCTTCTTCTTCAACAGCAACATACACCGAAACACTCCGTCGATATCAATTTCGAGCAGCTTGTACAGTCGATTCACCTCAGCCTGAATCTTGTAACCAGTCTCGCGCACCTCCTCATACTTTTGACAGTTGGTCAGAATCATAATCGAGTCCGTATCACCGTAAATGACATCGTAACCAATCTTCTCGACCAACTCTTTGGTGGCCAACAGAATCTCCCGACCCTTGAAGGTAATCAGTGAAGCCAAGTGCTTTGCATAGAAACGCGAATGTTGAAAGCCCAAACAGCCGTACATACTGTTCGCTGTAATCTTCAACGCCTTCTGTTTAATATCCAACTGAGTCTTCTCTTCATTCGTCAAATTAGGATCATAAAGTTGCTTCTTGACACTACGTCTCGATTCGACCAACTTTCGAATCTCAGTCGGCAGAATTCCTTCCATACTCTTCGAAGTGCCACTGGCGGACAGCAGTGCGGCAACCTCCTCAGGCGAGGACTCATTCACCGAATTCTTGACCGATTCGGGCAAATTCACAGTAGTGAAACAAATGTTGTACTCCTGAATGATCGAGGGGTAGAGGGAATTGAAGTCCATCAGAAGAATAAACTTGTCATAGAAACCAGTCTTGGGCTCGAGCACTAGACCGCCAGCGTAGGAAGATTTGGCGGCACTCGCTTTTGAGGGCAACTTCTTCTTGGGACCACCCGAACTTGGCTTCTCAGGATCATCGAGATCTTCCGGGTCTTGAGCTTCCAGTTCGACGGGCTCAATTGGTTCTGCTGCTGCTTTGTTTGCATTGTTGTTTCCGCCTCCTTTTCCGTCTTTGAAGAAGCGGATTGCCTTGTCCGGAACGATATAACCTACGAAAACAAACATTAGATTTATAAATCCTAAACAATCCCCCAAAAACCAACCTTTTTGATAGAAGGCATGCAACAGCAAGTACTCATTCCTCTCGGACCGTCCACCCAACAGTGTCCTCGAAAGCAAATTGCCCGCAATATTCGTAATCTGCTTCACCAGTGGCAAACAATTCAGCTCAAACATAATACTCAGTATCAAATCATTGTCCTTCATCAGAAATTCAATCAGCCGAATCAACTGACCCGAGTTGGCATAATAGTTGGGCAGCAGTGCCTGATCAATCTCGAATCGGCCCTTCTTCAGTATCTGAGCGGACAGCTCGGTCAAATCGTAGGACTTCGCTCGAATCAACTCTCGTGCCATAATTTTGATGTCACAAATCAGTCGCCCAGCAAGCAAGTGCTTGTCCTTGGTTCGAATAGGCAGTCCACTTCGCTTCAATCGTCCCAATTTAGACCACAAATTCTGAATCTTGTAGTGGGCGAATCGACTCAACAGTAGCTCATAGTCAAACGCAAATATATCGTGACCCACAATAATGTCCGGATCGATCTGGTGGAATTTAGCCAAGAAAAAGTTCAACAACTCACGCTCATTGTTCATTCGATTGATGGTGGTCTTCTTGTAGTCCTTCAGTGCCATTTTAGGCGTAAAATCAATAGGCAAATCGACTCCCGTCTTTGCCGAGGGACGAGTGATGATACAAAAGTGAGAGTCGTACTTTGAGTTTGTCGTTCCATTAGCCTTAGCATTTTTCGAATCATTATTTGAGGACTGTTCAAACTTGTACGACCGATTCACCATAGCCGAAATGGCCACAATCTCATTCTGTTTCGTGTCCGTATTGGCCCAAGTCTTGAAATTCAACGAAAGTACAGTGAATTCGGGTGTAGGCGCAGATGGATTCTTCTTGTTCTCCTCCTCGTTCGATTCGTCATCACAAACAACCGAAATGTTCGACTGCTTCTGTACGGACAGTTCAATCTTACACCAGGTGATCGGTGGTTCGGATATTTCAGGATTCTTCACCATCAGCCACTGTGGCCCCTTCAGATCGAGATCGAGAATCAAATTTTCCAATATACTCGCATTCACACCGAATACATGACGATACGTGTTGCCCGAGTGGAATTGGGTTGGCAGTGGAGGAGAGTTTGCAGAGTAGAGCACTTCGAGGTACTCGGCTTCGGCAGGAATGCCCGCCAATTCAAAGGCATACTTTTTGGTCACTTTACGCGAACGAAATTGACCGAGTTTCATCTTCTTCGCCACCGTATCAGTGAACTCATCGTACACATCCTGCATTGTGACCTGCTGCAATGGATCGTTGCGAAAATGTTCACGGGGTAGAAGATAAATTCGACGTTCAATGTTTTTCACTATTTAAAAATATAAAAAAAATAAAAATAAAATCAAAAACTAAATCAAAACCTTACCCAAAACAGAAGCCGAAACAAACTTTTTAATTTCCTTCATCCAAACTTTGCCAAACAAAAAGACCGTATCCGTATTCTTGCTCTGATCGGTGAAGGCATCAAACCAAAAGAATCGAATCAACTTATTCTTGTCCTCATCAATCTCGAATGGAATCTCCTTCGGTAGAATGTTCGGTGCCGCTTCGTTACTGTTGTTCGACTGTTGGCCTCCATTTTGGTCGGTACCAGACGAGATCCACTCCTCGTGTTCGAGTTTCGTCCGAATTGGATCCGTGGCTTTGAGTTTCTCGATATCCGCATTCTTGTTGTTATTGATCTTTGTATCCAGATTCTTTACGTCGGGCTTCACGTCCTTGTTCTCCTCTTCCATTTCGAAGTCGTCAAAAGCCGAATTGTCGGGCAGCATAAAGTCGTCATCGAAATCGACATCAGGTTCGGATTTAATTTTGATCGAAGTATGAGACCGAATCGAGGTTGATGTTGTTATGGTCGAAGAATTGGAATTTGAAATACTCTTAATCTCATCCTGATCGATAATTTCGTCGAAATTGAATTCTTCTGTTTTAGAGAGAACTCTCTTCTTGAGCGGAGGACCGAAAACATTCCGTCCTGCGGTGATTGATTTTCGTTTGATCGACGAAGCCGACGAGGCAGAACTACCGAGCGTTGGTGTTGCTGTCGCCGTGGTTGGAGTAGACTTTTTCTGAAGTTTCAACGGTTGGGGAGTGGAAAAGTGAATCGGGGCACCTTTACCGACGGGCAGTGGCTTCGGTGTGGTCGTGATCGCGTCCACCAGTGACTCAATCTCCTCGTCGTCGATCTTCACCTCGTTCATCGACTTCTTCTCCCGACCACCACCACCCGAGGAACCATTCAGATGAAAAGGATTCTTAGATTTTCCCGCAGTAGTCATATTGGTGGACCGCTTCGAGGCCGAGGCAAACATACTACGAATATCGCCTTTCTCCGGTTCCACCTTTTGGGTCTTCAACGAACCGAGATTGTACTTGTTCTTCTTACTACTGGCATTTGAATTACCATTTCGATTCGTAGTACTATTCACCCCATACTGTTCGTCCTCATCATATTCGTCATCGAAAATCTCCCGACCGTGTTCCGCATAGCCAGCGCCATCATCATCCACAATCCAGTCCTCACGCTGTCGCTTCGACACCAATTCGGAATACTCATCCTCATCGACCTCATCATAAACATCAGGCTCCTCTTCCACTTCGTACTTGTTGACACCGCCACGGAGGGATCGCAACTTTGAGAGGGCCTCTAACTTTTTACTGGCATTCTTGTTTGGAGCACGCCGCGATCGTCCTATAAATAATATAAATAAATAAATAAAAAGAATATTCTTTATTAATAAAACAAAAAAAAATAAAACACAACTTACCTGAATCGGAACTCATGATGATGATGTAATACGAGGAGGACACGCGCCCTTAAAAGCCCAAATACAAAGTAGACCGGGAATGCAATGTAGCACGGGAATATACCACCCCACCGGTAAAAAATCCACGTTATATTATGCAACAAATAACCGAATAAATACGGGAATTATTAGGAATCGGCGGAAAATAACGAAATAAATCAGACAACAAAACAGACGACCGAAGCAGTTGCAGCAACAGACGAGAGAGGCAAACACCAAAAAATGCGGGAAAGCAACAGCCGCTGGCTTTGTTTACAATGCATTAGCGCTACACACACAGGGTGATGTCCGCAGATGACGTAATCGAATAAAGCTGACATATGGGGCATACGTAGGGGGTGCTGCTGCACAATTTGATTTTATTTATTCAACAGTAAATTGTGTAGTAACGCTGTTTATTTATAGACACTTTTTGCATTAAGGGTGGGTTGTACCGCCCATTGATTCGATTTTCTGTATACGTTGATTGCTTTTTGGTAGACGTCTGCATATAATTTGTTTTGGTACAGATTAAATTGACTTACTGCCGTCTCAGTTATTGTCACTGCCTTGTGAGTTTGAACAGTCTGACAATGAGTCAGAGATGACTCATTTAGATGAGTTGTAGCACAAATCAATGTTAATTTCTCTCATTTATTGTCACCAAATTTCCTCTGAACACGCGGAGTTAAATCAATTTATTCTGTATGTTTTGATTCGATTTGGCCTTTTTCGGTAATTAACCTTTGTTTAAAAGTAAGTTTATTTGATTTCGTGTTTTTTATTAAATAATAACCTATTGTATTATCTGTTACAGGTACTGTGATCACGTGACATTCGAGTGCAATCTATTTTGTCCTTTTATTTTGGCTTTCTGTGCCTGTGCCTTAATGAGATTCTATTTCTTGTTTTGAAAGTCATACTTTGTCATATATTAACTAGTTCCCCGTTCACGTAATGAGCACGTTCCCGAGGTATGTTCCACCATTTGCGTAAATGATATGCCCAAAATGATCATCATCTGATAACTGTTCTATTTTCTGCACCTAGGATGAACTAATTTACTGTGTCGATCTACTAATATATTACCGAAGGCGTTATCAGTAGTACTCGACTATCACTGATAAGTGAACCCAAAAGAAGAAGTATCTTATCAACAACATATTTAGCAAATAGAACGATATATTTACATTATTCAACGGACAAACAGTACAGCAACAGCTTGTTCCCGTCAAAATCCGTCAACTCTCACTCTTTTTAGTCGTGTTGATAAGAAAAAACAGAACAGGCGAGGGCAATTTCCATTTGGCCGGTTTGCTCTTATTTTTACCATACTAAACGACGACTGTTATCAATCCCTCTCTATTTGCCAATTTGCTACTATTACCACAATCTTCGTATTTGCTCTTGTTTATTTGATTGATACATCGTCGTCTACATTATAAAATATAGAGTGATTAGAGTTTAGTTGTTTATTGCTTGGCAACCACCAAACGCCGATCATCATCATCATCGTCAAGAGTCGTGACATTTTGTCATTATAATTTGTCATTCGTTCGTCTCTTCTCGTTCACGCACTCACGTCATCGTAATTTTCAAATATGGCACTCTCGAAGACTATCGCCCTGGCGAGTGGAACCCAGCTGCCGCTGGTTGGGTTGGGTACCTGGAAGTCGGCGCCCGGTCAAGTTTACGAGGCGGTTAAGGCCGCTATCGAGATCGGCTACCGGCACATTGATTGTGCTTTTGCTTATGGTAATATTTGATTTATTATGTAATTTATTACGTAATTTACGTAATTTCCTTCTTTTTTATATTTTTTTCTCATTTTAGGAAACGAAAGCGAAGTCGGTAAGGCTCTATCCGAGGTTATCTCCTCGGGCAAAGTCCGTCGAGACGAACTTTTCATCACTTCGAAGCTGTGGAATACCTACCATAAACGTGAACGTGTCCCACTCTGCCTGGACAAGACCCTTGCGGCCCTTCAGCTCGACTATCTCGATCTGTACCTGATTCACTGGCCTTTGGGTTACCAGGAGGGCGATGTCACCTTCCCGCGTAATGAGGCGGGCGAGGTTCTGGTGTCGGATGTTGATTTCACCGAAACCTGGCTCGGTATGGAGGATGTCTACCGGGCTGGTAAGGCCAAGAATATTGGTGTTTCCAACTTTAATTCCGAACAGATTACGCTCATTTTGAGCATTGGCACTGTTAAGCCGGCGGTCAATCAGGTGGAGTGTCATCCTTATTTGAATCAGAAGCGGCTGATTGAGTTCTGTCAGAAGAACGGGATTGTGTTGACTGGTAAGTTATCGATTATTCGTTCAAACAGAAAAATTAACCCGTTCAACCCCTTTTTAGCCTACAGTCCACTGGGCTCGCCCGACCGTCCATTCGCCAAACCCGGTGATCCATCCCTTTTGGACGATCCTCGTCTCACTGCAATCGCTGCCGCGCACGGCAAAACTCCCGCACAAATTTTGATTCGCTTCCAAGTGCAGCGCAATGTTGTGGTCATTCCCAAGTCGGTCACCCCGTCCCGAATTGCATCAAACATTCAAGTTTTCGACTTTGAGCTGACTCCCGAGGAGGTGGCCACTATTGAGTCGTTTGACAATGGTCCAGAAGGTCGACTGATCAACCTTCGGGCTAATGGTCCACTGGTTTATGGACACAAGCACTATCCGTTTAATGCTGCTTTTTAATTTCGCAAACTTTTTTTTATTCATTTTGAATTTTTGAAAATCTGAATTTGAATTTGAAATTGAATTTTATTCATAAATTTGAACCAATTTATACTGCTTGATGTTCCCGCATGTTTGACCATGCAAATGGATAACCTTTTTGGGAACCTCCCATTTGGGCGTTACGCCTCGACAGTATTTACAGTTTTTTGGATCTTTTTTAGGACAAAATGGACATGGACTTTTGATGGACATTCGTTTACGACGTTCGTAGAATTGTGTCAATTCTTTTGGTGAATTTGAAGGTAAATGTTTGAATGGAAGTTGACCGAAATTGAAGGCAATTTGTTGATTTTGACCTAAAATTGCGTACGCGTAATATGGTTCCGACTTGGACCACTGAATTTCGGTTGACCATGGAATTAGTTTGCCGTTTAGGAAGAAGGTGAATTGATGGTTTTGCGTATCGATTAATGCTCCAAAAACTGAACCACATTCCCATCTCGGGAGCGGATCCCGACGTAAGCAAATTTCCTCATTCAACCAGAAAGCATTCTTTAATGGATCGAATGTAAACGCACGGTCCCGTTCATCGATATCGTGACAATCAGTGGCCCAGCCAATTCTCACCGGTCCAGGTGTCAATAGGATTGCTTCATAGTAATAAGCACCGATATTGAATGAATATTCTGATCTAATTTTGAGTAGTTTTTCAGAATCATTCCGAACAGTGACGCCATCTGTTGGGAGTTTACTCAAATCAAATTGTTCATGATAATCGAGTGCATTTTCACGTATCCATCGAGCCAGAAAGCTCAACTCTTGATCCATTGAACGATGATCTCGATGATAGATATTATCTATTGGTTCAAATCGTTCCAAACTGTTCCTAAATGACATAATCTGGCTCTCACTGATGTAATCTCTCTGTTTACACAGCAACAACTCAATCGATAACATTCCATACAGTTGAGACTCGGTGTATTGTGTTCCAACATCAGATGAAATAATATTCGATAGATACGAGAATAGTTTCTGACATTTTGGTTCATCGAGAAATGTTCCGTAATTTTCCAGAATCACTATCTGTATTACAAATGATAGCGTTTTGTTGTTTCTCATTTGATTTCGCTCAAATTCTGGATCGGATAACGTGAAGAGTGGTTCTGTTAGTCGGAAGAATTGTTCGAGGAATTCTGTTGCACTCAAAGTTGATTTCGTTACGAAATGGTTCAACAGTTCTCGGTGCTTGAATTTGTCTTTCTCTGGATCACGTAACCGATTGATGAAACATTGAATAAGTCGGAGAAGACCTTCGGTTTCGAAGGTTTGCGGTGAGATGCGTTTGAGGAGTTGAGTGTAACATTCGTTTTGGGTTAATTCGGGTTTGAAGGATGCGGAAATGGATTTGCGGTAGTATTCGTTGAGGAAGGTGCTGAATTTGAATTGGGTTTGGTCGGAGAAGAAGGTTAGGGTCATTTTTGATGGGTGTCGGGATTTTGTGATGTAATTGGTAATTGACTAGAAGTATTAAGTAAAGCGATGGATTGACACACCAAAAGTATGCAATACTCACTTGAGCTCTGCTCAATACACAGGCAGAGTGTTTGTTGTTATGACAATGTGAATGGGATTGCGTCATGTTGTTGGCTCGTTGAGAGAGATTTTCTGTCTTTATGCGGCAATTGTATACATTAATGTACAGTGCAACAGTCTATTGCACAATGTACAGAAAGTTGTACATTGACACAGTTGACATAGTACAGCAATTTGTGTTTTACAATGTACAGTACCAGTAAGATACATTAAATTATTTACATTGTATACAATTTACAAGCACTTTTGCAAACAGAAATTTATTTTGAAAAAGATTGCAAAATAAATGCGCTTTCAAAATGGAACGTAAAATGGCAAATGTAAATGTTCGGCGCTTATTTGAGAAATATCGTTTGAGAATAAATTGGTTGTATATTATACAATGTATAACGTTGTTTAATCGTCTTTTACTGGACTTTGAATTTGACGTGCAATGTTTGGCATTTTGAACATCAATACACTCAAATTGAACATATCGTAATCGTTTTATGTTTCATTTCCTCGCATTGCTCGAAAACAAAAAGAAGAGTTCTGATTACGCAAGGACACTCAAGTCCACTTGTCTAGGAACACAATCATAATCTCTTTCTAATGTTGTTTTTTAAATTCGCATTTTTTAATCGTATTCATACTTGTTTTGAATATCACGAATTGTAGTATTTCTTTGTTTGCGAATCAGAATTTTAAAATAAAATGGATAAAAGTAGATAATAATATTACAAAAATGTCAAATAGCATGAAAATCAAACACAAAAAAAATCGATTTTGTAAAAATAATATACTTTCCGTAAAGCGAGAAACGACTGTTCAAATTGATTTGTCACGCGAATTTGTATGTTCAAAAATAAGACACGTCCTATATGAACGGTCCTTTGTTTGTGCATTTGGCAATCAAAACAATAACAAAACTGCTCTCTCGTCCGTATTTGATTTATATCTTTCAATTTGGTTTCGTTTCTTTTTTCACCATCAAAACTCGACCCAAAATGGATCAAAACCCTGACCAAGTTGCTGCAGCTGACCCACTAGCTCTTCTCGAAACAAATCACCCCACTGGCGGCGATGAACCGATCAGTCTCTTATCAAATCAAATAATGCGAATTATTTTGGCCAAATTGGAACTGTCTGGCGGTGTCGAGACGGTGATTCGATCCCGAATGGTCTCAACTCGGTGGCTATCAGCGGTCGATGACTACTACAAACAGAAGAGCTCACTGATTGTCAATTGTGATACTAAAAGATTTTCTAAACTCTCTGTTGTTGATTCGAATAATTCTGATCCTGTGGTCGTGAATTTGAAAAATGCTGAATTTTTCGGAAAAATGATGAAACAATTTCCTAATATTGAACAATTGAAAATTGGTTGGTCTAGCGAATTACGATTAGGTAATTTTCATTATATTTTTATTTAATTTATTTTTATTTAATTTAATTTTAATTTTTAAAAAATTGTTTATTTATTTTTCAGAACGTACTAAAATCCGTGATGTTGCTACTGAGATTGATTCGATGACTTCTCTGAAACATCTCGAACTCGTAGGAAAGTTTGTCTCAGTTCTCCCCTATCTATCTACATCTCTATCCAAATTGGAGCTAATTGCAATCGATGAACACAAACACACGCTCAACGAAAAGGACCTTCTTCAAATGGTCACTCGTCTAGGACGAGACTGTGTTCGGCTCGATCTTGGTGGAACACTCAAATTGGACTATCACCTTTTGCGTCATTGGCACAAAATCAATCCCGACTGGTTGGCCGGTTTGACTCACTTTAAAATGTTCCTTTGCGGTGATAGTGAAAAGCATGCTCAGGTTGTGCGATTTATTAGTGAACGTGCAACTTTTTTGAAAGTTTTGAATATTACTACTTCGGTATGTGTACTTTATTGTTTAGTTTGTCTTTTTTTAATTATTTAATTTTATTAATTTAAAGTATAAACCTCTTATGGTGACACCCGCGCTGGTTCATGATTTGAGCAAACTGACCCACCTGACTGAACTCGAGCTTTCGAACATCACAATGGACATGCCCGAGTTGGAAGAAGCTTCTTCCCGTTACCGGCTTACTTCACTCGATTCCATTTCAAATTTCAATTGCACGAATTTGAATGTCGCTGGTGATGATCGTAATCGTGCCACCAGTGCTGATCGGCTCATACGAGTCCTGTCTGTGATGCTTCCCGATTTGGTCAATTTGAATTTGGAGTTCGGTGGCAGTAGTTGGTCGTCTGAGTTTCAAGCGAAGATCGAACAATGTTTGGATCGATTTCGGCATTTACGCAAACATGACATTAAGTTCGTTTGAGTATGTTTCTATTTGGTTGATTCTCCACTTTATTATCGTTTGCTTTGGTTTAATTGTAACTAGATTAACTCTTTTATTATGGTACAAATTGACTCAATATGAACAAGTCAACATATCTCCTAATGTAATTTACTAATTTCACTCTAATAAAGACATTATCCATAAACTTGATTTACATGTTTTTTTATTTTTATCTGTTTGACATTTTTTAAAATCTTACTCATTAATTTGAACCAATCTATTCTGTTCCGCACGATTGACCATGAAAATGGATCACCTTTTTGGGTACTTTCCAATTAGCTACCACTTCTCGACAGTATTTACAATTTTTGAATCTTTTATAAGACACCAGCGAAATCCGTTTGGAGACATTTTCTTACGACTTACGTATAATTGTTACAATTATTTTGAATTGAAATTTGGGGAATGTTTGAATGAATTATTGACTTAAATTGAAGGCCTCCTGTTGATGTTACCCGAGAAATGCGTATACGCGTGATATATATCGGAGCCATATGGCTCGTACTTTCACCTTTGAATTAAGTTTGACCATGTAATCAATTTTCCGTTTTGAAAGACGATGAATTGATGATTGTCAATCTGGACACCAATTTATGTTCCAAACACGCCACGTCCTCTATGAACGGTGCTGTGTATATGCATCATGCAAATTGCATTTGCCAACATTGCTGAGAGTAAATCAATTAGAGTTGTATTGTCAGTAACAAAGCTCTTCTCGTCCGTATTTGAATCTCGATTTGGCCTCATTTCTTTTCACCACAACTCAACTCGATTCTCAATCCAAATGGATTCAAACCACAAGCAAACTGCTGCTCTACTCGAACTGAATCGCCCCACTGGTGATGGACTCATAAATATTCTACCAAATGAAATGATGCTGCCTATCTTGGCCAAATTGGAACTGTCTGGTGCTGTTAACACATTGCTTCGATTGCGAACGGTCTCAACTCGGTGGAAATCAATTGTTGACGACTACTGCAAAAAGAAGAAATCAGTAATTGTCAATTGCATTTACACAAAATGCTTCTCAGATATCTCTAAATCCAGATCTGTTGATTCGAAGAATCCTGCTCCTCTGATTGTGCGTTTGAAAAATGCTGATTTTTTTGGATCAATGTTGAAACAGTTTCCCAACATTGAGAAACTAATGGTTTATTGGCATATCCACGATAATGGTTATCTAGCAGTTGGTAATTTTCATTATACTTTTATTTAAATAAAAGTTAACAACAAATTTATTATTAAATATTAAATATTTCAGGAGATGCTCAAAACTGTGCTGCTCACATCGAATCGATGAGTTCACTCAAACACCTCGAACTTGTGGGAAAGTTTGTGTCAGTTCTACCCTTTCTAGAGCAAACTTTGTCCAAATTGGAATTTTTGGGAATCTACGTACATAAGAACATTTTGAATGAAGATGACTTGCTTCAAATGGTCTCTCGTCTAGGTCCAGACTGTGTTCGTGTCGATCTTGGCGAAAATTTTAAGCTTCATTATGACCTAGTTCGCCGATGGCACAAACTCAATCCGAACTGGTTGGCCAATCTAACGCATTTTCGAGTGTACATTTATCAAATGTTTGTAAAGCAGGCCAAAATTATGCGCTATCTTAGTCAGCACGCAACTTCCTTGAAACTCTTGAACATTTTTACTTCGGTATGTTCGATTCATTATTGTCTAGTTATTATTAAATTATTAACTTTTAAAAAAATCAATTTTAGTATAAACCTCTTAGGTTGACACCATCGGTGATTGATGATCTCGGCAAACTGAGCCACTTGACTGAACTTGAACTCAACGAAATCAAAATGGACATGCCCAAGTTGGAAGAAGCAGCTGCCCAACACCGACTCACTTCACTCACTTCTGTTTTGACTTGCAATCTTCGTGTCTCAAATTGTCGTGGTGGAGGTGGTGAACCCGCCAGTGCTGATCAATTCGTGCGAATATTGTCGATCATTTTTCCCAACTTGATCGATTTGAATTTGCGTGTTGGTAAAGTTAATGAAAATGCTAGGTTTTATTGACAAATAAAATAACAGATACACTGTACTAGGATAAATATAAAAGGTAAAACATAAAACACAGAAATAGAGCTTCGGTAACGTCTCAAATAGGTAGCACGACAATAGAGTAGGGTTTGTCAACAAGACCTAGTTGGGGACAGAAGGAGGCAAGTTAGTGATCAGTAGACAGACACACAACTTCAGAGAACTTACAATAGGCAGCAAGTCTCACAACAGTCCAACTGTACAATGAGAGCAATGCGAGGTGTGAGACTTTATACTGTCCGAGATTGCCTGTGGTAGACATGAGCGAAGGCAATAGCGCCACAGTGGTGACTGGTCAACGTTGACTCAGTTCGCGGTCATCTCATCGGTCGAATTATTAACGTTCATAGCGAGAACTTTCAACACTCCTCCGCGACCGATTGATGATCGAGCAAGTGACTTCGTAAGAACGTCGGCGAGCATCTCTCCTTTGTTGAGGTACTTCAGTTCGGCTTCGGTGACTAGGAACATTCGAGATATACCAGACCAACTGATCTCCAGATGCTTGGTTGCGTTTGTCGGTCCGTGCTTCATCATCCGAACTGATGCTTTATTATCACAATAAGCATGATACGAGGTTTTCAACTTCAAATCAGACATAAGTTGATGTATCCAAGTTAACTCTTTGAGTCCATCGCATAGCGCATACGATTCTGCTTCAGCAGTCGAAGTGGGGCTTTGTGATTGGCGACGCGAAAACCATAAAATAGGTGAACCATACCAATGAAGTAGTGCGCCAGTAACTGAGGGTAATCCAAAAGAGGCGTCCGTGTAGAGTTCCACCTTGTTACTCGAATTTTCACCAAACACAAGTCGGTAATGTTTAGTTGTACTTAGGTAACGAACCACATTCTTGCAGGCATTGAACATAGCTTGAGTCGGCTGATGCATATGACGGGACAAGAATTGAACTGTAGCTGTTATATCAGGTCGGCTTTTGTAGGACAAATATTGAAGACATCCCACAATACCACGAACAGGTAGTTCATAATCAATAGGCTGATGTGAGTCGTGTAACTTGAATTCATTCAGCGGAACACTCACAGGTTTGCAATCCACGAGATTGTACTTCTCAATGACTCCATCAATATAATTTGATTGATGTACTTCGAAACGTTTGTTGACTTTTTCAATCTGCCATCCCAAGAATTTAGTCACGTGTCCAAGGTTCTTGATATCTAGAGATTCTTTTAGCTTGGTAAACAATTCTTTGGCAATAGTTTCACTAGGGCAGATGACCAATATGTCGTCAACATAAATCAAAACATAGATTTTCTTTTTCGCATTGAAGAAAAGACCAAAATCGGCATCACTTTGTACTAGATCACAATCTTTCAGTACTTCTTTTAGGTGCATGTACCAGTTTCTGGAACTTTGACGTAGGCCGTAGAGGGAACGCTTCAGTCTCCATACATAACCGGCTTCTTCCAATTCAGGTGGGGGACGAATGTAGATTTCATGATCGACATCACTGTGTAAGAATGCAGTTGACACATCGAAATGACCCACGTAGTAGTTTTGGGTCGCAGCCAATGTCAATAGTATGCGAAAGGTTGCATTCCGACCAACAGGAGCGTAAGTTTCTGAGAAATCTAGATCAGCTATCTGATCATAGCCTTTGACCACCAAACGAGCTTTATGACGTACTACACGATTCTCAACATCGCGTTTCAAGTCGAATACCCAGCGCGTTCCGAGTATATTCTTAGTGACGTCTTTTTCATTGATACGTTCATAAACATCGTGTTGCTTTAAAGATTCCAATTCTGCTTGAATCGCGTTAGACCACGAATCCGAATCGGGACCATTTAGTGCTTCAGTTGAAGTGAGCGGTACACCAGCTTTACGAATTGCTTGAATCTGGTGCAAGTTCTCATCAATTAATCGTCTCGGAGGAATACCTCTAGTAGAACGTGGAGGTAATATCTTTCGAATCGGTGCTGCGGGCTGTAGAGTCTCTTCCACAATATCATCGGCGGCATTAGAATGCTCATCGTTGAGTACTTGATCTTTAACTTGTTCAGTGATGATCTCGTCGTTTGTCGTAGACTCCTCCGCAACTGTAGAGCTATGTGAAGATGATTGCTCGACTGGTAGACCAGTACTTTGGAAAGGCATCTCCAATAGGTCGTCGTCTTCGTCAGGTAAATATTCAAAATCAAACTCGTGAATATGTTTGCCATCTTGATATGGGAATTGATCAATCAAAAAGTGCATGTTTCTGTGGACATCAATAGACTTTTCTTTGAAATCGTAGGCGATAAACCGCTGTTGATCTTCTGTCACACCCAAAAACATCCCTTCATTACGTCGAGGATCAAAAGAATCGAGTTTCTGTTTGTGGTGGTTGCCCACAAAAGCTTTACATCCGAACACTTGAGCCTTATCAACACTAGGTAGCTTGCCTGTAAACACTTGATAGGGTATCTTGTCGGTAACAGTATTGACGATTCGATTACCGGTAAAATTGGCATACCTAATTGCATAAGACCAGAAAGGCTTCGGGACATTCGCAGCGTTTGCCATAGATCGAGCAGAATCCTTAAGAGTGCGGTTCTTCCGCTCGGCCATACCATTCGTCTGGGGACAATGAGCAGAAGAGAGAGTGTGTTCGATTCCATTCGAGGCGCAGTAGTCAAGTAGTAGACGTTTGACGTACTCACCACCTCCATCAGACTTTAATCGCTTTAACTTCTTTCCAGTCTGTCGTTCAGCCCAGGTGATATATTTCTTAATGGCATCTGCAGCGTCAGATTTATACTTGAGTAAATATATAGAACAAAATCTAGAAAATTCGTCAATGAGAGTAATGTAATACTGATAACCATCGATAGATTCTCTCAAACGACCACCTAGATCCGTGTGCACACATTCTAGAATATCTTGAGCAGGAATCGGGTTATCCTTGAAGTCAGGATCAGCATACTTGTTGATGATGCAGTTAGTACACTTCGAGTCATCGCGAATCGGTTGGATACACTTGAGAATAGTCGCCGTCTTATTGATACGATCCGCACTATAATGTCCAAGTTTATCGTGCCAATGATTCCGAATGGCTTGAATTTTCAATTCACCATCAAATACTTTGACTTCCGATTTTGATTGAACATTCGGTAGATGAATGACATCAAATTCCGTAACATACGTGTTATTTACTTCGAGATCAGCCAAACAAATCAGAGTATCTTCATATTCGACTCGGCATATTCCAGAGTTAATGACCACATACTCATTTTCGGCTTTACCAAAAATACTCATAGAGAAATAATTCTCGTCGAGTTCAGGGACAAGGTAGGCTTGGAAACTAAATTGAGAACCATCTTCCACCATAATAGTCACAGTTCCACATTGAGTTGTATAGAAGGTCGCGTCACTTCGTTTACAAACACCAGAGACTGCAAAAGTGGATACTTCATGAATGTCGGTCAATAGATTAACGTCCTTCACAAAGTGATCGGTTGCACCGTTGTCCAACACAAAACGTGCCTTAATTACTTGACTTTGGATAGAGGTAACACTCGCAATTGAAGCTTTAGTAATAACCGTAGCACTCGAGTCGATAAGTTCTTTCTTGATAGAACGTCCTCTTCCTTCATTCCGTTTGAACTTCACGTTAGACCGTGTGTCCGTTTTCTTAGTAGTACTCGCTTCCTTCGATTCGCCATCCTTCAACTCAGGACATCTTGCTTTGATATGACCTTCTTTATCACAGTGATAGCATCGTCCTTTAAATTCACGTTTAGCCTTGACGTGGTGAATTTCGTTGACACGAATATGTGAAGCAGAGTTACCAGCATGAAGAATCATTTTCTTCAAAGTATTCAGGTTAGGCTTGTTTCCAGCGGCATCTAAGGACTCAACCATTATCATAATATTACCAAATTTCTCCGTCATAGTAGCCACGGCAAAAATAGTAAACTTTTCTTCTTCAGTAACGGTCGCCTTTAGACTAAGCAGGTTAATTTCTTGCTCAAGCTTCTTGATCGTTTCTTCGGTACGTGCAGGATCTATAAACTTGATCTGCGCAATCCGATGACGAATTCTTTGAGCAGCGTACAAATCCGGCTTTTCGAATTTATCTTTCAATTTCTCGAACATCAAGTGGGCAGACTCCATACCGAGAAGCATTGTTCGCAGGCCTTCATCTTCAATATTCATATTGATATAAAGTCTGGCCATGCCGTTCATCTTCTTGTCGGTTGCTAACTTGTCCACGGTGATTGCATCACTGACGGCTAGAGCGTCCAACAAGTCCAAAATTTGAGTCTTCCAGATAGTCCAATTTTTCATATTCAACTTTATTAAGTTGACTCCTGGTAGGTTGACAGCCATCGTTGTGGTTGTCGAGTTGTGCGAACCACTGGCTGCTGCGGACGTCGGAGTCGATGAATTAGAATTACCGGCTGAGGCGTTCGTATTAGAATTGCCAGCGTCGACAGGGCTTTCAGCTTTGACGTTTTCACTCGTGTCACTCTTGACTTCAGACGATATAGGCGTAATCTCAGAAAGAACGTCCTTGAACTCGTCTTCAACAATTTCTTCTTTTCCTCCGTCAGTCTTTGTTTCGAGGTTTTCGCCAGTCTCCGTCGTACCGAGTTTCGCTTCTTCAGGCTTGATCTTGTCACTCATCAAAACGGGGTAGATTCGTGCCGATGAATAACACCAAAGAAAAAGTTCGCTTCGGGGACAAAAGTCCAATTGAGAAAGGGAAAGTTGAGCGCTTCAGTGGAGATCAGTTCAACACGACGGCACCGAATAGAAATGGGAAGTGGTGCTGACTACCTCACACGCTTGCCTCCACACAAATAAAGGGGAAAAGAGAAAACACGTGCAGTGGTGCACACACAGACAGACTTAGTAGAAATAGCCTGACTAGTAGTGAGAGTGAAAATAGTCAACCGTAGCTAATTTCCAATTAGAAGACAAGGATAAGTCTCATAATCTAATGAAAATGCTAGGTTTTATTGACAAATAAAATAACAGATACACTGTTCTAGAATAAATATAAAAGGTAAAACATAAAACACAGAAATAGAGCTTCGGTAACGTCTCAAATAGGTAACACGACAATAGAGTAGGGTTTGTCAACAAGACCTAGTTGGGGACAGAAGGAGGCAAGTTAGTGATCAGTAGACAGACACACAACTTCAGGAGAACTTACAATAGGCAGCAAGTCTCACAACAGTCCAACTGTACAATGAGAGCAATGCGAGATGTGAGACTTTATACTGTCCGAGATTGCCTGTGGTAGACATGAGCGAAGGCAATAGCGCCACAGTGGTGACTGGTCACAGTTGACTCAGTTCGCGGTCATCTCATCGGTCGAATTATTAACGTTCATAGCGAGAACTTTCAACAAAAGTGATTTCGTCTGGTTGGCAATTTCAAAACGAGATTGAACAACATTTGTATCGATTCCGAAATTTACGCAAACACAAAATTGAGTTTTAAATGTATATGTCACGAGTCAAACTCGTAACAGGAAGTTCGAACAGAACGATCGAACTCGAAGCCATCGAGACCAGCTATTTAAAGGCGAGCCTTTCGCCACTGTTGGCATCGCTGCTGCTGAGTTCAGTCTCGAGATAACCGTTCGGTCCAGCGTGACCAGTGACCTCTCGTTGAGCTAGTAAACGTCTCAGCCTTTCGCCTCCTTGTATCCTTATTTCCCCTGTGTGCAAGCGCGGTTGCCACAGTATAAGTCTAAGTTGTAAGTGTAAGTGTATACAATAAGTCTCAAGAGTATCTCCAACATGTAATTTGCTATTCGATATTACTTTTCTACTACTTTCACTATAATTAAGTCTTTAATATTAATAATAAACTGTATTTGAATGTTGACACCTCATGAGCAGTTTGAATGTGATTGTTTTGTTACATTTGCATTTACTACATTGAAGTATTATCGTCAAACATTTCGTACATTGTACAATGTACAATTCACTTTAGTCCAATTTGAGTAGTAAAATTTGAATTATGAAAAAAAATTGAACCAATCCAAAATGGCGTCATTAAAGTGTAAGGTAGTGCACGCATTCGAGACATTTTTGAGAAATAGTCATTCAACACAATTTGGTGGATAAAAAATTTTGATAACATTTTAAGAACTTGTTCGTACTTTGTCGTACAATACAATGTATTCCATTGTACATTGGACCATTACGTAAAGTTTACGTCGTAAACATATGAAAATTTTGTATTTGACCGTGAAATGCGTTGAAACTGAATAATTGTGAAAAATAATTTCAATTGGAAGTTGGTAATTGTTTGAAGAGAATTTGACCAAAATTGGATGCTGAAAATGTTGATTTTGACCGAGAAATGCGTACGCGTGATATGGTTTGAGTTACAAGTTGTATATGGACCATTTGGCCATGTAATCAATTTTTCGTTTTGAAAGATGATGATTTGATGATTGGTGGTGTCGATCAGTAAATACAATTTATGTTCCAAACAAGCCACGTCATCTATGAACGGGTGCTGTGACTGTGCATTGCATCATGCAAATTGGATTTACCAACATTGTTGTAAGTAACTCAATATGAGTTGTTTTGTCGTCTGTAACAAAACTGTTCTCATCCATATTTGAATCTCAATTTGGCCTCACTTCTTTTCACCACTCAATTCAACTCGATTTGCAATTCAAATGGATCCAAACCATAACCAAGCTGCTGTTATTGACTCGGCTGATCTTCCCGAATCGAATCGCCTTACTGGTGATGGACCGATAAATCTTCTTCCATCTGAAATGATGCAAATTATCTTGACCAAATTGGAACTTGCTGGTGCGGTCGAGAGCCTGATTCGATTGCGAATGGTCTCTACTCGAATGTTATCAATAGTCGACGACTACTGCAATCAGAAGAAATCACTGATTGTGAATTGTGATTCTAAAAGATTTTCTAAACTGTCAACTGATTCGAAGATTTATGTTCCTCTGTTCGTGAGTTTGAAATCTGCTAGATTTTTTGGAACAATGTTGAAACAATTTCCCAACAGTGAAAAATTGAAGATTGGTATGTTTAGCGAATCACGATTAGGTAGGTTTTCATTATTACACTTTTATTTTAATCTAAATCTAATCATAGTTTATAACAATTTGATTATTTATTTCAGAACTTACTAAAATCCGTGATATTTCTGCTGAGATCGATTCGATGAGTTCACTGAAACATCTCGAACTTGTAGGAAAGTACGTGTCAGTTGTACCTTTTCTAACGAAAACTTTACCCAAATTGGAGTTCATTGGCATCAACGAACTTTATCACTATTTGAATGAAAATGAATTGCTTCAAATGGTCTCTCAACTTGGACCAGACTGTGCATGTGTCGATCTTGGCGAAGCAAACAAACTCGATTATAGACACATTCGAAAATGGCACAAAATCAACCCAAACTGGTTGGCCAATCTCACTCACTTGACAATGTCTCTTGACAAAAAGAGTGAAAAGCCTACCAAAGTTGTGCGATTTCTTACACTGTAAAAAACGAGTTATAATGTATCATGACTTATCCGGTCAAATCATAATAGATCATAACTTTTGTAATGATACATTATGACAAATGAAGGTTATAGTATATTATTACAAAAGTTATGATCTATTATGATTTCAGTTGTGATATATCATGATAATTGAATGTTATAATACACTATGACAAAGTTGCAAAATTCGATTTGACTATCAATACGAAGTTATAATGTATCATGATATCGGTTATGATACATCATGACAATCGAATGTTATGATAGGTCATAACAAAAGTCAATTGAATAAAAATTAAGTTTGTGAAAAGTAATTTTGTTATGACTTATATTAACTTTTAATTATAATGTATTACGACAATTAACGTTGATATGGGAATTCAATTTGATTTTACAGGAAATTTATGAAGTTATTAAACAAACGAATTTATTCTTCAATTTAACTAGTTACAATCGATAGATCCACTCCAAAAGAAAGTTACAATTGTTTTTAACATACAGAAAACTGTTAGCAAAGTGTAAATTTTCAGAAGAAATAAAACACACATTAGTTTCACTTTGTAAATAATATAACGAATTATTGTGCTTCTTTGGAACTTTACGTTTACTTCCGTTTGGATCGGAAACCATGACCTTTTGAAAAACAAATCCTTCACAAAATATATCGCCATCTTTGCTTTTGTGAAACTTGGTAGCGTGAAACCAAGATGGAACTGATTTTGTTTGTCGCGACAATATCCTCCTCAGAACATTCTTGAAGAGAGGAAATGGGTAATCCGTTGACTTTAGTTCCACAGTTTCGGCAGGTAGTGAGGCCAGCAGAGGATTGAAGCGTTCCAAAGTAGTTTCTTCATTTGAGCAGATAACACTTCCATTGATTGCTCTCATATTTTGGTGATGCTTGTGGATAGTTTTGGCCGAATTTCGAAAATTCCTCATATTTCGAGACACTTTCTTCGGGTCCTGGTGTTTCCTTTCAAATCCGAAACACACAAACTGAAATAACGGACCGAATTGGCGTACTAAATCTCCATAGTGAGTAAGATGGTGTAATTTGCAATATATTTTGAAATTGGTCGAAAGCTGTTGACATTTGTTCAAGATGGAAAGTGACAGACGAGTTAGTCGATTGGCTTCTTGGGAGGAGATAGAGATTGAGAAAGCAATAAGCGTGAATTCCTTTAATTCTAGATAAAGTTGATACTCAGGCCAATCTTCATCGAGAACATCGAAAAGAATCGCTTCGAGCTTGAGAAATGATTCTAATTTCTAAAAAGATATATATTTACAATCGAAATATTCAGAAAATAAATACAAACTTGTGCCGCCGATCCTTTAATCTTGAAACCGTCCTCGGGAAACTTTGGTTTTCCTTCGTAGTAAACAAATTGCTCAAATAATTGCTTCAGATAACCTAGTGGAATTCCGTAATTTGAAGATATCCGTTTAACTAAAAGGACTTCGATTTTCACAAGCACGCCCTCTATAGAGATCATGAGAATAATTAACGATATAACATTATTAAAAATTAAAAATAAATACCAGGCAAATCGTGCATCATGTCGCAAGCAGCTGAGTTGAAACGAGTGATTTCTGGTAATCCATCAAAAATAAAGTCACGAATAATACCATTTAGTTCGAATTGGTCATCAGGCAAATAAGTGACCAGGTCTCGCTTGATTGTCAAATTTTGAATATCATTGAATTGAACTTTAGACTTATTTAGATCGGTTATCTTGGCATTAGCATTCTTTTTTCTTAAGATCCTTCAATTTTTGAGCCAACTTTTTCAACTCAGCTTTCCTCTCTTTCGAAAGACCCAAGGCGAGACAGTACCGACATATGAAGCCCAAAGTGTTGAAGCAACATTTAAATCCATAAGCTTCGTATATACCTAAATTATCACCAACCACCGTGCTCAGGGTAACTTCTAGTTTAATAACTTCGCCATTAAGTTTGATACAAATACCATTTTCCATTAAATCTTTCAATTCATCATTCAACATTTGAAATAGAGCAACGAATGGAATTTTCAATTTCTTAAACTTTTCTCGGTTGGCAATCATGACTATCTCAATATCTTTGGAATGTACTTGATATTCAAAAGGCAAGTCTGCGAAAGAGAGGTAAACACAGAGATGCTTTTGCGATTTTCCTAATCCACAAGAGGGACTCAGCTGAATGTCGTCCAAAAATGTTTTCAATTTGACTTTACCTCTCACTCGGTCTGAGCAACTACCATCCAATATCGAATTATAAACTTTTGACTCGTCACTAGTGCTGACAACACGATCGCGAGGCTTCATTTCGTCTCGAAGTTTGTCAACCACCCAACTATTGTTCTTAATAAAACGAGTAACCATCCGACGAAGTGAGACTAAAGAATATTTCAAAATTTCTCCATTAGGAGAGACAAGTTCATAAATTTGAGGTCTAATTAAATCTTCACATTTTCTATCGATATAAATGTCCTGAAAATGATTACTGACAGCAACACGTTTGTAATCATGCAAATCACATTTTGATTCGTTGACCTTAAATTTTCGCAAAATAAAGCTGCAGACATTCAGCCAATCAAATGACATAGAGTTGACAATAGAGGCAGGAACAAAAGTTTTGGAATTATATTTGTGCTTGTTGATAGTTTTCATTACTGCCTAATAAACAAATATATTTTGAAAAATTACTTCTAGATTTTCAAAAAAGTAAAAACAAACCTCCATTATGTCATCGTCTAAATAATCGTCAATTAGAGATAAAACAGTCTCCTTATCTTGAGACTTGCAGAGTCGATGTTCGTACCTTTCCCGAACGAACTCTATATCTGATTCCTCTAAATCAGAATCAACGAATTCAGAATCATCCGACGAATCGTCATCATCATCAGAATCGTCATCATCATCACTATCACCATCGCAAAGTGATACACCTAGAATATGAATTTATACAAAATATATGAATTAATATATGAGCAATACAAATGATTAAAACATACGGAAAGCTGCCATATCGCACTGTTCAGGCTCAAATATATCAACATTTCGAGAAGTACCTTCACCAGCATCAAAATGAAAAGAATTTGAAGGCACTTCTTGATTGAGTTGTTCTTCATAATCCTCAGTTGGCGAAATGGCCAAAATATCATTTGGTGGGTCCACTTCCATAAAATTTTGACTTTCAGAGTCCACATACTTGTCAATATGTCGGGTAAACGAAGACCGACTAATGAAAGGCTGACCACATCTTGGGCACTTAATTTCGGGTTGGTCTTCCTTTCCAAATCGTTGTATGAGAGAGTAGAATTCAGTGTTTATATATTTTGATGGTGGAGCCATTTTTAAAACATTGAAAGTTAACTTAATATTGGAAACAGCTGAATCAGATTGAAATCCGGTAAAGTCGAGGGAGACAAACATCAACACACAACACGTGCTGTACTGCAGTTACAGTGTAAAATGGAAAGACGTTGTCGCAACGTTCACCATTCATAAAGCATGTGAACAGTAGGCGAAAACGAATGTAACGCCACCTACCATATGGTATATTGCACTGGAAGTGTAACACAAAACAGCACAGCCTGAGTGAGCATGATTTCGTGCTCATTCTGAACACGCCGAACACACACCACAATCGTGCCGCAACATTGCGCGTTCGGCTATCGTTTGGTTTGCTTCGTCTGCTGCTTATCAACTCAAGCACTTTGCAGTTCTCGTTAATTAACTTCATTTTTATCTCTTTATTACTATTTATTATAACTTCAAGATGTCTAAAAAGAATTCTAAAAAATCAATATCTCAAACTGTTGTTCTAAATCGGTCCCAAAAAGACCCCTCCAAGCTGCTCAAGAAGGACGCCGTTAAACATCCAGTTAATGTATCAAAAAGTAAGTTTTAAATTTAATTTGAAAGTAATTACAATAAATTTATTATCATTTAAGATTCTTCCCACAAAAAACGTCGTTTTGTCATGATTGAAGGCTCAGACTCGGAAGATAGTTTTTTGAATGATTATTCGTATATTTCGCCAAAGCGCCCTTCTCGCTTTGAATCTCGTCTAAATTCCTCTGGCAATTATTCTCCAAAGCGCAATTCTGAAGTTAATTTGGTTTTAGAAAAGTCTATTGAAACTCGGTCTTTATGGTTGAGCCCGAAAAACATTTTTTGTCGCCCAGTCTTGATACTTCGAAAAATCTAGACATTAATTCTGAAGCTGATGAAGCTGACCATTCTTCTGTTGTCCATACTCCCGCTGGTCATACTTCTGTTGAGCATACTCCTGTTGACCATGTTATATCTCCAAATATTAATACATGTACGTTTTTATTTAATGTTTTTATTTTTTGCTAATCTGGACATTTTTTTATAGCTTTGTCAATCAACAAATGCACCGAGGGTTCTTTTTTGAAATCTAATCCCAAAACAGGCGAAAAATATTTTAATATTGATTTCTACGAATTTCCTCGTGACATAAAAAACTGCAGCCTGGGATTTATTGGAACAAGATTCTCGTCTAATTTTTGTCAAAGAATTCCAAAAGAAAGTGGCTGTTCCTCTTTTTTGTGGAAATGCAGAAACTTTTCAATGGTAGACCCTCGACAAAGCACAAGAGTGAAATTGCCTCAGCGTTTGCTCGAGAGTTTAAAGTGCTTGGCCAACATTTTCATGATCTCACCTATCATAAATCGGAGACCTATTTTGAAGACTTAAAGGTTTGTTAAATTCATTAACGAATTATCTACTTTCAATTGTTAATATATTTTTTGCTACTTTTAGTCGTTACTAATGTCAAAGTTGTCGAACAAGATCAATGTGAAAATTCGCGAATTCGACAAGGACGAGCGAAAAAATTGGATCGTCAAGAACAAACTGAGTGAGTTTCGAGGAGGAAAATGTTTCAAAAAACCAAAGTCGAATGCTTAATGTAAATTCGATTTATATGTTTGGTTTTTAATTATTAATTGTGAATTTTTTATCTTAATTATTTGATTTATCGTATAATTTGTATACTCATTTTTTCCTAGTAGTAATGTATTATTTAGTTTCGAATAAAGTAATTTAATGTACATGAAAGTCATAGTTTATTATAACTAATACAAGGCGAATACAGAGGTCTATAAAATGCTCAAAGTAATACTGTATTATAACATTTGTTGTAATGCATTATAACTAAAAAAAGTTATGATAGGTTGCGATTTTCCAAATCATGATGTATCATAACTTACTTTTAACAGTGTAGTGAACACGCAACTTTGTTGAAACTCTTGAAGATTCATATTTGGGTATGTGCACTTTATTGTCTAGTTTGTTGTTTTTTATTAATTCTCAATTAATATCTTTAGTATAAATCTCTCAAGTTGACTCCATCCCTGATTGATGATCTCGGCAAACTGACTCATCTGGCTGAGTTTGAGTTTTACGACATCACAATGAACATGCCCAAATTGGAAGAAGCAGCTGCCCAACACCGACTCACTTCACTCGCTTCCATTTTGACCTGCACTTTATATGTCTTTAATGTTCGTGGTCTCACCAGTGCTGATCGCTTCATACGAGTCTTGTCTGTGATTTTTCCCAACTTGATCAATTTGAAGTTGCGTTTTAGTAAAGTGTTTTCACCTGGTCTACAGTTTCAACAGGAGATTCAACAACATTTGGATCGATTTCCTAATTTGCGCAAACATGAAATTGAGTTTTGAATTCAATTTTGAATTTTTTTTTCTATTATGCTATTCTCCATTCAATAAACCTTGATTTACATTTTGACATTTGTTTTTGGATTGAATTTACATTTGAGAAATAAATTTTGCTAAATAAATTGGTTGATAACAATAATAATTTTATGGACTTTAACTTTGATGTACAATGAAATGTATTACATGGTAATTTTGTATTTCATTTTCTCAAATGTCCCGTGAACAAAAATCCCTTTCTAATGTTGCTTTTTAATGTTCACTTTTTTGTCTGTTTGAAATTTTTTGAAATCGTACTCATTAATCTGAACCAATCTATACAGTTTCAAGTTTCCGCCCGTCTGACCATGAAAATCGACCACCTTTTTGGGCACTTCCCATTTGGCCACCACTCCTCGACAGTATTTACAATTTTTTGAATCTTTCATCAAACACCATCGACATCCGTTTTGGGACCATTTCTTCTGATTTGCGTAGAGTTGTGACAAATCTTTTGAATTTGCAAAATTTGGTGAATGTTTGAAGGGAAGTTGTCCGAAATTGAATACCACCTGTTGATTTTGACCTAGAACTGCGTACGCGTAATATGGCTCGTACTTTGATCGCTGAAATGGGTTTGGCCATGTCAACAATTTGCCGTTGAGGAAGAAGCAGAATTGATGATTGGCTGTGTCGATCAATGCACCGAGGACAGATCTACACTCCCATCTTTGTAATTTCTTTTCCCGAGGACAAATTTCATCATTAAACCAGAAAGCATTATTCAATGAGTCAAATGTCAGCGCCCGGTCCCACTCTATAATATCGTGACAATCAGTGGCCCAACCAATTCTTACCGGTCCAGAAGTAAGCAGAATTGCTTCGTAGTAATAAATTCCTGATTTGAACGAATATTCTGATCGAACTCTTAAGAGCTCTTCTGAATCATTCCGAACAGTGATGCCATCTGTTGAGAGTTTACTCAAATTACTTTCTTGATAATCGAGTGCATTTTCACGAAACCATCGAGCCAGGAAGCTCAACTCTTGATCTATTGAACAATCTCGATTATAGATGTCATCTACTATTGGCTCAAATCGTTCCAAACTGTTCATAAATGACATAATCTGGCCCTCACTGATGTAATCTCTCTGTTTACACAGCAACAACTCAATCGATAACATTCCATACAGTTGAGACTCCGTGTGTTGTTTTCCAACATCAGATGAGATCAGATTCGATAGATAAGAGAATAGTTTCTGACACTGGTTCATCGAGAAATGTTCCGTAATTTTCGAGGATCACTATCTGTATTACAAATGATAGATTTTTGTTGTTTCTCTTTTGATTTTGTTCAAATTCTGGTTCTGATAGTGTGAAAAGTGGTTCGGTAAGATGAAAGAATTGTTCTAGAAATTCTGTTGCACTCAAAGTAGATTTCGATACAAAGTGATTGAACAGTGCTCGGTACTTGAAATTGTTCTTCTCTGGATCATCACATGATCGATTGATGAAACATTGAATAAGTCGGAGAAGACCTTCGGTTTCGAGGGTTTGTGGTGGGATACGTTTGAGGAGTTGAGTGTAACACTCGTTTGAGGTTATTATTTCGGGTTTGAAGGATGCATCGGTAATTGAATTTAGATAATACTCGTTGAGAAAGGTGGTGAATTTGTTTTGAATTTGGTCGTAAAAGAATAAGATGGGCATTTTGTTGGTTTTTTTGTGATAGGTAAAATGAGAAGGTAAGTAAGTAATGACTAGACTGTCTATTGTCACTTGTGAGTTGTGACTATTGAGTTTGATGGATTGACATTAAAAGGATGCAATACACAATCGAGCAACGTTTACAAAGACAGAGAACACTGTTATGTATTTTATGGTATGTATTCATATATGACAATGCGAGTGTGATTGCGTCATGTTGTTATTGGCTCGTTGTAAGTTCATTTTCTCTCTTCATGATGCAATGTACTGTCAATTGTATACTTTCATCTATACAATGTGAACCGTACATTGTACAATACAAAAGTACTTGTACATTGTTCATTCATTCATACAATACAAGTTGCTATACAATTTAAATTATACAAATAGCAGCACTGTACGATATAGTAACTGTACACTGTACAGTGTACGACACAAAAATTTCTGCGACAGTGTGTGGTTAATTGAGTATAATACAATAAACTTTTCAAATGTGACATTTGTACAATCTAAATGCACTTTAGTTAAATTCGAGAGCAAAATTTTTTTATAAAGATTGAACGAAACTATGCGAATTCGTTTTCTAAATGGAACGTGAAAATTAACTTGCTATAGCAAATCATTTGCCAAATGCAAGCCTTCTCTGCGTTCTATTGAGAAATATCACTTTTTTAGCATTACTTGGTTGATAACAAATGTATTTGTAATCTCCTTTTATGGACTTTGACTTTGACGTACGTACAATGCAATGTATTTACAAAATAGTGAGCAGGCTCACACTCGATACACTCACAAAGTAAACATATCCTCGTTTTGTGTTACATTTCCTCGTGTTACCAACAAAATCTGCTGATCGTCTTATGAAATGTCATCATCATCATCAAATGACCAAATCAACCAAATCGAAGCAGGTCACATCCTCGGTTTAGGCATCCCTTTACTGGACATAATCGCGGAAGTGGACTACGACTTTCTACACTCATTCGACCTTCAGCCCAACAATGTGATTCGTGTTGGGCGGGAAATTCATGAAGATTTATGTGAAAGTTTAAACAGAAATTATTCAAAGAATGTGAAATACATTGCTGGTGGTGCAGTGCAGAATTCGATGCGAGTTGCACAATGGTTCTTCCCAAACAAACCTAACGTGACCACATTCTTTGGTGGTGTTGGAAACGATGAATTTGGCACTCAAATGAAACTCAAAGCCGAACAGGACAATGTCACTGTGTCCTATTACGTGGATCCGGTTGTTCCAACTGGAACTTGCGCATGTCTACTAACCGAGAATGGCAAAAACAGATCACTGTGTGCATATTTCGGCGCATCTGAACTCTTTAATCTCAAACATCTACAAGATAATTTCAAACTTGTAAATCAAGCAAAAATCCTATATGTTTCAGGATTCCATTTGGCCGCCTGCTTTGAGACCTCATTCTGCTTGGCTGCTCACGTGTTTCAGAATCCCGAGAAACAATTTGTCTTTAATCTGTCCGCAGTTTATGTGTCACAGAAATGTTCCGCACAATTGAGTCAAATTATTCCATATGTTGATTTACTTTTCGGTAATGATGCTGAAGCGAGGGCATTTGCACAGATGAAAGGTTGGATGGAGAAAAATCTAGAAAAGATTGTACAGAAATTGGCGGATGTCGAAACGAGAAGACCGAGAACAGTTGTGATCACACAGGGACACGATGATATTCTGGTTGCGTTCACGGGAAAACCGAATGAATTCAAGAGATTTAAGGTTGATCGAATCCCGGAGAGTGAAATCAGGGATACTAATGGTGCGGGAGATGCTTTCGTGGGTGGATTCCTGGCTATGAAGGCGATTGGGAAGGATGTGGAGTGTTGTGTACAGGCGGGAATTTATGCTGCTAAGGAATTAATCAAAATGACCGGTTGTGAACTTCCTAAGGAGAATACATTTGAATTTTAAAATGAATGTTAAATAAATGAAATATTCTGGTTTAATTTTGTAAAATTGAGTGCAAATGTAAATACATATTAAAATGGGAATGTCATATCATATATGAACGTGACCAAAAACAAACGAATATAATACGGAAATTATTTTGTATTTTCATCAATCCACGGATTCTTCATAGTGAGTGGGGTTTCTCCATCCTCTCCACCATGATGGTGATCTTCATTTTGAATCCAAAATATCTCAAAGAGTGCATACAGCAATGCACCAATCAACAGTGCTGCAATCAAACCTGAAATGGCGTATTTGAGTAAGCGTTTACTGCGTTCGTTCATGCTTCTTTATCTTCTTAATCAAAAGCAAACAAAATTCAATTTCATAAAAATATTTAAAAATGGGATTTATTTGTTCTTATATATGTTAGCGTCAAATTGTCAAAACCGTCATTTCACAAATTGACGGATCAGAGCACCGGCAAATTGTAGAATTTCATAATTTAGAATAATTCGACAATTTGCCTAGCACATTATGAATGACTAGTCATTTTATAAATTCCCGAATCACGCATCGGCATATTGTAAAAATCGTTTAATTTATTTAAAAAAGTGGAGATTTACTATGAATTGACTAGTCATTTTATAAAGCCACGAAAGTGTTTCGACAAATTATAAAATGAAAATTAATTAATGAAAATAAAAGTCTTATCCCAAAGTCTTTAGGACTGGAATATACCCAAATTATCAATCTTAAATATCCAATATGCCTATTCATAGTCATAGTCATTTATTCAGCATTAATGACTTTAAAAAGACTAAACATATAGAAAGCAATAAAGTTTTAATATTTTTAATTATTGATTCTGCAATTTCCGAACACCGTTTCGTGGTTTTATAAAACGACTAGTCAATCCATAAAGTGCCTAGGCAAATTGCCAAACTTTATAAAATTATGAGATTCTACAATTTGCCGGTGCTCAGATCCGTCAATTTATAAAATACGCGTTTGACAATTTGACCTAACATATATGAACACAATGTATAAAATGGGGGAGATCATAAAGGGGATTGACGTCAATTTGACAATTTAAAATATTAAAACAAGTTTGTAATTGCGTAAATGGTCAATTTGGTTTCGTCAATCAAGATTTATCTTATAGTTATGGACACAAGAAGAAGAAGAAAACAACTTTATTAAAAAATAGAGCGGTGCTGCCCACCTAAGATGGGTTGCCATGAGACACAGCATACTAATCAATCCATAGGGACAATATTGTCCCTATGAGAGAGAAAAAACAAATGAAACATCAAAATGAGACAGACACAAAAGTAGCAGACAACCGAACTGGACGAGCGCTCGACAAAAAGTGAGGAAGTAAACTTTACATTGTAAAGTAAAGTAATTATATATTATGAATATCATGATAATTGAATTTTGTTTTTTGATTTATTTACAATTAGCTTAATTTCAATACAAACCACAAATAAGAATTACAACAGGGTATTTAGAAGGTACCATATGTCATATGTATGTGACAAATATATTTTATAGTGTCAAATGGTAGTCAATCATTGACAATCAACATTATTTACACAAAAGTGTGTTTGTTCGTTTTGAATGGACAGTTTGCCATTGTGCGCTCACAATGCACTGTTTGCTATTCTCTAGATGTGTCACACGGTGTTGTATCCCATGGAAACATTGAAGTCTATAGTGGCAAACACAAATCATTGACACAACTCGTTACCTAATGCCAGTGGGCATACAGAGACTTCTTCTTTGACCATGGAATTTTGATGTAGTCCTGAAAGTTCGACAACTCTTTGTCTTGTGGATTTTGACCAGACTCTAGTCTTTTATTGGACTTGAGAGGACTGGTCTTTGCCTTTGATTTGAGACTTGTCTGGCCGAGACGAGTCTCCCAGTCCGGCCCACGAGCGCTGGCACAAAAACGAGCAAAAAGATGTCGATATCTAGTGGGGAGAGTAGACTTTAGATCAATGTTCACATACGTACATGGCCATGAATGTTACCAAAGGACCACACGTCCGCTTCCACAGGATTGTAAAACTCGCCTGAAGAACCAAAGATCTCGGGAGCTTGGAAACCAAGGTAGACTCACTTGGACACAGGCTTGCACAGTTGATCAATGAGATCCTTAGCCACCGGATTCCAGTAGACAGTGGCGTCTCGGAAACTGGACAGTTTGGCGAATATCTCGTGGTCAGTAGTGACAGCCTTGAGCAGAATGTGCTTCGGTTGGCACGGATGGCACGGTCAACGATGCCAACGTCGCCAAGGTATTCCGACTGTAAATCCCGCCACGGTAAATCGACTGAGCCCATTTGACCGCCTGCTTCTCGGGCACTGCTTTGCCATTTCAGATATAATCGTGTGCGTTGCCTTTGTTGGCAAATTCTTGGAAGATGTAGATTTGTTTGCTATCGTCAGCGAAAATGCCCATCGTGAACAGAAAGCAGGGATGCTTCTTGCCGAGATGACGAAGTACTTTGAGGAAAAGATCATTCTCGGGATTGATGGACGAACTAGGCACACTCGACAGATGAGTGTGTTGAGCATGGGACTCGGCTCAAAAGTTTCGTAACCACTACGCGCTGTTGGAGCAGCCTGCAATGCCATTTTGCATTGCCATGACTGTCGGTTTTCATCCGATTTTATATTATGAAGATTTACAAGACTATCACTTACCGTCGCCAATTAAGTGGTCAAATTCCAAAGCTTCAATTGCACATGCTACTTGTAAGACCAATTTGCTTCACAAAGTGTAGTATACTATAGTGTTCATTTTGTCAATGGTGTTCAATGACTGTTCCACACTGTTCATAAAGTCCTTCATTGTGGATAGACAGTTCCAGGTTGATGCTGTGGTTAAGGCCCAAATATATTAGGCAATATATTGCCACAAACGCAGCTGCCCAAGTGGTCAACTTTATTCAGTCACTAACAACAAGTGCGACAACACAACAAGTAAACAGTGGCCTAAATGGACGAAAGTTTGTTGCGATTTCTATCAGAAGATATTGACCGAGGTGAGAGTACTGCCACAGGAAGAATCCCTAAGATTGCAGCAAAAATTTGATAATGTCGTCACAGTTGCGGATAATAAAAAGGACAACTTGTCAACTGGCCAAGTCTTGGTCAAGTTTGCCACCATATTTGCGCTAATGTTGGCAATGATGTGCAAAGACATTCTGAAAGAATATTTCGCACCTAGTTTAAAATTTAATGTTTAATTCATTGTGTCATGCAGGATATATAGCTGGGCTTTAGCTGGGCTTATAGGCACTGTAGAGACCCTCTATTAGAACCTGTTTGCACCAGTTGAGCTCGAAAGTTTGATTGATCGCATTGATCTTTGCTTGCATGGTCTTCTCGGTCTCAATTCTCGGTCTGCTTGTGAATGGGTGCGTTTGACTTTTACAATCGGAAGAAGTTCATTCAGATTACTGAGTGCTCAGGCAATCAGTGCCGCTATCGTTTGCTCAATCTCTCCTGTCGTGTTCTCCTTGTTTTGGACAACAATAAGTGTACATCAAACACTAACAGTATATTTAGTCAAACATATGTCTTTTCTGTCAAACAGTTCTCAATTTGACTTTTCTCTTTTCTCCTCCTGCTTCCCTCGTGCTTGAACGAGTTTGGCCAAAATATTCTGTCTACCATCGTGACATGGTACAAACACACAGACCACAAATGGCAACTTTCATTATTTATTTATTTACTGACAGTTTGCAAATTTAAAATTAGACCTGTGTACCTGGATACTCGATACTCGGTGGTGCAAATGAAAATTGAACTAATTAAAGGGAGATTACAAACTTGAATTGTCCAATGGGTGCTGGTGGGGTAGGTGTGCTGTCATTACGGTAAGTGTAATCGGCTAGCTATGTTTCCCTCCACTGCAATTATATCGCTAGTAATCCTTTCAGTTTAATGCTAAGGCAAGAACGGCTAATATTTGGACATTAAATAAAAAAAAGAAATCCTTTTGACAGGTGGGACAAAGTTACTACTGGCAAGTGTTGCCTTGCATTGTATCGTTAGATCGAAAACATTGCAATGTCGTCAAGTGTGTTTATAGTAATTTGCTAGTAATTTACAATTATAGCGCTCGGCTCGGCTCGGCGAGTTGGCCAGTTGTGTGCGACACTCGGAAAGGTGCACCATGATCACTTTAAATGTGTTCCATTTGGCAGTGAGAAACACAAAAGGCCGATCACTGCTGGCTGGTGTTGGTCAAAACAGTTGAAAATGAGGCCAATACGATCATCTGTGACAGATGCCATTGTCTTTTTAAACATTAGTCGATTATAATAAATATGCATTCGACATTACTCGATGACACTGGCACAGACTCCACTTTGAATGCCGATTGACGAGTGAACCAGTGAATAAAAGCCATACGGACCATAAATAAGCAAAACAATAATCTCAAACATATACAAAAACAACAATAAAAAGTGCTGACTCTTCGGTTAGAACTATAAATAAATATAAAAAGGAAGAGGAGTGAGGTGGTCATTTAGGTGTTTGTTTCGAATTTTGTTGGACAAGTAGATTTGTGCGACCCTTGAGTCACCATTCGAATGTCGAATGTTCGACTAACATGTCTCAACAGAGAACTCTATCTGTGCACATATATGGCTGCACTTGCTCTGTTCGTAGTTGTACTGCTTTTGTTCTTGTTCTCTAATAAAGAACTTTAACTTTCTCGTGTGCCTCCCTGTGTGCTCTTGTGGCTGAGTTAACCGCTTGTACTCCCCAAGACCTAATTGCTCTTCGTGGCCGAGTCGCACGCTTGGACTCCCCGAAGACCTGTTTGCTCCAACACGTTATCAGCACGAAGCTCTGACCTTGTGAGCTGATTAGCAAGTTTGCGCCTTGTCAAGAACAAAGACCGACTCCTACTTTCTCAAGTTCGTACTGTTGGTGAAGGAACTTTTGGTGACTTGCGCTCCCAAACTCCTCTTACGAAGAACAAGACCGACGCCTGCTCTGCTGAAAGATGAGTGTCAACAAGATCACTGATACTGGTACGGTCCTGAAGAAAAGTGATGGTACCGAAGTCGCAAGTGTGTCTCGACTGAGTGAAGCGGAAGCCAAGGTTGCTCGAAAGACTATCCGGCGTAATATCAAGCGTGTGGAATGTAGTCTGGCTGATGGCAGCTACAAGACGCTTGGAATCGATGATGGTATCTGTCAGCAGTGGGAAGCGTTGCTGATCCATCTGGATGAGTACCTGAAGGATGACTATGTATCGATGCCTTACCATATCATCATTGGCAAGTACAGGCAAAGACTGGCTCAGGACTCTGTAACGGCGATTGCTTCTGGTTACTCGTCATACCAGAACAATCAAGAAGAGAGTCAAGCTGTACTCAAGGGCCGACACGACAGTCAGCAAGAACAGTCATCAGAAGTCGTGCAATTCGAACAGTTCGAACAGTGGCGTACAAGACTGAACAACGTTAACAAGGTGTGCGACATGATCTTCGAAAAGATAGAACAAGATCATCAACAGAAAGAGACAGAAGGATGCGAGAAGATCCGCATGGAGTTTCAAGCCGAGTTGGATGAACAAACCTCCAGACTGCAAGAGGATTTCCAACTGAAGATCGAAGCGGCTATGGACCGAATCGCGATGCAACACGATGAGGAGATGACGCGAATCAAGGGAGAAGCCCAGGAGTCTCTAGACCTGCGGCTAAGAAAGATCGAAGAGACAAGAATCAAGATGACCAAGGACATCGAGGAAGCGACCCAAGTTGACATTGCGAACTTTAGAAAGCAATGTCAGAATAACATGGACGAACAGATCAAAGGTCTCAAAGAAAGATGCTCGATCGACATCCAGGAGTACACCGACGCCAAGATCGAGACGAATCGAGTCATCGAACAAGAGCTACGATCGAGAGGTGGTCATTTGGGTGTTTGTTTCGAATTTCATTTTGACTCAGTGAAACGACTTTGCCTCACTCTTCACCAAATAATGACAAAGAAATCGCAAGAGCGAAAAGAACAAAAAGATTTTGCCGACATCGACAAAAAGAGTCTTAATGTATTGCGCCATAAACAGTATGAGGTGATCGCAAAGTTAGGATCTGGCGCATTTGGAACGGTTTATAAAGCGAAACGGACCAACGAGGAGCAATTGGTCGCGGTCAAAATCATCGACATTGGGGTCATGAATGAAAAACTTGGCCAAAAGGCTCCCATTTTTCTTAAAAGAGAGATTAAGATGCTCTCCTCATCAAAGCATGAACATTTGGTGGTCGTTTATGAGATTTTCCAAGCCGGAGAGAAGATTTTTATCTTCATGGAGTTTGCTGCAAACGGCGACATTGGTGGTTACGTTAGAAAGCATCATGGAGTAAAGGAAGGTTTGGCTAAAAAGTGGTTTCACCAGGTCTCAAAGGGTCTATATTTTATGCATCATGATTTGTCCACGGCTCACCGAGACTTAAAACTCGAAAATATGCTGTTGGACTCTAAGATGATAGCCAAACTGGCCGACTTTGGCACTTCTAAAGAAAGTGTTGGACAAGTTGATTTGTGCGACCCTTGAGTCACCATTCGAATGTCGAATGTTCGACTAACATGTCAACAGAGAACTCTCTTTGTGCTCATATATCGCTGCACTTTGCTCTGTCCTAATTTGTACTGATTTTGTTCTTGTTCTCTAATAAAGAACTTTTACTTTCTCGTGTGCCTCCCTGTTTGCTCTTGTGGACGAGTCACCCTTTCGGACTCCCCAAGACCTGTTCGCTCTTGTAGACGAGTCACCGCTTGGACTCCTCAAGACCTGGTTGCTCTCCGTGGACGAGTCACCCGCTTGGACTCCACGAAGACTTGTGCTTTGCTCTTGTGGACGAGTCACCCTTTCGGACTCCCCAAGACCTGTTCGCTCTTGTAGACGAGTCACCGCTTGGACTCCTCAAGACCTGGTTGCTCTCCGTGGACGAGTCACCCGCTTGGACTCCCCGAAGACTTGTGCTTTGCTCTTGTGGACGAGTCACCCTTTCGGACTCCCCAAGACCTGTTCGCTCTTGTAGACGAGTCACCGCTTGGACTCCTCAAGACCTGGTTGCTCTCCGTGGACGAGTCACCCGCTTGGACTCCCCGAAGACTTGTGCTCTGCTCTTGTGGACGAGTCACCCGTTCGGACTCCCCAAGACCTGCTTGTAGCTTTCGTGGACGAGTCACCGCTTGGACTCCCCGAAGGCCTGTGCTCCAACAGAAAGTTTAGAGCAAGGCCAGATTTTAATGAGCAAAACCTTTTGTGGGACAGTGCCCTGTGATGGCACCACAAATTTTAATGCATTCCAATGCTTACAATCCGTTCAAGTCGGACATTTGGTCAATGGGGTGGCATTGTTCATAATGCTCCACAACAAATTGCCTTTCTTTTCTGACACCAATGACTGGAAAGTGTTGGTAAAGAATATGAAAGATTATCCGCAATTTATTAGAGGCATGTACAGTGCAAAGGTTCCACCAATCGCCAATCAATTGTTAGAGCAAATGCTCAACCCACAAGAGGAGAAGCGCCCGTCCAGCAAAGACTTGGTCGAGAATAGTTGGCTAGTTGGTTAGTTTAAATATAACGTGGCCGAAAAGTCAATTTCACCATTTGCCACTAAACTTAAGTTAAAATTAAGTTATTAACACTTATTAAACAGCCATTTTATTGATTTAATTCGCCTCGTTGTGGCACTTCAAAGTTACTTTTGAGTCATGGCAATAGCGAAGAATGTCAAGTCATTATTGAGTTAAGATTTCTATTGCATAATCAGAACGGAAACTAATATACTGAATATCATTTTTATGTATTTATGATATCTCGTAAATATTGAAGACTTGGACACAGTCTCAAAAATATATCAACCAATTAGAATTGCTTTTATGGTCAGATATATAAAATGTTTGCTCAATACATATGTTGTTACGCTAGACTAAGTAAATGTTGTCAATGGATTTTATTGATATTATTATTATTATCAAGTTCGGCTAGTTGAGATTATTGTCGCGCAATTTACTCGAGCAATAAACGCTTACGTATATAATTTACAATTTCAAAGTAGAAAGCCCAAGTTCCGAACAACATAAAACTAACAACACCAGCCAAACACGTCAATTGTCACTGATTACGACAATGTCAAAATGAATCACCACCACAAAATAACTGAATTTAGAAATAGACATTAGAAGAATAGATTTATTTAACGCAAATTAATTAGACATTTCGAAGGTGCATTCAACGCCTGGAAATTGTCGTCGCATGTAGCGTTTGACCATTCGGTAGCATTTGATGTGCCAAATTTTTGCCATCCACTTGACCACAAGTCGCGGGTGTCTCTCGTATGGTCTGTTGTACCAATAGGCCAAATGGACTGACTGTACATTGGGGAAAATGGTGCACAGTGGAAGAGACTTGAAGGTTGGGATTCTCATTGGGAACCAAGTTTTGTACGAATAAGGCCTAAAATAGAGCTTCAAGTTGGTGACAGATGGCAGTTGTCGAGAGAGATCGATGTGAATGTGATCAGTGTCACGTTCAAAGCGACTGTCGATGAAAAGTAACATTTCGAGATTGCGAAGATGCTTCAAGCATTGCACACCATAAATAAGTCTACTTAATTTGACTCGGCTATGGACAAATCCAAGATTGACGGTGGTCAGGTTGGGAAGGAGTGCAAATTGGTTGCGCCTTAAAATATTGGAACGACCAAGATTGAGCATGGTGAGCTTGGGCAGGATACTTGCGGGCAACACGAATTCGTGTTCAAACAGCAGATCATTCCACCTATGATTTCCTGGTTGAAACCAAATAAGAGAAGGCAGTACGATTTGCTTGAGAGCGCGATTCGGTCCAGCGTACCTAACAAGCGAATGTCGTAATTTCTCAATAGTATCATAGCCAGTGTCGAAGTAGAAATACTCCAACTGGGACAAAATAGGCAAGTCGAGTGACTCCTGAATTTGAAGCCATTTCCACCATTCACAGCTGAACGTAAGTCGTCTCAGTGTGGTGATGCTGTTCAGTGTGAGAAGCAGTTGCTTGAATTGCATTTTGCTGTTCTCAGTCTCTTCCGGTACCGGTGCAGTGTCAGAAAGGCACTTGATCTTTAGGCTGACCAATTGGCGGATGAGGTAGGTGATGTCGGCGATTGAAAAAGACCGAGGGCCATCGATGATAATCTCGAGCGAAGTAATGTTCGACAGGAGCTGAGCCAGTCGATCAGAGGTGTGCGGGTCGATGGTGGTCACTTTGATTAAGTTGAACTGGTCTTGAGTGTCGTCGCCAGATCCTTTCGACTTGTTTCGACCACGCTGCACGGTAATGTCACGTTTGGTTCGGCAAACTTTGGTGACATAGCCAGACCACCACGAAGCGAGTCCATTGAGACGGACCAAGTCGTGCAGTGGTAAACGGTCAAACAGGTCGAGCATGCTCCAGTAGTCCAACCGGGAAAGCAACTCCGCTTGCGGATGAGGACAGGATGGCCAACCGGGAGAAGGTGACCACTTTATTCTTGAAGGTCTTGGCCCGCTTGAGACACGAAAGGATAGCCATACTCGAACACAAATAGAAACAGTCTCGAGGGCACTAAAAGTTGCAATATGACGCTCAACTTTAACTTTCGTGTACTTTTGACAAAATGGAACATTTGGTTCGAATCTATGAAAATAAGACGTCAACGTCAACTTTAAAGTCAATTTGTTGCAAAATGCAAAAAATAGAAATAAACTCAAGCGCGCGTACACAATTTGACAAAAGGAACATTTAATACAAACCTATGAAAAGATTAAGTCAACTTTAAAGTTAAGAATTTATTTAAAATATATGATATATCGGCTTGAAGATGCATTCAACACCAGCCAATTCTCGTCGCACACGGCGTTTGTGCATTCGATAGCGAATTTTGTGCCAAGTCTGGGCCATCCACTTGACCACACAGCACGAGCTCGAGAGCTTAAAATCAAAGTAATAGTCAAAATGGGCAGATTGCACATTGGGGAAAATGGTGCTTAATTGGAGGGACTTGAAGTACGAATTGGTGGGCGAAGAACCAGTGGGTACAAACATTTCAAGTTTCAAGTTGGTGACGGACGGTAGTTGAGGAAGATCGACCGGAACTTGATCAAGTTCGCCGTCAAAGTGACGGTTGAAGAAAAGCAACATCTCGAGATTGCGAATAAGCTTCAAGCATTGCATGCCAGTAATAGCTTCCATAAATTGGAATCGGCTTTCTATAAATCCAAGATCGACTGTGACAAGGTTGGAAAAGAGCGCCCATCGGTCACGAGTGAAATGATTGCGAAAAGGTGCCATCTTGAGCATGGTGAGCTTGGACAGGAGTTGATGTTCTTCGAGCAGAACATTCCATGCTAGAAACCAATAGAGAGTGGGCAGTTCGATCTGCTTGAGATTGCGATTCGGTCCAGCGTACTGAACAAGCGATTGTCGTAAATTCGGAAAATCAAAACGACCAGTGTGGAAGTAGAGATATTCCAAATTAGACAAAATTGGCAAATATATTGGGTCCTGCTTGACGACAAAATACCACGATAAACTGTTGATCGAAAGTGCTCTCAGTGTGGTGATCGAGTTGAGTGAGAGAAGCAGTTGCTTGATTTGTCCATTTCGGTTATCGGGCCGATGCTTCGAAAAGCACTTGAGCTTGAGGTTCACCAACTTGTGGGACCATTGACCAATGAGGTTGGCAATGTCGGCAATTTCATACCGCTGACTACCGTCAATGATAACCTCGAGCGAAGTAATGTTCGGCAGAAGGTGGCCAAGCTTTTCCGAGGTGTTCGCGTCGATGCTGGTCACTTTGACAATGTTACACGGCTCTTGAGTGTCGTCATCATCATCGACAGTGAATGGTCGCTCCGACTTGTCACCACACAGCACCGTAATCGAACGTTTGGAGGGGCAAACTTTGTGCACATAGCCAGACCACCACGAGGCGAGTCCATTGAGACGGACCAAGTCGTGCAGTGGTAAACGGTCAAACAGGTCGAGCATGCTCCAGTAGTCCAACCGGGCGAAAGGGACCACCTCAGTCTTGGTGGGCTTTAGGGCACGCTTGTGTCGAGATAGGATTGCCATACTTGAACACGAACACAAACAGTCTCGAGCTCTAAAAGTTGAAATATGACACTCAACTGAAAGCTTCGTGTATTATACATTTCCCTAAATGGAACATTTGATTCGAATCTATGAAAACAAGCAACGTGGACTTTAATGTTAATTTGTTACAGCAAAATATAGAAAAAACTCGAACGCCATTTATTTATTACTAGTATTTAAAGTTTGATATTTACTTTAGAAATTGACATTGTACATTGTACATTTAAGACATTTTTCAATTGGTTTGATACAATCGAGACATTTAGTAATGAATTAACAATATGTAACAAATCAAAGGTTTCGGTTTTTAGTTCGATAGTAATAAAGTTTACTGAAAGCAGGAAATTGTGAGAGTTGGAAAATTTAACGATTCAATACAAAAAGATTAGTACGTGAAAAAGTCTTTGAATCTAAATTTCATCAAATAATCAAATTCAGTCATAGACAGTCTAAATAATATAAAAACTTTATTGAATGTCACGGGAAATGCCTCGAGGATAGTCAAAGATGTCAATTACGATGCAAAATTAAATCAAATCCAACCGTAAGTGTTCCAACAGATGTAATAAAAGCAATAAAGTTGTTCAGAGAAATGAGCTTCACAAAAGATGGTACTTTCTACAATCTATAATCTTTATTTGGAAATTTAATAAAAAGTATAATATTTCATAAAGGAAGAATGATATTAATGATAAAAGGTTATCGATCGATAAAATTTTAATCGAGAATTAAAAAGATTATACACATTAAAAGAAATAATAGAGATAAGTAGACTTAGTAATGTTATTAAGTTTAAGCTGCTTCAACTTCTTCATTCGAGCCAAATAGCGTTTAGAAGCAATGGACTATTCTAAATAATTGATGAAAATGATAAGACATGTACAAGAATGTACAAAGTTATTTTTTGTATTTATATTTATTTTTTCCCTATGTGCAATTTGAAACTCACAGATTTCTTTCGTGCATTATTTGCGTATGTACCGTTCGAATTGAATCTATCAGAACTTAATACTTGCTATACAATAGCAGCTATAGCATTTGGTACAAATTGAACGTGCACATCAAATGAATGACACAGACAAATGCAAAGGGTCACTAAGCCATATACACGATAATCTCTCAGTGCAACAGCACACACATATATTTTAGGCACAAGTTTGCTTATGGCATGCTAAATCACTGATTCATATCACCAATTATGAGTGCTAGTTAGCTAGCTATACCTGTGCATCCGATACCTGTCAAAAGGCTTCCATCATTAGTGTTATCATTGACAAACTATGATAACATCTCAAATGACATTCTCTAGAAGTGGCTGTATACGAGTTGGGCGAAAGTATATTGTAGCATTGCTAGCTTGGCTCGGTAGCGGACATAAAAGTTAGTCATTTGATTTTGTGGGATATTCATATGTTTTAGTTGTTCCACTCAACATCCATCTACAAAATGTCTCCCAACTCGAAGTACAACTTTACGGGCAAGGTTGCCCTGGTGACAGGCAGCAGCAGTGGCATTGGCGCTGCCATTGCAATCCAATTTGCCCAATACGGTGCCTCAGTGGCAATCACTGGACGAAATGTTGAAAATCTCAACAAAATTGCTCAACTAATTGAACAAGTCAGTGGCGGTGTCAAACCACTACAAATCATTGGTGATCTTCAACTCGAGGATTCTTTACCAAAAAGATTGATCGACGAAACTGTGGCAAAGTTTGGACAATTGGATTTTCTGGTCAACAATGCAGGCGGTGGAACGCCCAATGGAACACTCGAAAGTGAAAATCTACTCGAAGAGTGGGACAATGTTTTCCGATTGAATGTTCGTTCTGTTGTAGAGTTGACTCAACTTGCTGTTCCCCATCTTGAGAAGACCAAAGGCAATGTGATCAACATTTCGAGTATTGCGGGAATTAAACCTGTAAGTAAAGATAATTTCCGTGTTTTCGGTAATTCAATTTCTGTTTTCCGTAGTATGTATTTGTGTACAGCTCTTCGAAAGCAGCCGTGGATATGATAACCAAAACCTCGGCCCTCGAGCTGGGTCCAAAGGGAATTCGTGTCAATTCCATCAAGTATGCAACTCAATTTAGACTAAATTAAGACTAAATTAACCTAAATTTCAATCACATCTAATTAGCCCGGGTCTAGTCCGCACCGCCATCTCCCGTTCATCCGGTCAGAACGATCCCGCACTTGCAGACAAATTCTTCAATTTTTTTGAGAAAAAATCACTGATGAAGCGGATTGGAGCATCTGAGGACATTGCCAATTTGGCCTCATTCCTAGCATCGGACGATGCACGCAACATCACCGGTTCGATCTATGTCAGTGACAGTGGCGCACTGGTGCAAAATGCCAGCATTAACAAAGTGGAACTCGCCAAAGAACTAGCTAAATAATTATGAACATTAATGCAATCTTGGGAGATTCAAACAAAAGTGTATTTATAATAATAAAGTTTATTATAACATAAAGAAATGAAAGATACTAATGGTAAAGTTTATCCAAGAAAAGAGAGAATGGAAAATATTATGCAGATTAAGTGAAATAAAGTTAACAGAATTAATAATCCAACTTTGGCTTGTATTTACGGTAAAACTTTTTATCTCGACTCGATACTGTACTTGATACGACTCCGTCCGCTTAAAAATCTCCAAGTCTTCTTCACTTAAATCATCAAATAGTAAATCTAATGATAGTTTGTTGTATGCTTCCATAAATTGAACACTTTCGGTTCCATAGAGATGCTCAATGGCAGAGAAGAATGTTTGAACACAAAGCGCAATTCAAGTGAATGAAATAGGCAAATGCACAAAAAGGACACATGTCCTTAATATTAATCCGAACGTACCCGATACACACATTTTAGGAACAAATTTGCTTACGGCATGCTAAATCACTGATACATATCGCCAACAACGAGTGCTATCTCTGTGCCACCGTTACATATCAAAAAGCTATTTACTATTAGTAGTGTTATCATTGGCAAACTATGATAACATCCCAAATGGCATTTTCTAGAAGTGGTTGTACGAGTTTGGCGAACGTTGGGTTGTGTATATAAAAGACATTCGATTTTGTGAGGTATTCACATGTTTTAGTTGTTCCACTCAACATCCATCTCCAAAAATGTCTCCCAACACGAAGTACAACTTTAGGGGCAAGGTTGCCCTGGTGACAGGCAGCAGCAGTGGCATTGGCGCTGCCATTGCAATCCAATTCGCCCAATACGGTGCCTCAGTGGCAATCACTGGACGAAATGTCGAAAATCTCAACAAAATTGCTCAACAAATTGAACAAGTTGGCGTTAAACCACTTCAGATCATTGGTGATCTTCAGTTGGACGATTCGTTACCGAAACGGTTGATCGATGAAACTGTGGCCAAGTTCGGTCGATTAGATTTTCTGGTCAACAATGCAGGCGGTAGAGCGCCCAATGGATCACTCGAAAGTCCAAATCTACTCGAAGAGTGGGACAATGTTTTCCGATTGAATGTTCGTTCTGTGGTAGAGTTGACTCAACTTGCGGTGCCACAGCTCGAGAAGACCAAAGGCAATGTGATCAACATTTCGAGTATGGCAGGAATTAAACCTGTGAGTGGAATTGTGATTTCCGTGTTTATGGTAAATCAATTTCTGTTTCCGTAGTTTGCATTTGTGTACAGCTCTTCGAAAGCAGCCGTCGACATGATCACCAAAACCTCGGCCCTAGAGTTGGGTCCAAAGGGAATTCGTGTCAATTCCATCAAGTATGCATCATCCATCTAATCCAAATTAACCAAATTTCGATTGCATCCTTTTTAGCCCGGGTTTTGTCCGTACCGCAATCTCCCGTTCATCCGGTCAGAACGACCCCGCATTCGCAGTTAAATTCTACGATCTACTCGAGGGCAAATCACTGATGAAACGCATTGGAGCATCTGAGGACATTGCCAATTTGGCCTCATTCCTTGCATCGGACGATGCACGAAACATCACCGGTTCGAATTATGTCAGTGACAGTGGCGCATTGGTGCAAAATTTCAACTTTGACCGTGCTGCGATCGCAAAAGAACTCGCTGGAAAATAATGGACATTAATGTAGTCTTTATTGAGAGATTCAAACAAAAGTGTATTTATAATAATAATAAAAAAGTGTATTTATAATTAAGAAAGAAATATACGGGTATTAATGATAAAAGGTTATCGAGAAAGACAGAAAATCGAAACGATCATGTAGATTAAGTAAAATATAGTGAGTATAATTAGTAATCCGGATAGTATTTACGCTTGAGCTGCTTCAACTGTTCCATTCGAGCCAAATAGCCTTGATACAACTCGCTGTCCTGTTGTTCAAAGACTTCCATCATCATCGGACTGAGGTTTAGTACTGCATCTTGTACAAGTTCGAGCGCTCCCAAAAATACAACACTTTCCTTTCCATAAGCGCGTCCATAGATCGAGAGATATTGTTCGAGGCAGGACCAAGCCTTCCCCATTTGACCGATTAAACGATAGTATCCCGCAAGAGTGGCGTGAAAAATGCCAAGTTCCAGTGAACCACGATGAAGCAAGGCTTCAAGTTGTTCAACGATCTTCAGCATCTTCCAAACTGGCCCCTCAGATCGATTTAATTCAAAAAACGAACTTTTCAATTGACCAAACATACGATAGCGTCGTTTCATCTCAACATTGTTCATAGTCAGCCGACAGTTGGTGCAACTGAACACTTCTGACTTGGATCGATGCTCAGAAGATAGTTCCATCAAGCCATGGTGACAATCACTGCAGCGCAGTTCCAAATATGTAGCCGAAACTCCAAATGGTATATTGCGAGCATAATACATAGCATGATAGGTGCATAGGGCACAGAAGCATTCGACGAGATATCGGTCCTTAAATAGTTCTGGGGGTATAGACGGATTGTTAAGATCATAGGCATCATCTCCCAAATAAAGGATAGTAATTTCGGTTCCAGCCGAAATTGGCTGAGCAGCTTGAAGACAAACAGATTGGCGGTCTGGTGATGATTCGAGTCGGGCATTGGCTCTGCAGGAGTGATTCAGGGTTGATGCAAACATTGGGTAGAGATCCAAAAGAACAGACGGCGACCATCCAACTCCACCAGGTGTAATTCGTAATTCTTTGTCAACGTACAAGGGAGAATAGGCAAAAGTGTTGTAACGAGACTGCAGCAGATGACGCAACAAAATGCCACCAATCAACTTTTCCTCTTCTTTAGAGTCCATCGGGAAATTACTTTTCTTGGCCAATTGAAGCAACAAACAAGTCAAAATTGATGATTCCAACATTACATCGTATGATATGTTCAGATCCTTCAAAGATCCATTCGAGTGATGAACTAATTGGTACACATGAGAATAGTGACCTTCTGGTTGTTCGGAAATGAGGCTTGCATCCACAGTGGCAGAATCCACAACCGAACGAATCTGATCCATGCCAGCACGGTACAGAATACGAAGTGACATTCGCGCAAACTTGGGCAATAGAACCAACAAATCGGTTTGACCACATTCGTAACGATGATATGAATTGACCGATTCAGTACGACATTCTTCGGAACAGTACCCAACACTCAAACAACCAATGCAGGCAATTGGATGAATTGGAGTTGATTCGAGGGAGATATCACGACAACAGTGTTGACAATATTTGAAGACATCATTCTTCGAGTCCAAAAGGGTGGCATAAGGTCGAGAGACGGCAAGAATATCGCCAAATTCGATATCTTCCTTTGCAACCAAATGACGACCTATAAGAATCGACAATAAAAAGAAGAATTAAACAAAACAACAGAATCCAAACAGAACTCACCTTTCACCTCATCATACTGCACAGCCACTTTGGCACTAAACGAAGACATTTTTTCGTTTGACTTGAACAGTCCTTTGTTTGTGAGTTTCGAGATTAGGGAAACATTGCACGACTTTGGCTCCGATTCATCCTTCTTTTCACCATCCAAACGCATTCGACCGAATAGTTCAATCCAACGTTTAGTGTCTTTCTCGTTATTTGTTGATTTTTGCATAAAGTTCAAAAATTCTTTGGCTTCCGAAGCACGTCCCAATCGAATGAGACAATCACATTTACGAAGTTGTAATTTGGTGGCCGGTTTGAATTGGCCATAACCAAGACCCAGCGCATCGTTGATGTCCTTCAACGCATTTTCGTATTGACCAACTTGAAAGTATGCAGCAGAACGATTACCAAATGCCAATGCCAGTTCTGAGGCAGTCTCATCCAACCCAATTTGGGGAGCAAAACGAATAGCCTGAGTGTAGAGTTGAATAGCGTCATCGAATTTTTGTCCACGAAAGTGATCGTTTCCATCCTCTTGGTACATGCGAGCAGTAGTAGAGCACTTCAGGAGGTTCGGATTTGAAACAAATTTACTCTCAAACAGACCAAGCCAACGTTGAACTTCTTTTTGGGCAAGACAAAATTGCAAACGGTCAGCATTGGTGGTCAAGGCTGAGAATTGTGGTTTGAAGTGTTGTTGAGTTGTGAGTGTGAAAATGGTTTGAGGCAGAGTTTCCCAGATCCAAGCGTCCGCCATTTTGAAGTCAGGATAGGACGGTGATGGGAAGGCAGAATGGGCTTTGGAGCACGACCGACCGAAGGCAAGACGAAACCTTTTGTGCCTGTACAACACACAACACAACCCAAGTGCGGCGCAATTTGGAGGGAAATAAAACAGACGGCGTAAGAACAGTGGCGTTTTGTGTACTCAACGCCCAGCCTTGGGCTTCTCAACCCCCCAAAATAATCAAAATGACCAAAAAGCTCACATAACGATATTTATTAATAACCCAAAATAAATCAAATAACCTTAAAAATCAATTTTCTGAATACATTGATTGAAAAGTGCGCTTTGCTGTGTTTGGTGGCGTTTTCTTTCACTCGAGTTTTGGTGCATGCTGCTTTGCGTTATTTGTTTGTTGACTTTCTTAGCCAAACTTTTTTTGCGTTCTCGAATTTACTGGTAAGTTTGGATTAAATCATTAGCGTTAATGGTGTATATTAATTGTATGACCAATTAACAGGCAAACAAAATGAATTCGCGTGCTATCAAATCGGTTCGTCCGCTTTGCGGTGGTAACTTGACTCAACCAGAAATATCCTGTCCCGAATCACAAGACTTCCTCAGCACACTGCCCACCGAAATGTTTCGAGCCATTTTGGAGAAAGTACAAATACTCGAAATAATTCCACTTAGATTGAAGGTGGTGATCGAGTCTATTTGTTCGGATAAAAAGTACTTGGTGATTATGCATCAACCGAATAAGTATTATCTTTCGGAATTATTGAAATTCAATCTCAATGAGTTGATTAAGGATTTTGTGGTTTTTAAATTGAAGTATAATCAGCACCATGAAATTCACTTGTCCAGCCAACTTTGTACTCTTCTCGCGAAATTATTTTCCCGTATTGAACAATTATACATTCTTGATTACTCTACATATTCCTCCACCGAATTTAGGTCAATGCTCCGTCAGTGGTCACCAAGCTTGACCTTGCTCTGTGTTTGTTTATACCACTCGGAGGATGTCAACCATCTTTGCACTCAAATCAACCAACTGACCAATCTCAGACAACTCAATTTGGTCTCACCCTCTGTTTCAGCCAACCAATTGGCACCAACTTTGTCTCGACTCGAGCATCTTTCTGGCTTGGGTTTTGAATCTATTGACAAAATAGCGCCATATTTGGGAGCAAGCTTCTCTAGTTTAGGATGCATTTACCGGCGTGTGACCCTTAAAGAGCTGACCAACTGGCATCAACTTAATGCTCGATTTGTTTCGAATCTGGTACGCTTTGGCTTCTATACAGATGATCCTGAAATAGTTCCATTCATTTGCAAACACTTTTCATCATTGCAAATGTTGCGCGTTACTATAAGTAATAATTTACAGGTAAATTTTGCGTTTGTATTTATATTAGCAAATTAATTAATTGTTTACTTCTAGCTCACCACCCGCATCATTGTTCAACACCTGACTAGTCTGACTCATTTGACCGATTTACAAATCAATAACCTCACTATCGACTCGTCCTCTCTTGACGCCACCAATCTGAAGCCACTTCTCAACATTCGAATCTTAACTTTGGCAGATTTATCTATTAACGATGGTGAACATTTATTCGATTTAGATTTGCCTGAAAATGCTTTCCGCCTTTGTCGATTTCTGTCCGCCATTTTTCCCTATGTGGAAAGATTGATCATCGAAACTCATATTTATTATCCACAGTTTGGACATTTACTAGCATCTCATGTGGATCAATTTTTCGCCAATTTGCGTTCGCACAATTTCAATTTGGACGATCCGATTGATCATTTGATGGGCTAAGATGATCTAATAGTACCAGATTATTGTATAACAAGAATATGATCACTTCTGGGATATATCTCCAGTGAGTCCTTGATTAATTGCACAAATATAATTTCCAGAATTGTACTATGAATAAATCCTTTTTGTACGAACCTGAATTTGATTCTTCTTTTTTGTCAAATCAGTTGCGTTGTTGCACATCTGAATAATAACAACAACATGAACTTAAATCGTAATTATGAAATTAAAAAATATGCACTTATTTACAATTTCAACTTTGGCCAAACTGCCAAGGCCGAACCGAGAAGCAATCAATCAAAATTCTTTAAACTAATTAAATCTGATTAGGTAAATTGGTAAATTCAACCTTCAACATTCCAATAATTGAATGTATCCAACATTGTACAATATGTTTTATTAATCCAAACAATGTCATGTTACTATGTGATTTGATTCAAGTTTGACATTGGAGTAACCGAATTAGCAGACGTTCTAGTTTTTCTCATTATGCAATTAGATTAGTTAGTTGAGCCTTATTTGCATATTTTGCATATAAAAGTTGAACATTAGTCCAGAGCTGGGTCCAAAGGGAATTCGTGTCAATTCCATCAAGTATGTATCGCTGGAAATGAAGGGGATTCTTTCTTGTTGAATGGAGAATGGTGGAAAGTGTTGAAACGAGATTGAAGGATATGACGCAACAGAATTCCTCCAATCAAATTTTCCTCTTTTTTGGGTTTCATTGGGTTGGATATTGCCAATTGGGGAAGAACCAGCCACAAAAGAAACAATTAGGGGATAGTGAATTTGTCTGGATGTCTCGTCCATGAGTGCGTTCGCTCCTCCAAATAGTTTTCAAAATTTTCCGTTAGCCTTTGAACACAGTCTGTACAAAGTGGGCACTTTCAAGACAAGTAAAATGTTTGATTGACGAAAACAAAAACTTTATTAGACATTTGCAAATACAAATCGAAAACATCAACATTGAAAACATGAAAAGCATTAATTAATGTTTACTGTCCAAAGGTCCAAATGTCCTATTCGTTCTTTTCATACTTCTGCTGTCGGCAACGGCCTTCACAGTTACAGGCCCATTTATTGCATTTACCAACGCCACAATTTGCCTTATAGCCATTTTGTGCTGGGACCGGCCAGCCACAATCCATACATCTTTGCGCCTTATCCTCACACCAGAGTTGAGTGTCTGCTTTGCAGCACTCACACTGGACCTCACTTGCAGGCCAGAGTGAGATGAGGCACAGTCCACTGCACACCAACAACATAAGTAGCTTCATCGTTCAGGTGTTGAGTGTGTTAATGTATTGTTGAATGTATGTCGAGGAGGACAAGTTGCCCAACTTGCAAAACCGTGTTACCTCTCAATTCAGTCCGCACACCCTTTATATATACTCTAGTATTCAAGTATCCATTCTATCGAGTATGCGCATATACACACATACAAAATTAACCTCACAAATGCACAAACGTTTCACCTTTTGGAAACTTTAATAATCCAAATATATAGATATATGTACATGCACTTTTTTTTTTTTTTTTTTTTTTTTTTGATTTTTTTTATATTTTTATTTTAAATGTCACTGCGCACACAGAGTCACAAGACTCATGAATCATGACTCATGTGATCAATTTCAATCATATATATTAGTTTGACTTGACATGTCCAAATGTCATCAAAGATAATTTTTATGGAATGTGCAATTAAAACAATATTAATTTGACATTTGGGTTCGAGGATGATGATGGTGATGCAAAAGGTGAAATGGTCGACTTGATTATTTGCAATATTCAATGCGTATTCACGAATGGAATTGTCCCGCCATTTGGTTTGGAGTCTTAGGAATTTGTGAAGGTGGGTCGATTGTTATGAAATGAAGGACATTAATCAAATCTTTATTGAGAGATTCAAACAAAAAGTGTATTTATAATAAAGAAAGAAAGATATAAACGGCATCGAAATGTTATCGAGAAATAATGGAGCCAAAAAGATTTAGCAGATTAAGTGAAATTAGGTCAGCAAAATTAGTAATCTGGATTGTATTTAATGTTCAACTGTTTCGACTCCTCCAATCGAGCCAAATAGCGTTGATACAACTCGCTGTCCTGTTGCTCAAAGACTTTCATCATATCCGGAAAGGTAATTGCAATTGGTTTGATTATTTCTTGAAAAATATTCAACACTTCCATCAGTTCCACACTTTCCTTTCCATGTAGACGTCCATAGACCGAGATGTAGTGTTCGGCACAGGACCACCACTTGTCCATTTGACCATTGACCAGATAGTACTGTCCGAGGATGTTGCGAAAAAGGCAACTCACCGCTGAATCGCGAATAAACATGGCTTCAATTTGTTCAACTATCTTTAACATTTTCAAATCTGGCTTCTCATCAGATTTATCTGTTTGATAAAACAATCTTGCCAGTTGAACAAAAGTAAAATAGCGTGCTTTCATCTCAACATTGTTCATAGTCAATCGACAGTTGGTGCAACTGAATAATTCAGACTCGGATCTGTGCTCAGAAGAGAGTTCCATCAAGTGGCCACAAGCACGACAGCTCAGCTCCAAATAGTGCGGCTCCAGTGGACCGGCCCAAATGTCGGTTAGTCCAAACGGTGTATTGCGAGCACGATATGCACAATCGGCACAGAAGCATTTGACGAGATATCGGTCCTTAAAAAGCTCTGGAATTTTCCAATTCTCAATATCACCCCCACCTTTCAAATAAGGAATAGTAATTTCGGTTCCAGCGGAAATTGATCGAGCTGCTTGAAGAAGACAGACATGTTGGTTGTTTGATGGTGATTCGAGTCGAGCATTGGCCTTGCAGGAGTGATTCAGGGTAGAAGCGTACAGTGGGTAGAGATCCAACACAACTGGAAATGATGGAGATTCTTTGTTGTTGAATGGAGAATAGTGGAAAGTGTTGAAACGAGATTGTAGGAGATGACGCAACAGAATTCCTCCAATCAACTTTTCCTCTTCTTTGGGCTTTATTGGGAATTTACTTTTCTTGACCAACTGAAACAACAAACAAGCCAAAATTGACGATTTCAACATTTCTTCGAACGAAATGTTCAGGCCCTTCAAAGGTCCATTCGAGTGGTGAACTAATTGGTACACATGAGAATAGTGACCTTCTGCTTGTTCTGAAAAGTGGCTTGCATCCTCAGGAGCAGAATCCACAACCGAACGAATCTGATCAATTCCAGCACGGTACAGCATACGAAGTGACATTCGAGCAAACTTGGGCAATTGAACCAACAAATAGTATTGTCCACTTTCGTATCGATGATACGAATTTGTAGCTTCTGTACGACATTCTTCGGAACAGTACACAACACTCGAACAACTGATGCAAGGAATTGGACGAATTGGATTTGATTCGAGAAGGTCACGACAACAGTGATGACAATATTTGATAATTTCAATCTTCGAATCCAAAAGAGTCACAAATGGTTGGGAAAGGGCAATAATATCGCCAAATTGAATATCCTCCTGAGCAACCAAATGACGACCTATAAGAATCGAGTTAAAAAAATAAGAATTAAACAAAACAGAATCTCACCTTTCACCTCATCATACTGCACAGCCACTTTGGCACTAAACGAAGACATTTTCTCGTTTGACTTGAACAGTCCTTTGTTTGTGAGTTTCGAGATTAGGGAAATATCACACACTTTTGGATTTGAATTACTCTTCTTCTTGTCATCATTCAAACGCATTCGACCAAATAGTTCAATCCAACGTTTAGTGTCATTTTCGTCATTCGTTGGTTTTTGCATAAAGTGCAGAAATTCCTCTGCTTCCGAAGCACGTCCCAGTCGAATGAGACAATCACATTTACGAAGTTGTAATTTTGTGGCAGACTTAAACTGACCATAACCAAAAGCCAAGGCATCGTTGATGTCCTTCAACGCATTGTCGTGTTGACCAAGTTGAAAGTAGGCGGCAGAACGATTGCCAAATGCCAATGCCAGTTCGAAGGTGTTGTCAACACCAATTTGAGGAGCATAACAAATGGCAACACTGTAAAATTGAATAGCACCTTTGAAGTTGTGCACACGAAAGTGACCATTTCCCTTCTCTCGGCACTCGGCAGCAAATTTAGGGCACTTGTAACCGGTCTGTTTGCCCGTAAACAAACAAATTTTACTCTCAAACAGGCCAACCCAATGTTTAACTTCTTTTTGGGCGAGACAAAATTGTACACGGTCCGCATTGGTGGTCAAGGTAGAGAATTGTGGTTTGAAGTGTTGTTGAGTGGTGAGTGTGGAAATGACTTGAGGCAGAGTTGCCTCGATCCAAGCTTCAGCCATTTTGAATACGATTTGAACAGTTTGAACGAACGATATTTATTCATCAAATGATACAGCAAAGTCGAGATGTACGCTCGACTGCTCTAGTCCGACTGACTCATTAGTAATTAGTCATTGCAGAAAGCAAAACATCAAATGTCGTTGTTGATTATTGTTTGTTTCGGTGAACTCGGTGTAATTCGATCTGCTCGATGGTACTGCTGTGAACCAGTTAGAACTTGATGCAATCGATGCAACCCAGACAGACAGACTACTTGGTCTGTGAAAGTGCCGTTTGTTGTTGGTTACATCGTTGTGTGTGTTCGATGTAATAGAATGTTTACATCTGAATCGGACAAACACAACATTAATTAATTGATGTCGAAAGATTATCATGAAAAGAAAGGATAACAAAATTTGCGTTGGTGGAAAAATTCAACTTTGACCGACCGCTGCACAGACAAAAGAATTTGTCGGCAAAAAATGAAAATGTGTCTTTATTAAAAGCAAACAATTAAAAGTGTATTTACATTAGTGAAATGCAATAGAAAATATGTCTTTGTTGGAATCAAGCAATTAAATGTGATTAATGATATAATAATGATGAAAAAGGTTATCGATAAAAGAGAAAATCCAAAATATTTTACAGATTACAGAAATAAGATTAGTATCGTCAATAATCTGGATAGTATTTAAGTTTGAGCTGCTTCCACTGCTCCATCCTCACCAAATAACGTTCATATTCCTCACTGTTCTGTTGTTGAAAACGTTGGATCATTTCCGGATTGCACATCTCAACTGGTCCCACTCTTGGCACCAGATTGAATGCTTCAATAAGTTCAACACTTTCCACACCAAAAGTGCGTTCATAGATTGAGAGAAAGTGCTCGCTACAGTCCCACCACTTGTCCAGTCGACCAATGTTGAGATAGCACATGCCAAGAATACCGCGAAGATCGAAAAGTATCTCTGCATCGCGATGAAGTAGCGCTTCAATTTGTTCAAAGATTTTCAGCAGTTTCGAAAGTGCATTCTGATTTGACTGGTAGAGTTGAAGAAACGAAAGTTGTAAACGACCAAACGAAAGATAGCGTCTCTTCATCTCAGCATTGGTCATGGTCAGTCGACAGGCGGTGCAACGGAACACTTCTGACTTGGATCGATGCTTGGAGGAGTGTTCCATCAAGTGGCCACAGTCACTACAGCCCAGTGCTAAATAGCCACCAGGGTGACCGAATGGTGTATTGCGAGCACGATACGAACATCGAGAACAGAAGCATTTCACCAGATGTTGACCCTTGAATAAATCCGCGATTTTCAAAGCACAGCTAAACTCGCCTCTCAAATAAGGAATGGTAATTTCGGTTCCAGCCGGAATTGGTCGAGCTGCTTGTAGAAGGCAATCAGATTGGCGTTTTGGTGATGGTGATTCGAGACGAGCATTGGCCTGACAGGAGTGGTTCAGGGTAGAAGCAAACATTGGGTAGAGATTGTACAGAAGTGGCGATGATGATGATTCACTGTTGATGAATTGAGAATCGTCGAAAGAGTTGAAGCGCAATTGCAAGAGATGACGCAACAAAATACCACCAATCAACTTTTCCTCTTCTTTGGAGTTCATCGGGAAATTGCTTTTCTTGACCAATTGAAGCGACAAACAAGCCAAAATTGATGATTCCAGCATGTCATCGTACGGCATCTTTAGGTCCTTCAAAGATCCATTCGAGTGATGAACTAATTGGTACACATGAGAATAGTGACCTTCTGCTTGTTCAGAAAGGTGGCTTGCTTCTTTTGGAACAGAATCCACAACCGAACGAATCTGATCCATGCCAGCACGGTACAGCATTCGAAGTGACATTCGAGGAAAGTAAGTCAATTGAACCAACAAATCGGTTTGTCCACATTCGTAACGATGATATGAATTTGCCGATTCAGTACGACATTCTTCGGAACAGTACACAACACTCGAACAACCAATGCACGGAATTGGATTTGATTCGAGGGAAATATCACGACAACAGTGATGACAATATTTGAGGACATCTTTCTTCGAGTTCAAAAGAGTGACATAAGGTCGAGAAACTGCGAGAATATCGCCAAATTGAATATTCTCCAGAGCAACCAGATGACGACCTATAAGAATAGAAAAGAATTAAACAAAAAGAACAGAATCAAAACAAATCTCACCTTTCACCTCGTCATACTGCACAGCCACTTTGGCACTAAACGAAGACATTTTTTCGTTTGATTTGAACAGTCCTTTGTTTGTGAGTTTTGCGATTAGGGAAATATCATCCATCTTTGGATTCGAACATTCCTTCTTCTTGTCATCCAAACTGATTCGATCAAAAAGCTCAATCCAATGCAGACTGTCATCCTCGTCATCGGTTGGTTTCTGTATTGAGTTTAAAAATTTCTCAGCTTCCGAAGCACGTCCCAGTCGAATGAGACAATCACATTTATTAAGTTGTAATTTGGTTTCCGATTTGAATTCACCAAAACCAAGAGCCAGGGCAAAATCAATGTCCTTCAACGCATTGTCGTATTGACCAATTTCAAAGTATGCAGCAGAACGATTTTCAAATGCAAATGCCAGTTCGGAGGCAGTCTCATCCAAACCAATTTGTGGAGCAAAACAAATGGCTCTACTGTAGAGTTGAATAGCGCTTTCGAATTTGTGCTCACGAAAGTGATCATTTCCTTTCTTTCGGAACTTGCCAGCAGTAGTAGAACATTTCAAACCGGTCCGATTGGCCAAAAATTTACTCACAAACAGACCAAGCCAACGTTGAACTTCTTTTGGGCCAGACAAAATTGCACACGGTCCGCATTGGTGGTCAAGGCTGAGAATTGTGGTTTGAAGGGTTGTTGAGTTGAGAGTGAGGAAATGGTTTGAGGCAGAGTTTCATCGATCCAAGCGTACGCCATTTTTTAATCAGGACTTTGGATGGTGATGGAAGGACAAAGAATGACACAACCGAGCGAAGGCAAAACGAAATGCCTTTTGTACCTGCTCGACAGTTGACAGCGATTTGACAGCGACAACAACACACAAAGCAGTGCTGCGCAATTTGGAGAGAAAAGAGACAGACAAAGAACAGAGCGTGTTTTGAGTGCTCAAGTTGAGCAGCTAAACGTCCAATCACAGCCCACAAAATAATCATAAGACTCAAATGTTTATTCACATGTAACGATATTTATTAATAACCTAAAATGCCAAATCAGTTGCGCAGTTACAATTGAAAATACACATTTTCTAAATACATCGACATTATATCGAGAAATATACAATGTAAATTACAATTAAGAGGTTTTAATTATAATAAAAACTTTAAAAACAGATTACAATTGTCATCATAGAAGGATTATCAAAAGAAGAAAAGCTGATAAAAAAGATTATGCAGATATTCACAAATGCAAATAAAAAAGGTGTGTCTTTATTGGAATCAAGCAATTAAAAGTGTATTTTACAATAATAAAAAATAAAATGTCAATGATAAAAGGTTATCGAGTAAAAAGAGACAATCGAAAAGATTATGCAAATTAGGAGATCAGATGTAGAAATAAGAAATAAGATCAGTAGAATTAGTAATATGGATAGTATTTAAGTTTCAGCTGCTTCAACTGCTCCATTCGAGCCAAAAAGCGTTGATACGCCTCTTTGTTGTGTAGTTTAAAGTTTTGCATCTTTTGCGGAGTGACCTTTTCGTTGAGTAAGCTTTGGAAGATATCAAGTGACTCCATAATGCACACACTTTCCACTCCAAAAATGCGATCTTGAAACGAGAGAAAGTCTTCTGTGTAGGTCCACCAATAATCAACTTCACCGTGGTCCAAATATTTCAGTCCAATCGTGCACAGAAGACCAGCGAGCAATGTTGAATCGCGATGAAGCCAGGCAGCAAGTTTTTCAGTGAAACACTTTATCATCTCAACTAAAGTCTCCTTGGATTGACATATTTTAAGGAATAGTTGAGCATTACAAAGCGATTTTCGAGTCGAACCAATCTCACGATAGCGTTCTTTCATCTCAGCATTGGTCATAGTCAGTGGACAGTTGGTGCAAGCGAACACTTCTGACTCGGACTTGTCCTCAGAAGAGAGTTCCATCAAGTGGGCACAGTCACTACATTTGAGCGCTAAATATTCAGTATCCGAAAGTCCAAATGGTGTATTGCGAACATAAAATGTACATAGAGCACAGAAACATTTGCCGAGATATCGATTCTCAAAAAGTCGCGCCATTCTCGAAACTTGGTTATGCTCCAAATTTGAAAGCTCCTTCTCAGCGGGCTCTCGATCTCTCAAATAAGGAATGGTAATTTCGGTTCCAGCCGGAATTGGTCGAGCTGCTTGAAGGAGGCAGACATGTTGGTTGTGCGGTGGTGATTCGAGTCGAGCATTTTCTCTACATGAGTGATTCAGTGTAGATGCGAACGTTGGGTAGAGATCCAACAGAATTGTCGATTCATTTTCTTTGTTCAAAGGAGAATAGTCAAAAGTGTTGCAACGCAATTGATGCAGATGACGCAACAAAAGACCACCAATCAACTTCCAATCCACTTTTCTTGAGTCCATATCGAATTTGCTAATCTTGACCAATTGAAGCAACAAACAAGCGAAAATTGACGATTTCAACATTTCATCGTACGATATGTTCAGATTCTTCAGGGGTCCATTCGAGTGATGAACTAATTGGTACACATGAGAATAGTGGTCATCGGGTTGTTCAGAAAGGTGGCTTGCATCCTCAGGGGCAGAGTCAACGACTGAACGAATCTGATCCATGCCAGCACGGTACAGCATACGAAGTGCCATTCGAGCAAATTTGGGCAATTGAACCAACAAATCGGTTTGGTCACATTCGTAACGATGATACGATTTAGCCGATTCAGTACGACATTCTTCGGAACAGTACACAACACTCGAACAGTCGGTGCAGGGAATTGGACGAATTGATTCGAGAGAGATATCACGACAACAGTGATCACAATATTTGAGTACATCATTCTTCGAGTCCAAAAGGGTGGCATAAGGTCGTGAAACTGCGAGAATATCGCCAAATTCGATATCTTCCTGAGCAACCAAATGTCGACCTAAAAGAATATAAAATAATTAAACAAAAAGAACAGAATCAAAACAGATCTCACCTTTCACCTCATCATACTGCACAGCCACTTTGGTACTAAACGAAGACATTTTCTCGTTTGATTTGAACAGTCCTTTGTTTGTGAGTTTCTCGATTAGGGAAACATTGCTCACCTTTGGATTCGATTCTTTCTTCTCCTTCTTCTTGTCACCATCCAAATGGATACGATCGAATAGTTCATTCCAATGTTTAGCGTCTTTCTCGTCATTCGTTGGTTTCTGCAAAGAGTTGAGAAATTCCTCTGCTTCCAAAGTACGTCCCAGTCGAATGAGACAGTCACATTTAAAAAGTTGTAATTTGATGACCGGTCTGAAGTGACCAAAACCAAAAGTCAAAGCATCCTCGATGTCCTTCAACGCATTGTCGTACTGACCAAGCTGAAAGTAAGCAACATAACGATTTTGATATGCAAATGGCAGTTCGGAGGCAGTCTTGTCCATGGACAAACCAATTGGCAAACCAATTTGCAAAACCAATTTGAGGAGCAAAACAAATGGCTCTACTGTAGAGTTGAATAGCGCTTTCGTATTTGCGCTCATGAAAGTGATCAATTCCCACCTTTCGGTACTCGACAGCAGTAGTAGAGCACTTCAGACGGTTCCGTTTACTCACAAACGAATCAACCCAATGTTGAACTTCTTTTTGGACATGACAAAAGTGGACACGGGCAGCATTGCTCGACAGCGCTGAGAATGTTGACTTGAAGGATTGTTGAGTGGTGAGTGAGGAAAGCACTTGAGGCAGAGTTTCCTCGATCCAAGCATCGACCATTTTGAATGATAGAAAAAAACTCAGACTTGAGGACAGAAAATAAAAACTCACAGTAAAAACAAGTGACCGAAGCAAACACCAAAGCCTTTTCGTGTGAGGGATAAAGGACAAAATAAGACAATAAAGTGGCGTTATGACTCATAATCTTATAACTTATGCCCAGCTAAATGCACACAACCAAGTGCCCTCTACCCACAACAAATAATCACCAGACTCATCGACATTCACATATAACATATCATTTATGAATAACCTAAAATGTCAAATCAGTTGCGCAGTTCACTTTGAACTTTCTGAATGATAACAACAACAACAACATCAACATGAACGTAAATCATATTTATGAGATTTTAAGGCAGGAAGCGGCGCTTTTTCAGTAAAAATAGCTGCTTGTCAAAACAGTAGGAAAAAGTGGTAACCTTTGGGTGCATATTTCTATAACATTTATTGGCCGATTTCGGTGTATTATAGCTTTTATTAAAGGTAAATGTATAGACTTTAAATTTATCATTAAAAAATCCAACTATTTAATGACATTTTTACTAAATATGCAAAAAATTTGAAAAAAAATTAATTATTTTTTACTTTGAACTCAACTCAAGACGGATAGACATTTAAAACCTTTAATTTGTCTAAATAAATTTAAAGTCTATACATTTTTCTTTAAAAAATGCTATAATACATCAAAATTGGTTCGGAAACATAGGAGAAAAGTGCACTCAAAGATTATCACTTTTCCCCGCTGTTTTGACTGGCAGCTTTTTTAAATGAAAATGCACCGCCTCCTGCCTTAATGCTAATCAACTTACCAGTAACCAATGTAAAATGACTTAACAAATAGATTATTGTAGTATGCGTGGTATCTGAAATACAATAGAAAATATATCTTTATTGGGACCAAACAATTGAAATTGTGTATTTATAATAAATAAACAAAGATATTAATAATATTTTTTTTGTGTACTATCAAACATTGTGATCCATATCTTGAAGTGCTTTGTGTCCATCTTTTGAGTGTACTTGTACGTTTGCTGATCGCGATGTCAAGCCGACTATTAACATTGCTCCTGTTCAATATAATAATATCAAATGAGTCTAAACAAAATAGGTAACAAATTGATGACTAAATCTCCGAATTTTGACAATTAATGAAAAGTTTGTAGAAAATTTTTATATAAAATAAACGAATTAACTTTTAATCAAAATAAGTTTATACACTTATACCTTGGTTAATACTGAACAGAATGAGGTATCACTCGCCTCAATCTACCGCGAAATTATTAATTTGTTCGTTCGATTAACTCGTCAACCCAGCCGCGCTTTTCAGTGAAATCTGTCAAATTAAAGTGTCTCAAATTTATGCCTAATTTTATCGTAAATCTTTAAATTTTTTGATACCTTTTGCTATACACGAATATTATGATAAATGTAGTTAATATATTTCATAAAATAATTATCAGATAAGCTTAAAATATTGAATTTAGTCTAAAATAGTAAAAAAATCACTTTTAGCTATTTCTACATAAGTGGCTTAGAAATAATACAGTAAGAGTTGAACTATTTTGTCATGTGACCAGTCCATTCGATAGCAATAGCCACAAAAATCATTGTTTTCATCTGATTATTCTTTACCAGAGATACTGAATCAATTGTATATATTGTCAATCCTTTGACATCTTCCTAGGCTAGATTAATAATATCCAAAAATTTATCTACTACTTCAAAGAGACATGGAAAGTTGAAATGTATCTGCTGGATACAGCGGCTGGGTAGACGAGTTAAATGTAAACCGTTTTCAAAATGTCTGATTATCTCGTCATTCTACTTCAGACGGTACTACTCAGTGTAGTAGTGCTCACGAAGACCTCCTTCCTCTTGCCACTCACTCTGTCAATTGGACCCTCACTGCATGACTCAAAAAGTTGGACCACACAGCTTTTTGTTGGACCAGGATTGAAGTGGAATGTCTAGTATAAAGTATTGAAATGTTTTCTACTTAAGATTGCACGTGCAACACACGTGAAATACATAAAATTGAGGACAAATCACGGACATAAAGAGCGACCTTTGGTATTGCACACGTATGATAATAGTCTATTATTAATAGATTAGATAATATAATGGGTCTGTGACGTAGTCTGACACTGACTAATGATTGTATTCAATTAATTAATTAATTAATTAAGTTGAATTTAATTTATTTAATTTGCCAAAACTGATAGCAATATCGATGTGGTAGCCAATTTTGCCAATTAGTCAAAAGTTTGTCCATTTGAGTATAAAAGTTGTATTTGTATTTCTCACATAAGTCACTAATCGTTTCATTGCTTAAAAACCAAACCTATTTTCTGAATCATGAAGCTTTCAATTTTTCTTGTGTTAACCCTGGGTATTTTATTTTTGAATTCAATGATTTTAAACGACGTATAATAAACTGTTTGTCTCCTTGAACATAGCGACCCTTGCCTTTGGTAAAATTGTGGACAACAGGGCGTCCATCCTATTGAGTGGCCGTGTAGTGGTGACTTCTGCTGACAATGCCATCGCGGAATTGGCCAAATCTGGAAAGTCTTTTGACACTCATACACTGAAGAATGAGCTTGTTCAATTGCGCAAATTGATGGCACAATTGGAGGCCGCCACTGAGCAGTCGTCCATCACTCGTATTGGTCAACAAACTCAACAGATGGAACTTACTATTACGGTTGAGATCTCAAAAATCAACCTTCTTCTTGGACATAATCCCCCGGATTTTTAGATTTTTAGATTATATTTTTATGGTTTATTCCATACTCCAATAAGCCATATATCCGATAATATGTAGGATTAAGTCCGATATTCCAACAAGGTTATCCCCTTGATCGTCACCTTTGTGGAATGTTCCTCTTTAGGGGCAACTAAAGATACCTAAATTGTACTAAATAAATATCGATTCGTTTTTATTATTTAGTTGCATAGATGCTTATTTGTTTATTGGTGTTAGTAATTCAATGGTTATAACGGGTATAAAACAAAAAGACATGTGTCCATTGCATTTTTTGTGATTATTAATGCTAAAAGGTTATTGAGAAAAAAAGTATCCAAAGATTATGCAAATTACACAGAAATAAAATCAGTATTCAATAATCCTTGTAGTATTTAAGTTTCAGCAGCTTCCACTGTTCCATTCGAGCCAAATAGTATTGATACAACTCACTGTCCTGTTGCTCAAAGACTTTCATAATCATCGGATTGGCCATTTCAATTGGTTTGATTGTTTCTTGAATAGCATTGAATGCTTCCATCAGTTCCACACTTTCCTGTCCCATAAAGACGACCATAGACCGAGATGTAGTGTTCGGCACAGTCCCAATACCATCTGTCCATTTGACCTTGTTGCAGAAGGCACTGACCGAGAGAGTTGAGAATAGCGCAACATAGCGCTGAATCTTGATGAAACAAGGCTACTATTTGTTGAACAATTTCCTTCAGTTTCGATAGCTCTTGGATTAGATCTTTGGATTGGATCAATTGCAAATACGAGCTCTGTAATTGACTAAACACACGATAGCGTTCTTTCATCTCAGCATTGGTCATAGTCAGTGGACAGTTGGTGCAACTGAACACTTCTGACTCGGACTTGTCCTCAGAAGAGAGTTCCATCAAGTGGTCACAATCACTACAGCTCAGTTCCAAATAGTTGGCCAATTTCCCGGTAAGTCCAAATGGAGTATTGCGAGCACGATATGAACAACGCGAACAGAAGCATTCGAACAGATATAGGTCCTTCAGTAGTACAGGGATTTTTCGATCGTTAATATTAACTCCGCCTTTTTTCAAATAAGGAATAGTAATTTCGGTTCCAGCCGGAATTGGCCGAGCCGCTTGTAGAAGACAATCAGATTGGTGTTTTGGTGATGGAGATTCGAGACGAGCATTGGCCTGACAGGAATGGTTCAGGGTAGAAGCAAACATTGGGTAGAGATTCAATAGAAGTGGTGATTCTTTTTCTTTGTTCAAAGGAGTAAAGTCGAAAATGTTGAAACGCAATTGATGGAGTTGACGCAATAGAATACCACCAATCAACTTTTCCTCTTCTTTGGCGTTCATCGGGAATTTACTTTTCTTTACCAATTGAAGCAACAAACAAGCCAAAATTGACGATTTCGACATTTCTTCGTATGAAATGTTCAGATCCTTCAAAGGTCCATTCGAGTGATGAACTAATTGGTACACATGAGAATAGTGACTTTCTGCTTGTTCGGAAATGTGACTTGCATCCTCAGAAACAGAATCCACAACCGAACGAATCTGATCCATGCCAGCACTATACAGAATACGAAGTGACATTCGTGTAAATTGAGGCAATTGAACCAACAAATCGGTTTGACCACATTCGTAACGATGATATGAATTGGCCGATTCAGTACGACATTCTTCGGAACAGTACACAACACTCGAACAACCAATGCAGGGAATTGGACGAATTGAATTTGATTCGAGAGAGATATCACGACAACAGTGATGACAATATTTGAGGACATCATTCTTCGAGTCCAAAAGAGTGACATATGGTCGAGAAACGGCAAGAATATCGCCAAATTCGATATCCTCCTGAGCAACTAAATGACGACCTATAAGAATCGAGAAATTTCATTCATTCATTCATTCATTATCGAAGTACGCAACCACCATTTCTGGTGGACTTGGCCGAGCCCCGAGCAGTCTGATTACAGGCCAAGTTTTTGCTGATCGCGTAGCGTAGGGCGTAATGCATTGTGCCGACTGGGGAACGAGTGAGTGGCAGGCCCACAGCTGAAGATCCCACCGATCTTCCCCCGAGATTCTCCTCGCGCAACCAGGACTGATTATTGCCTCACAGGGACTCACACCTGGTCGAGGATGGCACTAGAATCGAGAAATTTAAAAAGAAGAATTAAACAAACAGAATAGAAACCAAACAAATCTCACCTTTCACCTCATCATACTGCACAGCCACTTTGGTACTAAACGAAGACATTTTCTCGTTTGACTTGAACAGTCCTTTGTTTGTGAGTTTCGAGATTAGGGAAACATTGCTCGCCTTTGGATTCGAATCTTCCTTCTTCTTGTCATCATCCAAACTGATTTGACTAAAAAGCTCAATCCAATGTTTAGTGTCATCCTCGTCATTCGTTGGTTTCTGTATAGAGTTCAAAAATTCCTCTGCTTCCGAAGTACGTCCCAGTCGAATGAGACAATCACATTTACAAAGTTGTAATTTGATGGCAGATTTGAATTGACCATAACCAAGAGCCAGCGCATCGTTGACGTCCTTCAGCGCATTGTCATGTTGACCAAGTTGAAAGTATGCAGCAGAACGATTTGCATATGACAGTGCCAGTTCGGAAGCAACTTGAGGAGCAAAACAAATGGCTCTACTGTAGAGTTGAATAGCACTTTCGAGTTTGTGCTCACGAAAGTGATCGCTTCCCTTCTCTCGGAACTTGCCAGCAGTGGTAGAGCACTTCAGGCCTTTTGGAGTCGACATAAATTTTCTCACAAACAGACCAACCCAATGTTGAACATCTTTTCGGGCAAGACAAAATTGAACACGTTCGGCATTGGTGGTCAAGGCAGAGAATTGTGGTTTAAAGCGTTGAAATTTAACCGTGGAGATGACTTGAGGCAAAGATTCCTCAATCCAAGAGTTCGCCATTTTGGATTCGACACAAAAAGAACGCAAACTTGAGGACAGAAAAACAAACTGACGGCGACCGAAGCCAAAACGAAAGCATGTGCGGCTGCAATTTGGAGGGGAAAAGGAAAATAAAGAACAGTGGCGTTTGAACAACTTAGTGCCCAAAAAGGGGCTCCTCTACCCACCAAAATAATCAACAGACACAACATTCACATATAACAACATTTATTAATAACCTAAAATGTAAAATCAGGTGCGCTGCTACACATAAAAATAAATTTTCTGAATACATTGGTTAACAATTATCGCGAAAATCAAAAACAATAAAATGAACGTAAATCATAATTATGAGATTTTAATAAAAATAACCAATTAGACTACTACTGTATTATTAATATTATTCAAATGGATTCCTAAATATTCCAACCAACAAATCGCGAAACGAGAAGAAATGACACGAAACCGAAATGTACAGCAGTGTCAGTCAAAACAGTGCCCCAAAGAAGAGTGCATTTGGACAGCCAGAAATGGTGGGCCGATGACGATCGAACCAGTGCGACTCGAACGAGCGCTTAATCGCGTGAATTGCCAAAAAGTACACAGTCTCCCACACAAAACGAAACAGATTGATCTTGTCCACATACAGACCAATGGTCTTGAGTTTGTCTTGTACCACTTCGTTGCAGGGGTCGGTGAAGATGGCGGCACGCAAGTCGACATCCTTCCAGGTGTGGTCGAGGTTTTGGTGATTGTAGAAGGGACAGATGGTCTCAGACATTGGTCTGCAACAGCTGAACGGTAGTGAACCGATTGGATAGATTCGCTGTCCGTAGACTGCAAAAAAAAGTATAAAATTTAAAGCGAATTACGAATATCATTTACCTGCCAAAAGAGGGGATTCTACTCCATTGGAACTAAAATTCTTTGCGTGATCGCCTCGATGAGCTTCGATGAAATTCTGTAAATCTACGGCGCTAGGACGCACTAAAAGAAGAATAGTCAAATTAGGATCGTACACGAATTTGCTTGTTCGAACGAACTAGTTAACTAACTAACTAACTAACTAACTAATTAACCAACTAACCAAATAACCAACTAACTACTTAATAACTAATTAACCAACTAACTAATTAACCAACTAACCAACTAACTAACTAACTAATTAACCAACTAACCAACTAACTAACCAACTAACTACTTAACCAACTAACTAATTAACCAACTAACTAACTAACTAACTAACCAATTAACCAACTAACTACTTAACCAACTAACCAAATAACCAACTAACTGATTACCCAACTAAGTAATTAACTTATACTTACCAATATCATGTAAATCGTAATGCACCATGAACATCTCAACAAGATATTCCCTCATCAGATCATCAGGCGCCAGTTCGGCCAAATCAGGAAACTGATACAAATCCACCTGATACCAGAAAGTATAATTCACCGAGCCACAGCATTCGTAATTCATCTGAAAGCGATCGATCGCCATCTTCAAATCCGCATCACCCAACGCATAGGTGTCCATTTTGTCCGACAGAATATCACCCGAGTAGGTGGATGCGCGACCTAGAACCCGAGACACCCATCCGTTCACGAGCACAATCAGAACCAGCAGCACAATTGTGATCCACCACTGAATCAACAGCGGTATCGATGAGTGCTCCTTCTCCGTGTAGTCTTCCACCTCTTCACGAAAGTTAAAGTACTGGAGAACGAGTCGAGTTATCGAGAGAAAGATGTAGACCCACAGGACAAAGGTCATAATCGAAGCGGCACTTTCCATTTTGAAACTCTAAATATAAGAAGAAAGATTTAGTTACATTACAAAAAGGTTACATAAAGTGCGGATTACCTTGAGATCCTTCAACTGAGTGTTATCTCGATTTTGGTCATGGCTAAGCAGTATCGAATAGGGCAATAGCCGATTTTGCATATCATTCACCATGTAATTGTCGAGCCACCAAAAGATGAACAAAGCAAAAATGCTCAAAATACAGAGAATCGTTTCACAAAATTGCCGAGTGCCCGTGTACATTGTGAAGGCACAAGCGGGCAAGTCCTCGAGACTTATTTCCGTCATTGGTCTCGGGTGGTATGGTTCTGTGATGCAAAGAAATCGGAGAAAGTAAAGATATAAAAAGAAGAAAAATAAAAAGAGAATCAACATTAGAAACAAAATAAAACAAAAGATATAAATATAAACATACGGGCCGGTAACATCCTTCCACGGATATTCGCTCGAACTTCGGGATCGTAATCGAGATTCCCTATAAAGTCCATCCTGATTCAGATACTTGAGACGATGCAGCGAAAGCAGAAATAAAAGTAGAAACCAAAATACAAACAAACAAGCAAAAGGTGACGTATCAAGAGAAAACTCGAAAGCGACGAAAGCAAAAGTATAAATCATAGCGTAAACAAACGAATTTGCACAGTGGCACATACGTCCTTTATGAATGGACATAATAACAAAATCGAATTCAAAATAAGAGATTTAATAATGACACTTTCATAAAAAGATTATCATAATTTTGATTGTAAAATGTTATTCGTAACCACTGTCGTTCCTACGCTACGTGAAAGCAAAGAAACTTGACCTGTAATCAGGGCTCGGTCAAGTCCACCAGCTATTGCCATTAATGGTGGTTGCGTCTTGAGAATGAATGAATGAATTAATGAAATGTTATTCGTCAAAGAAAAAATTGGCATATCAATTTACCATTAGTTTCATTGACAACCGAGAGGCAAGACCGCTCCATCTGTAGAGAAAGCCAATTTATCTCAAATCACAGTCGATTACAATCATCTCATTCTGTATCAAAATGTGGCATATCAATTTACCATTAGTTTCATTGACAACCGAGAGGCAAGACCGCTCCATCTGTAGAGAAAGCCAATTTATCTCAAATCACAGTCGATTACAATCATCTCATTCTGTATCAAAATGTGGCACATCAATTTACCATTATTTTCATTGACAACCGAGAGGCAAGACCGCTCCATCTGTAGAGAAAGCCAATTTATCTCAAATCACAGTCGATTACAATCATCTTATTCTGTATCAAAATGTGACATATCAATTTACCATTAGTTTCATTGACAACCGAGAGGCAAGACCGCTCCATCTGTAGAGAAAGCCAATTTATCTCAAATCACAGTCGATTACAATCATCTTATTCTGTATCAAAAATGTGACATATCAATTTACCATTATTTTCATTGACAACCGAGAGGCAAGACCGTTCCATCTGTAGAGAAAGCCAATTTATCTCAAATCACAGTCGATTACAATCATCTCATTCTGTATCAAAATGTGACATCAATTTACCATTAGTTTCATTGACAACCGAGAGGCAAGACCGCTCCATCTGTAGAGAAAGCCAATTTATCTCAAATCACAGTCGATTACAATCATCTCATTCTGTATCAAAATGTGACATATCAATTTACCATTATTTTCATTGACAACCGAGAGGCAAGACCGCTCCATCTGTAGAGAAAGCCAATTTATCTCAAATCACAGTCGATTACAATCATCTCATTCTGTATCAAAATGTGACATATCAATTTACCATTAGTTTCATTGACAACCGGTATACTATTATTCTTCAAAGAAAAAATCAGTAACTTTAGTGCCTGCCCCAATAAGTTTGGAGAATTTGCAAAAGTAAAAGTAGAAATCATCGCGTAAACAAACGAATTTGCACAGTTTCACGTACGTCCTTTATGAACGGACATAATAACAAAATCGAATACAACAAATTAAGAGATTTAATAATGATAGTTTCATAAAAAAGATTATCATAATTTTGACTGTAAAATATTATTCGTCAAAGAAAAAATTGGTAACCTTAGTGCCCGCGCCGCTAAGTGTAAAGAACTTGAAAATGTAAAAGTAAAACACACAGCCCAGCGTAATCCAGGCACTCGAAATAATGCACCCAGGCCAGTACGTTATAGTGGGATTTTGATCTTGATTCCAGTCCGACTGAAACGAGTGTAGAATAATGTGAACGAACACAAAGAAGGCGCACTCCCATAAAAAGCGAAAAAAGTTCGTCTGTTCCACAATGTAGGCAATATTGGTCAGTTTGTCCTGGACCACCTTGTTGCATGGGTCGGTGTAGATGGGGCCGAGAAAGTCGTCGACATCCTTCCAGGACTCGTCTAGATTGCGGTGATTGTAGAAGGGACAGATGGGCGTGGCGGGTGAGGGTGGTCGACAGCAGGTGAAGGGCAGTGAACCGATGGGGAAGATTCGTTTGTTGTGGTCTGTGATAAAGGAATTGAAACTGAAAGTTAATTTGAATTACGGATTAATTTACCTCTCAAAAGAGCGGAATCCACTCCTTTAGTGGAATTAACATTCTTTGCGTGAACGCCTCGATGAGCATCGATGAAATTCTGTAAGTCATTGACGCCAGGATCCACTATAAAAGAATTAGGATTTACACAAATTCAGTTACAACTACTACTTGTACTTACCAATATCACGCAAATTGTAATGCACCCTAAACATGCCCACCAGATACTCCCTCATCGGATCATCATACTCGAGTTCCTCCAAATCGGGAAACTGATACAAATCCACTCGATACCAGAAAGTGTAATTCACCGAGCCACAGCACTCGTAATTGGCCTGAAAGCGATCTATCGCCAACTTCAAATCCGCGTCTCCCAGCGCATACGAGTTCATCTTGTCCGACAGAATGTCGCCCGAGTATTTGGTGGCCGTACTGAAAATTGCCGTCTCCCAAGAGGAGAACAGTACAAGCCAACCGACAATCAGGTGAGAGGACCACCACATTACGAGAAGGGGAAGGGCAGAGTGATGCTCCTCACGACCGTCTTCTTTGTCTTCCTTCATGATCATCGCCTGGAGAACTATTCGGACAATCATTATGAAAGCATAGAGCCACAAGATGAATCTCATAATGTTTTCGGCATTTTGTACTTTGATGTTCTGCAAAAATATGATAGAAGGTTGTAGTAATTACGTGGACAAAAAAGCCTTTTACCTTGAGATCTTGCAACTGGGTATTGTTGCGATCCTTATCATGGTTAATCAGCACCGAGTACGGCATCACCCGACTTTTGATGTCACCGAGCATGTAAAAGTCCACCCAACCGAAAGACAACAAAGCCACCACGCTGAAGCCAAACAGGAACCACTCAGCCCATCGGCGACTGTCCGAGTACATTGTGAAGGCACATTTGGGCAGATCGTCCTCACTGGTGTCGTTCATTTGTCTCACTACAAACACATCTAAGAGGTAGAAAAAGAAAAGAATCATAATCAACATTAGAAAACAGTAACAAAAAGATATCTCAAAATATCTCAAAATACTTACTCTTCGATAACATCTTCTCCCGGATTCGCCTTCGAAGGTCGGGACTATTAGCGATATAGTCCATTATGATCTCGACTTCATCGTCCATGGCTTTGCTTTATGGGAGAAGAGTGTGAAGACAGTAGTAGAAACAAAATATAAAAGTACAAACAAATCACAGAAAAAGGCGATCAGATCATAAAAATAGAAATCACGACTAAAACAAAACGAATTTGTGAAGGAAAACACGAGTGAAAGTTCGAGTGAAAGTAAGTTCGCTCGCTCGCTCACGTGTCACTTTGTTGTTGTTGTGTAAAGTGAACTTTAGTTTACTAAAGTCGATTCAAAATAACCAAACCTCATTATTATTTTACTGTTAACTAATTACGTAGCTAAGTAATTTCATTAAAGTTTACTATTTACTTTCTACTTTCTAAAATGTGCTCGGTTTTTCGTGTCCTGAATTGCGATTGAATGATACTTCAATTCCGAACTCGAAGCCTCGAGTTGAAAGTGCTAACGACAACAACCAACCTGAATCCCGGGATACCAAGAAGTTCTTGTTCTATTCCGTCATTTGTTCGTTGAGTCTCATGATTACCCCCTGGGTCTACCTGTAAGATTTTTAATTTTTACTGATTTTTGTGTTTAATTATTATTGTCATTAACAATAAAATGTGTTGAACATGTTAATTATTACATGATTTTATAATTGTTAACATAATAAATTTGCTCATTTCGATTACAATTGGATTCAATTGCAGAACTACAGTCGGTTTCCTGGTAATTTTGGTCTAAACAAAGATTGATCTGATCGAGCCATTGATGAGTTCCAGTTTGAATGCATTGAATTACAAATTGAGTTTCGTTGAAATTCGATTCGAGAGCATTTGTAAAATTGCTGTAGGAGTAAGATTTGTAATTGTCTGGAACGATACCATGACGATCTAGCCATTGGTTAATTGGATATTGAACATCCAATTTGAGGGTTTGATTAAAATAGTTAGTCATATTCAATTCAGTACATTTTCCATGGAATTCCCATTCTTCATTCCAGGCCTTTGAGTTCAAGTTCTTATCGGGCGCCATCCAATTTTTCCTCATCTTCTTGATGGTTTGCTGATCGAAATCGTCTTCATCAAAGTCTTCATCATTGTTGTGACAATTGACAAGAATTGTAGCTTCATTCATGAGTGCAATTGATAGACCAGAAATTGTGAGGTTTGAAGCGATTGGATGCTTTGAATTTGGACAGGGGTTAGGGGTAGATTCTAGAGATTTGCAGTCAGTTTGAAGGGATCGTTTGGTGAAGATTTGGTGATAGTTTGAGGGGTTGATTGGATATGAAGTTGTTGTAGTTGTGATTGGAGCTGAAGTAGAAGTAGAAGTTGACTCATTAATTGGAGAATGAGTTGTGGTTGGCGTTGGAATTGGAACATCAGGACAGGCCTTATAACCACCAGAAATTGCAGTGATAATCACGGTGATCAAAATGCCCAACACAAAAGCAACCAAAATTTGGGCTCTCGTGTCTCTCCGGAGAAGTTCGAGCATTTCGTAAAATAGTCTCATCTTGAAAACTTAAAACAGAAACTAAATGTCACATCAATTGGTGACAATCATCAATATTTAAATTGAAATTTGACTTTGAAAACTACAAACTCAATAATAATAAAATGATTTAACGATCACACTCACATTCTTCAACTCAATATAACTCGAGAGTGGCATTGATGATCACAAGATCAAACATTCCAGATTGATGAAATAATGATTTAATTATTTAAATATTTTAAAAAACATTTTTATTGTCAATTTAAAAATGCACAATTAAATCATAATTTATTTTAAAATTTAACCACCAACAGGCAGAGTGTAATTGTGTATAAAGTAAATGGGAAGTGACTTGTTGCAATTTGATTTCATAAAATGACAATCTACAGGTTCGAAAATGTTTGAAAGACAAAGACTGATTTGATCGAGCCACTGTTTGTTGGCCACCTTTTGACATGTGAGCACAAATTGATTTCGCTTGATATTGTGTTTAGCTAAAGATTTTGCAAAATTCTGTACAGAATAAGTTCGATTGTTGCTAGGGTAAATACTCGATTTGAGAAACCAATGATCGATTGGAAATTTGTTCGCCAAGGTGAGACCAGTTTTGAAGTACTCGATCAAATGCTTACCGGTGCAAGTTCCGTAGGTTTTCCATTCTTGGCGCCAAAATTTAATATTTCTATCTCGTGCTTTTTCGTAAGGAGCCGCCCATCTCTGCCTCAGTTTGACAATTGTACTTTCACTAAATTTCTCGATATTGAATGTTTCATTTGTGTGGCAATTTGTTAGAATTCGCTTTTTAGTAATGCTACCTGTCGATAGGCCCACAATTGATAGGTTTGCTTTTGGAATGGAATGTTTTGAAGAGGAAATACAAGTTCCATCCTTGTTGGTTTTGCAGAATGTTTGCAAGGATCGTAGGGTGAAAACATTGAAGTGGAGGGAATTTGGTTTGGGAGTTGGAATTGGAGTGACAGTCGGTGAAGAAGTTGTGGTAAATGGAGTTTGAGTTTGGGAATTTGTAGTTGTGGGACTAAGAGTTGTAGATCTGGTACTGAGAGTTGTGGGAGTGACAGTTGTGGGACTGGGAGTTGTGGGAGTGACAGTTGTGGGACTAGGAGTTGTGAGACTGGGAGTTGTGGATCGAAGATTTGGAGTTGTGGGAGTAACAGTTGTAGTTGAAATGATACTCGGACTCCAAGGAAAATCATGACAATCTGAACATTTTCCAATGAATCCACCAACAAGAAAAACGACAGCAACAGCAATGCCCACACCAAGCAGCAGTGCCAATTTGAAGAATCCCATGATGATTCCAAGATGAAATGAATTGAAATCAAATTGACAATCAAATTCAAATCAAAATAGATCTATCTTATACAGAAAGTATGACATTGGCAATGTCACATTGCCAAATCGAGTAGCAATAAATCAAAATTGTTTAAACTAATTGTTTAAACCTTGATCATAGTAAATGGGTAAATTCAACCTTCAACATTCCAATACTGAATGTATCCAACATTGTACAATATGTTTTATTAATCAAAACAATTTCATGTTACTATGTGATTTGATTCAAGGTTGAGCATTTATATTATAATTGCAATTTCAATAGAGTCCATGGAGTGAATTACCAGACCTTCAAATTTATCTCTTGGTAGTCATATTAATTAGTTAGACAATCATTCCTACATTTGTAAATTGGGAATATAAAAGTTGGGCATTAGCCGATCCAAATTTAGAGACAATCCATACACCAAAATGTCTCCCAACACGAAGTACGACTTTACGGGCAAGGTTGCCCTGGTGACAGGCAGCAGCAGTGGCATTGGCGCTGCCATTGCAATCCAATTCGCCCAATACGGTGCCTCAGTGGCAATCACTGGACGAAATGTGATAAATCTCGATAAAATTGCTCAACAGATCAAAAAAGTTGGCGTTAAACCACTTCAGATCATTGGTGACCTTCAGTTGGACGATTCGTTACCGAAAAGACTAATCGACGAAACTGTGGACAAATTTGGGCGATTAGATTTTCTGGTCAACAATGCAGGCGGTGTAACTCCTAATGGAAGACTCGACAGTCCAAATCTACTCGAAGAGTGGGACAATGTTTTCCGATTGAATGTTCGTTCTGTGGTAGAGTTGACTCAACTTGCGGTGCCACAACTCGAGAAGACCAAAGGCAATGTGATCAACATTTCGAGTGTTGCAGCACTTAAACCTGTAAGTGATTAATAATGCACGAGTTTTCGGTTATTCAATTTGTTTTGTTTGTAGACTACATTAGTGTACAGCTCTTCGAAAGCAGCCCTAGACATGATTACCAAAACCGCGGCTTTAGAATTAGGTCCAAAGGGAATTCGTGTCAATTCCATCAAGTAATACGATTCACCCAAATTACCTAAATTAATCCAATTTCAAATAATTTCTCTATACATTTAGCCCAAGTTTTGTCCGCACCGCAATCGCCCGTTCTGCCGGTCAAAACGATTCCGCATATGGCAACAAATTCTTCGACCTAATGGCTAGTAAATTTCTAATGAAACGCATTGGATCACCGGTGGACATTGCCAATTTGGCCTCATTTCTAGCATCGGACTGTCAAAATAGTTGCTCCCTCACCACTCAACCACTCATGGTCAAGCCTGCCTCACCGCTAGTCATCAGTTGCTGTTGACATAGTCGATCATCACCACGAGGCGTGAGTCAGCAATACTACGTGTCTCTCACTATATAAGTCTGCATGACTGAAGCAGTCAATCATCGTGTGCTTTGTATGTCTGAAGTGATGTTCTCTATTACCTAGTGATTTACCATCTCCTCTCTAGGTTAACCTCATCATCCTGTTTGGTCCTACCGTTGTCACCAACTGGACACTCGTTCTCTACACTGAAGAAACCTCAACCTCACCGATCCTGTGGCCTGATCTTGATCGGTCAACTTTAAAGGAGTTTCTCAACCATTTGTATTTATTTTTCCATCCTCAAATAAACCGATTTTATAACACGGACGATGCGCGAAACATCACCGGTTCGATCTGTGTCAGTGACAGTGGTTCGATGGTGTCCAATTTCAGAGTAGACCGAGAGGAACTCGCCAAGGAAATGGCTTCCAATTAAAATATCATAAATGTATTTAATAAAAAATAAAAAACAATTATAAAACAATCAGAAATAATTCAATGAATTAATAATTAGTTTAATTTAATAATATTTTAATTATATTTTGCAATCAAAATTGATATTTTTCATCAGGTGACGGAGTTGTGGTGTAGAGACAAGGACAATATGGACATTTTCCAAAACCACTAATAAAAATAACTAGTAAAACAATAACCACCGTAATACCAAAACCAAGCAGCAGTGCCAACTGAATTTGAGCTCGTCGATCGTTGAACTTCAACTTGAAGAATTTCATTGTGATCGAAATACGCTTAAAAAACTCAAAAATGCAAGATAAAAATATCCAAAAAAACTGCGTTGACAATCAACGCAAACACAACGTCAATATTGAACGTGATATTACTCTTATACAGCGAATGTAATTTTTCCTATGACAAATCGAGAAGCTATTAACCAAAATTCTTTGAACTAATTAAATCAGATCCAACAACTAAAGTCATATAACATTACATTCCAATTACATGGACGTCCAATACTCAAGGTATCCAACATTTTGCTATATATTTTATGAATCAAAACAATGTAATATATTACATTTCATGTCAGCAATTTGATTTCAAATTGACAAGTCAATCTGTTAATCATTTTGAAACCAAAATGAAATTTAAAATACCAAGAAACAATTTTTAATGAAATATGTCAATACTTAATTGCCAATCATCAAACTTGAAATTAAATGAGAACTTGGACAAAATTTATTCGCTAAAATCTCATTTGATTCTCTTTAGATTACCTTAAATCTCTATAGATTCTTTTAAATCTTATTTGACAATTGAGTAATACAAGATAAAACATTCCTTAGTAAAGAAATGATTTAATTTTAATTTTAAAAATACACAAAGTGATTTTACATTTATCTGTTGGTCAAATTATCGTAATTCCTTTAATAATAAATTCATCAAACTTGTTACAAAGAATTTCTAGACCAATAGACGACTCACCTATTTTAAGTGACTCATTCAGAACAACAAAAATGAGAAATTTTTCTCATGGAAGAAAAAGACCACTAAAAAGGTCAATGCACAAAAAGGGGTCAAGGTGAGACCTCTACTACCACTACTAACAGGCGCAGTATAATTCTGTACAAAGTAAATGGGCAGCGCCTCGGTACAATTTGATTTCCAAAAGTGACAATCAACTGGCACATCCGAATCCTCTTCATTGTGTGACAGACAGAGACTGACTTCATCGAGCCATTGTTTGTCTTCTACAACTTGACAAGTGAGCACAAATTGATTTTGATTGATATTATTCTTAACCAAAGCGTCAGTGAAATTCTGCACAGAATAGGTTCGATTGTTATCGGGGTAAATTGAAGATAAGAACAGCCAACTATCGAGTGGGAATTTGTCCGTCAAGGCGAGGCTTCTTTGGAAATAGTCGGTCATATTGTAACCAGTGCAAGTTCCATATGTATCCCATTCTTGTTTCCAAAATTCAATATTCTGTGTTTTGTTTTCTGTAAATGGAGCGGCCCATATCTCATTTAATCTGATAATAGTTTCGTAATCAAATTGATAGACATCAAATGTTTCATTTGAGCGGCAATTTGTTAGAACGAGCTCTTCATCAATCAAACTTGTGGATAAACCTACAATTGCAAGATTTTCTTCAGGAATTTCATATTCTTCTTTTTCCGTGTAACAGGCTCCGTCACGGTTTGTTTTGCAGAAAGTTTGAAGCGATCGCAGGGTGAAAACATTGAAATAGGGAGAATTAGGTGACGGAGTGGTAGTTGTGGTTGTATTGGGACAGGGACAATCACATTGGCCAAAACCAGCAACAAAAATTTCTAGTAAAAGAATTACCACAACAATGCCAGCCCCAAACAGGAATGCTAACACAATCTGAACTCGACGATCCTTGAAAAATTCCATGATTAACCTTTAAAGCAGTCCAAGATAGAATGAAAAGAAACTTTCCTTTTTGAATTGACAATCAACTCAAACTGAACATCATGATCTCATATACAAAGAGTTTAAATTGGACATATCGAGAAGCAAATCAACTGAAATTCCTTAAACTAATAAAACCTGACTAATTTAGCATTGAATTCGAAATACTTGAATATCTTACTTCAATACATAAGGTATCCAACATTGTACAACATATTTTATGAATCTAAACAATTTCCTGTTGCACTTCATGTTAGCAATTTGGTTCAAATTTACAAATCAATTGGATAGTCATTTTGAAACCAAATAATAATTAAAATACCAAGTATCCTTGAAATATGTCAAATTAATTGAAAATTTTAAAAATGGTAATGATATGACTTTGAAAACAAAAACAAAATTTTAACGATCGCACACATTCTTCAACTTAATATTATCGCAAAAGTAGTGACGATGATTGATCGAAAAAAACAACTCAAGTACAAGTTCAAACATTTACAGATTGATAAAATGAAAGTATTTACAGACAAAATGATTTTGAATTTATTTATTGGCAAAATTGTTCAACACAACAATAACAATTCTTCTATCTTGTACTTTAATTATGTTCATCTTAATAATTACCCAACAAATTATTTCCACCACCAACAGGAGCAGTGTAATTTTGCACAAAGTAAATTGGCAGTGTCTCGTCACAATTTGATCCCAGAATTCGGAAATCACAATCGACTGGTTGGTAAAGGTTCTCGTACGATAGACAGAGATTGATTTGATCGAGCCACTGTTGGTCGCCCTCGGTTTGACACATGAGGAAAAATTGATTTTCCTTAAAATCATTAATTTCAAATAGAGCGTTTGTAAAGTTTTGAAAGAAATAAGGCCGATTGTTACTGGGGTAAATTGACGATTCGTTCAAGCCATTTGAAATTAGCGCACTGAAACTGATGCTAGAAATGAAGTAATCGACAATTCTTTTACCAGTGCACGTTCCATAGTTGTCCCATTTCTGGCTCCAAAAATTAACATTCTTATTTTTGTCATCTGAATATGGAGCCGCCCATCTCTTGTTCATGATGTCAATTACAACTTGATCAAATTGATTGATGTCGAATGTTTCATTTGAGGAGCAATTTGCGAGAATTATTTGTTTATCAATTAAGCTTGTCGCTAGGACCTCAATTGAAAGGTTTGCTTGCGGAATTGGATGTCTCGAGTAACAAGTTCCGTCACGGTTGCTTTTGCAGTATGTTTGAAGCGATCGGAGGGTGAACACATTGAGATAGGGAGATTTTGGCTCAGGGGACGGAGTGGTAGTTGTGATTGTTGTTGTGGTATTTGTGGAATTGTCAGTTGGTGGTGTGATTGTTGTAGTAGTTGTGGTAGTTGTGGAAATGAAAGTTGTGGTTGTTGTGACATCCGGATTAGGACAATAATCGAAGCCACCACAAAGAGCAACACCAGCCAGAGCAATACCAGCGCCAAGTAGCAGTGCCAATGGAAATTGAACTCGACGATCGCTGAAGAATTCCATGATTGTTACTGTTTTACTGTTCAAGATGTTTAAAATATACAAGATTAAACAAAACAAACAACCTCTCTCGAGTTGTGTTGTGACAATCCAAATCAAATTCGAATCTCTCTTATACAAAAAAGTAAACGTACATTTCCAAATCGAGATGCAATCAATTCAAAATTCTTCAGACTAATCAAACCTATTCAGGTAAATAGGTAAAAAATCCATAACCTTCCATTCCAATACTTGAATGTATCCAATACATTGTACAATATTTTATTCATCCAAGCAATGCCATGTTACAATGTAATTCAAGTTTAAACATTGACTTGATTTAATTACCGTCTAGTTTCTCTTCGTACTCAAATTGATCAGTTAGACAAACATTTCAACTATTTTTTGCATTGAGGATTTAAAAGGTTAAATATTAGTACCAATATATATTATATATATTGGAATATAACATAAAAAACAAAGTGATTTAGAAAATAAATTAAATTTATTAATTTGTTCAACAATTGCACAATCAATTCTCAATCAAAATAATAATAGGAATAATTGCTTCCACCAGCACCAACAGGCGCAGTATAATTCTGTACAAAATAAATGGGCAGTGACTCATTACAATTTGATTCAAGAAATTCACAATCGACTGGTACAGAAGAATCCTCTTCACTGTACGACAAACAGAGATCGATCCGATCGAGCCACTGTCTGTTTGCTACAGTTTGACAAGTGAGCACAAATTGATTTTCATTGAGAGTGGTGTTTTTAGTTAGAGAGTCAGTGAAATTCTGTACATGATAGGCTCGATTGTTGTCTGGGTAAATTGACGATTCGTTCAACCAACTGTCGAGTGGGAATTGGTCCGCCAAGTTGAGCGTTTTGTTGAAATAGTCAATCAATTTGTATCCAGTGCAAGTTCCGAAAGTGTTCCATTCATCTTCCCAAAATACTTTATTTCTATTAGTAAAATTTTTATATGGAGCGGCCCATCTTTGATTCAGCTTCTCAATTGTACTTTGGTTAAATTGAGCAAGATCGAATGTCTCATTTGAGCGACAGTCTTTGAGAAATGTTTGCTTTTCAATAACACTTGTCAATAGGCCCACAATTGAAAGATTTGCATCGGGAATCGGAATATCTGATAAACAAGAATTGCTGGTGTTGCAAAAAGTTTGAAGCGATCGCAGGGTGAAAACATTGAAATAGGGAGAAGCTGGAACAGGGGACGGAGTTGTGGTAGTAGTAGTGGAATCCGAGGAATTGCCAGTTGGGGTGGGAGTAGTAGTTGTGGGGGGACCGGGACGGTCACAATGGCCAAAACCATTATTAAGAGCAAAAATAATCACAGCAATGCCAGCGCCAAATAGAATTGCCAACGGAATTTGAACTCGACGATCGGTCTTCAGAGTGTTGATAACTTTGTCACAGAATCCCATGATGATGATGATTTTGGGGTTAGACGAACAAAAAAAAATACCTTTTCTATTTGTTTGCTCAAACAAAATGAACAGTGATCACCAGTCTTATACAGAAAGTGAATTCAAGGACAAATTGAAAGCCATCAACCAACATTCACAAAATTCCTTAAACCAATAAAATTTAAATCACAAAGAAATTGATAATCAGACATTCCATTCCAATTCATAATTCGATACTTAAATGTATCCAGCATTGTGCAAAATTTTATAAATCTAAAAAAATGTTACTCAGTAATTTACGATGATCAATTTGATTATCAAAATTACCAGACGTTCAGGTATCTCGGTAATAAATCATTTCAATCAATCAAATTGTCGGTTTGACATTCAAAATGACATTGAAATTGACATTTTAGAAGAAATAAAATCACATAAAGTAACCAGGTTACAATTTAAATTGGAATTTGATTTATTATGACTTTGCAATTGACATTAAAATTTAAATTTGCAAATTTAAAATTTAAATTTAAAATTTATTTATTTATTTTATAAATCAAAAAGTCGAATAATCCTTCACCAAATAGAATCGCTCACCACAGGAAGTGAATTTAGTTTCAGGACATTTGATCAAACTCAGCGGTTCAGAATAAGAAACACAAAGATGTACATTGACAAGAAATTGTTTGGTTCGGTTAACATTAAAAGTATTTCTACATTCAAGAAAGTATTGATCTTGGTCAATGTATTTGTTTAAAGCCGCGTGAAATTTCCTGTTGGAAACTCGTTTTGAATTGCTCGCCAAAATGTTCTCTTGTTTCAACCAATCGCCAATCGGAAATTTTCGATTCAACTCCAAAGTTACTTCAAAGTAGCTTACAAAATCAAATGCAGAACAAGTGCCAACCGATTTCCATTTAGCTGTCCAATGACTCTCGGGGTTTGTGGACCAAAGCGGTGAAATCCATTCTCGCATCAACTCAAATTTCAAATGTTTCAAAAGATTCAAATCGAAAAATTTTCCATCATTTCGTTCACATCCAATCAGCACAACCCTCTCCTCGATAAGACAGGTTTGAAGTGAATCAATTGTGAAATCCAATTTAGGTTCTCGCATAATTTCACATTGATGTGCATAGTTCTCCAATTTAGCGAGAAGACAATCTGCCTGTGGCGAACTCTTGACAAATTGATAGTAGAAATCGCGATGATTTTCAATTAAATTTTGATCCAAATTAAATAAACCACAAAACGAACCAATCAACACGAAAACAGATAGTCCAATGATAGTCGATAGGACGACACGGAATTTGTTTAACAAATTGATTCGACCAATTTGAAGATTTGAATTTGATTCGAATTTGTCGAATTGAATCATGATTCGTTTAGGGAGTTTGTAAATTTGAATGTTTGAGCAAATGAAATTGAAATTGAAATTGAAATTGAAATTGAAATCACTCGTGTTATATGTACAATAATATAAATGGACTATTAATAGATTTTATTAGTCATAATTTTTATGAGACAAAATTTTGATTGATTAATAAAAATTAAATATTCAAATCAATCAAAACTATTTTTGGGTTTTTATGAAGTTTAATAGGACTTACAACATTTTTATTTCTTGGTTATTTTGGTCAACATGGAATAAAATCTTGGTTAAAATCAATAAAATGTGCAAAATTATTAATGTAGTTAAATGGTTAACTGCTAATTGCCAATGGCTAATGGCTAATGGCTAATGGCCAATGGCTAATGGCTAATGGCTAATGGCTAATGGCTAATGGCTAATGGCTAATGGCTAATGGCTAATGGCTAATGGCTACAATGACTAAAATCTAAAATCTAAAATCTTGTAACTAATAAATAATTAATCAACAACATTCTCAACTTTCGTCTTTTTCTGGGACGCAAACTTTTTCTCCGCCGAACTCAAAAACCAAATAGAACTCTCACCCGTACACGAACTCGTAATGTAAGGACACTTGATCAGTCTCAATGGCGCCCAATAAGTGACACAAAGTTGTACACTGTCCAACAGTTGTTTGAATGTTGATTTTGTTTTACTCTTAATTTCTTCATCATCATCGACTTTTTCTTCTTCTTCTGTAATCGAAATTTCGATGCAATTGAGAATGTATTGATTGGGTTTGATGTGCTGGTTTAGGGCGCTCTGAATTTGTGTTAGACTGTATTCGAGTTCATTGTTTGCGGTTATATTCGATTGGGCTAGAAATTGGTTGATTGGATACTTTTGGTTGAGTAGGAGAATGAATTCAAAGTAACGAGTCATGTTGAATGCGGAACAGGTTCCATGTTTAGACCATTGTGCTGACCAGAAGCTCATGTTAGACCCATTTGACAAAATTGGTTCCCGCCAAGCCAAACTCAATCTTTCGACCAAATTCGACTGTCCAATCAACTCAGTCTCATTGAACATGTTTGGATTGTTCAAACAGTTCGTAATATTCGCGTTCAAATGAACCAACCGAGGCCACAGCCCCGAAATAGTCAAATTCGAGTGCACATTACAAGAACCAACCGAATTCAGCTTGAAGCACGCAGTTTGAAGGGAACGTTTCGTGAAAACATTGTAGTAAATTTTCGATAATTTGGTCGGGGCAACAGCTTTGGAAGTATTCGTAGTCGAGGAATCCAACTGAACTGAAGGCGAACTAGTCGAAGTAGAAGTTGAAAGAATAATCGTAGAATTGTGGAAATTATAGTTTTCACAATTTTCAGCATTTTTTAGAACTGTATTATTGTTAGTAATAGTAAAGATGATAACCACAAGAGCTGCACCGAGCACAAATCCCCAACCAATTAACATGAATGGATTGGTGAGAATTCTGTTCATCAAAGTACGATCATCGTTTGATTGAGGATCATTTGATTGCAAAGTTGATTGGGACATTTTGGTCAAGTTGAAAGCATTTCAATTCATTTTTGAATTTGTTTGAATTAAAAATTTCAAATTAAAAATCCGATCTATTTATAGAAATTATTTTATTTGTTTGTTTGAGTGTATGTTCAATTTTCAAATGAATTATTAATTATTACGACCATGAAAATGCATGCATGAATTTGTATACTTTAATTGATTAGTTATAGTTTGAATTTAATTTATTAAAATGATTTAATTAAAATGAAAATTACTGGTTACTAAGTGATTTATTAAATTATTTATTAATTATATTAAAAAATTAAATTTTCCCAGGAAAATCTTAACCGGTTTCTAAAGTAGTTAGCGTCATGTTACTCTCTTTTAAATAAAAAAACAAAAAATCAATAATCTATATCGATAACAATTTGCTGTTCATAAAGTCGGAGCAAAATTAATTGATTTAGACTAAAGCTAATTTTCCGTTTTTATTCAATGTTTTAAAAAGATCACAAGTTATTCTAACAAAAGCAAAACGATAAATCGAAAATTTAACAATTTTTTTGTTAAATTGTGAAATTCATCAATTGCAATTTTGAAAATTTTAATTTTAAACTAAACCTAATTTCCCGGTTTTTATTTTAATGTTTTAATAAAAATCCGGACACAAAAAACGGTTATCCTCACAATGCAAAACGATAAATTTCCAATTTAGCATTTTATTTGTAAATTGTGAAATTACCAAATTGCAATTTTGTAAATCTAAAGTTTATTAGACTAAACCCAAAAACAGAATACTTTTGCTTATGCTGATTCATGACTCATAAGACTTTTCCAGTGCCCTCGTTCTTACAGCACAAAAATATCAACTAAACCCAACTCAAACATAGACACACACAAACAAATATATCAATCCACTTTGTAAGTCCAATGTCAAAAACCCTAATTACTCACTCATATCACTTTGTTACGATGTCAGCAATATATCTTACATTTTGGTCTCAATCCATCCTAATTAAAACAATAAAAGTCCACACAAGTGCATTTTATTGTTGTATCATGAAAGGAAGGTATATGAGTATCCATATCTTGTGTCTTCCCAGGCGCAAAGTATTAAGCCATTTCAAAGTGCACCAGTATACGAGTATTATTAGTATCAGCAGTATCATGTGCTTTTCATGTATGTCTAGTCACTACTTTTGACAGTCATCAGTCTGTGAGTTAGTGACTGTGACGGTAAATGGTGAACCTCTTTGAGTGTATGTTTGTACATTACGTGCATAGAAAGGTATACACTTAATCGTCAAGGTGATGCTGATGGCTTAATTGCTAGTTGCAATATCTTATCAGTAGCTCAATGTATGAGCTCAAGTCAAATACCAATTGAGATGTCAACGATTGCGTGTCGTAGTCGTCGTCTTCTTCTCTTTTGTCCACGAGTCATTTATTCAAAGTGGACTCTTTATTTTTACCGTTCCGGTTATTATTTCTTTTTTGACACTTTTTTGACCGAATCATCTAGTCCATCATCATGGGTTGTGTCGTATCCTGTTGTTACTCGTTCCTGTACTTTACCCAACAATTCTATGAGTCCTACATACGGAACAACAAGCCAGTGCAGATCTTCATTGGTGTCGTCGGTGGCATGCTACTGATGGTGATCCTGCTCGCAATTTTCGGTGCATTCCGTCATCCTGCCTGTGCCACGCCCACTCCAGACACCTACTACTATCAGTTGTTTACCAAAACTTGGGCACAAACCACCTGTAAGTTGCATGAAAAGAATTCGGACGTAAATTTACAATGCAAAGCCACACCACCAGCGGAAATTACCATTCATGGTCTGTGGCCACAGTTGCGCAACATGAACACAAGGTTAGAGCATTGTGTAAAGGATGAAAATTTCGATGAGACCAAACTGGCGGACATTCGTACTGAGCTTGATAGTCAATGGCCATCGGCCCTACAGCATGGCGAGAAGGTATTCTGGGAACGTCAATGGAACCGGTACGGAAAGTGTTCGGGTCTTGACTTGCATGACTATTTCGACAAAACCCTTAAACTTGACAAGAATTATCCAATCAACAAATGGCTCACAGATGGCGATATTAAGCCTACGGACGCCAAAACGTACACTGAGGACGAAATCAAGGCTGTGCTGAACAAGAAAATCAATGAGAAACAGTATGTGTTGACTTGTGTGCAGGTTCATGTGCTGGGCACCGATGGCAAAGTGCAAAATCAAACTTGGCTGCAGGACATTAAACTTTGTGTCAAATATAGCAACACTTGGTCACTGGTGGATTGTGACAATCCGGTTACCGGTCAGGAGAGCCACTATCATCAGTGTTCGGGCAGAATTTATTATGTTGCTGATTATAAGAAATATCCAACTACTGCTGCTCCGACTGTAGCTCCAACAACACCAACAGTACCTCCTACAACTGCACCTCCAACTCCAGCTCCAACTTCAGCTCCAACAACTGCAGCACATGGCGGATAAATCTCTTAAATTTTAACATCAACTGTAATCATGGAACTAGTGATGATATCCTGTTCAAAACTGCAAATAAAGTCATGTAATTTTAAAACCGAATTTTTTTCAATCTGAGTTGTTTGAGCGGATAATTTCAATTTTAATAAGACTCATTTGAAATTAGCTTTGAAATTGATTACTTTTGGGTTTTCAACAAATAACTCGATTTTAAGTTTAATAATTTTATTTTTATTTATTATGGTTTAAATATTTTTTAAATATTATTTCTCGCTAAAAAAATTAACGTCAGTCTTTTTTCCTTAACCACAAAAGTACAAGTCAATCATAAATCAAATTACAAATGCATGCACATGACATCAATCCATCGCCTGAACAACGAGTCCGTTGGCAACGACAATTGTCAAGCGCATAAACTTAAGTTGAACAACAGTTTTGCAATTATGCGTAAAAGTACAATGAAAATTTCGAGCTAATTTATGAATAATTCGAAAACATATTTGTGCGCTAGTTAATTTATGATTTTTAAAAATATTAAATTGTTTTAGGTTGAGTAAACGTTACTTTTTCGTCCTCTTGAATTTTGTCTCGTTATTTTCTATCTCAATTTCATCACTCAAGTCTAAAGTAAAGTAAAGTGTCATTGCATAAGACACAAACACAGGTACAATAAACTTTATATCATAAAGTTTATGATGATTAATTGCTCAATTCAAGTCATAGCCTAAAGTTGTGCGCTCTAGCGATTAGAAGTGAGTCTATCCGAACCTTTGAACATATCTTGTTGTTCTGAAACAAATGGCGTATTCGATGGACGACACCACCGATAGTGACAATCGATACTTTGTTGTGGTTAATCAAAATTAAATTAGAAGATACTTTATAATATATGAATCACCTTGTACTTGTACTTACAGTTTATGCATTTACAGGTTGAGATAAGACACACAATCATAATTAGTGTCACTTTAATTACTCGACCTTAAGATTATTTCGACATGCACAAAGTTGCAGTGCACAAAAGTGCAAAACAGTAAAATTAAAACTTTATTGATTGCATAACAAAATGCGCAAAATACAAAACCATGTTATAATGTCGACTGAATCATATACGAAATTACGAATTACTGTATAGGGGTCATCCTTAAATCATGTGATCACCTCCTTCCTTCCCTCTAGATGATCAAGTGATTTAAGGATGATCCATATTTAGGGTAATTTTGGTTTACCATTCGGGCATCAGCAGAATCTGGTTGGGACAAGTATGAGTGATCGACCTGTGACAGTGCTCCAGTTCGATCAAATTATCCGAAACACACAAATCGATCGATTTGAGTAGATACTTCTCAGTGTCCTCGTGCTGTTCACACTTGAGTCTGTACATGTCCCTCTCAATGTACTCCTCGAGCACATCAACAAACGCCTCAAATGAATAGTCGTGCTCAATGGTGGGTAGAATTGCGGACTCAGCGAACCATCTGTCGATTGGATACTGCCGTGCAAGTGCCAACACTTTGCCGAAGTACTCACTCTGACGAATGTAGAAGCAATTGCCATACTTGTCCCAGGCGTGCTCATAGAATTCATTCATTGGCTCATTGTAGAGTGGGGGCCAGACGAGCAGGAGTTGGGGCAAAAGTGGTACAATTTTATCGAAATTAAATTTCTCAATATTTTGACAGTGTCGATAGTGATAGTCGGGCTCGACCGAGAAGTGACCAATCGAAAAGTTGGCCGAAACGGGAGCTATACACTGTGGACCATAATCAGGAATCGATAGACAGTGGGCAGGATTCCAGACGACTCGATAGATGTTGTTCGTTACGGGTACAAAAACTGGATAGAAATAAAACGCCACACTATTGGCCAGAAAGAACACTAAAAACGTAAATCCCAAAAAGACACAAAGCAGTCCGAACATTATTAGAACTCGAAGTGCCATCAGTCGCCAGTTGTGACGGGCATCGAGTTCCAGTTGAATCCATCGACGCAACCATCGTGCAAGGAAACCAATTTTTGGTGGAGAAGGAGGTGGAGGATCGAGTAGAATGTCCACTTCAAAACGCTCGTACGGAATCGACAATCTGTGAAATGAAATCATTTTCGATAGAAGTTGAGAGAGAGGACAAGTCAAGTCTGGTTTTATATATACCGACAAAGCGTTCTTTGTAGCATCTTGGAAATTTACATAAATCGAAAACAAAACCAGATTCTTTTGTACTGTATACATCCTTAAGTGCAAAGTTGCAATTAGTCGTACAAATAATTTAAATTTCAAATTAGCTAATTGACAGTGAGTGATTGTCACGTGTTTTCGCTTATTTTCGCCTAAAAATACCCAAATAAAATTAATATTTTTAGAAAAGTTCAATTTACAATAATCTCTACAAGATGTCGCCAACTCGTTAATTTCATTGAAATTATTTCAATTTAAATTTGATCGAATCAAGTCAATACTAGATTAGCAAAATTTTCAAATATTTTTAAAAAAATAATTCATTAAATAAATTCACATTCGAAACGAAATCGATTCAACTTGTTTAAATTATTAATACAGTAAAATGTCCATAATTTTTTATTTTTGTTTGTATATCTCACTATTTGAGAAATATTCATAATTGTAACAAATGTAGTAAATGATAGATTTTTTGTTTGATATTGTAGAAATAATTGATTTAAAATTAAACAAAACCAATTTTGACAATCGACTTTAATTTACTCTAAACAAATTCTTGAACGATTCCATACCCAACAGGAATGTTGCCCCTAAAGAAGGATTATTGGATTTTTAATGTTTTACCTATAATTTGTGCGTTCTTTGGGCACCGCGTGAACACAAAACAAACAAGATATTTCCTGTTATTCTTCTGGGATTTTGATGTGTGATTATGCAAACACACAATCGATGTTTTGAGAGGAAAAATTGTCATTATTTGTATTGTAATATTTTATTTTGAGATTATTTCTAACAAATCGTGTTAATTTTAAATATATTTGTGTGTGTGTTTGGTCAAAAGGGAAAATTGAGTAAAAAAGATAAAATCAGATTAAAGTTCAACTTTGATGAATGTTTCAAGTTGAAATTGCCAAAACTGTTCAAATAGGCAAATCACAGCCGCTGTGTTTATAAGTACGCTGTCAGACAGAGCTGTGATTTGTATGTGCTCTCTGTCATTTGTCTGCCACCAACCACCGAGCTGACTTCTTTCTTTCTGTTTGTTCTACTCGTCATTTGTCTCATCTCTCGCCTCACAATGTCAAACGAGTTCGTTGCATCTGTGAATCCACTGGAGAACCTACCCGCACCTGACCCGAACCAGCAAGATCCGAAGCGTGATGTTGAGTCATTGGACCGACGATTTGGCTCGTTGATGTCTTCTATTGGCGAGATGAACAGATTGAACTTTGCCCAATCTGCTCAAACCAACAATGTGCTTGCTATGATGGCTGAACTGTGGAAAGACCATCGACGCGAGTTGTGTGACATGTCAAATCGTATTCGTGCATTAGAAGATTCAAGAGTACATTCAAACAACCACAAGACAACGTCAACACACGATTTGGACTCGTCCGATATTGGTGCTAATGTCACAGTCGAGTCTGCGAACAATCTAGGTGGAAATGAATTTGGCACCGAAGAACACGTGAATGACCTCGAAGCAAATGTCCCTTCTACTTCCAATGAAGTTAATCTCACCGAATCGACAAGTGGATACGAACAAGTCAACGGCCACTTTCCCAATCTGTCCTCAGTTTCCACGACCATCGACACTGAACAATCGACTAAGGAAACTTCGATGCAAAAGTCAAAAGAGGCCACTCTGAATGCAAGCAAAATGGAAATCTGCCAAGAAGATGACGAATATCACGAAATCGATGTACCTGAAGGTGGAGAAGAAGTCAATGACAACGAAAACAAATCTTTGAACGAGGAGTCAATTGGAAATAATCAAAGCTTCGAGAATGGCAACCAGATTGACCAACAAGTAGCTAACGACAATCAAAGCGAATCATTCTTGACTATCAATGACGAGCACAACGAATCGCCAACTTCGAAACAGTCCAAAACTCGAAAACGAAAACGCACACACAAATCACTCGCCACCGAAAATTCTACACTCGAAAATAGCTTGATAAACGTTGAAGCATCCACTTCAGGTCCTACGACGAGATCTAAACGAACTCCGAGTGTCTTCTTTTTTGAGTACCCGAGAGTCCGCCGAACAAGTGAACACTGGACCAGGAGTTGATTCAAGTGACGAAGACGGTCAAAATGGTGGTGGAATTGACTCGAGTGGAGAAGAAGAAGGCGAAGTCGAACGCAGTGAAGACGAAGAAAGGTGGTTGGACAGTGAGACCGAGTTGGGTGATGATGAAGATGAAGGTGGAAATTACAAGATTGAAATTCTCAAGATGAAGTGCACCGAAAAGAATTGTAATGTGGTGGTTGCAAGCAGAGTCGAGTTTCACCGTCACTTGCAAAAGAAACACAACACATCGTTGCCTCATCGATGCTTGGCTGAAGGATGCGAGGAACGGTTTGAGCACTGGTGAGTGTGATGTTGTAGTGTTGAGTTGGTTTAATTGATTTGTTGTTTTATAGGCCGGAACTAAGTCCACATATTCGACGCAATCATTTGAGCATCACCAGCTGGCCATGTCCTCACTGCGCCAAGACATTCAAGTCTCAGAAGGGTTTGTTTCGACATTTACATTTGTTCCATTTCGAAGGGTGAATTCAGGTGTGCATATGATGGATGTCGAGTTGCTACACTTCGGTCTGAACTATTAAACCATCAAAATGTAGTCCATCCCAAGATCTACACTTGTCAAATCAACAATTGCGGCAAGTCGTTCAACCGAAAGGAGCTCTCAAGGCTCATAAACGAATTCATCAAAAGTCAAGCCTTTCAAATGTACCTGGGACATGTGGACATGCTTCAACACACAACAATACAATGAATCAAACACATCCGCATTAAACATTTCCGTCTGTCAGCAAGCCAGAAAGAACAGCTTCAACGCGGCATTGAGACAATCGCGACCTCGTGTCTATCTCCTCAACACGATCACCACCAATCTGACCACAGCTCAACCGACTCAGACCACTGACTACCCTCCATCAACACATTACACCACACTCCAAATGTGACTTGTTTTATTATTTTGTTTGACATTGTAGAAAAAAAAAACAATGTTTTGTTTTTTGAATTTAAATTATCAATTTGTAAATTAAATAGAAACTTTTAGCGAACTTTGTGCCAAAACACAAATCTCCCTAACTATATAATATTTCTTTGCTTTAGTAAACCTCTCGTCGTAAATTTAAATTGTCAAACATTTTTTCTATTCCCTCCATTTTCACTAACTAATATTATCACATACATCCGAATTGTATTGTATTATTTATTTTGAGATTATTTCAAACAAAATTGTTTATTTTATTAATATATTTTTCATTGTGGCTAAAAAGGAAAATTGAGGTAAGATAAAAAATTAGATCAAAAGTTGAAACTTTCGCCGAATTATTTCCAGACTCAAAAATTCGCTGAGTTGAAATTGCCAAATTGGACATAATATTCGTCGATGGAATTAAAATCTATTTAATTTAAAAGAGGAATTTAAATTTAACTTTAAAGTAAAAATTAATGTAAAATTAAAATTTTGTTTGAGGGCGAGCGCGTGAATTTTGGGTATTAAGAGCTCTGTGACACGTCCTATGAAGAAACGCCCAGCTATGTGTGTTTCTTTGTGTTGAGTACTTTTGTGTTTGATTGCGGGGGGCCATGACATTAGTTCCACTAGACATTACTTCCACTAGACGTTATTCCACAAAATTTTGCTGTTTTTTTTTCCTTGATCTCCCACCGACAAAAAACACAAAAACTCACAAAAATGCGCTTTTTTATTCCTTTGGCGATCTTGCGGACAAAATAAAATTCTGTGGATTTTATATTTTTGTTTTGATTTTTGAGAGACATTACTTCCACACAGAGATAGCAGCTGCAATCTATTGATCATGTGATAACTGACAAATACTTAAAAATGAATCCATTTGACCAGATCTGAGTACAAAACATCGGTTAGGAGTGTGTATTCTTTTTAAAACTAATTTTAAATGATTGGAGTGCCAAACTTTGACTTGTTTTCAACCTGTGGTCGTTGCTGATCATAGATTCAGCGGCAGCGGCCGGCTCACGCTCTCGTTGGCCGTATCAATGCCACTACTACACAAGTCCATCAGTAACAGCGCCCCCAGTGCATAGTCATCTTTACTAAGCGCGGTGAGTCTTATCGTCTTAAGACTTAAGTCAATGTGCAGTGCCTTAAGTCTCCGTCAATGCGGTAATGTTCACCTCGATGTCATCGACGAGAATAAAATTTCTCATTGGGTTATTAGACCTTATCTCACAATCAAATCTCAAAAATAAATTAGTCGATCCTATTCCAGCAATTTTAAAACTTTCAGCCAACACTCAGTTTCTGATGACTTTACCAAGCAATGAAGGCGATAGATGTAGGCAGAATAGATTTAATAAAATAATATATTCACAATTCAAAAGATTCAGGAGTTCGGTTCAATAAAATCTCATGACATTCGTTCAAATCAAGATGTTAAATCAAAAATAACAGTTCAATTACACTCAAAACTCACTCTACTCTCTTCTTTATTTTCTCCTTACTTAAATTGGTTACTTTTTGGTTTCCCATTAGCTAAATCCACTAACTCAAATAAGATACTGCGGTGCCTGTCCCAACCGGACGTAAACATCCTTGGCCGAACATTCCACAACGTTGTAATTAACAACAATTCACCCCACAGTTGCCATCGATTTAATGGAGTGACCTGACTGTCAAGACTAAACCGGTTACTTCCGGTGTATCCGAGGACATCATGTTTTTCCGAGCTTCCTAATTATCACTTACAGACATTAATGGCCAGTTTCGCTTGCAACAAGCCAGCCAGTCGAACTAGAACAGTCGAGAGACAACACCTCGATGATGTATTCACTTGATGACTCAATAAAGCTAGTCCCAATTGATTCAATCACTCTTCCGATTGGATGTCAATGCACTAGTTGTGTGTACACTGTGTAGTATTGCATCTCAGATTGCACACACTACAATACTTTTTAGTCAGTCAATTGATGAATATGATCCACTAACTCAAATGGGATTTTTCATAGGACACCAATTTAAGTAAATCTAATATATCCACCAAGACGATTTTACAGTCAAACAAGACGTATTTACCAAGTCTGTTCTCAATTGGATCTAAAAGGAATTTTCTATGGTCAACTAAGAACTCACTATAGAAGGTTACAAATTTAAAAAAATCCCCACAAAAATCACAAAAAATCACAAAAAATCACAAAAATCACAAAAAATCACAAAATTAGAGTGGAAGTAATGTCTGGTGGAAGTAATGTCTAGTGGAAGTAATGTCTAGTGGAAGTAATGTCTAGTGGAAGTAATGTCCAGTCACGGTTTGATTGTTAGTTTGTGTGATTGCTTTTTCGTCTCGTTTCGATCTTCTCGTTACACTCAAATCTCTCTATCCAAATGGATCCCTAACCCAATCTCGTGTACGGCTATCGATGCCACTGACTCGCCCGTCAGTTTACTCGCCTCCCTCTTTTGTGCAACTCGAAATTAATTCCACTACACTGTGGACCGATTAATAGTCTGCCAAACGAAATGATGGAACTGATTATGGTGAAGCTGGCACTGGACGACGATGTTAAGAAGTTGGTCCGATTGCGATTGGTGTCCCACAAGGTGGAATGCACTTGTGGAACATTACTGCCAAAGAAGAAATCGCTGCTTGTAAATCGCAACGGTAAATTGTAAATTGGCAACACTGACAATGTTTTAAAGTAAAATGGACTAAATGGACAATTTGTGATCAACTGGTCTCATCTTTTTACCAACAAATTCATAACGATCGTATGAGTAAATCATTTATTAGCTAAATCATAATCTCTTTGTTTATGGATAATAAAAGTCAATTACAATTATATATTACAATTAGGATAGAAGATAATGTAATGGTAATGTAATGTTCGTTGTGTGATTTGCTAAATAGCTAATTTACATTGGTACATTCAGAGAAATCGATTCTCAAAATGAAATATTCAAAACGAATTAATGTCCAATATTATGATTGCGCAAGTTAGGGAATCGATACGAGTACTGTTCGAAATCGAGTCGGGACGGTGCATTCGCGAATCGCAACCATAAGCTTAATTCCAAATCGACCAAATTGGGCAAAATGGTCGATAAGACGTGTGTGAATTGATCACCACTGTCGCAGCGACCATCGTACAAACAAAAGTTTGACTGCCAAAACAGAAGAGAGTGAAGTGATTCGATGCTGTTCCAAATCAGGAATGTGCATTTCGATCCACCAAAGCTCTAGATGAACCAAGTGGGACAGCTTGCCAAGAATTAATTAGTCACAGTGGGCGTCATAATAAGCGATTCACCCTTAAAGAACAATTCAATTTCATCAATCAATCAAATTTTTTGTTCAACAATTGAGTTAATATTGCAATGGCTGTGGTTTAATGAAATTAAAAAACAAACAAAAATACAGTCCAGTCTGCTTGAACTCACCATTTTCCTCAAATCAAATTAAAAACAAAAACAAATCCAAACAACTTTTCATTGATAAAAGTGTTGAAAGTACAGAAAGTAAAGTAAAGAAGTAATTAAAATATCTTTTGGGGAATACCTCTACTTGTTCATATCATTTGTGAAAATAAAAGAGACCAAACCTTTACAGTTGGTAAACTATATAATTAACAAGATTTGTAAAATTTAACTTATCGGTACTGCAGTATTGCATGAAATCGACAACAAAATATTTAATAATTTGTTGAGTCTATATATATATTTATAAATTTATAAATTTATGAATTTATAAATTCTATTCTTATTTGCCAATTGATTCCACTAGTGCACTAGCACTACGACAATTCTGACAAGCTGAAACGACAGTCTGGTCAATTCTTTCATTTATTTGAAGTTCCCGGGATATGTGATTACATATAACGTGCACCATTTCAACCATACCAGTACCTTGGGCTTCAAGACACCTCAAAGAATTGGCAACACATCCGAGAGAAATCACGAAGCTGTGCTGAATATAAAAAACGACAGTCTGGTCAATTCTTTCACTTATTTGAAGTTCCCGGGATATGTGATTACATATAACGTGCACCAAATAGACCATACCAGTACCTTGGGCTTCAAGACACCTCAAAGAATTGGCAACACATCCGAGTGAAATCACGAAGCTGTGCTGAATATAAAAAAAGACAGTCTGGTCAATTCTTTCACTTATTTGAAGTTCCCAGGATATGTGATTACATATAACGTGCACCAAATGAACCATACCAGTACCTTGGGCTTCAAGACACCTCAAAGAATTGGCAACACATCCGAGAGAAATCACGAAGCTGTGCTGAATATCAAAAACGACAGTCTGGTCAATTCTTTCACTAATTTGAAGTTCCCGGGATATGTGATTACATATAACGTGCACCATTTCAACCATACCAGTACCTTGGGCTTCAAGACACCTCAAAGAATTGGCAACACATCCGAGAGAAATCACGAAGCTGTGCTGAATATAAAAAACGACAGTCTGGTCAATTCTTTCACTTATTTGAAGTTCCCCGGGATATGTGATTACATATAACGTGCACCAAATGAACCATACCAGTACCTTGGGCTTCAAGACACCTCAAAGAATTGGCAACACATCCAGAGAAATCACGAAGCTGTGCTGAATATAAAAAACGACAGTCTGGTCAATTCTTTCACTTATTTGAAGTTCCCGGGATATATGATTACATATAACGTGCACCAAATAGACTATACCAGTACCTTGGGCTTCAAGACACCTCAAAGAATTGGCAACACATCCGAGTGAAATCACGAAGCTGTGCTGAATATAAAAAACGACAGTCTGGTCAATTCTTTCACTTATTTGAAGTTCCCGGGATATGTGATTACATATAACGTGCACCAAATGAACCATACCAGTACCTTGGGCTTCAAGACACCTCAAAGAATTGGCAACACATCCGAGAGAAATCACGAAGCTGTGCTGAATATAAAAAACGACAGTCTGGTCAATTCTTTCACTTATTTGAAGTTCCCGGGATATGTGATTCTGTGGTCTACTAATACTAGATATATGGGGAACTAAGTGGCATTCCAAAATGAAAACTTGAAATTGACGTATAGCTATACGTGAGTTATTTTGAAAAATATTTTAGTGAAATTATTTAATAATTAAAATATTGCACAAAACTTTATAAAAAACACTCTTTAATGTCTAAAAATAACGTTTCAATAAAAATAATTTCAATTTTATAAAAAACCGAAAGTATTTAAATTTTTATTCCGAATTCTTTGGATATTATTTCCGGTTTTATTCAAAATTCAAACTATTTTAATTTAAACGCTATTATAAGCAATAATAAAGTGTTTTTTATAAAGTTTTGTGCAATATTTTAATTATTAAATAATTTCACTAAAATATTTTTACCAATAACTCACGTATAGCTATACGTCAATTTCAAGTTTTCATTTTGGAATAATTCTGGAACCATGTATAATGCCACTTAGTTCCCCATATATCTAGTATTAGTAGACCATACTCTCTCCAATAATAGACATTTTTAAATGAAATCGAGTTGATTCAAAATAGGCGGAAAACATATCATTTTGGGTAATGCTCTTTAGTTTATTTAAAAAATCGCAAAGCATAGACAAAATGCACATACCCAAGCATAAAAGTAAAAGAGCTTCAGCGAAGTGGAATGTTCACTAAGAAAGTGCACCACTTTGGCACAATCTTCACTTGTACCTTCAATTCGAATCTGCAAATGAGTTAGATTGGCAAACAAGTGCGGATTGGCGTTGTGCCATTCAAGAATGTGATCACGATAAATGACACTCCAAAGTGGACACGAGCACAACTTTGTCCGAGATGTGATACCACTTGATGATAGGGCTCATCTTCGTCATTATCAGGTCCAAAATCAAATGAAACGTGTTTCAATTTGGACAAAGTTGAAGAGAGATTCGGTATTGCTGAAGCAAATGCTCCAATAAGGTCGAGTTGTTTTTAGCGAATGTAAAGAATTGATGTACGCGACTAATTCAGCAACTCGATTATTGTCTGTAGGAATGAAATTGTAATGATGAACAATAATAAAAATGATTAATATTATATATTTACATTCACAATTAATTGACAGCTGAACAACGTTTGGAAATAAATCGAGCAGCGATCGCAAACATTCTGAAGACATTTCGTAGCCAATAAATAGAAATTCAGAATTCTTCAAATACGCAAATCCAAATAATCTTCTCTCGATACACGAAGAAGCAAACGATAGATCAGTTTGATGCATATTCACAATCAACGATTTGCTCAGTGCACAATAGAATCCTCGACAAGTGATTGCCATCGTGTTGAGACCAGTCTCAGCCGAACCAACTTCTTCACATCACCGTCCAGTCCCAACTTGGCCATAATCAGTTGCATCATTTCTAAGGCACACGGACAAGTTGATTTGTAGGAATAACGTACTTTGTGAACGGGTCAAAATATTGTCTGTTTTGGCAGGCTTAACTTCAATCTGCTGTTGGCCAATTGAGGCTGTTTTTACTTTACAAATAAATCAACATTTTCAAAGGGAATTATTCGGATTTTTCTAAATAACTCAACTATTGAATCACTAAAGACTAAATGGCAAAGGAAGGCAATCAAAACAATCATGTTACTAATGAATTACAATATTATTTTATGATATTATTTCTGTTTGTCGTTTGAAAATGGCACTTATCAAATAATTGAAAAATACAAAAATTATAAATCAAGAAAAGGCAACAAATTATATCAAAATAAATACTATAAATAATAAATTAACAACTGAAAATAATAACATCAATAGACTAAAGTTAATTCTTATTGGACTCGATTAAGGCAAGTTCTTGTTGATAGCGAATTTTGTCTTTTGCTGCCATTTGTTCGTATTCTGATTTTGCTTTCTCTGAAATGATCTTCCATCGAGCCGAACATTCCTTCGAAACAGCCCCCATTTTGGCGTCAGGCATTTGTTCACGAATTTTTGGTCCTTCTTCCTTCGAGAACCAAATGTAAGCAGATAATGGACGTTTCGGGCCACCTTTCTTCTTGGTGACACTCTGCTTGGGTTCACGAACCAACCGATTCTTAGTACTTGAGACTTGATCGACCACATCATTCACGGTGACTAACTTAAATGCCTTAGGCGAGTACTTGTTATCATAAGTGATTATCCTCTTTGGTGCTTTTGGTGTTCGCTAAAAAGATTAAAGGACAATAAGGTGAAATTGTTTGGTTCGATAGCAACATACCTTAATTTCGCCAGTCTCTCTATTCAATCGAAAGTTACTTTTCTTTTGCCTAAGACCAGCATGACAACTTGTCATAATTTCGATGTTTGACTTGAAGTTACGATTGTCTTGACAAAACGCAGCTCGAAAGGTGGCGAATAATCGTTCGGTCTCGGCAGAAGTCACGGGACTGTAGCGGTAGAAACTATTTGGATCACTTTTGAGTATTTCCTGAATTTGCCACAGTCCTTGATTATCACTCATACAATTCGTAAATCGGACTAAAATTGATTCGGCCGCCTTCTGCTCACCACCAACACAGCGATCGACAGCTTCCTTCAGGTAGTGCTCAATTGAGAGAACATTTTTCAGTGCATCGGGAAACTCAATTTGGTTTTTCTCGAGTTGATAAATCATGGCAGGAATTTGGGAGTAGTTCTCAAATGCAAATTTGAGTTCATTCTTGAGGGCGGACTTAAATTCGGGGTCTTTGAGCAAACCTTGCAGCCGTGCTAGTCGTGATTCTGATTCGCACTTATTATTTCCAGTTGCTTTCTTCTTGTCGACTTTCAGATTGACAATAAAATAGATTACTGGTTCGAGGTAATGATAGAGGAAGTTGGCTGAGATGTGCCAGGTACCCCATCGAATGCTATGCGGCGTTGGTGGAAAAGGAATCGAACCACCGGTCAACAACCGAAAAAGCTTTCTCCTCAGACTTGATCTGGCAAGCAACTGCTTCAATAAACCGATGACATCATTCAATTTTGAACAACAGTCTTGGATTGTCTTCGAGACAAGGTGCACCTTGTGGGCTACACAGTAGACATGGATCAGGTCGGGGCAGTGCTTCTTGAGAAATCCTGCACAGGCATCCATCGTTATTGCCGAATCGGTCACAAATAACTTTATTCTTTCTGGTGGAATTTCAAGTGTCTTGAGAATCGAAAGTATTTCGGTCGCCAATTTTTCAGCCAATGTCTCCTAGTCAACTACTTCAATTCGCTTTACTTTGATTCGTCGCTTTTCCATCTTCCGACCCAAAACACCTATAACAATTCCCACGTACGCCACACAATCTTTGCTTGTCTCGTCAATACTGACGAACAAATTTTTCTTCGACCGAAAAAAAGCTATTCGCTTTTGTGTCAACTCTAGAATAAATTAGAATTAAATTAGTATAAAACAAAACAAAGAATTAAATATTAACCAGTTTCAAACATTGGTGCGGCAGTTTCACGCAAATATGTACTCGACACTGGCCGATCACACATTGACACTATAATCGATTTGGCCTTGTTGTCGGCACTCGATAATGGCAGATTATTCTTGAGCATAATGCCAAATGCCCTCTTTCCGGTGTTTCGGTCGATTGCTTTAGGAGATGCTTTCTTCTTCTCGGGTGTTGAAACTTGGCTCATCAGCCCATCTCCGTCACTTCCATATTCGTCATCACTTTTGAGTTCGCCATTCTCCCTGGCTGCATTGATGATGTGATGCTCGGTATCGAAGTGCTGGCGAACATCTTGATTGTAACAGACATAGTTTGTTGGCACAAAGGCACGCTTGCACAAGTTACACTCCAATTCGCCATTATTCACAGACAATCTACTATTTTCTCCATCAAATGGCTCGACGTTCCACCTTTTCAGTTCACGTTCAATGTACACAGATTTGTTTCGAGTCTTCCGTCGTTTACTGTCCTTGTTGCCATTCTTCTTTTTGGGATGATCAATATGTTGAGAAGCTTCACCCAAGTGCCCATCGACGTGTCGGCATATTTGCTTTAATGACTCAATGGAGAAGACTTGTGGGCAACATTTGCATTTGAGAAACACTACGTTGTCCTCGGTCGAGTGCATTTCAATGAACTCCTTGTACGTCTCCTGGTAACTACCAAGACGGACAAACTCAGACTTGGTTACATTGTACTCCTCTTTCCATAATGAAGAGTAAAGATGCTTGTTACAAGAACGGTGATTGATCAGAGCTTGTTGGTGGTTTGGTATCTTCATGTCAACTTCGCAGACTTTGCACTCGATTTTAGTTTCACTGTTTACAAATCTAAAATCGTCACTTTCGAGAACAAAAACATGCAAAGTTAACATATTTACATCCATAATGAGCCTTTGTCGTGGTGAAAAGTCAATAAAAGAAGTGATAAACTCGAAAAGCGCAAATTGGAAACTGAAATAATCGTTGAATGAACAAGCAGCGAGCCATTCACCAGCAAAACAAGTGGCAATGTATAGGCGCGCTGCAAAACAGCCAAACACAGTTTTAGTCGCGTTCACAAAGTACGTTATTCCTACAAATCAACTTGTCCGTGTGCCTTAATCATTTCGTTGGGTAGATTGTTGATAGGCCCATAACCACTAGAGACAGAAAGAGGAGCTGATTGACGAGTCAATTGCGTTGATATGAGCAGATTGGTTGGCGCTATGATCCATTTGAATCGAGATTTGATTTGATGGTCGTGACGAGACAGAAAGACAAGACAAGAATCGAGTAGAACACAACTGACACTGACAAAAACAACAAACTAACTAACACAGTGTGCCGTTAACTAATTCACATATGACGTGTCACTCAAAAAAGAAGTGAAAATACAATTTGGCTTAAAACTCTATTTGAAACTCTTTTTATCATAAATCTTAAATTTATCATAAATTCACACATTCTTAGCGAACAAGTCAAATCTAATCTGGATCAACACCAATGATTGTGGTTGCATGAAATTTTTGTCAACAAACAAACAAACAAAAAATACAGTTTCGTCAGTTTTAACTCAACGTTTCTCCCAAATCAAAAGACAAAAACAAATTCAAACCCAAATCTTTTATTGAAAGTTTAGTGAAAAAAAACTTTTCACTTTTCAAAAAAGTGTTGAGTAGTGATTGAGTACAGAAAGTAAAGTGAAGAAGACATTGTGAATTACTCTTGGAGGACGTCCTTGCTTGTTCATGTTGAATCGAGTTTGTGCTTGTGAAAGAACAAAGGCCAAAACTTCAAAGTTAATTCAATTGTCATTCTGTAAATTGTCAGCTTTCACACCAAAAAATCTCAACACAAACAAAAATATATGCATAAAACTCACAATCAAAATTGCTCACGAAAATGAATGCAAAGAAGAGGTAAGGACCAAATGTGATAGAACAAATAGCTTGCACAATATGCACTTCCATTTGCACTATCTAGATTTTTATTTGAAAATAAATCATCAAGTGTATTGGATAAAAAAATGCGATTAAATCAATGAGTGTTAATTTCAAAAGATAATTCAGCAATATATACAATTTAAAGTTAATTAATCGAAAATGTCAATATTTTGTTTGTGCAAGACTATTTGTGTGAGATATGGGAAATGACAGACAAATTCGACAAAGATGAACTAATAAAAGTCAACTTTGTGTTTCTGTAGTTTCGAAATCGACGCAAGTATTGTTCAAACTCAGACACTGAAGTGATTCGAGATGAACGCAAGTGTAAAAAAGTCAATTCCAAATCGATCAAGTTGGGAAAAATAATCGAAAAGACACACGTGAATCTGTCATCATCATTGGCGGAGAAACCAGAAATGAAATCAAGTTTGCATGTCAAAATAGAAGTGAGCGAGTTGAGTTGATATTGGACAGTAGCTTGTTCCAAATCGAGAATGTCTATTTCGATGTTCCAAAGTTTGAGCTCACTCACAACAAAACAAAATTCAATTTAGTAAAATTGTAAATCTAAAATTCAAACATTTACCTCACCACTGCATCTCACCACGGAAACCACACCGGTGCCCTCGATTTGAGTTGCCATAGTTTGAAACATATTAGCGTAATATGAAATGATGGCCAAGACGGCGAGCATATAGCCACTGTATGCATTGCATAGTCTACCGGGTCCTGCAAAAAGTTTTTCAAGGGGGTCCCAGAAAACCGCTGAGTTGAAAAAAACCAAAACTATGCTTGACCCAAACGGAATTGATTGGCCATCTCTCATTTTTTATTACTCGGACAAATTCTTAATACCGAATTACGAACCAATTCTCTTAAATGGTATCTTAAACAATTCTAACAAGTTAACTTAGCATTTGTTATAATCATAATAAGTTATTAATAACTAATTTTTACACTTGATTTACAAATATTTTGATCAATTTGAGTCTTTCATTGACTCTCGGTCCATTTTGATTAGTCATATCATATGACTCATATGGACTCGATTATATAACATTTTGTCTGATTTATTTGATTTACATATTTTTGATCATTTTTTGAGGCTTTGCATTTCTCTCAGATCATTTTGATTAGTTTTACTCTTGATTGACTTGATTTAACTTTACTAAATAAATTTAATTTTTACTGTTTTAAAAGATATTTAAAATATTATAGATGTACTGAAACTGTCTTAAAGTAAGTTCAATTGTGTGTCGGTTTGGGTTTGGATTGCCAAAAGTTCTCTAATGTTCAAATGTTATCTTCTTCTGAACAAGTGCTATTGCAAGTGATTGCATAATATCAAACACACAATACTCAACTTAAGTATAACACACACTTATCTAGTACATTAAATAGAGAAGAGTTGTAAACGTGTACAGAGATCTTCGAACTTCTCCAGCATATCCCCCAGGATCAACATCTTTCGTGACTAGTTCCTTCAACTTCACATTTAGCAGAGCCAACTTCTTGGTTGTCTTTTCCGCGTCGATCATATTGCTGCAGGGTTGTACCACCAATGAGACTGTTCTATCGATAGCCGTCCACAGTCGAACTTGCCACCACCGTACTTTTCTTTATCCAGACGAGTGAGGGTTATCCTCAAACCAGACGAGTGGGTAGTACCCAAACCAGACGACCGTACGGTCCAGACTTGTCTTCTTCGCGGTAGAGTTCGGTAGATAACCGCTGCCACCAGTTGTAAACGTGTACAGTCGCTTTATTGTTGATGTCAAGTTGAGGTATGTCACACAAGAGACTGACTGACTGCTTTTGCATCAGTTCGCCTTACATAGTCTAGATACAGCTGACCAGATGAGGGTCATACACAGACAGCATGCTACCTTGCGGTGCTGCCACCGCTACTGAAGTTAATAATTTAAATTAAACAATCAATTAGTAGATCATCAGTGTCCATTGATAAGATATCTTTTCACCTGTGCATATTTCCAAGTCTCAAGCATTTAGAATGTATAAAAGACAGCCCAACTTGTCCACAACTTTATCCCTCAAACTCAATTGATAATGCAATCCAAATTAGTGCTCTTGAGCATTGTCTGTGTCAGTCTTATGGCGAGTCTCATCTCAGCTCACCGTAAACTTGAATGTGCACCTGCAGACTATTGCTCTCGGGTCGTGCCTGTGTGTCCCATTGTGAATGAACATGAATGTCACAAACGTGGACCCGAGTACCAGGTCATAGCCAATGCGTCCACTTGTGGCTGCTGTTCGTTTTGTACTCAAGTTTTGCGTAAGTTAATCTATGATATAAGTTTACGAGTAATTTGTACATTTATCTATAGAGGAAGGTGAAAACTGTTTTGAAACAACTCTGTACCCATCAGGACCACTGTACCAGGACTGTGCCGATGGTCTTTTCTGCGACAATCGAATGTATTACTGCTTTAAGAGTACTAAGTAATCAAGTGATGGATTCTAGTATGAGTTTGTTTTGATTTTTACTTATTTTTCGAAGTTTTATTATTAAAAATTTTCCAATTGGAACATGACTTTAGCATATTGACTTATCACATTTTGGAATGTACGTTTACTTTCTTTTTTATATCAAAGGTTATTCTTGAAAATTGGAATTTTAATATTAATGATATTTTAATTAATCAATTTAGTATTTTTATTCCTTATTAAGTTTTTCTTCACAAGATCGATGGACAGTATTTATTCAATTTTGAAAATTATTTAAAAAAATTGTGTCTTTCATGCAATAGATTTTTAATTCTACCTTATTGATTTGGCGCTTGTCATTCAGTATTATTGGTTAAACTTTAAAATGCATTAAATCTGTAATAAAAGAGCTCAATTGTATATCATTTTGTGTGTATTTGGATAAATTATATGAGTGTTTTACCACTCAAACAAGTTATTAGATAGTAGTTTTGCAACTGTTTGCATGATTTTGACATTTTTTTTACTATATTCCTCTTAATCGTTAACTAGTTAAAATATTTTCAAACAGTATGTGATGTTTGTAATAAAACGCATTTAAATTTAAATTGAATGTAATCGTTTTTAATTTCATTTCAAAAGGTAATATAAACGTGTACTTGATTTAATTGCTGTTGTCATTGTGGTTCGTTCATTATGCTGCAGACTATTTGAATTTTGGTTATTTTACAAGAAAGTTTAAATTTTGTTTTATGTTTTTTATTTACTTAGTACTTTTTAATTACAAAAATTCTTGTTGTCATTGTTGAATAATGCATTTTAGTAATGTTTTTATGTTTATGGAAGAAAAGTGATTATTGCAGTTTTATGAATTTAATTTAATTTTGTCCAGTAGACATTTGTTTGAGTTAGATATTATTAGTTACTACAGTTAGTTAGGTGCTCGTATTTGTTATAACAAAAGGTTTCATTCAATAATATTCAATTTATTATACAAACTTTGATCTATTATTCAAGGACTTGTTCATTATTACGTCATAATTTAACACCGAATAAAACAATATTTTTCAAACTAAGTTTTTCTAAATATATTTGAAAGTTTTCTTGTTTTTTAAATTTTGGTATTAAAAGGTATTTAAAAACTTTTAAATGTACTCTGTCGATTGTTCTGACTTTCCGTTTGATCATTGTTGTGACAAGTACATAATCTTTTCTGCTTTATTAAAATCACTATTAATACTTTACCGTTTATTCAAAATCAATCTCCTAACTCGTCGAAGGAACATACTTACTGCAAAAGTGTCACAGCAAAGCTAACTTTCAGAGGAAAATTATTTATTGTGCTAAGCAGAATTTTCATTCTACAAGAAAGTTTAAATAATGTTTTATTTATTCAGTACTTTTTTCGATTAAACGCATTCTTGAAGTTGTTTTACGATGATAGTGACTTCTGAATCCTAATTTGCATGTCAAACCTAATTCTGTATTATGTATGGAAAGTGATTAATGTAGTTGAATTTAATTTATTTGAATTAAATAATAGTTACGTAACTTTAATCTTAAGTATTTGCCTATCTAACAAAAGGTTTCATTCTAAGATATTCAATTTATTGGATTAACTTTCGAATTCAATTCTTGTTCATTTTTAGGTCATAATTTATTACAGATTCAAAGATAGTTTTTTCAAAAGTAAGCTTACGCAAAATAAATTTTGAAGTTTTTTCTGTTTGGGGTTTAAAAGGTATTTAAACCTTAAAATTTCGTTAATTCGAAAATTTCTTCTTTCACTAATCGTTACTTCAAAGACAGATGACTAAGCATTGAAAATTAAATTGTCGATAGAAAACTCTTTTTACAACCACAAAAGTCACATAATTTGAAAACTAACGTAATTTCCATTGAAGAGAATTCAAATCAATGTCAGTAAACATTGTTTAACTTTTTTTACTTTTACTCATCAAACATGTAAAGGTAAAAGTGACCGTACAAGTCTACCCAACAGCAAATGAGAGCCGCAATCACAAAGAAAAGTTATCAGTAGCTGTGTTGTGTTTCCTAGCAATTCAAGCGACGGTTGCAAGTCGATTTATATTCCCACGGACTTGTAAAACTTATTTCATATAGCTAAATGACAAAACATTTACAAAATCAATTATAAATAAACTCTTTGATTGTTTGACGAATCGTGTCTCAAGCAATTTTCACAGCTTGGGTAAATCAGTTGAGTCTTCAACCATCATGCTAGCACAGTGAGCAGTCAGGAATGACCAGAGCTTTGCTCGAAAGACTGATGTGCTGTGTGATCCCCAACTTGGCCATGCCATGCCATGGCATCAATCCATTGACAAACAGAACATTTGTTACGGTCAAACTTTTAGCACTGTAAACGTTGTTGGTAAAATCAATTGCATTCGACACAAAATTCGTATCGAATTTGTGCGGTGTAAAACTTACCGAAGATACTGATTGCAACAACATTGAAACATCACTCAAAGTCACACCAATACTATTGAGCAGTACGTACTGATAAGACGCATCATCATCATAATTGTCTTTGATCACTTTTTACATTTGTGGATTTACTTCTATGTACAGTTTATGACTGATTTTCCTCTAATTTCAACATAATAAAACGTTAACCATTGTTTTGTATTTGTTTATTAATTCATATACTCATATATGGCAAACAAAGAATAAAAGCAGAAATTTATTTAATTGTTACAGTAGTGAATATTGCAAATAGTGAGATATGTGACAGTGTGATATTATAAACAAGTTGAATGTGTGGTCTGTGTGGAGAATGTTGTGGGGTGTGGTGTATGTAAAATGGAATGTGGAATTGTGGTTAGATTGGTGTTGTAGTTTTGAGGAGATAGTCACGAGGGTTGCGATTGTCCTCGATGCCGAGTTGACGTTGTTCCTTCTGGCTTGCTGGGAGTTGGAAATGCTTCATGCGGATGTGTGTGATTACATGGCTTTGTTGTGTTGCAGCATAGTCACACATGTTCCAGGTACATTTGAAAGGTTTGACATTTTTGTGAATTCGTTGGTGAATCTCGAAATTGCCCTTTTTGTAGAATGATTTGCCACAGTTGTTGAATTTACAAGTGTAGATGGTTGTCTTGGGATGGACTGATTGCTGATGACCCCTTATTTCGGATCGAAGTGTGGCCACTCGATCATAGTGACAACCATCATAGCCACACTTGAATTGACCTTGGAAGTGATTCAAATGTAGATGACGATACAAACGATTCTGTGACTTGTATGCCTTGGTGCAGTGAGCACATGGCCAGGTGGAGATGTTCGAATGATGGTCTTGAACATGTTTACCCAAACCATTGCCACCCCTACAAAACAAATCAATTAAACCAACTCAACACCACCACACCACACTCACCATTGCTCAAATCGTTCGTTGCATCCAACAGCCAAACATCGATAAGGCGAAATGTGATGTTTAACTCGCAAGTGATCGTTCAACTCGTCTCTGCTTGCAACCTCATCCTCACAGCCATCCTCAGTGCACTTCAATTTGACAATCTCAATCTTGTAACGCCCGCCTTGACCTTCTTCACCCAACTCGGTTTCACTGTCCAACCACGTTTCTTCGTCTTCACTTTGTTCGACGCCTTTTTCTCCTTCTCCACTCGAGTCATTTCCATTTGGATCGTCACCATCACTTAAATCAACTTTTGATTGAGTGCTCATTTGATCAGCGTTCGTTCGGCGATCCAAAGAAGAAGACACTCGAGTTCGTTTCGACATCGTCATCGGACCAGGAGAGGACACTTCGCCACTAGTCAAACTATTCTCGAATGAAGAATTTTCGGTAACTTGTGATTTGCCTGTGCGTCTTCGTTTGCGAGTTTTAGACTGTTTCGAAGTTGGCGATTCGTTCTGGCAGTCATTGGCTGGCTCGCTTGGCCCATGATCACCTTTGTCCACTTGTTGGTCATTCACGGAACCTTGATTCGTTCCATTGGACGACTCGTGTAAATATTCGTTTTGGTTGTCATTGAGTTCTTCGCCATCCTCAGGTCCGATGACATTTTCTTCTTCACTTTCCACCTCTTCCTTCACTTCAGTCTTGACTTGAGTCCAAAGTTGAACAGACTGACCGTTATCGGGATCCAATTGCCAAGTCTCATCGAATTCCTCCTTAATTTCTTGCTTCACAATGCAATCGTCAGATCCATCGCAGTCACCATCCGAGTCGGTGATGTATTGTGCATCTTGTTCCATCTTGACTCGTTTACACATTTGGACTGACTGTTGACTGTTTGATGCATCTAGACAATGCACAGAAATGCACTAAATTATGTCAACATTCAACAACAACTACAATTGCTTACCTTCAGTCTTGATGTTCGTGTCAATGATTGAACTTGATGTAGGTACGTCCTTGCTGCTGTAGACTGCAGAAGGAATTGGTTCGACAGTAGAGAGATAGTTCACTTGTTCGTTGTCACTAGTCGATGAGTTGATATCGTTGACAGTCGAAGGTGGAGGGACATTTGTGTCGAGACCATTCACGTGTTCTTCTGTACGAAGTTCATTTCCACCTAAATCGTTCGCAGACTGTTCAACAGTAACATTATCACCAACTTCTGATGTGTCCAAATGGTGTGACTGTTGGTTGTTTGCAGTGACACCTTCGAGTATGGTACGAATACGATTAGGCAAGTCACTCAAATCGCGTCGATCGTCCCACAGAGCCATCAGATTGTTGATTTGATCGAGAGCAGACTGAGCACACTTCAATTTGTTGACCTCTTCCTTCAACGAACTAAATCGTCGGTCGATTAGTGACTCAACATCACGCTTCAGGTCTGTCTGGTTCGAGTCAATTAGACTTTCGAGTCGATTCACAGATGCAACGAACTCGTTTTCATTTGACATTGTGAGGAGAGGTGAGACAAATCACGAGAATAAACAGAAAGAAAGGAGACACTTCGTGTGTTTGGTGGCGCACAAATGAAAGAGAGCACCGCTCGGTCTGGCAGCGTGCATAACAAAACAGCTGCCTTTGTGGCAATAGGCTTGGCTATTTTGACTGCTTTAAACATTTTACAGCTGACAGCTGTGTTCAGCCTGTGTTGTACTTTCGGTGTGTTTGTTTGGTTGGCTGTTTCTTCCTCTCAAAACTCGAAATATCTTGTCCCGAAAATGGACTCAAATGTGAACCAAGATGGTGGTAGCGATTTGTCCCAACTATTTCTGGTTGCCACAGCTGGAATTGGCGTGCCCGTACAACGAATGAGACGATTCAAGAAGGTGATCGACGAGCTGCCCAACGAGTGTTTGGTGATTGTTCTCAAGAAGCTAACCTGGCGACAGTTGATTCACCTGAGACTGGTGTGCAAACGATGGCGAGCTGTGGTCCACTCGATGGGCAAACTGGAGAAGTCGTTGATGTTGACTTTGCGTCGGGATGGTGATGGTGCTTTTAGAAAATTGAAGAATCGATTCTTTGTGGGACTCAACAACATTGTGGTATTGGACTTCGATTTGATGGTACATTTCAGTTCTGATTCGATTTACAGTCTCAAGTATCTCAAGACACTGCTTGTGGAATTGTTTCCTTCGGTGGAGCAACTTTTCATCAATTTTGGTTGGTCCAAATTTGCCTTTGGCGATATTCTCACTTTGTGGCCAGCACAACAGATCATCGCTTTATCACTTGAATTCCGTTGTAATTCTACTGAATTGCCTTCACTTGCCGCTCGCATCAATTCGTTCACTTCTTTGAAGCAACTTGGTTTCTGTGGTCATTTCTCACAAATACTTCCAATGATAACACCAACTTTGGCTCGTCTAGAGCAGATCGCATGGAATGTAGATCGTAGTGACAAGTCCAACCGCGAAGATTTCAACCAATTGGCCAGAAACCTTGCACCCAACTGCACTCGACTCTTGTTCAAAGATTTTCATTTTGTCATCAACGATGGTCATCAATTGCGCACTATTATTAATCCTCAAATATTTGCTCAACTTACTCACCTTAATTTGAAAATGTTTGATACACATCGTGTTGACCAAGTTGTGAGATTGATTTGCGAAGAATCCACTTGTTTGAAAGTGCTGTGTATTATGTGTAATCACTATTGCTCATTCGTAAGTAGCTGCAATTTGGAATTATCTATTTATGTATTTTTATATTTAAAACAGGCCAATTTGACCACTCCCACCCTGATGATGCTAAGCCAACTTGTCCATTTGATCAAACTTGAACTTTTTAGCATCAACCTGGATTTTGCCTCACTGGAAGTGGCTTCTCGTGAGCGCCGTTTGGTTCCACTCTCAACCGTACAGCAGTGCAGACTTGCTATTGGCAATTTCAGCTCACTAATGGACAACATTGGACCCGTGAATGGCAACCGATTCACTCATGTACTGTCTGCCTTCTTGCCCAATGTTGAATCTCTGCACATTGGTCTGGTCGATTCTGGTCGTAGCTACTTTAGGCAGTTGGCCGGTCTCGAACAGTATTGGAATCGATTTCCGAAATTGAGGGAGCCCAAATTTTCGAAGCCATACAAATTCTATTGGACTGAGTACTGATAAGGCGCATCATCAGTTAATTGTCGTTGATCACTTTTGTGCATTTGCGGATTTACTGCGGTATATGACAGATTACTCTTCAATTTCAACATTATGAAACGTTAACCAACCAATTTTGTATTTCTTTATTAATCCACATTTACTTTACTCATTGTAATTTTGATTCTGTCTTATTATAAAATGTATGAACACTTATGATAATAAAAACATTTTTGCACTTTCATGTTTAATTTGTATTCAATTTGGATAATAATGTTGACATCAAAAATAAATATAACAATTCTTTGTGAATTTGTCACTTTTAGTGAAAATGTGTAAAGCAGCTGTTTTGATTTTGAATCATCTATATGAATTTGTGAATGACGGAAAGAAGAAGAATTTTGTCACAAAATTCTGGGCAATAGAATTCAATTGCCAATATATTTTTAATTTAAAATATAAAATAATCAGAAATAATAATAATTATTATTTGTAAATATACAACGATCAGTAATGGATAATATTAGATTCGCGTATGATTAATGTTAATGACAAGTCAATAATTATTCTTAAAAATCCCTGATATTGATGTACTACTATTGATAAAATCTAGGAAATATTTATGTCTTTTTATTAAAATCTTTGAGATAATTGATGTCCATGGTATACAATTAAGGTTCAGTCCATCGCAATCGGATCGTTCAAAGGCAAATTGAACGAACGTAAATTGGCAAACGTATTCAAATTGGGCTTCAGCAAATCACCAATACGTGGGTAGGTTTCGCTGGTGATAGTCAAAGTGTCTACATTAGGTAAAATGGCAGACAGAACTCGACTAAACTGAGCAACATAATTTGGCGACAAATAATCGATGATAACATTTTCACCATTGACAAACGTAAAATTCACCAATGATAAGATTTGAATATTGCGGAGTGAAGTGAGATTTGTGGTGTCATCAAAGGTGGTGTCCAAGTCAATTTGTGTGTCATCAATTCGTAATTCAGTCAGACGAGTCAATCGAGCCA